>CM019067.1:94831888-96057055 GCA_009667805.1 Leptobrachium leishanense | reverse complement strand
AGAGAAGGTGTGCGGAGTGTGGTGGGGACTGATCAGCCACAGGCTGCGGTACTGGATGGATGAATGGGATGTTTTCTTCCTGCCCCAGGAGGTTAAGGAAGGTTTGGACGCTGTCGTATCTTATGTTCTCCTCCTGGGGTACATTTACCACCTTGCTCTAATTTTTCACTGTAGCGTCTGCCATTTAGAGTTAACTATGTGTTATGGATATGAATTTCCGTGAAGTGATATACTTCAACAGACAATGTTAAGTGAATAATCCCCCAAATATCAATGCAACGGTCGTGGCCACCAATAGGTGTCACTAAACAGCAAAATACTCTTGTCTAGCAAACAGACAAGATGGCAACGTCTAACCATGTGCTTTTACTGCTTTAAATGCCTTTTAAAAAATAGCAGAGTTCCAGGTTTATTTTTTCTGCAGTTCGGCAGCGTTTGGCGGTCAGTTCGGTGGTCTTCAGCGACGTTCAGCAGTCTTTGGTAACTCTTGTTCGCTGCACTTCGGGGACCCTGTGGAGAATAGTTAATTCAATGCAGAGTCAGCAAACTGAAATCGTCCAAGTGCATCCAACGAAAGAGAGCTTAACTCTTTAAATAACCCTTTTAGTGTTATCATTGCTGTAGAGGCTTATCAACTAAACAGTGATTTTGTATGTTTACAAATGATGTTTCATTATTCTTGGTTATATAAATTTTTTGGGAGAGTCATATTATCAATAGATATATAGCTTATACTAAGATTATTACATTAGACAGGAGACAGATTAATCTGTGGACGTGAGTTGAATGTTTTAGAACAGAAACTCATATTTCCCACGTGTATCAGCATCATCATCATAAAATAACATGGGAGCAGATGAGTATTAAGTACATCAATATCCTTGGTTAATCTTCTGGGGAGAGTATAAGCTCCGGACCAAAATATAACATTTGTTACATTTTGTGAGATTTTATCAATCCTTGTTATTGTGTATAGTCTCTGAGTGAACTTACAATAGGTGAATTACCTGTTTGGATATAACTCTGCCACAATACTAGAAATTGGTTCGCGTTTGGATGCTATTAAGTGCGTTTGGGTTCAAGTAATTTTGCTTGTGTCTGTCTGAGTGTATCTATTGATTGCTGTGCCTTGTAATTAAAGTGCTCACTGTAACACGTGGCTGGTGGCCATATTGGTAGTCACTGAGGCACATGGCTGGCAGCCATCTTAGGACTCAATGAAGCACATGGTCTGCAGCCATTCTTGAAGTAACACTTCACTTGGAGTAATTCTACAACTGTTTGCGCCATATTAGCGGAAATAATTCATGCAAAGCAGCAAACCGCAACGCTATGAAATAGGGCCCTAATTTTTTGTGGAACAGAATATGACACAGGGTGCCAGACATATATTTACTTCAATTCTTTTCTTTCTGCATCTGTCAAAATGCAGTCTAATAATATATTTATTTATTTATAAAGGATTTTACCAGGAAGGATACATTGAGATTTCTCTAGTTTTCAAGTATGTCCTGGGTTCAAGAACATTGAAGTGTTACAGTTACAGAAATACAAAATAGTGCAATGCAAGATATTAAAAAAAAACAACACAAATATACAGATTAACAGAAAATAAATATGTAGGAAATATAGTCACTAGGTTACATGTTTACAGGTGCATTCTGTATTGAGGTCCGTTAGTAAGGAGCTCTTGAGTGACTTAAGACTGGGGGAAGATTTGATGGTGTCTGGGTGGTTATTCCATAATTATGGTGCTCTGTAGGAAAATGAGGACCGAGCCACTTTCTTTTTGTATTGTGGTATTGCAAGTAAGGTGCTGGTCCTGGATCGGAGGTTATAGGATGAGGGAGCAGCTGGGGGAAGCAGTCTATTCAGGTAGGGTGGCAGCTTCCCAGAAATGCTCTTAAACACCAGGTTGGAAAGGTGAAGGGTGCGTTTAGATTCCAGCGATGGCCAGTTTAGCTCTTTTAACATGTCACAATGGTGGGTCATGTAGTTACATTGTAATGCAAAGCGGCATAAGGAGTTATACAATGTAGTAAGTTTCTGAAGGTGTGTTTGCGGGGTGGCTGCATACACTACATCTCCGTATTTAATAGCCGGCATAAGCATTTGTTGTACAATCTGCTTTCTTACCGCGGGACTCAGGCAGGATTCGTTTCTGTACAGGGCACCTAGTTTGGGGTAGAGTTTAGATGAGAGTTTTTCGATGTGGGGGCCAAAGGATAGATTAGGGTCCAACCACATACCTAGATATTTGAGAGAAGTGACTGTGGTCAGCGTGCCATTTGATTTTGTCCCAACACATAGATCGGGATTTTGCAATTTGTGTAGTTTAGGTGCGGTTCCAAAGAGCATCGTTACAGTTTTGTCAGTATTTAAAAAAAGTTTGTTGTGTTTGATCCACTTTTCTGCCTCTGTGAATTGTTCTTGCAGCACGGCCTCCAGCTGCGGGAGATTTGGTTTGCTGGTATAGATTACAGTGTCGTCTGCATACATATGTACAGTCGAGGCTTTGCAGACGTTGGGCAGATCATGTATGAATATTGTGAATAGCAGGGGGCCTAGTATTGAGCCTTGGGGTACTCCGCACGTGACTGGGAGCGGGAGGGAGGAGCTGCCAGAAATTGACACATATTGTGATCGGTCGGATACATATGATTGAAACCAGGTTAGCGTGCGATCACCAATGCCAGAGTTTTTAAGTTTTTTTCTAACAAGATGCCATGGTCTACCGTGTCAAAGGCCTTGGCAAAATCAAGGAAGATGGCTCCAGTTAGGTTTCCTTGCTCCATCCCAGCTTGGATATCATTGCAGACTTTTAAAAGGGCGGTTGTAGTTGAGTGATTTGGACGAAAGCCTGATTGATCCGGGGTTAAGTAGTTCCAATATTGATAATAATCACGTAATTGTGTGTAGACGCATTTTTCCAAGATTTTTGACATTACAGGGAGCAACTATATCGGGCGGTAGTTGGATACCAAAGTACTGTCACCACTTTTATGGATAGGTATATATAAACTAAGTTATTATTATTCCACTGTTGTCGATACGATAACTACAGAGGATGTTACACATAATGTCTCCTGTAGTTATCTTATCCACGGGGATTGCTATTACACTCTTGCCGCAAAATGGGCTTGTGGCTCGAGTGGTACAATTCCCTGCACGAGGTTTCTGTACATTAATGTCTCCTATACTTATTATAGGAAATGTTAATGGGCAGCTCTCCGTGGAAGAGCAGGCTATTCCAATGTAGCTTGTGGTTCCACCGAGAGCCCGGAGACGGTATTCCACTGTGAAGTACCGATTCCTAAAATCTGGCTGGGTGGAGTAGAGCTAACATCACTGCTCTGCGTGGAGAGAGCCTGTGGAGACATGGGTTCGAACCCAGTAAGCAACCTCTCCAGTAAGTGTCCTTGGGCAAGACACCTAACGGTACATACTCGCCACCCAGGACATACTTGAAAACGATAGAAATCTCAATGTATCCTTCCTCGTAAAATCCTTTCTAAAAAAAAATTAATAATTTTGCAATTGCACATTAAATCCCATACTCACCTTTCAACCCACAGTGGAGAGGGTGGCGCAACCCGTCGCTTCTTCTTGGCAGGAGCAGAGTGATACTGTCACGTTCGCTATAGCGCTCACCTCTTATAACCGTGATGTGGATCCTTTTGGACAGACCTCTGAGCTCTTTGATTTGCAGGCAGTCTGGACTGCGAGCCCTAGTACTCCCTGCCAGGGACGACAGACAGAACAATAACACTAACAGGGCTATTCAGAGAGAGGTGAAAAGCAGGAGAATGACTGGAGGATGGAAAATTCTAGGTCAAAATAGCCGATTTGGAAAGTAAGATAAATGGGAGAATTTTTCTGGTTTGGCTATTTTGACCTAGAATTTTCCATTCTCCAGTCATTCTCCTCCTTTTCACCGCTCTCTGAATAACCCTGTAAGTACCACTCAGTACCAAATGGTTTCGAGACCAACAGGGTTATTCAGAGAGCAGTGAAAAGCAGGAGAATGACTGGAGAATGGAAAATTCTAGGTCAAAATAGCCAAACCAGAAAAATTCTCCCTTTCATCTCCCTTTCCAAATCGGCTATTTTGACCTAGAATTTTCCATTCTCCAGTCATTCTCCTGCTTTTCACTGCTCTCTGAATAACTCTGTAAGTGTTTACTGAGCCGAAACAAGTTAACTAAACTGATGCGAGAAAAGCGGTTAGACAGAGGTTCAAGAAATGTGTTCATACACCAGGGGTTAACAGAAACGTGGTCAAATATATATTCCGAGTCGGCAACAGAGGTAGTAGTCGTACAGGCAGTGTTGGCAACAGAGAAGATACTCATACACTCAGTGTCAGCGGGATAGATCAATGGGTTGACAGATTCAGCACCCTGCAGGGCAGGCGTACACTCAGAGACTGATATATTATGCACATAAACTCAGTGTCAGCACAAAGCACAATAACCATACTAAAGGAGTCAGAGAGAGAATAGTCAAGAAGGCAATCCGGGTCAGTAACAAGCAGGGTCCTCATACAATCAATATCGGCAACGTAAATACAGAGAACAGTGAATCAAGACTGAATACACCAGGCGATGCGGGAAAATAACTCCACGTCAGGGCGACGAGCTGCCTTGCACACCCTGCATTTAAGGCCGGCGGCTCCACGTCATCACGCCTCGCCCTGCCCCTCCAGGGGCACGAACAGCCAGAACTCCTGGCACCCGGCCAGCCAGCGATGCCGCCGGGTGTCCAGGCCCCCCCCTGAGGCGCCGCAGGTGCCGAGGATCTGACAGATACTGGGAACAAATAGTTCCTAGTGTCCCTTTGCGGCACCGAGCGATCTTGCGAGAGTGAGCATGCGGCCAGGACGTACAAGGCTCCATGGAGTCCTATGGACTTCACAAGTCAATACTTGTGGCGGCGTGCTGCGCCGCAGCCGGTATTGGGCAGCTTTGTGCTTCGTTCCAGGCGCTAATAAAGTGCCTACTCCAGAATACAGATGGAAAAATAGAGCCAGCAAGGAAAATCTGTAGGCGCAGATGTTACTGCTTCCCATCTCCATTTTACCATCAAGTGTAATAGGGCCCTAAATACCCATTCAGCAATTGAAGCGTGTGATGGCCTTTTCACAGTACATAGCTCAACTTTATTATCATGCGTTAGAGCAGGGATCTCAAACACTGCCCCCCCCAGATGTTTATTGTCTACAAATATCAGGATGCTTTGAATGCAATAAATGGCCAGAGGATCATGGAAGGTGTAGTTCAGAAACTACATGGCCAGCGTACGAGTTGCCGGTGTTAGAAAATAACTTACTATACTGGATAGATTTAAAATAGTACCCAGGCACTCAGCGGTGCATCTCTCAAAAAGGTCTGTTTTGTAGCTTGTCTGCAGGATGGGGGAGCATATCTATAAGCATATTAATTTACAAGCAGGGGAAATTGGGCATTAGTCTAAAAAAAGAAACAAGTGATGAATTGTCTAAGAAGTTCAAAGAAACCATGCATGGGAATTAATAATCCACTGACTACACGAAAGAATGTGACTGTACACTAATCCTCTTACAAAACAAGGTTCCCAAAGGGAACAGAACATATGGAAATGTAAATCTCAACAATTATTACAGCCAATATGCAATATTAATCTAAATATATACAGTATTTTATTCCTTGGTGATTTTTTTTTTGCTGGTCAACACAGATGCCTTAATGTATTTTATACGATAATAGCAGAACCAATAACACAGAGTGATGTGTCAGATGTACTTACCTGTTTCTTTCAACCATTGTGCAATGACATTACCATTACTGTAGTTCCTATACCTCCAAAAATGTTATCATGAATATGTTTACCTGTTAGTGCTATATACAGTCATGGCCGAAATTGTTGGCACCCCAGACATTTTTCCAGAAAATCAAGTATTTCTCACAGAAAAGTATTGCAGTAACACATGTTTTGCTATACACATGTTTATTCCCTTTGTGTGTATTGGAACAAAACAAAAAAAGGGAGGAAAAAAAGCAAATTGGACATAATGTCAAACTAAACTCCAAAAACGGGCTGGACAAAATTCTTGGCACTCTTAAAGGGATACTCTAAGCAACATGACCACCTAAGCTATTTTAGGTGGTCATGATGCCCGGAGTATCCTGCCCTCTGTCTCCCCTCCCTCCGCTCAGCCGATCAGCTGTAAATGCTGAAAACAGCTGAGAGAGGAGGAGAAGTTTACTCCGCCCTCCCAGCTGTCAGTCAGCAGAGCGGGAATCATATTTCCCGCTTCTGCCGACTTTTGCCGAGTAGGAGACGTCATCGCGCTTTTAGCACGATGACGTCTCCAACTCACCGCAGAAGCTGGCGGCTCCCTCTGAGGGTTAGTGTTGCGCGCATCCTCTTGCGCGCAACACTAATCCTCAGAGGGAGCCGGGAGGAAGCCTGCCGATTGGCTGGCTTATGTGAGAGGCACGCATACGCGCTTCTCACGTAAACCAGAAGCCAAGAAGCAAGAAGAAGGACGGGAGCGGAAGAGGAGGGAGGTGAGTATATAATAAAAAAAAAAACGCCGCTGTAAACCAGAGGATTTTAGGGTAAGTATTACAGTTACAAGAAAAAAAATAAAAACGAAAGATTTATTAAGGGAATAGGGATAGGTTAGGATAAAAAAACAGGGGGTGATTTTTTGAGTAGAGTGTTCCTTTAACTTAATATTTGGTTGCACATCCTTTGGAAAAAATAACTGAAATCAGTCGCTTCCTATAACCATCAATAAGCTTCTTACACCTCTCACCCAGAATTTTGGATCACTCTTCCTTTGCAAACTGCTCCAAGTCTCTTATTGGAAGGGCGCCTTTTCCCAACAGCAATTTTAAGATCTTTCCACAGGTGTTCAATGGGATTTAGATCTGGACTCATTGCTGGCCACTTCAGAACTCTCCAGCGCTTTGTTGCCATCAATTTCTGGGTGCTTTTTGACGTATGTTTGGAGTCATTGTCGCCAGAGGCAGCAAAACAAGCCCAAAACATCACTGAACCTCCACCATATTTCACTGAAGGTACTGTGTTCTTTTCTTTGTAGGCCTCATTCCGTTTTCGGTAAACAGTAGAATGATGTGCTTTACCAAAAAGCTCGATCTTGGTCTCATCTGTCCACAAGATGTTTTCCCAGAAGGATTTTGGCTTACTCAAGTACATTTTGGCAAACCATAGTCTTTTTTGAGGTCTCTGTGTCAGCACTGGGGTCCTCCTGGGTCTCCTGCCATAGCCTTTCATTTAAATGTCGACGGATAGTTTGCACTGACACTGATGCTCCCTGAGCCTGCAGGACAGCTTGAATTTCTTTGGAACTTGTTTGGGGCTGCTTATCCACCATCCGGACTATCCTACGTTGCAACCTTTCATAAATTTTTCTCTTCCGTCCACGCCCAGAGAGATTAGCTACAGTGCCATGGGTTGCAAACTTCTTGATAATGTTGCGCACTGTGGACAAAGGCAAATCTAGATCTCTGGAGATGGACTTGTAACCTTGAGATTGTTGATATTTTTCCACAATTTTGGTTCTCAAGTCCTCAGACCGTTCTCTTCTCCTCTTTCTGTTGTCCATGCTTAGTGTGGCACACACAGACACACAATGCAAAGACTAAGTGAACTTCTCTCCTTTTTATCTGCTTACAGGTGTGATTTTTATATTGTCCACACCTGTTACTTGCCCCAGGTGAGTTTACAGGAGCATCACATGCTTGAAACAATGTTATTCATCCACAATTTTGAAAGGGTGCCAATAATTTTGTCCAGCCCATTTTTGGAGTTTTGTGTGACATTAGGTCCAATTTGCTTTTTTCCCCTCTCTTTTTTTGTTTTGTTCCAATACACACAAAGGGAATAAACATGTGTATAGCAAAACATGTGTTACTGCAATACTTTTCTGTGAGAAATACTTGATTTTCTGGGAAAATGTCTGGGGTGCCAACAATTTCAGCCATGACTGTAGATTAAAATGTACACCCGGTATACTGTCTTGTTTCCATGACTCTTGTACTAACTCACCCTTCCTCAATGTCTATGGCTTCAGTCTCTGTATTTCCTATGACACGTTGGATGCTGTCATGTCTGTTATGATTTGTCAGCACCAGGAGCCCAGCTGACGTTTACTGACATTTGAAATTCATAAGAGGTCTCTGTCATGAATAACGGGTAACCCAGCAGGCAGTCAAAACCCAGGTAAGTGATAAAACTCTTAATCTGACAGGTCGGTCCTTAGAATGCCGGATCTAAACTGAATAAAGAATATCAAAATAAACACAAGGACGATACATAAAAGTACCAAACCCACAGGGATAACAGATAGAACACAGTACACATACACATCTATATTTCAGTACCCAGAATCAGTATAACAGATAACCACTCAGAGATAATAGAGTAGATTGTAAATTCCCATGGGAATAGGGCCTTCATTTCCTCCTGTACTGGTTTGCCAAACTGTTGTTCAATGTATTTTAACCACAGCAAACAAAAAATGTGCTCTTTCCCAAGATAAGAAGCAAACGATGGTATAATAACCTTGTAGATCTCAGAATAGTCCCCTCCAAACAACGTACATTAGAATAATACAGAAAAAAGGTTGAGATCTACAAAAAGCATAGACAATAGAAGATCATAGCGTTATACTGCTAAACAGTGTTGTATCACGCTGCCCCTGCTAGAAATACACTCACAGGGTTTAAGAATATTTGGCGCACATAACGTTACCCCTCATTTTTTGAAGCCCAGGGAAGCGCCATGTATGAGTATTCTTCCGCCAGACTCCGTGTGTTGCCACTGCCCCAGAGATGAAAAATCAAGGCACCGCTCAAGGAAGGATTCAAACAGGAATCAGGAAAATAATTTTTTTTTATTCCAGAGCATAAAATCCGACGCATTTCGTCAGCCCTAAAACTAACTTCATCAGGGATAAAGATACACATACAACCTCTCTCCCTTTATAGTCCCCTTGTTCTGAAGCAATCCGGTCTCTCTCCAATCGCCGCCTCCTTCCGCCGACACACCCACTTCCGGTTTCGGATCTCACGGCGATTCTCGATGACCTCCTTCCTATTATCTGCCATCTTGGTGCAGGCTCAGTCACATGGCACTTCCTGTGACCTTCTTTAATTCCGGCTTTCACTTTGCATGTTCCGATCGTCTTTCGTTGTTAAAATACACATGTGTTCGTGATGTTTTTGATGTCGGACAGATGCATTGTCGTCATAGATTTTCATAGACGGGGAAACAGAAAAGGGGGGGGGCTCAGTGGTCTACAAAAACATACAGTAAAATTACAATTAAAAACACTAAAAAACAGTGAAAACCAGTTAAAACCTATTTGGTCCTAAACGGACTGTGTAGAAAAAAGCCTAATTCAGAACACTTTATAACAATCTAAACACCAAAAGAAAAAGAGAAGAAAAACCTTCATATACAGTTGATAACATCTATTTCCATATTTAAACCCCCATTTAACCAGGTTCCCATTTCATAGATCCATCGGCTTTCCTTTTTTGCTAGAACTTTTATAAAAGCCCCCCCTCTCTAGTTTGCTTTCACCAATTCTATGCCACACCATCTAAAATTAGAGAACGTAAATTGCGGACATTTATTGCAGTGATTTGCAACACTGTGTTCCTTTTTATTCCTAATACTATTAAAATGCTCTAATATTCTAATCTTTAATTCTCTGGTTGTTCTTCCTATATATTGTTGCCCGCATCCACATTCTTGCTTTATCTCAAATATTTTGCCTGAAATATTTTACCAGCACCATTTCAGGCAAAATATTTGAGATAAAGCAATTAGAAACTGTAGAAACATTTCTTGAATGTGGATGCGGGCAAGTGAGATGAAAGGGAGAATTTTTCTGGTTTGGCTATTTTGACTTATAGGGTTATTCAGAGAGCGGTGAAAAGCAGGAGAATGACTGGAGAATGGAAAATTCTAGGTCAAAATAGCTGATTTGGAAAGTGAGATAAATGGGAGGAATTTTCTGGTTTGGCTATTTTGACCTAGAATTTTCCATTCTCCAATCATTCTCCTGCTTTTCACTGCTCTCTGAATAACTATGACAGGGTTATTCCGAGAAAGGTGGAACTCTGGAGAACTTTTGGAGAAGTTAAAAAAATCTAGGTCAAAATAGCCAATTTGGAAAGTGAGATAAATGGGAGAATTTTTCTGGTTTGGCTATTTTGACATACAGGGCTATTCAGAGAAAGGTGAAACTCTCGAGAATTTTTGGAGAAGTGAAAAATCTAGGTCAAAGTAGCCACACCAGAAAAATTCTCCCAATTATCTCACTTTCCAAATCTGCCATTTTGACCTACAGAGTTATTCAGAGAGAGTGAAAAACAGGAGAATGACTGGAGAAGTGAAAATTTTAGGTCAAAATAGCCGATTTGGAAAGTGAGATAAATGGGAGAGGAATTTTCTGGTTTGGCTATTTTGACCTATAATTTTTACTTCTCCAGTCATTCTCCTGGTTTTCACTCTCTGATCATCTTTGGGTAATCTTTATAAATCTGTCAGCAACGCAGGAAAAAAATACTAATATTTTTTTAAAACACTGCTAGGTACAGCACTTCATATACACTATATCATGCATGAGAGGCACTTGTCCTTTAAAATCTTGTGCTGGTGGAGCCATTGACGTGGCCTGCTTCTGCCCAGGTAATTATGTAAAATGACTGAGTCCAACAATCGGCGACAGAGACTGCCAATAAATCACTTTCGAAGGTGCTTATTTCATTGTGACAACCTGTAGTTTTATCTTATCACTTTCCATTGTATAAACTTAAGTCAGTGGATAGAAATACAGAATACTGATTGTTTTCCATAATATGAATCAAAATACCAGGAATCTTGGGCAAGGTGGATGCAGAAGGAGGACCAGGAATACATACTGTATATGCCATTTAAAAAAGGCTTAGAGCAAAAAAATACTGTCTGACAGGAATAGTATCCCCTGTCAATCCAGCTGTTGTAGACTAAAACTCTAACAATCCCTACCCAAACATGTATGAGAGATAAAAAAAATAAACAACAAAATTGTGGATTTAGCTTAAAAACGAAATAGCAGTAATGATAGTTACTATATATAAAATTGTGTCCGAATAGTATGAAATACAGGACGGTTTACTGGCTTGCACTAAAAAGTAATTTTACCATAAAACCACTGGTAGGAAACAATGACTTTATGGAAAACCACTTTGTCATTAACCCTATCACCACCACACACATACCTTCACAAACCAACACATACACACATTGTAAATGCATTGCAATATTGTTACAGTTTACAAACTGCATGCATTATTTATCAGGCAGTCAATGTGGTGGTCAATCACAGTAATGCGGTTGGTACAGCAGGAAGTCAGTTCCAGCACTTTAAAGAGTTCCAGTACTGTATGCAAACAAACTTTGTTTTCAATAAAACAAAATTTATTTGCATTCCTCCAGAATACGTACACAGCGAGTTAACTCGATCTCAGGCACCTGGAGGAGGTGTGTTTGATGATCAACTTAATCGTGTTAGTGAAGGGGCTGAGTAAATTATTGTAACAGCAACTGTGGGTTTCTGGTTTCCGGCTTGTAGACCAGACACAAACCTGTTACAGCGTCTGTCCCTACTCTCCAGCCAAGCTGATCTACAGCAGCTTTCCTTTCACAACCCTCAACCACAAATTGAGGGAGTGCTGTATATTTCTATGTATCTCTTCCAAACATCAGACATTCAGCTTAATGCAGGGGAATTATTATGCTTTATTGGAAATTATTTATTTATCTATTTATAAAGGGTTTTTCCAGGAAGGATACATTGAGATTTCTCTCGTTTTCAAGTATGTCCTGGGTTCAAGAACATTAAAATATTACAGTTGAAATGCAGTGGCGTCGCAAGGTGGGGGAGGGGGGTGCATCCCGCACCAGGTGACACCCGCCCTTAGGGTGACACTGTCACCCTAAGGGCGGGTGTCTCACCCTGCGATGCAGTGTTCGGATCCCTGCGAGTGTCCGAAGCTATGGAGCTTCGGCGCTCGCCTGGGGGCACCGCGTCACCAGCCGAGTTCTCGCAAGATCGCGGCTGGTCACGTGGCTCCCCCAGGCGAGCGCCCAAGCTCCATGCCACCAGACGCTCAGAGGGAGCCGAACACGCGGCGGCGGCGGCGGCAGGAGGTGAGCTGGGGCCTGGGGGCAGTATCCATGAGAGTTGCTGGGGCATATCCATGAGAGGAGCTGGGGCATATCCAAGAGAGGAGCTGGGGCATTATCCATCAGAGGAGCTGGGGCATTATCCATGAGAGGAGCTGGGGCAATATCCATGAGAGGAACTGGGGCATATCCATGAGAGGAGCTGGGGCAATATCCATGAGAGGAGCTGGGGCAATATCCATGAGAGGAGCTGGGGCATATCCATGAGAGGAGCTGGCGCAATATCCATGAGAGGAGTTGGTGCATATCCATGAGAGGAGCTGGGGCATATCCATGAGAGCTGCTGGGGCATATCCATGAGAGGAGCTGGGGCATTATCCATGAGAGGAGCTGAGGCATATCCATGAGAGCTGCTGGGGCATATCCATGAGAGGAGCTGGGGCATATCCATGAGAGCTGCTGGGGCATATCCATGGGAGGAGCTGGGGCATATCCATGAGAGGAGCTGGGGCATATCCATGAGAGCTGCTGGGGCATATCCATGAGAGGAGCTGGACATATCCATGAGAGCTGCTGGGGCATATCCATGGGAGGAGCTGGGGCATATCCATGAGAGGAGCTGGGGCAATAACCATGAGAGGAGCTGGGACAATATCCATGAGAGGAGCTGGGGCATATCCATGAGAGGAGCTGGGGCATATCCATGAGGGCTGCTGAGGGCAATATCCATGAGAGGAGCTGGGGCAATATCTATGAGAGGAGCTGGGGCATATCCATGAGAGGAGCTGGGGCATATCCATGAGAGCTGCTGAGGGCAATATCCATGAGAGGAGCTGGGGCAATATCCATGAGAGGAGCAGGGTCAATATCCATGAGAGGAGCTGGGGCATATCCATGAGAGGAGCTGGGGCAATATCCATGAGAGGAGCTGGGGCATATCCATGAGAGCTGCTGGGGCATATCCATGAGAGGAGCTTGGGCAATATCCATGAGAGGAGCTGGGGCAATATCCATGCGAGGAGCTGGGGCATATCCATGAGAAGAGCTGGGGCATATCCGTGAGAGCTGCTGGGGCATATCCGTGAGAGCTGCTGGGGCATATCAGTGAGAGCTGCTGGGGCATATCCATGAGAGGAGCTGGGGCAATATCCATGAGAGGAGCTGGGCAGTATCCATGAGAGCTGCTGGGGCATATCCATGAGAGCTGCTGGGGCATATCCAAGAGAGCTGCTGGGGCATATCCATGAGAGGAGCTGGGGCATATCCATGAGAGGAGCTGTGGCAATATCAATGAGAGGAGCTGGGGCATATCCATGAGAGCTGCTGTGGGCAATATCCATGAGAGGAGCTGGGGCAATATCCATGAGAGGAGCTGGGGCATATCCATGAGAGGAGCTGGGGCATATCCCTGAGAGCAGCTGGGGCATATCCCTGAGAGCAGCTGGGGCATATCCATGAGAGGAGCTGGGGCATATCCATGAGAGCTGCTGGGGTATATCCATGAGAGCTCCTGGGGCAGTATCCATGAGCTGGGGGCAATATCCATGAGAGCTGCTGGGGCATATCCATGAGAGCTGCTGGGGCATATCCATGAGAGGAGCTGGGGCATATCCATGAGAGGAGCTGGGGCATATCCATGAGAGCTGCTGGGGCATATCCATGAGAGGAGCTGGGGCAATATCCATGAGAGGAGCTGGGCAGTATCCATGAGAGCTGCTGGGGCATATCCATGAGAGCTGCTGGGGCATATCCAAGAGAGCTGCTGGGGCACATCCATGAGAGGAGCTGGGGCATATCCATGAGAGGAGCTGTGGCAATATCAATGAGAGGAGCTGGGGCATATCCATGAGAGCTGCTGTGGGCAATATCCATGAGAGGAGCTGGGGCAATATCCATGAGAGGAGCTGGGGCATATCCATGAGAGGAGCTGGGGCATATCCCTGAGAGCAGCTGGGGCATATCCCTGAGAGCAGCTGGGGCATATCCATGAGAGGAGCTGGGGCATATCCATGAGAGCTCCTGGGGCAGTATCCATGAGCTGGGGGCAATATCCATGAGAGCTGCTGGGGCATATCCATGAGAGCTGCTGGGGCATATCCATGAGAGGAGCTGGGGCATATCCATGAGAGGAGCTGGGGCATATCCATGAGAGCTGCTGGGGCATATCCATGAGAGGAGCTGGGGCATATCCATGAGAGCTCCTGGGGTATATCCATGAGAGCTCCTGGGGCAGTATCTATGAGCTGGGGGCAATATCCATGAGAGCTGCTGGGGCATATCCATGAGAGGAGCTGGGGCATATCCATGAGAGAAGCTGGGGCATATCCATGAGAGCTGCTGAGGGCAATATCCATGAGAGGAGCTTGGACAATATCCATGAGAGGAGCTGGGGCATATCCATGAGAGGAGCTGGGGCATATCCATGAGAGCTGCTGGGGCATATCCATGAGAGGAGCTGGGGCATATCCATGAGAGCTCCTGGGGTATATCCATGAGAGCTCCTGGGGCAGTATCTATGAGCTGGGGGCAATATCCATGAGAGCTGCTGGGGCATATCCATGAGAGGAGCTGGGGCATATCCATGAGAGGAGCTGGGGCATATCCATGAGAGCTGCTGGGGCATATCCATGAGAGGAGCTTGGACAATATCCATGAGAGGAGCTGGGGCATATCCATGAGAGGAGCTGGGGCATATCCATGAGAGCTGCTGGGGCATATCCATGAGAGGAGCTGGGGCATATCCATGAGAGCTCCTGGGGTATATCCATGAGAGGAGCTGGGGCAATATCTATGAGAGGAGCTGGGGCAATATCCATGAGAGCTGCTGGGGCATATCCATGAGAGGAGCTGGGGCATATCCATGAGAGGAGCTGGGGCATATCCATGAGAGGAGCTGGGGCAATATCCATGAGAGGAGCTGGGTCATATCCATGAGAGCTGCTGGGGCATATCCATGAGAAGTGCTGGGGTAATATCCATGAGAGGAGCTGGGGCAATATCTATGAGAGGAGCTGGGGCATATCCATGAGAGGAGCTGGGCATTATCCATGAGAGCTGCTGGGGCATATCCATGAGAGCTGCTGGGGCATATCCATGAGAGGAGCTGGGGCAATATCCATGAGAGGAACTGGGGCATATCCATGAGAGGAGCTGGGCAGTATCCATGAGAGCTGCTGGGGCATATCCATGAGAGGAGCTGGGGCATATCCATGAGAGGAGCTGTGGCAATATCCATGCGAGGAGCTGGGGCAATATCCATGAGAGGAGCTGGGGCATATCCATGAGTGGAGCTGGGGCATATCCATGAGAGCTGCTGAGGGCAATATCCATGAGAGCTGCTGGGGCATATCCATGAGAGCTGCTGGGGCATATCCATGAGAGGAGCTGGGGCATATCCATGAGAGCTGCTGTGGGCAATATCCATGAGAGGAGCTGGGGCAATATCCATGAGAGGAGCTGGGGCATATCCATGAGAGGAGCTGGGGCATATCCCTGAGAGCAGCTGGGGCATATCCCTGAGAGCAGCTGGGGCATATCCATGAGAGGAGCTGGGGCATATCCATGAGAGCTGCTGGGGTATATCCATGAGAGCTCCTGGGGCAGTATCCATGAGCTGGGGGCAATATCCATGAGAGCTGCTGGGGCATATCCATGAGAGGAGCTGGGGCATATCCATGAGAGGAGCTGGGGCATATCCATGAGAGCTGCTGGGGCATATCCATGAGAGGAGCTGGGGCAATATCCATGAGAGGAGCTGGGCAGTATCCATGAGAGCTGCTGGGGCATATCCATGAGAGCTGCTGGGGCATATCCAAGAGAGCTGCTGGGGCATATCCATGAGAGGAGCTGGGGCATATCCATGAGAGGAGCTGTGGCAATATCAATGAGAGGAGCTGGGGCATATCCATGAGAGCTGCTGTGGGCAATATCCATGAGAGGAGCTGGGGCAATATCCATGAGAGGAGCTGGGGCATATCCATGAGAGGAGCTGGGGCATATCCCTGAGAGCAGCTGGGGCATATCCCTGAGAGCAGCTGGGGCATATCCATGAGAGGAGCTGGGGCATATCCATGAGAGCTCCTGGGTCAGTATCCATGAGCTGGGGGGCAATATCCATGAGAGCTGCTGGGGCATATCCATGAGAGCTGCTGGGGCATATCCATGAGAGGAGCTGGGGCATATCCATGAGAGGAGCTGGGGCATATCCATGAGAGCTGCTGGGGCATATCCATGAGAGGAGCTGGGGCATATCCATGAGAGAAGCTGGGGCAATATCCATGAGAGGAGCTGGGCATTATCCATGAGAGCTGCTGGGGCATATCCATGAGAGCTGCTGGGGCATATCCATGAGAGGAGCTGGGGCAATATCTATGAGAGGAGCTGGGGCATATCCATGAGAGGAGCTGGGCATTATCCATGAGAGCTGCTGGGGCATATCCATGAGAGCTGCTGGGGCATATCCATGAGAGGAGCTGGGGCAATATCCATGAGAGGAACTGGGGCATATCCATGAGAGGAGCTGGGCAGTATCCATGAGAGCTGCTGGGGCATATCCATGAGAGGAGCTGGGGCATATCCATGAGAGGAGCTGTGGCAATATCCATGCGAGGAGCTGGGGCAATATCCATGAGAGGAGCTGGGGCATATCCATGAGTGGAGCTGGGGCATATCCATGAGAGCTGCTGAGGGCAATATCCATGAGAGGAGCTTGGACAATATCCATGAGAGGAGCTGGGGCATATCCATGAGAGGAGCTGGGGCATATCCATGAGAGCTGCTGGGGCATATCCATGAGAGGAGCTGGGGCATATCCATGAGAGCTCCTGGGGTATATCCATGAGAGCTCCTGGGGCAGTATCCATGAGCTGGGGGCAATATCCATGAGAGCTGCTGGGGCATATCCATGAGAGGAGCGGGGACAATATCCATGAGATGAGCTGGGGCATATCCATTAGAGGAGCTGGGGCATATCTATGAGAGCTGCTGAGGGCAATATCCATGAGAGGATCTGGGGCAATATCCATGAGAGGAGCTGGGGCATATCCATGAGAGGAGCTGGGGCATATCCATGAGAGCTGCTGGGGCATATCCATGAGAGGAGCTGGGTCAATATCCATGAGAGTAGCTGGGGCATATCCATGAGAGGAGCTGGGGCAATATCCATGAGAGGAGCTGGGGCATAAACATGAGAGCTGCTGGGGCATATCCATGAAAGGAGCTGGGGCAATATCCATGAGAGGAGCTGGGGCAATATCCATGAGAGGAGCTGGGTCATATCCATGAGAGGAGCTGGGGCATATTCGTGAGAGCTGCTGGGGCATATCCGTGAGAGCTGCTGGGGCATATCCATGAGAGGAGCTGGGGCAATATCCATGAGAGGAGCTGGGCAGTATCCATGAGAGCTGCTGGGGCATATCCATGAGAGCTGCTGGGGCATATCCATGAGAGGAGCTGGGGCATATCCATGAGAGGAGCTGGGGCATATCCATGAGAGCTGCTGTGGGCAATATCCATGAGAGGAGCTGGGGCAATATCCATGAGAGCTGCTGGGGCTTATCCATGAGAGGAGCTGGGGCAATATCCATGAGAGGAGCTGGGGCAATATCTATGAGAGGAGCTGGGGCATATCCATGAGAGGAGCTGGGCAGTATCCATGAGAGCTGCTGGGGCATATCCATGAGAGCTGCTGGGGCATATCCATGAGAGGAGCTGGGGCATATCCATGAGAGGAGCTGGGGCATATCCATGAGAGCAGCTGGGGCATATCCATGAGAGGAGCTTGGGCATATTCATGATAGCTGCTGGGGTATATCCATGAGAGCTCCTGGGGCAGTATCCATGTGCTGGGGGCAATATCCATGAGAGCTGCTGGGGCATATCCAGGAGAGCTGCTGGGGCATATCCTTGAGAGCTGTGGCATATCCATGTGAGCTGGGGCAGTATCCACGTGTGCTGGGGGCATATCCATGAGAGCTGGGGCAATATCCATGAGAGCTGGGGCAATACCCATGTGTGAGTTGGTCTGGGGGCAATATATCCATGTGTGAGCTGGTCTGGGGCAATATATCCATATGTGAGCTGAGGCGCAATATATCTATATGTGAGCTGGGGCAATATATATCCATGGGTGAGCTGCTGGGGGCAATATATAATTGTGAGCTGGGGCAATATATCCAGAGCTGCTGGGGGCAATATATATCCATGTGTGGGTTCACTGCCTTCGAACAGGCACCGTACTTGCTGGCAGTTGGCAAAAATCTGTGTGAGCATATGAGAGAGCTCCACAGCAATAAACTTCACAGTAATGTGCGCTGTGTGTATGAGCATTCAGTGTTATATGGGAGTACTGATTTAGGAGTAAGAGTAGCTAAAAAAAAATCAGTAAAACTCGGTGGGGGGTGACACCATAAATTACTGCACCGGGTGACACCAACCCTAGTGACGCCACTGCAGAAATGAGAGCAGTTATATGGAAAACAGAGAGGGAGAGGTAACCTGACATAATCAACATAATACATTGTCAACATGAGGGGGTTGTCAATTTCTTCAGGAGACACAGAAACCTAATCAGTACACACTAGACGAAATTAGCAAACACACAGCATCAGACCAATCTAGGGGCAAACAGATAGCTGTACAGAAGATACAATACGTCTACATTATATCACACAAACCAACTCCGAAAATACAAACAGTTTCAAAACAGAAATACTTTTAACCTGTTAACCCTTAGGTGCCCACCTATGCCCATTGTCCTTGAGAATTGGCTTTGCCACATTGGTCCACAATATCTTGGCAGGAGGCCAGTTTCCACACACCTCTCCAACAGGCACAGAGGCCATACATAGTGCGGGCAAGGGTGCCAAGGAGGGTGAGGGCACAAAGGTTGAGGGAGCTTTGGTTACAATTCTGTTTAAGAATTTTTCTGGATTGCATTTGTGATGGAGGTCCTGGACCCTGGCAGGATCTCTTTGCCTTCTCTGGTCTCTTCCATATGGGGATTATCTAGAGTTTAGGTATAATATAAATATAACCCACCAGTTATGTTCTGTGCCAAAATAGGCCACAGGCTATTTATAGGGCAATTAGGGTGTGGGCTCATTTGCTGATATGTTTTTCATAAACCTTATAATAAGACAAAAATGGATAAGAAATAGCATCACTTTTACAAGACACTTTATTAAAATGTAACAAAAACGATAAAAGAATATAGCACGTTGCAAGAGATATTCAAGATCAGGAGTGTCAAACTCCAGCCCCCCAGATGTTGGTTGCCTACAACTCCCAGAATTCTTTGAATGCAATAACTGGTAAGGCTAGGGTCAGACGAACGCATTTTTCGCGTTGTCCGTGAAAAAGTGTGTTCGAACGAATGGACGTATTTTTTCACAGAATACGCGATAGCGGTCATACGATGCACATTTTCGTCCGTATCATCAATAAAACCCTTTTGCGTCTGGACGTTATGTTGGCCGGACGTGTGCAGCGTCTGACGTCTCCTAATCACGCAAACACGCCGCTATGCGGCCGCAGCGCACACTGTACGTCAGCAGTAGCGGTTTGACGTTCTCGAAAAAATGCGTTCGTTTGCCACTTGCGTTGCACGGACGAACTTTCGTGCGGCCGTTCATCGTATGTTCCCCGGCATTGGACGTCATTTGCTGCTAGCACGGCCGTGATTTCGTGCGGCTAAACGCACGTTAAAACTGCTTTCGTCTGACCTTAGCCTAAGAGAATCTTGGTAATTGTAGTTCAATGTGGTTTTCAGCCCACCTTACAGATTTGCCTTGACTTGGCAGTGGGTTTTTTACTTTAAAAGCCATTTAAAAAAAAATCAGTTCTTGTAGGTTCATGAGATTTTTTTTTTAAATTCTTTATTTATGGATTTTGCGTAATCAAACTGAAATCAAATGAATAGCGAAGGCCTCGCAGGGCCTCCTCAAGACGTCAAACATGGCTGCGTTATATAATTTTTCTGATCTAACACTCAGCAGAATGTATGTTAGAAAATAAAAGAAAAAAAATGAAAATGGCCACGTGGGCCATCACATGTCATCTGGAAAATCAAGCATAAAAATAAAAACAAACAGAAGTCCTCGTAACACTGCTGGGAGAGTCCTCAGAATAGACATAAGAAAAACAAGAAGAAGAGGAGGGGGAGAAAAATCAGGGGGGGGCACATCAAAAAAGGATGGAGGGTCTCAGCATATTGGAGGAAGGGGGAAAAAGAAAATCAGCTTGGCAAAAATAAGAGGGGGGGGGACCAAAAATAGCAACGCACAGCAAATACTCAGCGAGTGGGGAAGCAATGGAGAGGCCGCGGGGGGGCAGCTGAAACATCCTGGGACGGCCGCAGAGAGGGAACGAAGCAGACCTCTTCAGCCCGTGTCTATCGGGAAGACCTCGTGGGCAGCCCCATCACACTGGGACCACCCATGGGGAACACGGCAGGTGGGCATCCATTGGACCAACTCCTCCACGACTAGAACCGCTTCGCAGGGCCCAGGTAAGCTTTGCAGCTTGGCGGCACACATCCCCTAGGCGGTCCACATCATCCCCAGCACAGACGGCGCGGGGGAAGTAAACCGCATGGGATCTTCCTCTGTTCCGTCGGACCCGGCAGTCTGCAGCTCCCTGCCATCCTCTTGCACCAAGGTCCCAGCCTCCTCCTCAGAGACGTCAGCTACGCAGCCGGCCTTGAATCCATTCCCAGGCGAAACTCCTGACGAAGCCTCTGTCCTCTGGTTTGTCCCCAGGACTGCCGTCAGTTGGCGCCACACACCACGCGTTATCGGGCTCTCGTCATCGACCCCGAGCATCGACTCCAGACAGGCCTCGAGGCCCTTCAAGATGGCTCCCAGACTTCTGGTGGGGGGTGAGCGAGCCGGCCGCCGCCAGTCCGCACCATCCCCCGGTATCTCCGACCTTGGGGGTAGCTGCAGCAGCCAGAAGACAGGGGCCCTCCGTCTCTGTGGCCTGCAGCAGCTGTGTACTCAGGTAAGGGGGCCGAGGAGTGATCAAGTCGTGCCCGAGCTGGAGCCTAGGCCGGAAGATGGCCGCTGAAGGGTCGTGTCTGGCAGGGATCAGAGGCCCAAAACAGGTCGTCTTATATCCAGAGGGAGGACTAAACGGGCTCTGGACAGCACTATACCGGTGGCCAGCTACGTCGGTACCTCATATGAAAAAATCCTCGCGTTTACAGTCAGCTGGAGGTCCTCAAGAGCAGCAGACGTGTGGAGCTCCACAAAGACACGTCTGATCCCTTTGGTAGTCGGCCACGCCCCCCCGGTTAAGATTTTAAGCGCATATGATAATTTTTTTCTTCTGGTTTTTTAAATATGGCATACACCATGGAAGCTGGTTTATATATTGGAATATATAATGTGTCAGTGTAAGGTTTACCTAATTTAGAATAGGCTACGTTGCAGAGCAAGCGCATGATAAACTGAAATCAAGCTTCATAAGCTTCGAGATCCCAATTAGTATTTATCAAAACTTTATTGATAATGCTATCGTGTTTCAGATGCCAACACAGTAATTAATATGCAATTGGGTTTGAATATGTAACTATCAGGGTTATTCGGAGAGAGGTCAAAACCAGGAGAACTGTCAGGAGAATGAATAATCTAGACCAAATAGCCGATTTGGAAAGTATGATAAATGGGAGAACTTTTCTGGTTTGGCTATTTTGACCTAGAATTTTCACTTCTCCAGTCAATCTCCTGGTTTTCACCTCTCTCTGAAGAAACCTGAAGGTAAATTTCTAATCATGTCTTTCAGGGTCTGTTAATGTACAAGCGTCCTTTATTTATCCACCGCCGTATCTGTAGTGGGCCAAGTGTCAGGGAGGGACCAGATCATAGGCATATAACGTAATAGCTGTGTAAGAAGAAATGTATTTCTTATTCCTCAGTGCAAGGGCAAAGTATTCAGATTGAAAACTCTGAAAATGAACAGGACTTTAAGCACTATGGGAGGTTTGTATAGGAAAAGAGAGCACGAAACCAGGCAGCAACAACACTAGCCTGACTAAGGAGACCACAATGAAGAAGGAATTCATCAGAAACATTTTTGTTTGGACAGATTTTATAGCTTTCATTTGTAAATCTCCAGGAATGTATGCATTTTACTGCTTATGAAAACGTATGTCCTTGGGCTGAAAGACTCAAGTATTGTTAATCTCTAGAAATCATTAGAAACGTGAATGCTGATGTATTGTATGCAATGTAACAGATTGTTGTTTAGGAAAAGCATTTTTTAAGACCAAGATCAGCTATTATTATATGCTAGCGAAATGCTGAGGACGCTCAACTATAAGCACCGAGGACGCACCAACAAGCAGAACTCATTAAGCTGAAATTTCCGAGCTGTACTTGTCAGTGTCCACTTTTCTAAGTGCATAGGGAAATGTCGGCTCATTCAAGGGCACTAGCCAAAGCGAGAAGCGGAGCATGACAATGACAACGAGGCAAGTTCAGTGGGGCCTAGTACTCACTGCTTACCCCAGCACTCCTGACGAGCCTGTGTAAGGCGAAACGCGCGTCGGGTGCGTTTTCTTTCTTTTGGGCAGCAAACCCCTACCCCCAAATCTCCCTAATCAAGTGCTTTGTGAACATATTTTTGTGACATTGTCACTATGGCTAACCTTATTATATTGGCGATTCATTTTTCAAGCAATTACTCATAGCTTATGTATCACTATGTATTGTAATGTTGCACATTAGGGGCTTTGATGGTTTATATGCCCTGTGATTTTGTCCATTACAGTGCGGGCAATATTTACGTACATACCAGTGATGGTTTCTGCCCAATTTCGTTCATTTGTATTCTTTAGTTTCCTAGTGCTACTGAGCATTTCTCTGCTGAATAATATACACCCATATTAGTTGGTCTGGGATAAAATTATTGTCAAATTGCTCTACAAATACTTTATGCATATGGAGACTTTGATATAAATAGAATACTATTTTATTGGTTTTGGTGTGTGTGTTTAATATGATCATGTTGTATGTTGGTTTTTAATATTGGCAATTAAGCCCCAGTAAAATTTCTTATGTTTTATTTTCTCATCAATGCTTTGTGATTTCACTGTCGAGTTCAGTGGATCAGCGTTCTATATATTTGGGTTTCAATACCTTTTCGCATTGTGTGATTACACTATTCACAATTTCCTTTCTATCTTGCATCTAAGGTGTTAAGTTACCACTGTTTCTACAGTGGATTGTTTATCTCTAAAGCAGTGGTTCCCAACCACGGTCCTCAAGTACCCCAACAGGCCAGGTTTTAAGGATCACCTTGGGGAAATGCAGACTGAATCCTGCAATCACTGAGCAGCAAATCATATCACCTGTGCTATGCTTCAGATATCTGGCAAACCTGGCCTGTTGGGGGGGACCTGAGGACCGTGGTTGGGAACCACTGATCTATAGGACAATTTTGGTGCCGCTGAATTGCACTGTATTTCGCTGTTAGTTCGCCTGTATTTGGTCAACTGACAGCTTTGTGAAAATATGAAATGGTCATAAAATTACACATGTGGTAAAATTCACCATTCGGTGGTTAGTGAAGAACCCCTTAAGTAATTTAAAATTATGAACTTATTTATAAAGTATTTTACCAGGAAGCACACATTGTAATTTTTTTGGCAGTGTCTGTGCAACACAGTCAGGGTTATTCAGAGAGCGTGAAAAGCAGGAGAATGACTGGAGAATGAAAAATTCTAGGTCAAAATCGCCAAACCAGAAAAATTCTCCCTTTCATCTCACTTTCCAAATCGGCTATTTTGACCTAGAATTTTTCATTCTCCAGTCAGTCTCCTGCTTTTCACTGCTCTCTGAATAACCCTGAGTGTCTATGCATGATGTGCTTCCTCTCCATGACAAACTCTTTTCATCCCTGTATAAAAGGCTCTCCCTCTCAATATTACTTTCACACCCTCATGTGGTTTGTAGAGCTTTCTTCACCTTTCAGGTCTCCCATCTCTTGGTGGTCATAGAGTCCCCTGTTGTGCATTTATACTGGTGGAGTGGCACTGATGGTGCTCTGCTGTGCCACTCACTATAGTGTACATTCTTAATAAATTGTCTGTTATGAACAGGACCCAGAGGTTCCACACCAATCATCCACCGGCCAGTGGTGTCCCTAGCCCTCCCTCTTTTCTCTTGGACAAAAAGGTTTATAGAAATTTAGAAACTCAAGAAAGCTGATCAAGCAACAAATTGCCATAAAATTTTGAGTTTAGTCAACTTCTTATTTCTTTTTACAGTGTAATAGGTCCAGCTGCTATTCTGACCTTGCTGCATGCTTTGCTTGGAATTAGCTACAGGTTAGTGAAAGTCAACAGCTTCTATACTTTGCATAGGAAGCGTTATTCATGGCGCAATTAGATTTACAGGTATTTACAAAGCACCAACATAGCACTGTAAAATCAGACATACGGTAATTATACATACAAGTGAACCACACAGAACAGAGGGAGAGAGGACCCTGCTCGAGAGCTTACAATCTAAGAGGAGAGGTTTGACACACTATCAGGGTTATTCAGAGAAAGGTGAAAAACTGGAGAACTGGCAAGAGAAGAGAATAAGCTAGACCAAATAGCTGATTTGGAAAAGGAGATAAATGGGCGAATTTTTCTGGTTTGGCTATTTTGACCTAGAATTTTCACTTCTCCAGTCATTCCCCTGAGTTTCACTTGACTAGACCTGTATGTTGAGGGTAAATAGAGTATGTGAAGCGGTGGGGTGCATGTGGGCTGTGTGGGATGATGGTACATGAAATGTACAGTGGAGGATTATGGAGTGAGCAGATAGGCTTCTGTAAAGTAATGTGTTTTCAGCGACTTCTTGAAGGACTGGAGAGACTGGGAGAGTCTGAGGTGGCGGGGAGTGAGTTCCATAGAAAGGGGGCAACTCGGGAGAAGTCCCGAAGCTGAAAGTTGGGGTGCGGGTATGTGGAGCTGATAACCTCAGATCATTGGCAGAGTGAAGTGGACAGGATGGGCTATAACCACTAATAAGAGAGGAGATATAGGCAGGAGCGAGGTTATGGAGAGCTTTGTACATGAACACCAATATTTTTAATTGAAAATAATGTACAATGTACGTTCAGAATTTCACGTTCCTAGGTTAAACGGTTTGAGCTGGGTGTTGATGAGTCAGTCAGGACTTTTCCTTTCATACATATAAATATTAAAAATGCACTCATTAATATTAATGGCTATGATGGCAAACAGCCCCTGGTGTAGTGAGGAATAGAGAAACACACAACATTGTGCGCTCTATATAAAGATTAATAGTATTCATAGCCTGAAGAAAAGAGCATGTAACGATTGACTTTCTCTTTGTATGCAAACCAGATATAGGTGAAGGCAGTTACACCAGTGCATTGTTGGGCAAAATACAACATTTGTTTTTTGTTATGATTATGTTTGTTTATGCTGATTACATTCCAAGTACAGCTACTTATCTGCCTCCACAGTCCATTGTTTTCGATGAACTCACATGTGAAGGAGCACTAGGCAAAACCTATGCGTTGTTTGTTTTCTTTTCAGCAAGTACAAAAATATTAATTTAAAAAGTGAAGTTCAACTGTTTAAGGCTAATGTCAGGCGAACGCAGTCTGAGCGCACTCTGCGTGCGTGCACAACGGACGGATGTACTGACTGAAGATATTGTAGACACCACACGATCCATTTTTGGTGACAGACGTAAGAAAAAAAAATGGAATTATGGGAAATAAAATTAATATGAAAAATGATGGGGGGCGTGGCCAGCCATCGAAGAGAGCGGACATTCTCTGGAGGAGCTCCGCATTGCTTTCTTCTTTTGGGATCCTATCGCTGACTTTTTTCTGGCAAGTTGACTCACCTGAAGTGACCTGAAGAGCTGGCCAACGGAATTGATTTGTCCGGGGTCCGCACTGCTCCCCCCCTGACCAGAGACATACCCAGGCGCTGCTGTCTGCCTTCGCCACGCGGCCGGCAGCCATCTTGCGGCCTATCAGCCAATCCTGAATGTCCCCACTGATCTGTGGGGCTCGTCCCGTCCTAGCGTTCCGATGGGGGCTGTGGAGATGTTGGGCCCACATCTCCCGGCCTCTTTGGCTGACTGTTTTGCAGAAGAGTCGGATGGATCGGCGGTCGGGCGGCGAGGGAGCTCGCCTCCCCTCTCTGGAGGTGCTGGGGCTTTGACTTTGGGCCTGGATGCCTGTCTGAGGCTGCTGCAGGGTGAGGAAGACGATGTGCCACTCACCAGAGGCGTCTGGCATCGCATGTTGGCAGCGCTACGGGGAAGCACAGAGGAGAAGATCCTGAAAGCAGCTGTGGTAGTGACTACTTGTTCCCGGGTCCTGCTGAGCCTTGTGTGACCGAAGCGGAGATCGTTGAGAGCTGTGATAGTGGTGGCGATCCGGATGGAGCGCAGGGCCAGGAGAGTTGGCCACCGGGGGTGACCCTGGACCAAGGTGAAGGAATAGAACCGGTGCCCGGTGTGATTCGGAAGCTGGTTACAGTGTGTGGAGCTGTTCCCTTTCGATGGCTTACACGGTCGGAGGTGTGTGAACTGGGACTTTGTCGACCTTTGCTTCAGGGGGAGATCGAGATGGATGAAAAGGAGGTTTGGAGCACTCGATATGCCCTAGGTGGACAATTTGTGACCGGCGGTGCTGCTGACCCTGTTTTGTGGCGGGATACAGGCTGAAGCAGACTGTTACCTGATGGCTTTCCCTCCTTCCCGGCCTAGATCCTGGCTCATGGACTTCGCACATTTTTGATTGCCCTTTTTGATCTTATCCCACTTTTTTTTTTTTCGCTCTTCTTGTCCCCCCCTGTGACACCCCGCCCATTTCCCCATTTTTTTTTAAGTGGCTTCATCAGTATACCTTAAGGGGCGCAACCGAAGCCTGGTGTCTTGCTTGGCCCCTGGGTGCCTGGGCCTAGTGCCATATACCCCCCATGGCCTTCTCCCATGGTCTTTGACCACTCGGGACTCCGCCAGGGTCGGCACAGTTTCGGCCTTTTGCCATATTTTTTTTTTTTACCCCCCCCCTCCCGCTGACCTCTTTATTATTATTATTGCTGACTAGTTGATTTTATATTGCCCTCTAGATGTTTTAAATGACTCCATGCTGCTGATCTTTTATAGCTGACGTTTCTTTCACTTTGATGTGTTTCTTAGGAGTGTGATATTTGGCCCTGCGAGGCCAACCTTGCTGGTTGATTCCTGACCATTTGATTGAAAATAAAAATCTTGAATACAAAAAAAAAAAAAAATTATAAAAATTTGAAAAGGATATGAAAATCCATTTTGTGCGTCAAGGTGCTGGACGTCGCAAATGCGCTGCGTCTGACATCATCACTCACACAGAACGCTACGCGGACGTGGCGCACTCTGCGCGTCCGTCTTGGGTTTTACATTCTTGCCTAACTTGCGTAAGTTTGCCACCTGCGTTGTGCATGTGCAATTCGGTGCGCACGTACTTCGTTTGTGGGTCTCTATTGATCATGATTCCATGCTACGACGGAGGTTAAACTGTGTGGCAACACGGACATGATCACTGCGTTCGTCTGACGCAGACCTTAGGGGTTATTAACAACGTGACGAACGTGCCACCGAATGGTGAATTTCACAGTACGGTGCAATCTTGTGGCAGTTAGTCTATTCACTAAGCTGCCAGTTCGCCAAATACTTGCAAATTGACAGCGAAATACAATGCAGTTCACCGCAGATCGGCAATCTTCGGCAGCAGCGAAATTGTCCCCTAGAGAAGTAATGGTTAATCTATTCTATTCAGAGAATGCCGAACTGCATCAAAGTGTCAGCAAAATGCCCTGATTTTCAGTGACTCTGTTTGCAAGGTTTAAACAGGCGAATCCCATAGGATTCAATGTAAAAAGTCAATAACATTTTTAAAAACTTTTTACGAAATTTTTCTTTTCTTTTCATTTTCAGCAAAAAGTCTTTTTATTTATTTTTTAGAAAACCTTTTTATATTTTGTGGACAATATTTTTGTTTTCCAATCTTTTTTAAAGACTGTAACAGACCATTCTATTGTGTTTTAAAGGACATTTTTTATTATTTAGACACATTTTAATGCATTTTTATCGGTTTAAACACCTATAAGGAGAGTACCAGAGATACCCTTTTTTTTCTGCAGTTTGGCAGTGTTTGGTGGCCAGTTTGGTGGTCTTTGGTGCTGTTCGGCAACTCCATCTTCAGTGCACTACGATGACCCTGGGTTGGCAAAATGGTTTGCCAAAGTGCACCGAAGTGCAAATGAACGAACTTTCGCTGAAATTTCGGTTCTTTGTGAATGACCCCTTTAGTTTTAAACAAAACTTCAAGAAATGGTTTAAAATGTAAATGTAACCACTTTTCTGATTACATATAAGTCTTCATGCAGAGGGGAAGCACAGGGAATGATCTGCCTTATAAGATTCAAGAGGGAAATCAATTGGGGAACGCATCCTCCTGATTAATGTATTGATTTGCTACCTGCAATGTCTGGATAATAGGGCAGTGAATAGTTTTTTACACACTGCCCATTATCAGCATGTATGTATTTATTATTACATGTCCAGATAAACAGATTATCCAGACCTGACAGTACTAATAATAAGCCCACACAATTCTACAAAAACATGTTTCATGTATTTCTATAGAATGAGGATTCCAAATGTCAGGTCAGTTTAACAATGATCCACATGGATTGCATGGGGGTTGTTTTTTTTATGGGGTCTAGTGGCCCTGTGCTGCTAGGAGTGTATGGAATGTACTCGTGCCTCTGTAAACCATTTTTCGGTGATAGATTGGAGATATTTATCACACCTGGAAAAAAAATAAAAAAAAATCAGAGTATGTTTACATGACCACTGTGTCTCCAATATTCTCAGCCTAATTCCATGTAAGCTGCTATACCGGGCGACTCAATTAGTGCTAACACTATGGCTTCTCTGGTGTTTCAGCCGAGCTGCAAACTCCTCTTGCATCTGCCTACTGTACTATACATTATCGTTTCTTGTACTTTGTATAGGAAGTGCTAATGTGTGATCCACTGGGGAATAACAAGCAAGTAGAAGGTCACCTGTTATTCTCACTTTCAGCCCGTAATGAAGATAAATTACGGACATCAAGAAACTGCTTCAGAAACAAACAAAGAAAAACACAATTTGAATGTCTGGACCCTCTGTGCAGAGGGCGGTGTGATCCACTGCCTCCTCTCACAGAAAACAGGACACTGAGTTCTGAAACAGTTCTCCAATGTTCTTCCACCCTGTGAGATTGAGTACATGCAATCTCGTGCAGGGCTCAGTAATCTACAGGGAGCCCTATGTACTTCAGTAGAGGCAGGGGCGTAACTACCAGGGGTGCAGCAGGTGCTACTGCACCTGGGCCCCTGAGTCCGGGGGGCCACAACTGGATGGGTGGGGGCCCGGACTGGCCCTGCTTGCCCCACAGTCCAGCCAGGGGTCAGGCACCTGGTCTCCCGTTTGATCGGCAGCATGTGGGATCAAACTCCCACACGCTGCACCAGAAGTAAAGGCGCTGGGGGGGGGAGGAGGAGGAGGAGGAGGAGGAGGAAGAAGAAGAGGACAGCTGCTCACATGAGGAAGTACTGGCCCTGCCCCTTCCCCCTCCACAGCCATGCAAAGCAGAGCCTCCCTGCTGTGCTGGAAGTGTCCAGCATGTGCAGGGAGGGGAAGTGGAGAGAGTGGAGACCATGCTTACCTATGGTAAGTATGTAACAAGCTGGGGTGGGGTGTTTGTGTGTGTTTGCAGGGCCACCAACAGGGGGGTACAAGCATTAATCTGGTATGGGGCCCTGTGGAGAGGGGGGGATGGGGCCCTGGCTGGCTAATTACTGGGGGCCTGACACTGGCTAATTACTGGGGTTCTGATACTGGCTAATTATGGGGTTCTGATACTGGCTAATTATTGGGGTCTCTGATCCTGGCTAATTATTGCGGTCTCTGATCCTGGCTAATTATTGGGGTTCTGATCCTAGCTAATTACGAGGGGGTCTGATACTGGCTAATTACTGGGGTCTGATACTGGGTATAACTGGGGTTCTGATACTGGCTAATTACTGGGGGGTCTGATATCTGTGGCCCACGTGGAGGGTGGGTCTTGAAGGCACGGGGCATACAGGTATGCCCCGCTGATTTCAATAGCCTGCGTCGGCCCCTCCCCACAGCCGACGAGGGGGGGTCCCTTCATGGATTCTTGCACCTGGGCCCTGAGGTTTCTAGTTACGCCTCTGAGTAGAGGATAGTACTGGTGTATGGCATGCATTAAAAGGGGAATTCACTCTCGGGATGAAAACATAATTTTGCCTCTGCATAAATCAATGGTCAGACTGCACCTTGAATATGTCGTGCAATTTTGGGCACCTGTCTTAAAAAAGGATATTATAGCGCTAGAAAAAGTGCAGAGACGGTCGACTAAATTAATGCGGGGAATGGAAGGGTTAAGTTATGAGGAAAGTCTAACAAGATTAAACCTTTTTAGTTTAGAGAAATCGCGCCTTAGAGGGGATCTGATAACCTTATATAAAAATATACGGGGCCATTAAAAACCATTGTCTGGAAACCTATTCATTAACAGGACTATACACAGGACACGAGGTCACCCATTTAGGCTAAGGTCAGACGAACACATTTTTCACGTTGTCCGTGAAAAAGTGTGTTCGAACGAATGGACGTATTTTTTCACGGAATACGCGATAGCGGTCATACGATGCGCATTTTCGTCCGTGATTTTGTACGGATCATCAATAAAACCCTTTTTGCGTCTGGACGTTATGTTGGCCGGACGTGTGCAGCGTCTGACGTCTCCCAATCACGCAAACACGCCGCTATGCGGACACAGCGCACTCTGTACGTCAGTACTAGCGGTTTGACGTTCTAGAAAAAATGCGTTCGTTTGCCACTTGCTTTGCGCGGCCGGACTTTTGTGTGGCCGTTCTTCGTATGTTACCTGGCATTGGACGTCATTTGCTGCTAGCACGGACGTGATTTCGTGCAGTTAAAAGCACGTTAAAAATGCTTTCGTCTGACCTTAGCCTTAGACTGGACGAAAGGAAATTCAGCCTAAAGCATAGGAAGGGTTATTTTACGGTGAGAACAATAAAGCTGTGGAATTCTCTGCCTGTTGAGGTGGTTGGGTCAGAGTCTGTACAGACTTTTAAAAAATTACTGGATGACTTCCTGCAGACACAGAATATTAAGGGTTATAATATTTAATATGTGGGTAAAAGCTTCTTGATCCAAGGAGAAATCTGACGCCATTCTGGGGTCAAGAAGGATTTTTTTTCCAGTGTGTTGCATATTGGCAAGCATTTCAGACTGTGTTTTTTGCCTTTTTTTTGGATCAACAACAGCAGTAGGTGATGTGTGAGAGGCTGAACCCGATGGAAGCATGTCTTTTTTCAGCTTCTGTAACTATGTAACTAAATATGGTGCCTCTGCCAGCAGGGCTGGCTGGCATCATTAATCTGGGACCCCCATCAACCTACTTGTTGGGCCCCCCTTTCCTCAGCTGACAATACCTTCCCAATAATTAAAAATAAAAATGTTGCCTCATCTCCTGCTTACCTTATTTTACAGGTATTGAGCCAAATCCCGGGTGGGCCAGCAAGTGGATTTAATGTGTTCCCTGTTGGGAGAGCATATGGTCTGCACTTATACCTGGCACAAACCATACTAATCGCTCCCTCAGTGAAGAGTCTGAGTACTCTTACTGGCCCCAGATGCTCTTACTGGCCCCAGATGCTCTTACTGGCCCCAGATGCTATGGGCTACGAGGAAATTTGTAGATATCTTGGTGGACCAGGGCTTCCTGGAGCCACTGGGTCCCTGATGGTATTCAATAGTGACTCCATTATGGGGTGGTACCCCTAATCTGTGCCCTTAATCAATTCCCCTAATAGCTTCTAAACCTAAGGCTAGGGTCAGACGAACGCATTTCTCGCGTCGTCCGTGAAAAAGTGCGTTCGAACGAATAGGCGGAATACACGATAGCGTTCATACGATGCGCATTTTCGTCCGTGATTTTGTACGGATCATCAATAAAACCCTTTTTGCCTCTGGACGTTATGTTGGCCGGACATTAGCAACGACTGACGTCTCCTAATCATGCACACATGCCGCTAGCGGACGCAGCGCACCCTGTACGTCCATACTAGCGGTTTGACATTCTCAAAAAAATATGTTTGTTTGCCGCTTGCTTTGCGTGGCCGGACTTTCTTGTGGCCGTACTTCGTATATTGCCTGTCATTGCCCGTCATTTGCTGCTACTACGGCCGTAATAAAGTGCGGCTGCACGCGCGTTCGCACTGCGTTCGTCTGACCCTAGCCTAATCGGTACCCCTAATCTGTTATACGCTCATACACATCACACATTACTGTATCACAGAGCTGCACAGCAATAAAACTCACACTCGTACACACTACTGTATCGCAGAGCACCATCATTGTTTTTTTTTATTGTAGTAATTTCTGTTACGTAAAGTCTGGTCATTCTTGGTATCATTGGAAAGGCCAGGCTCCGGCCGTTCCAACAATAGGGCTGGTTTAATTTTTTTTTTTCCAGGGCTGCTTTTTTATTCCCAGTCCGGCCCTGGTGGTAGCCCATGATGTGTTCAGGGGCCCAGTTGCTCCAGGGGGCCATGGCATATACTAAACCCTGTCTTAGTATCACAGATGTCCCTTCATGACACCCAGGACTGGCTCATGAAAATACCAACAAATTTCGTGGTGGATCAAGGGCCAGTAAGAATACTTGAACTCAATGCTGAGGGAGCGTTTAGTATGGTCTGATCCAGGTACAGGTGCAGACTGAATGCTCTCCTACCAGTGAGCGCTTTTTACCCCCTTCCTAGACCAGCAGGGATTTAGCCCACGCCTTGTAATATAAGGTCAGCAGAGGAGGAGGATTTTTTATTTACTTTGACTAGTTTATTGAAATGGGCAGATGAGGGAAAGGAGGCCCGACCAGTGGATTAGTAAGGGGCACCTAAATTTCTGATGGAAAACCTGCTCCGTAACACAATATAATGAGCTGCGCGACTAACACGGTGTAAAAGGGAGCCACTAATGGTCTCACACTGTGTATTGCTGCTAAAGGCTTTCGATTATCGGCCCCTCATTTCCTGAGTTCTTTGACCCAGAAGCTTAATGATGCAGATCATTTATTTAGCATCATTAGACAATATAAATAAGGACGCAGGATTCCCTGTCTGGGCAACTCGGAGGTGACTCTAGGGTTAGCAAGGCCTTAGGCAAAGCTTAATGGTGAGGCCCTTTCCATGTAAAGAATAAGTCAAACGAGACGTCTCACTCATCTCTCCTTGTAGATGGAAGGATGTGAATAGAGAGGTGTATTTGTGAGGAATATCAGTATGAATTCTGGTGCCTGTGTTTATAGCAGAGAGCTCAGTGCTGAAAGGAGGATCCAGGCGGCGACAGCAACTCCCTGATGAAGTATGGACTTATACCAGATGAAACGCGTTGGATTGTACCAAATAAATTGCCTTTTATACCCACAACTGTTGTCCGTCGTGGTGTTTCCTGTGGCAGCGAGCTGCATCGAGTCTAGGATCCAGGAATGTATGGTAACAGAGGATATACTCATTATTGATGTGCCTTATTTAAATTACCAACTTATTGTATCCTACGTTTGTATACAATTGTCTTGGTGTGACGCCAGTGAGAAGGGACGTTGACTGGGTACTACAGACGTTACGTAAACTTGTGTGTCACATCATGTGTTATTGGGCACACATATTCCATGGTGGGAGTCCCTGGGTGAATTGAGCCTAATTACAGGGCTGCCATAGAGACCGCTATCTCTTCATAATATACAGCAGGTGTCAGCAACCTCGGCCTTACAGATGTCTTGGCACTACATTTCTCATGATGCCCAGTCAACCCAGTGAGTGGAGGGGCATCAAGAGAGGTGGCATGGTGCAAAACATCTGGGGCCGAGGCACAGGAAAGATGGTGAGAGGGATTCCCCCAACTTTAATAAATGCTGCAAACATTGTGATGTATAGATTAGATCCTGACAGGCAGGTGCCCTAGATGAGGGTGGCAGGGGCACATCACTGGGGGAGGGGCACATCACTGGGGGAGGGGGCACAACTCTGAGCTCCCCTATAGCAGGGTGAGGGGCACCTTATATTACATCTAATCTCAGTACATATAAACCTTTCCATTCCTCCTGCATTGCTTGTCACGGTGTCAAACAGCAGCCCTTTGCACAGGCTTCCAGAGAATTCTGCCCCAAATCAACACGAGGAGAATCAGAAAATACATCATTATCTGTGTCTGTCACAGGGAGGGGTTGTTTTATTCACTGAATATTCTTTATCTTGGTGTCAGGGGGTGCAGTGTGCCCCTGTGTGTATCAGGGTGCCCGCATGATGCCAGTGTGTGCCCCGCACTGCCCCTCTCAGCCTGCAGACGGCAGCGCACTCTGCGTAAGCGGCGTTCGTGAATAGCAAGGTGAGGCGGCTGCCGGCTAGCATGACGTACTCGGGCGGCCGGGCTGGGAGACGCAGAGAGCGCAGCGGGGAGGGCCGTGAGATACGCAAAGTAAACACAGAGCAGCAGTAACGGCGGAGCCGGCTCTCACTGCCCATCACTGCCGGATCACACAGCCCCGGAGCCTGGCTGTCCACAACGGCCCGCAGCCCGCTGCTGCAAAGCATGTTCGGGCCGGATCCCCGGGCCAGCCCTTGATCGGTAAGCGGTTTCCGCACGGTGACCTGGCGGGGGAGGGGAAGAGGGATAGGGGGCATATGAGCAGCTGACAGGTGCCCCATGGCACAGAGAGGCACGGGCTGGCTGCGGGCAGGGCGGGGTGTGGGGACCAGTCCTGTTATCCGGGTCTGGCCAAAACAGAGGTGACACTGTGACCCCAGCTCTGCACGCCCAGAGCGACTGCTGGCTGAGGGGGCTGGAGTTACTGTCCGGGAAGCCCAGCCCCACTCTGCAGAGGGACCACCATCCCCGCAGCCCAGGCTCCCACCATCACCCGCAGCCCAGGCTCCCACCATCACCCGCAGCCCAGGCTCCCACCATCACCCGCAGCACAGGCTCCCACCATCACCCTCAGCCCAGGCTCCCACCATCACCCTCAGCCCAGGCTCCCACCATCACCCTCAGCCCAGGCTCCCACCATCAGCCCAGGCTACCAGCATCACTCCCCCCAACCCAGGCTACCACCATCACTCCCCCCCCCATCCCATTCTACCACTATCACCCCCCCCATCCCAGGCTATCACCCCCCCCATCCCAGGCTATCACCCCCCCCATCCCAGGCTACCACCATCACTCCCCCCCCCATCCCAGGCTACCACCATCACTCCCCCCCCATCCCAGGCTACCACCATCACCCCCCCCCATCCCAGGCTACCACCATCACTCCCCCCCCCATCCCAGGCTACCACCATCACTCCCCCCCCCATCCCAGGCTACCACCATCACCCCCCCCATCCCAGGCTACCACCATCACTCCCCCCCCCATCCCAGGCTACACCATCACTCCCCCCCCCATCCCAGGCTACCACCATCACTCCCCCCCCCATCCCAGGCTACCACCATCACTCCCCCCCCCATCCCAGGCTACCACCATCACTCCCCCCCCCATCCCAGGCTACCACCATCACCCCCCCCATCCCAGGCTACCACCATCACCCCCCCCCATCCCAGGCTACCACCACCACCCCTCCCCCATCCCAGGCTACCACCATCACTCCCCCCCCCATCCCAGGCTACCACCATCACTCCCCCCCCCATCCCAGGCTACCACCATCACCTCCATCCCAAGCTATCACCAATACCCCATCCCCAGGCTACCATCAACCCCATCATCTCTGGCCATCACCTTCATCATGGCTGGGGCAGAGCTGGGGGTCACTGGGCAGGGGGTATCTGGGGACAGAGTGATGTCAGGGTGATTCCTGGCAGATTCTCTATAGGATAATCCCAATGTCAGGCTCATGTGTAATGTTCACACTATGATAGAGGCCAGTCTGAGCTTTCTGTGCCTGCAGTGTGCTCCTCGCCCGCCGTGCCTGCAGTGTGCTCCTCGCCCGCCGTGCCTGCAGTGTGCTCCTCGCCCGCCGTGCCTGCAGTGTGCTCCTCGCCCGCCGTGCCTGCCGTGTGCTCCTCGCCCGCCGTGCCTGCCGTGTGCTCGCCATGCCTGCCGTGTGCTCCTCGCCTGCCGTGTGCTCGCCGCGCCTGCCGTGTGCTCCTCGCCCGCCGTGCCTGCCGTGTGCTCGCCGTGCCTGCCGTGTGCTCCTCTGCTCGCCGTGCCTGCAGTGTGCTCCTCTGCTCGCCGTGCCTGCAGTGTGCTCCTCTGCTCGCCGTGCCTGCAGTGTGCTCCTCTGCTCGCCGTGCCTGCAGTGTGCTCCTCTGCTCGCCGTGCCTGCAGTGTGCTCCTCTGCTCGCCGTGCCTGCAGTGTGCTCCTCTGCTCGCCGTGCCTGCAGTGTGCTCCTCTGCTCGCAGTACCTGAGTGGCCCTGGTACACACAGCAACCCCCCGTCCCCGTCAACCCAGATCAGCAACCACTCTATGTGCCTCATCAGTTGGGTTTCTGTATATGTGTGTGTTCAGCTATATATGAATGTGTCATGATTTCGCATAATATAAAATGTAACGGTAATCTGGATATAATGTATATTTGCGTGTACATTAGATGTGTTCATGATTCGGTTGCATATACAGTATATGTGTTGGTGTAATATATATATATTATACACACATCATTCATTATTATACACTGTTACTGCTGTGATTAAAGAATTTGTGAAGGAATTAAACCTATTTTACAACTCTTCTATTGTGCCACGTACTCTGGATATTATATACTACAGAATACGGGTAATACATTTTTATAGCCGTGTCATAAACCAGGGAAATGTAGGTTTTTGCAAACCCCCCCCCCCCAAAAAAGTGAATTCTTGCATCATTCCTCCTTTGCATGATCAGCACAGCATCCTGGGAGAGATGTGGAAATCCAGTATTTTGTGCTAAGCCATGGAGAGAGGTTTTCCTCTATTCTTCCTATAATCTGTCTAGTGATGTGCAGACGTAGTGTATTTAGAAAAAAAAACCGCTCAAACACATAAGACCACACAGACATGCCAACAACGTTTAACCCGTTGCGTGCTGGGAGTTAAAGTACTTGTCGATACATGACCTTATGAACTTCCAGCTGCTATTGAATGGCCAGGTAATTTATTATGGTAACATAGTTTATGATGAGATGTTTAGGAGTTTCCTAATGGATTACTTCGCTTTTGCACTTTAATAAATTACACAATACAGAAGTAACAGTGTAGCCTTCCCTTGCGTCTGCACATGTCATCTGGTGATGTAATAAATCTCAATGGGACTTGTAAAGCACCGATAAATGTGCATCTTCATCATTATGACGTCCTCAGTATCTTTGTGACATTTATTCAGGTTGGTATTCTTCTTTTGGTAAGCAATTTTGGAAATGTACCCCAGCCCCCAGCTCTTCCCATAACAAGACCTGCAGGTTTGCCGACACCAGACGGCAACCGAATTAAAAGCCGTCTTCCATCAAACCTGGTAGGACTGCTTTATCTTTTTCTTTTTCCTTTTACACTCATCTGCGTCACGTTACGTACGTATTCCCTCGTGCCGGCACTTTAGATTCTACAAATGCTTTCACAGCCTGATCCGTGCCATTATTTCCCATGAAATCTGCGTCCGCTGTGATAAATAATGGAATATAGTAGAATAGTAAGAAGAATGGGTCGTGTGTGATTGGTCGGCTCTATGCGTAATAATTGTTATAGTTCTAGTAGTTATACGTTTGGAATCATTCAACATTCACTGGGAAATTTCATACGTTGGAACTAAATTGCTGGCCCGGAATAAAAGCTGAACTGCGCAAATTTCCAACCTTTGTCTGTTTTGATTTAGAAATGTAACTCCCCAAATCATTATTTTTAGGCTAGGGTAAGACGAACGCATTTTCGCGTTGTCTGTGAAAAAGTGCGTTCGAACTAATGGACGCATTTTTTCACGGAGTACGCGAGAGCGGTCATACGATGCGCATTTGCGTTTGTGATTTTGTACGGATCATCAATAAAACACTTTGTGCATCTGGACGTTATGTTGGCCGGACATTAGCAGTGTCTGACATCTCCAAATCACGCACACACGCCGCTAGCGGACGCAGCGCACTCTGTACGACCGTACTAGCGGTTTGACGTTCTCGACAAAATGCGTTCATTTTCCACTTGCGTTGCGCAGCCGGACTTTCGTGCGACCGTACTTCGTATATTGGCCGTCATTGCCCGTCATTTGCTGCTAGTGCGGCCGTGATTAAGTGCGCCAGAACGCACGTTTAAAGTGCGCTAGTCCGACCCCAGCCTTAGCAAGTGACCTTGGCGTGGTTTTGTTTGTCGCCTGCGTCTGTGCAAATACAATCGGCACGTCATTAGTATTTGGTAAATGTTGGTTGTGTCATAGAAAAAAGAGAAAATGCACAGGGTGTGTTTTTATTATTATTCTTTATAAAGTGCCGACACATTCTGCAGTGTTGTACAAGGGGTTAGATGGTATAATTTAAAAAAAAGGTACAATATCTGAATGACAAGACAATGCTCAACGTATACAGGAGGGGGTGGGGGGCCCTATTCCCGCTGGAACTTACATTCTGCTTGTAAGTCTTTGATTTGTCTATTACTAATAGAAAAGTGTGTATAAACACGTTCTTACTATGTTATAAGATGGGTTTGCTATGATGGTGTCAAATATTATGTGGAGTAGGACTAGAGAAGGTAATGTTGTTCTAAACTGGCAAATTCCCCCCCCCCTTTTTTTTTTTTTTGTACCCTCCAAGGTTGACTTTTTCGGGGGGGGGGGGTGCAAGTACTGAATGTTTTTTTTTTTTTCTTCGCAATGGTTAATAATATATTTATGACATGGCGTTCATACTATTTCCACAACTCTGCATTCTATCTCCGCTAGTATTGCTAAACACCATAAACCATGAACACTTTTATGAGCGAGTTGAGACTTTATTAAAGTGGTCTGGCTGCATGAAGTGCTCCCCTATAGATAGTGGTGTGTGAAGCAGAGGAGTTTCCTACACTCTCACAGCTGGCATTTGAGAGACAGGAGTTTGAATAGTCCGTCTTCCGGGACTAACTAGGGGACCAATGATGTCGGCCTGCTGTCTCCAAATGCATGCAGCAGTGAGCATTCTGGGATTGGCGCTGCGTTTGCATTTAGGGAAGCATTAGCTTCTGCTTCTTTATGAGAAATCTCACTACTAGGGAACTTTAGTTCTCTCGTAGTGAGAAAAGAGGCCCACCTGTGTGTCAGTGTGACATCCGGGGGGGGGGGGCTTTCCCATTATATTTCGCGTGGATCAGGAGGACGATTGAAGGAGACAAAATAATGTTCGTTTTGTGATGTCGATGGTTTTTTTTTTCTTGTGTGGGGGCAGGTTTCCTGTTCGCAAAAGAGCTTGATTATCGGTCACATTTTCTTTAAGGTGTGATTATGTTGAGCTCAATTTGCATAAAAAAGTTTAAAAAAATGTATTTAATAAAAATCTGATGTATTATTTACTGATTAAGGCTAGGGTCAGACTGAGGCAGTGCGAACGCGCGTTCTGGCGCACATAATCACGGCCGCACTAGCAGCAGATGACAGCAATGACGGCCAATATACGAAGTACGGTCGCACAAAAGTCCGGCGCGCAACGCAAGTGGAAAATGAACGCATTTTTCGGAGAACGTGAAACCGCTGGTACTGACGTACAGAGTGCGCTGCGGCCGCATAGCAGCGTGTGTGCGTGATTAGGAGATGTCAGACGCTGCTAGTGTGCGGCCAACATAACGTTCAAACAGCCGGATTTCCCTAGACTTCTTTTCACCCCATCGTCATGAAATACGTCCAGAATTGCGCATCGTCTGACCACTTAAGCGTATTCCGTGAAAAAATGCGTGCGCACGCATCGACGTACATTTTGACGGTGGCCGCAGAAAATGCGCTCATCTGTCCCTAGCCTTAGTTGCACTTTTAATTGAAGCCAATTTCTCACATAGGAAAAGTGTTATGCTGTCAGTCTATAAAGAGTACACTGCATTCATTTCAGGTTTTCTGGAGGGGGGGGGTGGATTGGTCAGGAAATAAATATATATTTTATTATTTTTCCCATGGCTTCAACATTTCCAAAAATGTTTTATTTTTGAGGAAATAAAGCCGGTAACGAACATTATTTTTTATTTAATTCTAGGTGTAGTTTGATAAATTTATGCTGTTTCGAAGGCTATTCTTGTAACATAAATATATTCTGTATATTACCCACTTCATCCCCATTTTCTTTAAATCTTGCAAATGGTTTGCCAAATTATCATATTTCGTAGCCTTTTTAACTGAAAAATAGAGCAGTGGATAAGTCTTTAATGTTTTACAGCAGAATGTTCTGTCTTCCTGTCTCTTTGCTCTGTTACATGATATCAATGCTTTCCCTCAAAACAGCAGAAATTCCAAACCCTTAGTGTGAAGAAGGAAGATGAGGGTCAGAAATCGGAGTCTGTAGTATCCAGGAGACTGCAGAATAAATAAGATTGACCTCTCTTAGATGAAAAATGCTTAAATACTTTTTTTTATTTATTAAACTGGATTTATTAAGGCAAATATTTTCTTAAACATATATTTATTGGTTCACGCTTACAGTAGTTGTTTTAAAGGGACACTATCACTTACATAAGCTGTAACTAGATTACGGGTGCATTACAAATAAAACCACATCATAAAACACATGCTGCTGTTTTCTTTTCTTTGAACTAATTGCATGTAAAAAGGAAAAATTAAGTTAGGTTTTGATCTCATTTTGATTGCATTTTGTGAATTTTTCCCACAATGCAATGTTTACCAAAAGCTTTGGTTTGTGGCTCCTGTTTATTTAATCTCCATTATTTAATAGTTAATGAGGGGATGTTTGATAAGGTGGCAGGAGGGTATTGTTCCAAAGCAGTGGTTCCCAAACTGTCCTCAGGACCCGCTGACAGGCTATGTTTGCCAGATATCTGAAGCACAGCACAGGTGATATGATTTGCTGCTCAGTGATTGCAGGATTCAGTCTGCATTTTCCCCAAGGTGATCTATAGAATCTGGCCTGTTAGAGGGTCCAGGCTCCTTTTGGACAGGTTTGGGAAACACTGTTCTAAGGCCAGGGTCAGACGAACGCATTTCTGACGTCCAGCGTCAAAACGTACGTTGGTGCGTGCGAACGCATTTTTTCACGGAATACGCGAAAGCGGTCAGACGATGCGCAATTACGGCCGTGATTTTTACGGATCCAAACCAGGAAACATTGGGTGTCTGGACGTTATGTTGGCCGGACATGAGCAGTGTCTGACGTCTCCTAATCACCACACACGCTGCTATGCGGCCGCAGCGCACTCTGTACGTCTGTACTAGCGGTATCACGTTGTACGAAAAATGCGTTCATTTGCCGGTTGCGTGGACGCACTTTTGTATGCCCGTACTGCGTATATTGGCCGTCATGTGCTGCTACTACGGCCGTGATTTAGTGCAGCTGCACGCGCGTTCGCACTGCCCCAGTCTGACCCTAGCCTGAAGGCTAACCGCTATAAGAGATGGCAGCTGAATGAGATTTGACAGGAAGCTTAAACCCTTCTAATCTACCCCAGGGGATGTCCATTGAATACGTCTCATACAATACAATGACTTGAGTCAGTGATGGACCAACAGACTCCATTCTATTGCCAATGCCAGACAGTGGGAACCAAGTGAGGTAAAGACAGTATGTCAGGGGCAGTTTACAACACAAAATAAATATCACACAATGGATGCATTCAGCGACACAGAGTAAATATTTTCTTAAACTAAACAAACAAGAGAAAAATAAAACACCTGTAAGATATCAGCAACGTAAAATAAACACCAGAACAGTTAAAAAATTTTTGTGGTAGTGTCCCTGTAAAACCATAATATATAAGGTAGAATACAGAGTTGGTCACAGTGCAATATAGTACATAGATATAAGCAGCAATAACAATCCCCTAATCAAGTCAGTACTTCTCACACCCTCATTAAGGCTTATTTTAATATAAATGTCTTTGAATGCAGGCAAAGTGTTAAATAGCATTGCTTTTTTTGTTTTTGCTGGTTTGCTCCAATGATTTTGTGATACACATACAGTATTTGAGTATCTTACTGTTATGGAGCCTTTACACGTGTGTCAACAGTGAAGCACGATGGAAAGAAGCACTGTTTAGTACGTTTGTGCAGTAAAATCTCAAGCAGTTGAGGTTTTAGGCAATTCTTGTGTCTCTTGGTTTTTATTGTAATTCCAGTTGCACTGTTACTAATAAAGTATCAGTTTATAGTTGATCATGTGATGCATGCAAGCCAATAAAACCACTTTGCTAATTGCTCAAGCCCATTTGCAACTGAATTTACTTTGCAATAAACGAAGGTTCTTTGCATTGCTCCAGAATCAGAGCCCATCGAATATATGGCTTATGAATATATATAATCATGGTCAAGGGGTAAAGCTTTATTTCTAAAATACAAGTAAACAACCTAGTGCTTTTACTAGAGGCACAATGAACTTTTAAAACTTTATTTACAAAGCATAGTCCATTTCCATGCTGTGTTTACATCTGTGCCCAACAAACACAATAAACTTTATTTATAAAACACAAGCAAATGCCCTGGAGTCTTTACATGAACCATCATGTAACTGGAGCTTTGCTCCAGTGACCTCCCCAAGTGGCATCCTAAGTGGACGTTCAGAGTTGATTTCCTGGAGTTTTATCCAAGATCCCCTATGCCATCCACCATCACGATCCCTAATTCCTGTGTCTCCTCTCTCCACAGGTAAGACTTTATCACCCATTATCCACAGACATCCACATCTCAACTGATCCCCTGCATACTTTTGCTGGTAGGACCCCCATCACCCAGTATTCGCAGGCACCCACATTGTAACGTTACCTTGGTCTTTTTTTAAAAAATTTTTTATTTTTGTCTTTCTCCACCATTTGCTTTGCTAATTAGCATGTGAATCTCTTGCCCTATTGACACAGCCCATCCAGCATCAGGTGTTTACCTTTTAACTGCCTGAATGCAATCCGTCTGCCCTATATAACAGCTAAGACTGGCTCCAGTGACCTCCCCCAGTGGCATCCTAAGTGGACGTTCAGAGTTGATTTCCTGGAGTTGCGGGACTGGAGGAAGGAACTGCAAGGCTCACTTTTTACTCCGGGTAAACACACGTCTATATCATGCTTTCTCTCACGCTTCTGCGCTTTACTTTTACCTTTCTCCTTAAATGGAACTCCTGCCCCTCTACCACCGACCCCTACACTATCTGCATCTCTCCCTCCCTCCTCTCGTCCCACATGATGGCCTCGCATGAGCTCCTTTGCTTCCTCAGAACATGGTCTCCCTCTATCTCTCGTGCTGCCAATCACTCCCACAAATCCCATTCCCACCTTCTCTTTCTCACCCTCCTGCTGTTACTCTATTCAGGTGACATATCCCCTAACCCTGGCCCCACAACACATCCAATACTTCCCTCTCATCCTATCTCCATCGCACATAAATCACCTCCCTGCAAACCCAGCAACCTCATTCCCATAATCCCTCAGCGCCTGTCCTCTTTCTCCTGCGCCCTCTGGAACGCTCGCTCTGTGTGCAACAAACTCACAGCCGTCCATGACCTCTTCCTTTCAAACTCCTTCAACCTCCTAGCTTTAACTGAAACCTGGCTAACTCCCTCTGACACGGCCTCCGTTGTTGCTCTCTCACATGGCGGTCTACACTTGAGCCATACCCCCAGACCGGGTGAGAGAAATGGTGGCGGGGTCGGAATCCTGCTCTCTCCCACCTGCACTTACCAGCATCTCCCTCCACTCCCATCCCTCTCCTTCTCCTCCTTCGAGACACACTGCATCCGCCTGTTCTCTCCTCTGGCTCTCAGGGTGGCAGTCATCTACCGCCCACCGGGACCAACCTCCCAGTTCTTTGACCACTTTGCTACCTGGCTTTCTCACTTCCTGTCTTCTAATCTTCCATGCCTAGTTCTCGGGGACTTCAACATTCCCATTGATGATCCTTCCGCCCCTGCTGCCTCCAAACTTCTTTCACTCACGTCTTCCCTTGGACTCACACAATCCTCCCTACCCACCGCGATGGTCACGCTATTGACCTTGTCTTTTCCAACCTCTGCTCCATTTCTGAGTTCAACTGTCGCCCTTTCCCCATCTCTGACCACCACCTTCTCTCTTTCAACCTATCTGGACTTCCTAAACACCCTGCTCCCCCACCCCGCACACACACTCGCAGAAATCTACATGCTGTGGACCCCCATCAATTCTCCAACCTACTTCACCACCTCCCTCATACCTCATCCTTCACCTGCCCTGATGCTGCCACTAATCACTACAACACTACGCTTATCTCTGCTCTAGACACTCTTGCTCCTCTTCGACTCTGTAAGGCCCCACGCCGCCAGCTTCAGCCCTGGCACACCCTCCAGACTCGCTACCTGCAAAGATGCTCCCGCACTGCAGATCGTGCCTGGAGGAAATCCCGCTCTGAAGCTGATTTTGTTCACTTCAAGTTTATTCTCCGGTCATACACCTCTGCCTCCACTTGGCCAAACAATCCTTCTTCTCATCTCTTATATCTTCGCTGTCCTCCAACCCTAAACGGCTCTGGTCCACCTTCAACACCCTCCTCTACCCACCTGCACCTCCCCCCCTCAGCTGCCTTCAGCGCTCAAGACCTGGCAGACTACTTCCTCAGTAAAACTCTAACTATCAGAAGCAACATCCCAACACAAGATAGTTATCTGCCACCTCCACTCCCACAGGTCCCCTCTGCCACCCTCTGCCGCTTCCTCCCAGCCACTGAGGAGGAAGTCAATTCCTTATTGTCCTCCTCACATCTCACCACGTGCCCGCTCGACCCCATTCCCTCACATCTAATTCCTCCCCTCTCCTCCTCCCTCACCACTGCTCTCACACACATCTTCAACCTATCTCTCTCCACTGGCTCCTTTCCATCCGCCTTCAAACACGCGCTAGTTACCCCTTTACTAAAGAAACCATCCCTAGATCCCAACTCTCCATCCAACTACCGCCCTGTATCCCTGCTTCCCTTCACATCAAAGCTCTTAGAAAAACTAGTCTTCAACCTCCTCTCCCTCTTCCTGTCCTTCAATTCCCTACTTGACCCCCTGCAATCTGGCTTCCGTCCCCTACACTCAACTGAAACTGCCCTCACCAAAGTCACCAACGACCTCCTAACTGCTAAAAAACACGGCCACTATTCTATTCTCATCCTGCTTGACTTCTCGGCTGCTTTTGACACTGTTGACCACCCCCTCCTTCTACAGACCCTCAACTCTCTGGGTCTCGGTGACACTGCACTTGCTTGGGTTGACTCCTATTTATCCAACAGGTCCTTCTGTGTGTCCTTTGCTGGTAACTCCTCCTCCTCATTGCCTCTATCTGTTGGTGTACCTCAAGGCTCTGTCCTTGGTCCTCTGCTCTTTTCCATCTACACCTCCTCCCTGGGCAAAATCATCAACAGCTTTGGCTTTAATTACCACCTCTACGCTGATGACACTCAGATCTACCTCTCTACCACTGATCTCTCTCCCCCTGTCCTTTCAAAAGTCAGTGACTGTTTATCTGGCATCTCCTCCTGGATGGCCTCCCACCACCTAAAGATCAACATGTCAAAGACTGAGCTCCTACTTATTCCTCCCTCCAATGCCTCCCCACCTCCTGACTTCTCTATCACGGTGGAGGGTATCACCATCTCCCAATCAAACCAAGTGCGCTGTCTTGGAGTTACACTGGACTCTGCTCTTTCCTTCATCCCCCACATCAAGTCTCTTTCCTCCTCCTGCCGATACCAACTGCGTAATATTTCCAGAATTCGGCCATTTCTTACCGCTGTCACCACAAAACAACTCATACACGCCCTGGTAATCTCCCGACTCGACTATTGCAATAATCTCTTAGGCTAGGGTCAGACTTGCGCAGTTTTAACGTGCGTTTAGCCGCACGAAATCACGGCCGTGCTAGCAGCAAATGACGTCCAATGCCGGGGAACATACGACGAACGGCCGCACGAAAGTTCGTCCATGCAACGCAAGTGGCCAACGAACGCATTTTTTCGAGAACGTCAAACCGCTACTACTGACGTACAGAGTGCGCTGCGTCCGCATAGCGGCGTGTGTGTGTGATTAGGAGACGTCAGACGCTGCTAATGTCCGGCCAACATAACGTCCAGACGCAAAAAGTGTTTTATTGACGATCTGTACAAAATCACGGATGACAAGGCGCATCGTATGACCGCTATCGCGTATTCCGGGAAAAAATACGTACGTTCGTTCGACCGCACTTTTTCACGGACAACGTGAAAAATGCGTTCGTCTGACCCTAGCCTTATCTGACCTCCCTCTGTCCCGCCTCTCCCCCCTACAATCCATCCTGAACGCCTCCGCCAGGCTAATTCACCTCACCCGCCGCTCTGTCTCTGCCGTTCCCCTCTGCGAGTCCCTTCACTGGCTCCCCATCCACTGCAGCATTAAGTTCAAAATCCTTATCCTTACCTACAAAACCCTCACTAACTCAGCGCCCCACTACCTGTCCTCCCTAATCACCAAATACACCCCAGCCCGCTCCCTAAGGTCAAACAGTGACCTGCGCCTAGCTTCTCCCCCCATCACCTCTTCCCATGATAGACTGCAGGATTTCTCACGCGCAGCCCCCACTCTCTGGAACGCTCTCCCTCGTACTGTCAGACTTTCCCCTAACTTCTCTTCCTTCAAACGCTCCCTTAAAACATTCCTATTTAGGGAAGCCTACCACCCAACTCACTGACGCAACCATCAATCACTCTCACCTTACAGTCCTCTCCTCCTGTTTCCAACCCCAACCCTCCCAGATTGTGAGTTCCCACGGGAATAGGGCCCTCATCTCCTCCTGTACTGTTTGTCAAATGTTGTTCAATGTATTGTAACCCTGTCTATACTGTGCTTATTGTACAGCGCTGCGGAATATGCTGGCGCTTTATAAATAAAGAATAATAATAATAAAATCAGGAAATGCTTTATTTATACAGGACTAATTCCCTGGTGTTTCACGGTGTGCACAATGAATACGTTAAATTTTAGTTATAAAGCAAAATACTTTTTTGGGGGGGTGCTTTATTAATGGGACACTCTACACATCCTGACCACCCTGTTATAAAGTGGTCAGGATGTGTAGAGTCTCCCCCTGTTGCCCTGATCTGGCAAAATAGCTGGGTTAAGTGGAGGAGTTTCCTTTACCTCACCCAGCAACACCAGATGCTCAGATTCTTTTTTCAATATCCCAGCTGCCGGTCACCAGATTGGTCACCAGTGACGTCAGTATGCAGAGCATGAGATGGTGAGTGTTGGCAAGTGGCCTCCAAGAGGCAGTGATGGATCAAATCTGCACATGCTATAGCAGCTCCGATACACACAGGGTTATTCAAAGAGAGCCAATCTGGCCCCGACATGTAACCGAACACTGAAATTCAGCGTACAGCTACATTTCCTGGCCATTCGGCTATTCAGAGAGCAGGCAATTCGCCAAATGAAGGCAGTGAACTCCCCCCCCATAGAGAAGCAATGCTTCGTCTATTCAGAGAACACAAAACAGCAGTGAAAAGTTGCCGAAATGCCCTGCTGTTCGGTGGCATCATTCGACAGATTTATTCAGGCGAATCCCATAGGCTTCAATGTTAAAAAATTCCAGTTTTAATCCAATATCTGATAAACCGTTTATTATTTTATTCTGCCGTAAAGAGTCTCTTTATTTATCGATTAGGATTTTTTAAGCATTTCTTGAGATTTGTTTTGTCAACATTTTATTTCGTTTTTTTTTTTTTTACATTTTGTTTTTCATTTTCCTGTAACAGCCCTTTTTGTTATCATTCATTGGATCTTATATGTAAATTCCAGACATTTTCGTTCAGTAGTTTTTTTGCAAACAGCATTTCAATTTTCAAGCGAACTGTTTTTTTTTTTTTTTTTTTATCACCTCGTTCGTCTGCGTGTCGTCGGGTTTTTCCGGCAGCTGCTCTGCGCTGTGATCGGCGGCTAGTCGGGTTTCGGCGGGGTTAATCCAGATGTTTTCTGTGGGTTTCGGTGAGTATTCGTTTAGTGTTCGGCGAGTTTGCAGCGAGTGTTCGGGTTTTCCCTGCGCTACGGGAGCTCTGCGGTGCTTGCTGAATACACCGCAGGGTCGGCGAAATAGGATTGCTTAATCGCCCCGACGTGCAGGGAACGAAAAGTCACCGAACATACAATGACTTTTCGATTCTCTTTGAATAACCCTGTTAGTTTTATGCGGGCACTACAGAACATGTGTACATAAAGTGTGCAATTTGCATTTCCTACTTAACTGAGCTGAAGAAAAGGAGCAGTGAGTGGCAAAAGGTGAGTAAAATCACACACACAAAACAAATTGGGCAGAGGTTGTCCGGAGCAGCTGCCCAATTATTTAAGGGCACAGAAGGGAATTCAATTTTTCAATACAGTATCCTATTAATATGGTTGTCTGTCAACACAATTGGTAAAGAGGTATTCAAGCAGAGATCATTTTGTCGAATAGATTTATTCTCATTCAGTCTACCATTAACTGCATCATGCTTGTCTATAAATCCATGAAAAGGCTTGCCAGGTAGATGTTTCGTTGGGTTCTAAATCTCAAATTTCTGTCGTCCTTTCTTTTCACTCTATAATCTGGTCAATTCTCTCACACTTACTGCTGTTTGTTGCAGTGTATGTCCCCAGTGTGAACAAGGAAGATAAGCTTAAGGCTAGGGTCAAACAAACGCATTATTCGCAGCGACCGTCAAAAAGTGCGTCCGAACGCATTGACGTATTTTTTTTCACGGAATGCGCGAAAACAGACAACGCGCATTTTCGTGCGTGATTTTGTACGGATCATCAATAAAACTCTTTTTGTGTCTGGACGTTATGTAGGCCGGACATTAGCAGCGTCTGTGATCTCCTAATCACGCACACACGCTGCTATGCCGCCGCAGCGCACTCTGTACGGCAGTACTAGCGGTTCTGCGTTCTCGAAAAAATGCGTTCATTTTCCACTTGCGTTGCGCGGCCGGACTTCCGTGCGGCCGTGCTTCGTATATTGGCCGTCATTGCCCATCATTTGCTGCTACCGCGGCCATGATTTAAGTGCGCCTAAACGCACGTTAAAAATGCGTTAGTCTGACCCCAGCCTTAAGCAGAGTCTGCAGTATGCTGAAGGCTGTTGAATAAATAGGATGAACTCATTGTAGGCAAAACAATTGCTAAATTGCTTCTTGTACCAAATTAGGCTTCTATAGGAAGCCACTTCTCATGCATTGAATTTGTTTGCAACGTTGGACGCATACTTATCATTATTATGCAATAGGGGGGGGTGTGATTTTGTGTTACATAAGCATCAAACCTGTGATATTGATAGTTTATTAAAATATGTCTTTTATGGTCTTTTTTCGGTAGCAAAATGTGTTTGCTAGGTGAAAACGTTTGTGTAATCAGTTTTATGCTGTGGAGCTGGAGCCTCAAGCTGTTCATTTCTGCGGAAGGCTTGATTAACTGTATGCAAGATGCTATTTATATATTTCCAGGTTTATACACCTGAATTGCAGATTATTGCTTGATTGTATAGTGAATCACTTTGGTTGAAGACACTGTTGCCTTTTTAATTCGACAATTAGGATCTTGATAGTGATGGTAGTGACCTCCTGCATTCTTACTGCATGTATGTGAACAGGCATTGCAGGAACGTTCACACAATTTTGTTTGTTTATCTTAATTGCATCTTTTACTGGATTTCAGAAGATACAAATTATTGCTTGTGTGTGTGTGTTTTTTTTTTCTTTTTCTTTGGTAAAAGGGGATATGTCTCTCATATAAATATTATATGTAAGATATACAAGCATGTAAAGTACTCTTAAGTAGAGTAGATGGCTTTAAAACGTGGTAACATTTTGTTGGCCATCACAGTGTCCTCACATCATATTAAGTGTCACCCCAGGACATACTTGAAACCGAGAGAAATCTCAATGTATCCTTCCTGGTAAAATACTTTGCAAATAAATGTGCTGCCAAACTATACCAGTGAGGCACGAAGAACCTATAATTCCCACACTAAATAGAGAAAATAACTCCTTCATACCAAATATTAACCCCTTCACTGCCAGGAACCAGTGGATCTTTGGCAAATCCCTTTTTGGTAATTATGAAGTGGGAATATTCCCAATATGTAATTAATGCATAACTTACTGTACTAGCCCCATTTGAGAGAAGTCGCCATCTACTGACCTAAAGGAGCTATTGCAGCTGGAGCTCCGTTCTTCGACAAGTTGCACACAGACATTTGCTTGTAGAATCTGTTATAGCTCCTTGGATGTCATGCCTGAGGTGCTGTGAGGGTACCTTCTGGAGCCAAACTGCAAATGTGTGATTAGAGGTTTTCCGATGGGTATTTTTGTTTTCTGTGTTATGTTTTGCGCTTTTGCGTACAAACTGTTCATTTTGATGTAGGCCGTCATGCAGCTCTGCATGATTGGCCCTATGCGGTTGACGTTTGTGCACTGACTGCCGACAGACGATTTGGCCGAGAGTGAACATGTCTGTAGGGTGGCTCTCTGCTCAGATATGTCACTCCCTCTGCGGCATGCCGCACGGAAACTGCAAAACATTAATAGGGAATTACCCCCCCTAACACACATTATAATTACTATTATTATTATTATTATTCTTATCATCCTTTTATACAGCAGCCTCGATTTCCACAGTGCTTTATAGTAACTAATGGGAACAAGACACCATTAAACAAGCACAGGAACAGAAACAAGAGGTGTAGACGGCCCTGCTAGGAGGCGCTTTCAATCTATATATGCATGAATAAATCCCTATTTAATAAGCCCAGGACGAAACAACAGTTTAACTTTTTTTTTTTAATATAAGAAGTATAGTTTTACTTTTAAGTACAATATACTTGCTTTACATATATGGGTAATAATGCTCTTGTCTAACCTTGCTATTCAACCTGTGAATTCTAAGGCCCCGTTCACACTGTGCGATTATGAAAATCGCGCGATTTTCATATTCGCGACATAGAGCGATAATGTTGCGCGAAGTCGCAGTTTTGCACGATTTTGCAAAGCCCCACCAATGCAAATCACAAAAAAGGGTCATGTACCAGCAACCTGCTACTGCGACGCATGACAATGCGCGACGTCGCGCGGCGAGAGGTGAACCGCTCCATTGAAATGCATTGGAGAAGCTACATAGTACGACATGGCGTGGATTATGCTGCGATTTCGAGGCAAAATCCGCACGATAAATCGCACAGTGTGAACGGGTTCTAATGGTCATTTTTGATTTATTTATTTTGACAGCTAGTGTACATTTCATGCAATATGATGTATTGGTTGCCGTGTGTCATGGTTGATGCAAGGAGGGTCTGCTCAGTGATTTAATGAGGAACATTAAATAAATAATATGAAGACAAAATAGAAGATCTCAAACCGGTGTTGGATAAAATAAAGTTTTGTATTTAGAGCACATTAACCCAAAGCAACTCTGCATAAAATGTCCAGTGGGGCATTCTCGCTGTGATCATTTAGAAAGTCTATAAAGAATTTTGTACTGGGTGCGAATGCCTATATACATGCTAGGTATAGTTATGTAAATTAAGCAAACAAGAAATGCCAGATAAATAATTTAGTATTTGAACAGAGTTTGTGTGTGATGACGACTGGCTGCCAATTACCAGGGTGAAGAAGCCCTTTTGATACATTAGGGATGTGACTTACACAGTGGGAGATAACAAACCAAAATATGCCGTCAGTTACGTTATGTAAAAGACAACATTCAATTATTCGATAATGCCGGCCTGTCTATGTATATTTTATAATTATTAGTTTAATTGAAAGTGGATTTGTTAAATAGAAAATATTATTGTATAAACTGGCTCCAGCTACTCTAACCCAAATAATTTTCTTTTTCCTCTGAGCCACATTCATAACCTTCCTGTCCTGTTTTTGTGCTCTTTTTAACATTTATCATATTTTTCGTTTTATACTCTGATCAGTGCCGGATTAGCATCTCAGGAGCCTGTAGGCACAGAAATGTGGAGCGCGCCCCCCCCCCTCAAACAAAAAATAAGAAACGTGCCAAAATGACTTTTTTTAAATTTTCGTTCTTGGGTAAACTAAAAATGTAAAAAAAAATGTAAATACAGTTTTTCTCTGCACTCAAATAAAAATGGGTGGCATAATCTGTTGCATTAGTTGAGTTAGTGCAGTGGCAGTGTTTGTTTTATATATAAAAGCATATATTACCTCTGATCAGAGGAAAAAAATTATTTTGCATTTATTTTTACACATTACATGGTCATGTTTGGTGTCATTGTAAAGACCAGTCTCTGACGTTTCTATTGACACATCACTTAACCTTGTGCGGTGTACAATTCAGAGATGCGAGTTCCAAACTCCCCCTGTCTCTGCTCACTGCAGTGCTACAGTCTAGGTTGTCGATGAAACAATGCATTGCATCTTCAGCTCCACACTTGGTGTGGGAATGAGAAGGTGAGTTAGCGCAGCATCAGTGGTCACTTTATAATTGTAAACTGAATAAGTGTTGCGGTAGAAAAAGAAAAAAATATTTTATTTCTACTTAAATCTAACCTGGTTATATTTGAGCTCACTGGAAAGGCCATATTCTGGCCTTTCCAATGCTACATAATATGCTCCTCTAGCCCTTAGGGCTCCAGAGATACAGTGGTCTAAATGATTGCTAAACTTTTTTTTTTTTTTTTTAGAGCAAGGTGCCCCCTTTTGGCAGGCGCCTGTAGGCTCATGCCTCCTTTGCCTAGTTATAAATCCTGCCCTGACTCTATCAATTCTTATCCCTTAGGTATTGTGCCAGCCTTCATATGCTAAGCATATGCTATGTTCATTTTGTGCTGCGTTTCTCCCACGTTCCAGCCCTGTAATTTCCTTTGATGTTGGACTTTCTTCTCTACATCTTCTAATTATACTGAACACCAGACTAAAAATTGGGCTGCTGAAGTGGTTATAGTTCTCTGACGCACTCCTGTTTTAGCCCATAGTGGGTTAGTCTTCCACACATGGTGGGCTGAATTAGCCTTCTGTGCCTCCTTCTGGAGGGCGGGGGGAGGAGTGAGGGCACATGGGTCACTGTGACTACTTAAATTGCACAGTGATAACAATACCTAGAATGTCACTTTTAAAGGATCTCTATAATAAAAATCCCACCCACTTTTTCCCCTTAAATTATTAGGCTGATAATAATTTTTTTGTTTTAGCAATACATACTCACTTTTTGTCCCTCGGTGTGGCTGTTTGCCCCCGTCAGCTTAGGGCTTCTGAACTGTGAAAATACCTGCAGCTTTTTACACAATTTACGCCACGCAAGTGGGCGGTCTGAGAGGGAATGATGTTGGCACACATGATGGGTGACATCATCAGTGACAGAGTTGGTGAGCAGCATCCATGGGTCACGTGTGGGTGGATGAAACTCCTCCGCTTCACACAGCAAAACAGCACTGGAGAGCGAGTGAGCACTCCTCACAGCCTTACCACTTTGAAATGCTAAAGTGATTAGAGTGTCCCTTTTTAAGGATGTATTTATGTGCGCTTTGTTGCTCTAGTGATCTGTTATAAAGTCAGAGATCTTCAAATTCTGACTTCCTAGATCAGGGGAGGTGGTTGGGAGTGAGAATTAGGCTTTAAGAATTGTTCCTTTAAGGCTAGGGTCAAACGAACGCATTATTCGCAGAGACCGTCAAAATGTGCGTCCGAACTCATTGACGAATTTTTTCACGGAATGCGCCAAAACGGTCATACGATGTGCATTTTCGTGCGTGATTTGTTACGGATCCAAACCAGGAAACTTTGGGTGTCTGGATGTTATGTTGGCCGGACATGAGCAGCATCTGACATCTCCTAATCACACACACACGCCGCTATGCAGACGCAGCGCACTCTGTACGTCAGTACTAGCGATTCTGCGTTCTCGAAAAAATGCATTAGTTTGCCGCTTGCGTTGCACGGCCGCACTTTCGTGCGGCCGTACTTCGTATATTGGTCGTCATTTGCTGCTACTGCGGCCGTGATTTAAGTGCGCCTAAACGCACGTTAAAAATGCGTTAGTCTGACCCCAGCCTCAAAGAGGGACATTTGGGATGTACGGCAACCAGTGTCCCAATTATTAGATAACAAGCCTAAATAAAATGCGTAATGAGGACAGTGCTGCTCCGCTAGCCGTGATTACTCCATTTGTCATACAGAAAATCTTGTCTGTAAGGTTCCCTTTGATAGAAAGAAAAAAATGTTTGTTACGCTGTATCATGTTGGATCCACTTAATTTCCTGTTAGATTGAAAGCCTTTATTACATACTGGCAGATGGTCTGTCATGTGAAATGATTTTTTTGCTTTATTTAAATTAAAGAAATAGCTTGTGCTCTGTTGTTATCTGAGCTTTTTGAGCTGATGGATGACAGATTCACTTCCAAAGTGTGAATTTATTTCATAGGTAGAACAAAATATGGGTGTCCTTAACATCATGGACATAGTGTTTAATTCTTATAGTCTTGTTTAATGTCATTATCTTAATCAAACATGTAGTTTGCATCCATAAAAAAATAATAATTTCAGCATTCTGTCTTTTATTAAATGTAGGTTATATTTGTATTTAATTGGTTTGGTTTGCTTTTGTTGCTTTTTTTTCACCTGAAGCCTGGTTAAACCTGTGCATGTTTAACATTTCATCCTTAATTCGGCAATGAAATAACGCGTTTTACATTACTTTATGGTAAAGGTCTGCTGCTGTGATTAAAATAAGAGTTTGTACGCTTCTGCTATAATTTCCATTCATTGAAAGGTTTAATTAGGTTTAAGGAACATTGCAAGCAGGGAGTAAGCTCTCATTTTATAACATGTTATATATAGACATTGTGTAAAGACAAAATTAAAGCATATCATAGAATACATTTTGGCAGATTCAGTTCACTTTGGCTGTGCGATTCCTTCAGGAGGTGGAAATCACATTGTCTTAAAGAGCAATGATAGTGCATCTCTTGATGAGATCTTGCTGTTTATAATCCCTTCAATCCAGCAATGGCCGCCGACATGTTTCACCTTCGCAGAGCTAACTGAGGCTGTGGCACAACAATGATGGAGATCTGGCTGGCATAGAGTAGGACCTGCCAATAAAGGGGTACATTGGCTTTGTGGCAGTCATATGCAATATGTGATCACATCCTGTAACCAAAATGCCATCATTTGTTTTACCTAGTCATGTGTTTTTAATATATTCTAGTATTTTGCCTATATTTCTAAATGAAACCGCGACCAGCGTCTGCGTTGTCTAGTATCTGCTGTTTGGTCCTTTTCTCCATAAAGCCTGCCATCCATCAGACGTTTCTAATGAGCCATGAGGTACTTTCTACCAAGGTTTAATGACTTAAGTGAAAGTTAATTTGTGGCCTGAATATTCTGTGAGCATCCAGTAATCCTATTTATAAAGAAAGGTCACGGGTTGTTGCGCAGGCTTATTCCTACGCATTGCATTGGCAGTATAGGTGGCAGCCTGCCCCCCTCTATGCCTCTAAAACATGATCCGGCATCTCGGAGCAGCAAGCGACCAGTATGCCCCAAAGTATCCAGCTGAAAAAGAGTATAGCATCTACTTTATGGACCCAAACATTGTGTCCACTGGCTATTTACATCAGAGCCAAGATGGCCAAATCTGCCTGACCTAGTGTCGCCAATGTGAATTCGTAAATGTGCTGAAGTAATAGATGTAATGTGTGGTTAAAAACAAGAAATGTACTCTTTCATGTGTGGGTGTACACACACACACACACACACACACACACACACACACACACACACACACACACACACACACTCTCTAAGGGCCATATTCCATTGTTGTTAAGATAACTACAGAAAAGTTACACACAATGTCTGCTGTAGTTATCTTCAGGAATCGCTATAATGGCAGTTATTGCGTTGCAGAAACGTTCTTCACTGGATGAGTGTGCAACAAAGTATCTTCAAACAAAGAGTTGTGAGATGCCATTATGTGTCTGCGAATGTGATATGGATGTGTGAAATACAGATGTGCCTGTGTGTGTATATTATGGATATCTATGAGATACAGGTATGTGTATGCATACGTGATCTATATATACAGTATCTCACAGAAGTGAGCACACCCCTCACATTTTTGTAAATATTTTATTATATCTTTTCATGTGACAACACTGAAGAAATGACACTTTGCTACAATGTAAAGTAGTGAGTGTACAGCTAGTGTAAATTGCTGCACCCTCAAAATAACTCAACACACAGCCATTAATGTCTAAACCGCTGGCAACAAAAGTGAGTGCACCCCTACGTGAAAATGTCCAAATTGGTCCCAATTACATGTGACTCGTTAGTGTTACAAGGTCTCAGGTGTGAATGGGGAGCAGGGGTGTTAAATTTAGTGTTATCGCTCGCACTCACATTGGTCACTGGAAGTTCAACATGGCACCTCATGGCAAAGAACTCTCTGAGGATCTGAAAAAAGGAATTGTTGCTCTACATAAAGATGCCCTAGGCTAGAAGAAGATTGCCAAGACCCTGAAACTGAGCTGCAGCACGGTGGCCAAGACTAAACAGCGGTTTAACAGTACAGATTCCACTCAGAACAGGCCTTGCCAAAGTCGACCAAAGAAGTTGAGTGCACGTGCTCAGCGTCATATCCAGAGGTTGTCTTTGGGAAATAGACATATAGACGTACGAGTGCTGCCAGCATTGCTGCAGAGGTGGAAGGGGTGTGGGGGTTCAGCCTGTCAGTGCTCAGACCATACGCCGTACACTGCATCAGATTGGTCTGCCTGGCTGTCATCCCAGAAGGAAGCCTCTTCTAAAGATGATGTAGAAGAAAGCCCGCAAACCGTTTGCTGAAGACAAGCAGACTAAGGGCATGGATCAGCGGAACCATGTCCCTGTGGTTTGATGAGACCTAGGTAAACTTATGATGGATTTGATGGACTGGCCAAGCATGTCTCCAGACCTAAACCCTATTAAACATCTGTTGGGCATCCTCCAACGGAAGGTGGAGGAGTGCAAGGTCTCTAACATCCACCAGCTCTGTGATGTCGTCATGGAGGAGTGGAAGAGGACTCCAGTGGCAACCTGTGAAGCTCTGGTGAACTCCATGGCCAAGAGGGTTAAGGCAGTGCTGGGAAATATTGGTGGCCACACAAAATATAGACCCTTTGGGACCAATTTGGGCATTTTCACTTAGGGGTGCACTCACTTTTGTTGCCAGCGGTTTAGACAGTAATGTCTGTGTGTTTGAGTTATTTTGAGGGGACAGTAAATTTACACTGTTATACAAGCTGTACATTCACTACTTTACATTGTAGCAAAGTGTTATTCATGAAAAACTATAATAAAAAGATTTAAAAAATGTGAGGGGTGTACTCCCTTCTGTGAGATACCGTATGTTGTGTGCCTATTGGTGCTTTTGGGGATAAAGCTAATGAGTAATGAAGTCTATATGGGGTTAGAAGTTCCTGTTCCTTTGTGAGCCTTGAAGGGATGTGCGTGACACCCAAAGGGCACTAAAAAATACGAAATAGGTAGGGAATTCCCTCAGCGCAAGTGGGCGGGTGGGGGGGAGGTAAAGGATTCGACTGGTGTGAACTGTTGTCTTCTGCATAGAAAACAGGTGGTGGATACAATGATACTGTAAGTCTACGTAGCATATTGATACCAAAAAGTAGCAAATAGTATCTGAAATGAGAGCATAGCGCAAAGAGCAATCTATATTCTAAACTATATGCAAAGGTAAATAAAACGAATAGGTATGTCAAATATATAGAAACTGGCCGCTAGAAGAAAAAATAAAAATGTGGCCTGAAAGCAAATTATATATACAAATATATAGAAGTAGATAGTACACCTATAACCAGCGGCTGTATAAAACCAATATTGAGCAGACAATAAGAAGATCTAGTCGCTTGGATGTGTATGTTAGATGTGTGTGTTTGTAAAATGAATCTGAGTTGAGCATTATGGATGTGTATGTGTGTTTTTGTGTGTGACTTATGATTGAATTTCCCTCTTTTAATGGATTTCAATTCAAAGTGCATAGTATTGAGAAGCACAACCAAACACGAATGCCATTTTACATAATTTAATTAAGATGTTTAACGTATTGTATTCTCCATTTATCACGGTTGAAAATCCACCTGCAGTATCCCTCACTAGGCTACTCCTTCAGGAACTGCCTCTCATGCCATCCATCATCATAATCCTATTCATTTGGAGACTGCGCGCCTGTGACAGGGCATGCAAGGTCTAATGGTCCTGAGAGACACGTGATGTCACTTGGCTAAACTTAACAGCAGAGACAGTGGTGCATAATGATGTCACTGAACTGATGGCCTGCATGAAACCAGAATGGATGATGATATGCTGTAAACTGTGGCACAAAAAAAAGATGTTTTTATTATTCCGTAGGCTGCATAGTAGTATTAAGTAGATCAATACTATTTTGGCTTTCGTTTATTTCCTCTTGCAGGTCTATCAAGCAGTAAATTGCCTTACTGTTTGTGAGATGTGAGAATAATTGGTTGCTTACCCAATGCAAAGAATAGGTTTAAATGCTGTAATAATTTTTCTGTTTTTAGCTTAAATGTTGTTTATGTGATTAATGCATAAACACTATTTATTTTAAACATGTTTGTGGATTCATAATTTAAAAATTTTTTTTTGTTATATATGTTTACTATTCCGTGCAATGTCTACAGTGGAAACCCTACTCAGACTTTTCATATGTGTATTCATATATAGAGAGAAAAATGTGCGTGTGTATATATATTTGTGACATTGTGATTAGGGGCAGTGTGTTAGACCACAGGGTCATCAGCAGGTGGATGGAGGACTCCTTTTTCCTCTATAGGCATCGGCTAATTAGGCCTGCCCTATATAGGAGATGTGGTTACCTCTGAGATGGCTGTCTTGGTTCAGGGTGCAGAAGGAAAGGAAGCATAATCCTAAATCCAAAAGGAAGGTACAAAATTATTCAACCCCCTCTGAAATTGAGTGTTTTGGCCAGTTTGACATTGATTTTGATCATTCAGTCATCTTGCTTACAATTAAATCAAAGAGGCATGTGTAGGTCAGACAAATATAACATTTATAATGAAATAACCACAAATGTCTTTTCTGTGCTCACATCATTATCAGTTTTATTCAACACCCAAGTGACATTCAATCTTAGTACTTAGTACAACATCCTTTTACAGTTATAACAGCTTTTAAACGGGAAGCATAGCTTGACACAAGTGTCTTGCAGCGATCTACGGGTATCTTCGCCCATTCGTCATGGGCAAAAGCCTCCAGTTCAGTCACATTCTTAGGCTTGCGCACTGCAACTGCTTTCTTTAAGTCCCACCAGAGGTTCTCAATCGGATTTAAGTCTGGTGACTGCGATGGCCACTCCAAAATGTTCCAGCCTTTAATCTGCAACCATGCTCTAGTGGACTTGGAGGTATGCTTAGGATCATTTTCCTGTTGAAAGGTCCAACGTCTCCCAAGCCTCAGGTTTGTGACGGACTGCATCACATTGTCATCCAATATCTCCTGGTACTGAAGAGAATTCATGGTACCTTGCACACGCTGAAGCTTCCCTGTACCTGCAGAAGCAAAACAGCCCCAAAGCATGATTGACCCCCCGCCATGCTTCACAGTAGGCAAGGTGTTCTTTTCTTCATAGGCCTTGTTCTTCCTCCTCCAAACATAGCATTGAGCCATGGGCCCAAACAGTTCTAATTTTGTTTCATCAGTCCACAGAACACTATCCCAAAACTTCTGTGGTTTGTCCACATGACTTTTGGCATACTGCAGTCGACTCTTCTTATTCTTTGGAGACAGCAAGGGGGTGCGCCTGGGAGTTCTGGCATGGAGGCCTTCATTACGCAGTGTGCGTCGTATTGTCTGAGCTGAAACTTCAGTACCCACATCTGACAAATCTTTTCTCAGTTCCTCAGCAGTCACACGGGGACTTTTCTCCACTCTACGCTTCAGGTAGCGCACAGCAGTCGAAGTCAGCATCTTCTTTCTGCCACGACCAGGTAGCGTTTCAACAGTGCCCTTTGCGTTGAATTTGCGAATGATGCTTCCTATGGTCTCTCTTGGTATGATTAACATCTTTGCTATCTTCTTATAGCCATTGCCCTTTCTGTGAAGAGTAATCACCTCTTCTCTTGTCTTCCTGGACCATTCTCTTGACTTCACCATGTTTGTAACCACACCAGTAAATGTCTAGAAGGAGCTGAGTATCACAGTCATTTTAAAGCTGCCTAATTGGTGCTTATTATGCTTTATTGCTGCTCTGTGACATCCACAGGTGTTTTCAATACCTGATTGAAAACACTTGAATGAACCTCTGTTCTTCAGAGTGGTAGTCTTTAAGGGGTTGAATAATTGTGTCAATGAAGAATTCACAAAAGAAACATTTACTACTGTATTACAAAACCAATTGATGTCATTTTAGTTGCATATGGTTCTTTAAAAAGTCCTTGTAGGATTTCATTCTAAATACAATTACAAATGTACAATAAATTCCCTAAAACCCTTAACAGCATTGGGGGTTGAATAATTTGAACACCACTGTATAATAGCGCTCTGTGCCCTCGCCTCCACACTTGGTGGCATGGGAAATGAATGAGATGGAGAGTTAGTGCAACATCTTTGTTCACTTTATAATTGAAAAGTGAACAGTAGTGCTGTGTTAGAAAAGAGAAAGGAAAAAACCTATTAAGCTTTTATTTTTACATAAAACCTTGTCGTGTCTGGTGTCCCTGGAGCAGCCATACTCCGGCATTTCCCATGATACCACATATGACCCTGTAGCTACTCCAGTTCCAGAGATACAGTGGCAAGAAAAAGTATGTGAACCCTTTGGGATTACGTGGAGTTTTGCATGAATTGGTCATAAAATGTGCTCTGATCTTCATCTAAGTCACAACAATTTGAAAAACACAGTCTGCTTAAAATAATACAACACAAACATTATGTTTTCATTGAACAGAACATTTAAACATTCACCGTGCAGGGTGGAAAAAGTATGTGAACGCCTAGCCTAATGACTTCTCCAAGAGCTAATTGGAGCCAGGAGTGAGCCAACCTTGAGTCCAATCAGTGTGATATTATTGGATGTGTTGCTGAAAGCTGTCCTGCCCTTTAAAAACACACACCAGTTTTGGGTTTACTGATTTCAAGAAGCACTGCCTGATGTGTAAGACAGACTGTCTACAAATGGTGAAAGTTCAGCACTGTTGCTACTCTCCCTAGGTGTAGTCGTCTTGTAAAGATGACTGCAAGAGCACAGCGCAGAATGCTTAATGAGGTAAAGAAGAATCCTAGAGTGTCAGCTAAAGACTTACAGAAATCTCTGGCACATGCTAACATTTTTGTTGACACATCTACAATAAGGAAAACATTAAACAAGAATGGAGTACATGGGAGGACACCACGGAGGAAGCCATTGCTGTCCAAAAAAGAATATTGCAGCACGTTTGAAGTTTGCAAAAGAGCACCTAGATGTTCCACAGCACTACTGGCAAAATATTCTGTGGACAGATGTAACCAAAATTGAGTTGTTTGGAAAAAACACACAACACTATGTGTGGAGAAAAAAAGGCACAGCACACCAACATCAAAACCTCATCCCCACTGTAAAACATGGCGGAGGGAGCATCATGGTTTGGGGCTGCTTTGCTGCCTCAGGGCCTGGACGGATTGTTGTCATTGATGGAAAAATGAATTCAAGAGTTTATCAAGACATTTTGCAGGAAAAAGTAAGACCATCTGTCCGCCAACTGAAGCTCCACAGAGGATGGGTGATGCAACATGACAATGACCCAAAGCATACAAGTAATTCAACAAAAGAATGGCTTCAACAAAACAAAATACGCCTTCTGGAGTGTCGCAGTCAGAGTCCTGACCTCAACCCGATTTGAAATGCTGTGGCATGACCTTAAGAGAGCGATTCACACCAGACATCCCAAGAATATTGCTACACTGAAACAGTTTTGTGAAGAGGAGTGGTCCAAAATTACTCCAGATCGTTGTGCAGGTCTGATCTGCAACTACAGGAAACGTTTGGTTGAGGTTATTGCTGCCAAAGGAGGGTCAACCAGTTATTAAGTCCAAAGGTTCACATACTTTTTCCACCCTGCACTGTGAATGTTTACATGTTCTGTTCAATAAACACATGAAAACATATGTTTGTGTTGTATTATTTTAAGCAGACTGTGTTTTTCAAATTGTTGTGACTTAGATGAAGATCAGAGCACATTTTATGACCAATTCATGCAAAACTCCACGTAATCCCAAAGGGTTCACATACTTTTTCTTGCCACTGTACAGGGGTCCAAACAACCATCGGTGCAGACATAGTTTCCTTTCTTGGGGCCTATTATGTTGGCATGGGCCTGGATCTGCAGCACCAATAGCCACTGTGTTAATCTGGACTAGAGATGGCAAGGCCTGGAAAAAAAATGGAAAAATTGGGGAAAAAACATTTTTTTTCCCGGGTTTTTTTTCCAAAGCCATTTTTTGATTGTTTTTTTCTGGGAAAAATTTAAAAAAACAAAGTGTGTGAAATTATATTTCATTGTAAAAGGAACATATGTCTAATATAGATTTAATACCATACCATATCATGGCATTAGGACCTTAATGAAAGACTTCTGAGACTTTATTTAAAGTCTTAAATCATTACAAGTTCTCTCTGCTGAAGACAGAGAAATTCTGGAATACAATTCAAGTAACACGTCTCAATGCAATAACTCAGACAACAAAAATATACATTTCAGCCTCTAGGGGGCGCTACAGGGAAAAGGCTTCAGTTTAGCTTGATTGTGAGCTCCATCTTGTACCTCCTACAGTGGTTGTTGGATACAGTTGATGATAGTTTGTCTTCTCAGGCCTTAACTGTCAATTAAGAGGTTAAATTTGTCCCTGTTTGATCCCTGTTAATGTTCTCTCCAGTACAGTCTGGAATTCTGCAAATCATATCCCTCCTGCAACATGGTGACAAGGTCTCTGCACAACACGACCTCTGACACCTCGCTTCCTGCAGATTCTGCATCTTCTGCTGCTGCTGTGAAAGAATCTGCTCTTTGTTTACTAATATTCCAACCAAATCAAGAAACAAACTAACCTGTGAAAGGGGAGAAACGCTTGTTTCAATTTGTGCAAACGTTACGTTTTTAGAAGTGAATGAGAAAATTGACAGATATGGAGAGGAAGAAGAAACCGAATATGATAGATCAGAAAATGGGATTAAATTGCATGTATTGTATACGTTGTGTCTTTTGTTTCCTTTTCTCTTTTTTTTATTTTTTTTATTTTTTTTTTGTACAGCACCACTCGAAAGTTAAACCTCAACATGGAGCTTAAATATTGATGCATCCATATCCTACAGGCACAAATAATGCAGTTACTTCCTTTTGCTATTGATGCTTAGGGGCAAATTTGATATAGAAATATATATATATTTCTCAGTGACGTGCGGTGAGGTCAGTGGCTGGTGAGGCACTGGCTTGTATCAGAGCCAGATATACACAGGTTACTCAGGTTCAGGTTCAGTGCTCCTCAAGATCTGGCTTCCCTCAGCTCCCCAGGATCTGGCTGCTCTTATTGCTCCCCATGATCTGGCTGCTGTCAGTGCTCCCCATGATCTGGCTGCTGTCAGTGCTCCCCATGATCTGACTGCTGTCAGTGCTCCCCATGATCTGACTGCTGTCAGTGCTCCCCAGGATCAGGCTGCTCTCAGTGCTCCCCAGGATTAGGCTGCTCTCAGTGCTCCCCAGGATCTGCATCTTCCTCCAGGCAGCTGAGCATCACGCTGAGGCCACACTCTGAGCACAGCCATGCGCCTATTGACTGCGAGAGACAGGACAGTCACTTGATGTCCTGCGTCAATGCATGGGAGGTCTGCCTCCCATGCAGGTGTTTTTTGAATGGCTTGAAGCAATGATGCTTTCCCATGGGTCCAAGCTATTCCATTGCTCTCTCAGTGCCTCTGAGGCACTGGGAGAGCAATGTTCAGGAAGTGGGCAGTGCTCGGACATTCGTTCATTGAACAGATGCGCCACGCTGCCCACTTCTTGGCAGCATACGTGATTGCATAGCGTATCGCTAGCAAATTGAGTAGGGCAGGCTCAGGCTGGTAAATGAAGAAAAAAAAACAACGCACGAGGCGCAGAGGACAGGCAGAGCGTGGGGGAACACGGAGCAGGTGAGTTTTTTTTATTTTATCAATTCAGCAGCACTTAATGGCAGGTGAGGCTCTGCCTCACCTGCCGCCCCTGACCGCACGTCCCTGATATTTCTATGGTTTTTATGGTGATGGTTTCTTGCTTTTATTGTTGCTCTTTAGGAAACGGAGGGCTGGTTACTTGTTCTTATAGTCGTTACTTCTTCTCATACTATCACATACAGTCCTTGCTTGTTATTCCTTTTGAAACAAAAGATAAAATTATCAAAAGCAAATTCAAGTTACTAAATAAACTGTACTTTTATTTCAAGTGAAACTAAATTTTAATTTGTAAACCTACTCCATATATTCAAATTTCCTGAAAATGTCCAATTTTTCCCGAAAAAAACTTTTCCATGGCTTCAAAATTTCCGGAAATTTTACATCTCTAATCTGGGCCTGTTGAGAACAGAGGCGTAACTAGAAACATCAGGGCCCAGGTGTGGGAATTCTTGAAGGACCCCCCCATCACCAACCCCTTAATGTTGACTCCAGTGTCCCGTTTTATTTATTTTTTTACCAGGTTCACTAATGATCACTTCAGTCCATCTCATTTTTAATGTAATGTGCACTATGTATATCTCACAGGCTCCACAGCAATAAAACTCACGGTAATGTGTGTATGACCATATCACAGAGCTCCACAGCAATAAAACGGTCAGGGGTTGACACTGGGTGGGCACTAGGATATGGTAATAGGAGTCCAGTATGCGTTGTACAGGGAAGAGCGGAGGAGGACCAACAGGCAGGAGGGCTGTGGAGCAGGACACAGAAGGCTGACTAGGACACCGGTAGGGATAGTAGAACACGTAATAGTACACTGACCGAAAGAGGAATGCTGGAGTCCCGAGGATGGGAAGGAGATGGATCTTCAAGAGGTACGCCGGTCCAGGTGAGAAGGTAGGGAGAGCAGGGGTATTCACAGAATACTGAGCAGTAACATACAGGTCTTTACTCTTTGAGTTCAAGGGTATCAATGATGAGGCACTGGCTTAATGGAGGCAAAGCCCTTTATTGGAATCAGCTAAATGATCACATCATGTGTTTTGAGACTGGGAATACCAGGGCTTGTAAGCTTGGAACACCTGGTCTGGAGATGTGCAGCACAGGAAGGAGGCTGCCAGAGGTCCAAGAATGGCACTAAATATGGGTTGTGACAAAAACTCGCACTCATTCACACTGCACATTACTGTATCACAGAGCTGCACAGCAATAAAACTCACACTAATGGGCAGAGTGTATGAGCGTATTACAGAGCTGCAAAGTAAAATAAGTATAAAATAAGATACTTTTAAAATAATATATTTGAATATAATTAAGATAAATATGACACATTATATTAACATAATTTTATATTATTAAAAAATATATACTTGTTACCTTTCCTGACATTTTAGCAGGGAGGGCCATGAATTCCTTTTTATCCAGTGGAAGAGCATAGTCGCAGCCGTGCGGCCCGGGCCAAGGCCACAGTGGCTGATTGTGGGCCCCCCCTGGACTCAAAGGCCTGGGTACCGTGGCACCCACAGCACCCTTGCTAGCTCTGGTCCTGCTTGAGAACTATGCTATGTACCGTTAAGGTAATTCACTAAGCTGGGCATAGCTGGAGAATTAAAAAGGAGTTAAATTAAAGTTGAAATAGATGAGCTTGAAGGAATATTTGTGGGTTTAAAACATTAGGAGGGAAATGGAGAGATTGAACATTAACCACTTCTGACCCCCCCCCCCTACAATTCCAACCCTTAAAGGAACACTCTAGGCTAAAAATTCCCCCCCCCTTTTTTTTTTACATTAAAATATACCTATTCCCTACCTAGTTATTCAGTGTATATACAGTTGTGTTCAAAATTATTCAACCCCCAATGCTGTAAAGGGTTTTAGGGAATTTAGTGTACATTTGTAATTGTATTCAGAATGAAATCCTACAAGGACTTTTTAAAGAACCATATGCAACTAAAATGACATCAATTGGTTTTGTGATACAGTAGTAAATGTTTCTTTTTGTGAATTCTTCATTGACACAATTATTCAACCCCTTAAAGACTACCACTCTGAAGAACAGAGGTTCATTCAAGTGTTTTCAATCCGGTATTGAAAACACCTGTGGATGTCACGGAGCAGCAATAAAGCATAATAAGCACCAATTAGGCAGCTTTAAAATGACTGTGATACTCAGCTCCTTCTAGACATTTACTGGTGTGGTTACAAACATGGTGAAGTCAAGAGAATGGTCCAGGAAGACAAGAGAAGAGGTGATTACTCTTCACAGGAAGGGCAATGGCTATAAGAAGATTGTAAAGATGTTAATCATACCAGGAGAGACCATAGGAAGCATCATTCGCAAATTCAACGCAAAGGGCACTGTTGAAACGCTACCTGGTCGTGGCAGAAAGAAGATGCTGACTTCGACTGCTGGGCGCTACCTGAAGCGGAGAAAAGTCCCCGTATGACTGCTGAGGAACTGAGAAAAGATTTGTCAGATGTCGGTACTGAAGTTTCAGCTCAGACAATATGGCGCACACTGCGTCTCCTTGCTGTCTCCAAAGAATAAGAAGAGTCGACTGCAGTATGCCAAAAGTCATGTGGACAAACCACAGAAGTTTTGGGATAGTGTTCTGTGGACTGATGAAACAAAATTAGAACTGTTTGGGCCCATGGATCAACGCTATGTTTGGAGGAGGAAGAACAAGGCCTATGAAGAAAAGAACACCTTGCCTACTGTGAAGCATGGCGGGGGGTCAATCATGCTTTGGGGCTGTTTTGTTTCTGCAGGTACAGGGAAGCTTCAGCGTGTGCAAGGTACCATGAATTCTCTTCAGTACCAGGAGATATTGGATGACAATGTGATGCAGTCCGTCACAAACCTGAGGCTTGGGAGACGTTGGACCTTTCAACAGGACAATGATCCCAAGCATACCTCCAAGTCCACTAGAGCATGGTTGCAGATTAAAGGCTGGAACATTTTGGAGTGGCCATCGCAGTCACCTGACTTAAATCCGATTGAGAACCTCTGGTGGGACTTAAAGAAAGCAGTTGCAGTGCGCAAGCCTAAGATTGTGACTGAACTGGAGGCTTTTGCCCATGACGAATGGGCGAAGATACCCGTAGATCGCTGCAAGACACTTGTGCCAAGCTATGCTTCACGTTTAAAAGCTGTTAGTACAACATCCTTTTACAGTTATAAGTACTAAGATTGAATGTCACTTGGGGGTTGAATAAAACTGATAATGATGTGAGCACAGAAAAGACATTTGTGGTTATTTCATTATAAATGTTATGTTATATTTGTCTGACCTACACGTGCCTCTTTGATTTAATTGTAAGCAAGATGACTGAATGATCAAAATCTATGTCAAACTGGCCAAAACACTCAATTTCAGAGGGGGTTGAATAATTTTGAACAAAACTGTGTGTATATATGTATATATATATATATAATTTTTTTTTTTTTTACTGTAATACTTACCCTAAAAAACACTTGTTTCCAACGGGGTTTTTTTTTTTTTTTTTTTTTTTTTTTACACTCCCCTCCCTCCTCTTCTGCTCCCGTCCTCAAAATCTTTAACTTGGCTAATGGTTTACGTGAGAGGCGTGCATGCGCGCCTCTTACGTAAGCCAGCCAATCAGCAGGCTTCCTCTTCTTCTTTGATTAGTGTTACGCGCAAGAGGATGCGGCAACACTAATCGCAGCCGCAGACTATGCTGGCGGCTCGCTCCTGCCAGCTACTGCGGCGAGTTGCTCGGCAATAGTCGGCAGAAGCGGGAAATATGAATCCCGTTCTGCTGACTGACAGCTGGGAGGGCGGAGTAAAGTCCTCCGCGCCTCTCAGCTGTTTCAGCCGATCGGCTGAGCGGAGGGAGGGGGGGAAAGACGAGGGCATACTCAGGGCATCATGACCACCTAAAAAAGCTTAGGTGGTCATGTTGCCTAGAGTATCCCTTTTAAGATAGTTTTAAAACTCACCTTTATTCCAGCACCAGGCTCCTTCAATGCTGGTCCAGTCGTGACATGCTGCCAGGCTGCTGTGAAACACTGATCTGCCTTTTGGGGGAGCTTAGCCCTCCGAGACCCCATGAGAAGGGTGAGGGTACTCAGGTCACGGTGACAACTAAAATTACATCTGCCGAAGGCAACACCAGACATGAAAATGTTCAGCTTGAGCTATTATTGAGTAGGAAATAGCATTTTCTTTTGAATTTCCTCATACCGATTGTCAGGACCCCTGTCTGGAGCCCCCCAGCACCCCACGTAAAGCCCGCCGTAAACGGAAGAAAGGCAAACCTGGTGCAGGCTGTGCCCTTCCAAACGGTGCATGGGTTAACCCCCTGTACGCCGCCGATTGGGAGGGAGAGAGGTCCGAAGGACCTCCCCCCTCCCTTTCAGGCGCCTCCTCCGCACATGCGGGGGGCGCCTGAATTAGGTGTCATCGCGCCCCCGCGATGACACCTAATTACTCCGGCGGCGGTTCCGGGTGCTGGGCTGACATCGAGGATGTCAGCCCGCAACGGGGGGGCCAGCGATCGGCCGGAACCCGGCCGAACGCTGGCCCCAAAGGGAGGACGTGCTCAGCGCGTCCTCCGCAAGGAAAGATACTGCGGGTGGATGCGCTGAGCGCGTCCTCCGCAGTGAAGTGGTTAAAGAAACCATTCAGCCCTTTTCCTGTCCTGTCTCGTATCCCCAGTAAGTCTCCTACGTGTGTCTGCCCTCTGTGTCTCCTTGTATTGTTTCCTGCATCCCTTCGTGTCCACCAAGATTGCATATTTCCTTTGGTCCCTCTCGTTAAGTTCTGCCCTTCATCCTGCATAACCTGGACTTATTATTTGAACCTACAATAAACCCCTGTTTTCCCTAACCTGGTCTCCGTGTGTCACTGCATCCTGGGTTCGGAATCTTGCCTGCCACGCTGGTGCCTTACACCGATTCTCCACTTGGTGAATGTTAATCTCATACAAAAGGGAGAAATGTAAAAATGACTCGTACGTGTGAACTATGCAAAACAAATGCTACCAGAGATACTTTTATATCCTTTTACACATGTGACGTCATCAGGAGCTTTGCAAATATTGGCCTGAACATACAATGATTCTTTTGCCTGTCGGCCTGTCCTGGGTGGCGCTACTGTCCAATTTGGTCGTGTGCATTTGAGTATTTAGATTTATTACTTTAGCGTATTGTAGCTGGAAGAATATTATATTGAGACTTTAGATTTATGGCTTTGGTAGCTAGTCCCTTATCTTCCTGCGGTTCATTTATAGCAGTGAGTCATGCAGCACTTATGATGTCACCAGGCATCTATCTACCTCCTTCATCTGGATCAGGGAGGGTGTGAGTGGAGGGTGCAGCATTGCGGGGACTCTGGTCCATGTAACCGCATCATCCACCTAAACTCTTTAATCACTGTGTATCACAGTATACTTTTTGCTTGGTTTAACACTGGCTCATTATACGTTGTTTAGTAAGCTGCTTTATAGAGTCTGCCAGCGGTGTATGTGTGTGATGAAGATGCGGGATTATTCTTTCTTTATTTACTCGTGCAGCTGTACCTGCTGCTCATTGTCTCTTGTTTTGCAGATTGCATTAATTTTCATGTGGAAAAATGAGTTGCAGAATCGCTTAAGATTTGAATAGTTTCACACTCCCACAAATGTTTATGCATTTTTGCAATGAAAAACACAAAAAAAAAAACAACTATAAACCCTCAGGAACTTTACGGAATATCTTTATATTGCAGGATTGGTGTTCTCCTGGGGAGATCTAAAACTCAAATTTATACCTCCCTTCGGTCAGCCCATTTACTACATAGGAGCCAGAGGGATCAGCTCTCACCCTCTGTGAAGAGAGGAAAAAAAAAAAGGCAAATTTTACTGCTGCATTACAACAGCCAGGGAGAGGACTGAACTAAGGGGATGCTATTGGGTTACAGTTGCAGGCATTTATACGGCACCAGCATATTCCACAGCGCTTTACAATAGGGGAGCACAAACAGGAGACGTACATGATGAAAAGTTGATCCTGCACGTAGGATAACTGTCCAGGTAGTACAGCACTTGTGCTTGGTCATACATTGCGTGAGTTTACAATCTAAGGGATTGGGGTAGGTGAAACAGATGGCAGCGGAGGGAATGTGAAGATGGTTAGCAGGGCAGCATGGGAAGGAGTAATTAGAGAGAGAAGTGGAGACAGCTGGAAAGGAAACCTGAAATTCGGAACCTGCCCTGGGTGGGTCAGCAGAGGGTAAGGAGCAGTGCAGTCTGTGTGCTGTGGTGACAGAGAGAATAAGGTTATGTGAAAAAGCACAGTGTTGCCATGTACGACGTATGGGGGAGGAGGGGAGGAACAGAGGTTTTTTTTTTTTTAGCAGAAATGGAGGGAGATTTAAAAACAGCCAGAGATTAATAAATGCAGACATAAACTACAATTGCAAAAATATGGCAGTCTAGAAAATAGTGTTGGGCGGCATGATGGATCCTGGATACCTTGATGCTTAGTTCGGGGCACAGAGGGTAAGATGCAGTTCAGTCTGTGTGCTTGATGCTTAGTTTGGGGGCATAGAGGGTAAGGAGCAGTGCAGTCTGTGTGTGGTTGAGTCAAAGGAAAAAATATAGACTTTGCCTAAAGGGTGACGCGTCTTATAGCGCATAGCTCAACGCATTTCGCTGTTTCACCAGTGTCATCAGGAGCATAGATATATCATAATTTTGTGTCAGAATGAAAACTGAGCGAACCTCAGGTCAATTTGATTAAATGGTACAAGGATAAGTACAGGTACTAGGACCCTGAGGAACATGTGAAGGCAGCTTGCATGGCCATGGGTAAAACTGTAGGTAAAACATTTTTCAGCCAAACCATAAACCAAAAATATTCTGTAGTCTTGCAAAGACATTTTCGAATCATACCACTTAGCAAGCCAAGAGTGCGCCTTCGTAAATATGAAGTCATGAGAAAATACATAAGATCCTCCAAAACAACTCCCATGCAATAGCCGCACCATCAACCAATTATGTTCAAACATTTAAACCTCATTTTCTATAAGGCTAGGGTCAGACGAACGCATTTTACGCGTCGTCCGTGAAAAAGTGCGTTCAAACGAATGGACGTATTTTTTCACGGAATACGCCATAGCGGTCATACAATGCGCATTTTCGGCCGTGATTTTGTACGCATCATCAATAAAATCCTTTTTGCGTCTGGACATTATGTAGGCCGGACATTAGCAGCGTCTGACGTCTCCTAATCACGCACACACGCCGCTAGCGGACGCAGCGCACTCTGTACGTCAGTACTAGCGGTTTCACGTTCTCTAAAAAATGCGTTCGTTTGCCGCTTGCGTTGCGCGACCGCACTTTTGTGCGGCCGTACTCCGTATATTGCCCGTCATTTGCTGCTACTACGGCCGTAATAAAGTGCGGCTGCACGCTTGTTCGCACTGCGTTAGTCTGACCCTAGCCTTAGTAAGTTATCCTGACCTTTATCTCATCCAGACTTTACCAACAGTGGAGATACACATTACATGTTTTTTTTTAATCAAATATATATTATTATTATTTATTTATAAATTGTCAGCATATTCCGCAGCGCTGTACAATGGGCACAATATGTCAGGATTAGGCGGTGGTGGGAACCAATGTGCAATATATACCAACTCGGCTCATCTACTATGTGGAGGGTTAGATATAAATATACAACCTTATCCACAATAGTGCATGGGTGATAGGTAGAATCAGGTGCGTGGTGATGTCCAAAGCAGGTTTCAGGATAAAGGCAGGTAACAACGTCGATAATCTCAGCCGGGGTCAAAAGGGTTATTTCAGGCAGCATAAACGGTGAATCAGGCAGAGGGTCTTAGGGTGAAGGCAGTCAGCAGAATCGTTGGGCAAAAGCAAGGTTCGGTACACGGTAATATCAGAGTAGGCTTCAGAGGATCAAACAGGTTGAAACACATGAGAGACTAGACGAACTAGCAATGAACTCACCAATCAGCCGGCTTCTTATAGAGGAATCTCAGGTTCTAGCTGATTGATGGGCGGGATGATGTCAGACGTATAGAGCGGCGCGCCGCGCGCGCGGATCATTTTCATCTCTGGATGTGGCTGTGGAAGGAGCCTGGACGCTGTTGGTAAGCTCGCCGGCGGCCATCTTGGTTCCGCGCGGCGGCGCGGCAGGTGGGTGATCCTCACACAATATAGTCAGGGTTACAATACATTGAACAACATTTTGACAAACCAGTACAGGAGGAAATGAGGGCCCTATTCCCGTGGGAACTTACAATCTAGAAGGCATTTATATATAACATTTTATTTGGTTGAGTGTAGAAACACAATAATGGTCTAATTCCACAATGCCAACATAATGTACAGCGATAAGGCATTAATGATAAATATGAACATGATTAATGATGCACTGTCAAACAACAAATCGAGAAGATGCAGATTTTAATAATCGCCAATGCCAAATAGAGGTTAAGGGTGCATTTTAGCAGATAATTGCGGCAAGCTTAAAACTTGGTGCTATTGCAGTATTATTAACCCCTTAGTGACCGGGCGGTTTTACACAAATCCGTCCTTTAGTGACCGCTGCTGTTTTTACGTTTCTGCGCTGCTCGTGTTTAGATCAAATTTTCCTCTTACTCGTTTATTCAACCCACACATATTATACACCCTTTTTCCCGCCATTAAATGGACTTTCTAGAAATACCATTATTTCCATCATATCCAATAATTTAATATAAAAAAAATATGAAATATGATGAAAAAAATGGTAAAAACACACTTTTTCGTAATTTAATCCCCTAAAGCTATAACCACCAATAAAGACCCCGGCTTAATAGTTTCCAAATTTTATCCCGAGAATAGAAATACCCAATTTTTACATGTTTTTACCTTTTAACCCTTTCACTGCTGAGCCAGTTCACCTATGTGCGCTGCGCTCATTCTGACTATTTTGTGCTAATTATTTTTAGATGACAGCCTAGGTCCTATTTAATTAAACTCCCCCCAGACAAAAAAAACTTTAAAAAAAAAAACATTTTTTTATTTTATTTACTTTTTTTATTATTTTTTTTTTAATTTTTTTTTTTACATTTTTTTTTAAAACCAAACCTGGTCATGTTTGGTATCATTTGAAAGGCCATAATCAGGCCTTTCAAATGATGGCAAATATGACCATCTAGCTGCCATGGATCGGGAGATAAAGGGATCCTTAGGATCCCCTTATCTCTACATGGCAGCTAGAGGGTTAACTGGCCCACTGACATCCTCACACATATGGTGAGGTTGTCAGTGGGTGGGGGGGGACCTGGAGGCTAGGCTGACATCCAAGATGTCAGCCCCCCTCCAGGTTTGAATCACGTTTTGGCGCCAATTGGCGCCGCAACGTGATCCGGCGGCAAAATGGTTAATGCCATACACCGCTGGAAAGGGGAGGCTCTCCCCTCTCCAGCGGTGCAAACGGCATCTCCCTAGCTTCAATGGTTGGGGAGATAGAGGGCTCCGAAGGAGCCCCCCCCTCCCCTCCATTGAAACACATGGGGGCACCTTCTGATGACGTCACCACGCAGCGTGGCGACGTCATCAGCCTCGCCTGCCCATGTAAATCACATGGGCAGGCTTCCTCCCTGTCAGATCGACGTGGGATCCGACGAGGGAGGTGAGTATCGGGCGGGAGGGGGATTTGGCGCCGCTGACGTACCCTGTACGTCATCGGGTCTAAGGGAGACCCGAACACAGGACGTACAGGGTACGTCAGCGGTCGGGAAGGGGTTAAAGGGACACTACCACTAACTTAAGCTGTAACTAGACAGCACATGCTGCGGTTTTTTCTTCTTTCCCACCCCTAGGAGCTGGCACCTCGCTTTGTATACAGTGTAACAAGCTCTGAATTGCGTGACAGGTAAATTTACATTAAATTTATATTTCACTTTTTTTATTAACAATATTGCACTGTTTGCTATTTTTATCTTTATTTTACATGTGTGCAAGTTTTTCAAAGGATTGCACATGCGGATTGATAGGTACACGTTGTTTTAACTTTGGCAAAACACCATGCACAATGCTTTCTTTATGCATATAATTTTTGTGTATGAGTTTTATTAAGCACTGTATTTTGATACACTAGCACACTAAAAATATTTATTGGTATTTGCACTTGGTCTTTTATATGTTTTATAGGTTCCCTTCATCTTTTTGTACTGATAAGAGGATCCACTACCCCTAGGTTCAGCAGCATATTTCTATAAAATGTCTAGCTATCCTTGGCTTAGTCACCAAATATATATTGTTTTAGTGGCGCTTGTTAATATCACCAAAGAGTATGTAGAGTTTCCCTTTTAAAATAATTTCATGAACAAACAGAGCGGCATGAGGGAGTGAGTTTGGGCAAGAGACTGGACCTGAGTGCAGGAGGGAGCTTGGGGGAAGGGACCAGAACAAATCAAGGGATGGCAACTCCAGACCAGAGAGGGGGAGGCAGGGAGGATGGAGCGGTGGTACAGGACTCCAGCTCCAAGTAAGGATAAAACATAGGTGGCACAGCTCCTGCACCTAGTGGCTGTACCCCGGTTCTGTGCTATAGTTCTGCTACTGTTGTAAACTAAATAACCAATTGGTTATGTCTGACTTAACCCAGGACATACTTGAAAACGAGAGAAATCTCAATGTATCCTTCCTGCTAAAATACTTTATAAAAAACCCTTGAACTACATTACACAGAGTAAAGCAGCGGCACATATTCTGCAATCGGCTCCAAAGTAGTGTCTGAGGTTACTAACGTTCAACTCCGTATGACTCTAAACCGTGTGTACTTTTATTAGACATGTCAACCGACAAACCGATTTAATCAATAATGAAAATGGTTGTCAACTATTTTCATTATCGATTAGTTGTTTCAGCCTTAGACACGTGTAAAATACTTTAACTAAACAAACATGAGAAGATACATCTTGTGTTTCCATCTATTTATGTCTATTTATCTGCATCGTGTTCCCTTTTGGTTATTGTAAAGCGCTGTGGAAACTGGTGGCGCCATATAAATGATGATGATGATAATATCAGCAACATAAAACACACAAAATAAATTTGTGTCCCTTTAACACATAAAGTTGTCCTGCAATTTCACTCTGGCTTGTAATCGCTGTAGACAGATCTTGACATGGCTTCTAGTTACCAACTCATTGCAGCATCCTCTTATCACCAATGAGCTACATAAATCTTAATGGCTCTGGCCCGTTTACCAGAGTTCTGTTTATGTTTACACCAGGCTAGGATCAATCCCTAAATGTATTTTACCTTATTTTAAGGCCATGCTTCTGTATAAAGATGTTGGTTTTTTGTGGACTGTGCCCTTGGTGCCCATTGACTTCCGAGGCATTTTCTGCTGAGTGAGAGGATTTCCTTGCAAATCTCCATTTCATATCAACTTTACAAAATCAAATAATAAGCTCACAGCATGTGTGCTAAACGTTGTTCAGCAAAATGTAGTTCTGCATACATGCACACGCTTCAGAGTTTTAATCATAAAATAAAAAATGCAGACCCCTCAGTAATACACGCTGGAAAAAAGTAACCTTTTTTCCTCTTCCTGGAAATAAGACTTTCATAAAATATTTTTTTATTCTGTATATCGGTTCTAGAAGAGTTGTTTTTACATTGTGCATTACTGATTATATATTATTGTTTTTTATGCTAGTGTTTTATTTAGCAATATGTATAGTAACATTTTGAGTAATTCTCTAATACATAAAATCCCCCACATTCCATGTCATTGAGGTATAAGCCAATGAGCAGTGATGTGGTGCAATGAGAGAGCCACCCTATAGGCTGTTTGCTCTCACTGCAGCCTGTTTGATCCAGTCATGTCAAAGTTGCATGACTGCCCTTATAATGCACCAGCACCACCCACAACAAGCACAATAGCGGAACCCGGTGCTGGAATTTGCTGATATTTAATCAAGGGATGAGATACACTATTGATCTTCATGATTAATGACTTGATGGGTTTTTGTGAAAGCATGTCGCTTACCTAGCAGTGTCTGCTTCCATAAGATCCAGCACTGGTACATGCTAAGCAGCATAACTGGGGGCGCTCCTCACATACAATGCAGTGGAAGAAGCTGCCATGTCATTTTTTCATAGCAATTATTATAGTATCAGTGATCCTGCATCTTAATCCTTTTATATGAAGACACTGGAGTTATACAAGTTACGGCGTGCGCTCCGTATGGGACTGTGTGAACTTATACGGGAGCTGGTGCTGATTTTAAAAAGTACCTGTGCTTGATCTGCTCTCAAAAGATAAAGATGTACATTATAACGAAGGTGATTTTAATATTTAGGGAACTGCCACTGTAGCTTGCTGTGCTGTTTACTGTTGATTCCACCATAAAGTATGAACGCAATAAAAAAAAAAAGGCTCAGCACACAATCCAATTATGAAGTCCTGGATTTATTCCTCCGTTGGGGGGGGGGGGGGACAACGTTTCGACCACACTTTTCTTTGTTACATTATAAATAAAAGTCAACCGTAGGCATAAAAACTCAAATATTCATAAAAATCAATGCTTTCTACAGTATAATACAGACTATCGACCTGAGTACACTAAAGTGTTTAAGCCACAGGTGACCAGTGCATAGACAGGATGCATATATACATCTTCAAGTACATAATTAACCCCAAAATGACTATCACATTGATTCTAACAGTTCTTGGTGTCGTTTCTTGTGGGGTTTGCGGCATAATTTCTGTCTATGTTGTTCAGCTTGGTTTTCAGTGGTGTTTCAGTTGAGCTTTTCTAGCATTGGTTTTTAATTTTTTTTGTTTTGTTTTTTGAGAAAGTATTTTACCAGGAAGGATACATTGAGATTTCTCTCGTTTTAGAGTATGTCCTGGGTAGTGTCACATTTCGGCCGCGCCCCCTGGTGGTGAGAGGGATTCAGGGCAGCTTTGCACTGTCTGTGTTTTGGCTATATTGCCTTACGCAGCTCCTGGGTTCTGCTGTGCTGTTCAGGTCAGGGTCACATGTTCCAATTAACCAGACCTGTTCCCTATATAATTGCCAGCAGTACAGAGGCCCAGTGACTTGGCATGGGTTCTGAAGGTGACTTCTGATCCTGTGTGTCCTGGTCCCTGTTTTCCTGTGTTCCTGTTTAGCAATCTTGAATTTATTATTCTGGTTTTGACCTCTGCTTGTTTTCCTGACTACCCATTCTCCTTGCTCCTTATATTATTGTGTTCTGATCTGTTGCCAACCTCTGCCTGTGGGACATATTTCCTGGTTCTATATCCCTGACTAAGTTCCGACGATTCTTATGTTTCTTGTTTTATGCATTCTGTTTTCCATAGTCTGTCTGAGTTAGTATTGCTTAGAGACCAGTACTAAGGACCTCTCTTTAGTTTATAGATTCTTGTCTGTCTTGTTTTACCCCTGTCCTTCTTGCCCCCTCACGCTGTCATTTCTTTTGTGAGGTTTTCCTTAGAGGCCATTCAAGGACCTGACACAGCTTAGGGATTCTTTTAGATTTCTTCCATGCCCTCCTGTCCCTTTTGTTTCAGTCTGGTTCATTTCTTGTCCGGAATCTGTATTGTTTGTCTGTGTTATTTTTAAACCAGCAGCTAACCTGCCTCAAGGGCTATATCCCTCCGTGATTCAAGTCACTACGATGGCACAAGTGAGCCCCTATCGTGACAGGTAGTGAGTATGTACCATTAGGTGTCTTGCCCAAGGACACTTACTGGAGAGGTGCTCTGGCCGGGATTCCAACTTGTGTCTCCACGGTTATAAAGCAGTGATGTTACCTCTACACCATCCAGCCGGTACTTTGTCCAACTATTGTCTGTTGGAGTCCTATTGAGTTCACCACTTTAAAATCGCAGCGGATTATTCACTGGTCTTGCAAACAATGGAAGAGCAGTGTTGACTTGGAAATTGCCGCAGGTTACAAATTTATACATAAGAATAACGGTGGTAGCGGTATTCAGTTTTGTTTGCTGTAACTTCGCCTTCCAGTTTTGAACTTTCCTTCTGTAGAGAAAGGACTGTATATTAGAGTGGTGTCAGAGGCGTAAATGAGAAAAGTAGTAGTAGATAAATCAACCTTCAACAATAGGGGTAACAGTACAAAATATGAGAAGTCAATAGATGGTTGTAAAGAAATAGTAGATTAAAATGTAACCTTTATTCATAAGAAATAATAAACACCAGTAGCTTACTTCTATACCGCAGTGAAACACAAACTTTAAAAACAAGCAGGTGGAAACAAAACCATCTCCAAATAAAACCGTTAAAGAAAAACAGCTGCATAAGTGATCCACAGAAGTTCTAGTAATGGCGACTCAGATGTATACGTGACTAGACCTAGCGTGCAGACTCAGTGGTGTATTTAGGTTTTGTGCTGCCCTAGGCCTGACTAAACTCGTGCACCCCCTAATTTAAATTTGAGGCACCCCTTCCTGTCAAGGGCACACCTCTTCCTGGTTAATCCCCACCCTTCCTCTTTAAGCTCCACCTTTTCCTCTTAGAACTCCGCCTTTTCCTCTCTTTATATTAAAATTGGATACCAAGCGCCTACTTGTATATTTTGTATACCATTTCAAATGTATCTATTGAGATAAATAAAATTATGAAATGTTTTAATTCAAGCATTTTTACAAAGAACAGCCATTATACTGGATCACAACCGCTCTAATTGGTTGAACAATAAAATACGCTCATATGCAGTGCACGTTTCTGTGTATCACAGAGCTGCACAGCAATAAAACCCACAGAAATGTGCACTGTGTATGAGTGTATCCCAGAGCTCCAGGGCAATAAAACTCACAGTACTATGCAGTGTGTATCACAGAATCCACAGCAATAAAACTCCCAGCAATGCAATGTTTGGTGTGTGTCAGCGTATCAGAATCCACAGCAATAAAACTCCCATGAAACTGAGTGTATATGAGCACACAGCAATTATTTATTCTACATTTACCGGCCTCCGTCCGTGGTAGGGCTGTGTGCAGAGTCAGCAGGGACTGTGTGCAGACTGCAGGAGGTCCCTCCAGGCCATGTTAGGATCGCGGCTGTGCCTGTGCATGGAGCCATCTTGTCAGCAGTGGGGTGCCACTGCCAGAGGGTGCACCGTGGCTTTGATTCCCTTCCCGGTGGGTGTTCAGTCCAGAATAGAGTGACAGTCCATGTTAAGGAAAGGGCGGGCAGCTGCGTGCGTGCGTGTCACGTGGTTCAGCCAGTCAGGTGGTACTGAGACTCAGTACCACCTGACTGGCCGGACCGAGTGTGACCTGCACGCACGCAGCCTCACCAGGAGCCAGGCAGCTCAATGACAAATTTCTATCACTGCAGTGCTGGTTAAGGAAAGGTCCACTTTAAACAGCAGTAAGCAGACAGGGCTTCATATTCTGCTGATACCCCCCCCCCTTACCTGCTGTTTACTGTCATCTTCTCTCTCTGCACACAAATCACATCCCCCTCCCCTCTCCTAGAGCTGCTGCGGGGCAGGGGAGGAGCTATGGAGGGAGGAGAGGGGGATTTTTATTCTATTCGATTTTATTCCGTATGCAAACGCCATGCTCCGCTGCTCGTTGTTTGAGAACACAGCTCAAAGCTGACACACAGTGACAGTGGCACCTCCTAGTACCCCCTAATGACACCCCAATAATCACTGGTTCCTGGGGCGGCCCGCCCTCTGCCACTCCTCGTACACCACTGCTCTGGTGATATGCTCACACTCACACACAAGTTTGGCGAACTACCAGCAAGTACGGTGCTGTTTGAAGGCAGTGCAAATCCCCATAGAGAAGTAATGGTTAATCTATTCAGAGAACACCAAACAGCAGAGAAATGGCAGTGAAATGCCCTGATGTTCGGTGGTTTCAATCAGCAGGTTTATTCAGGCGAACCCCATAGGTTTCAATGTTAAAAATATTCCCGTTTTTTTGCAATATCTAATAAACCATTTATTATTTTAATCTGCAGTAAAAAGTCTTTATTTATTGGGTTTTTTTTAGTACCTTTTTAGTAATTTTTCTGATTTCTTTGGGCAAAATTCCCCCCCTTAATTTTAATAGCGGTTCTTCTTTTTCTGTAACAGAACTTTTTATTATCAATCATAGGATCTTATATATAAATTCCAGACATTTTCGTTCAGTAGTTCTTTTGAAAACAACAGGCCGTGGGTTTGCGGTGGCAGCATACAGCAGCCGACTCCATGCGCTTTGGGGACCCTGCGGTGAATGGTGAATTCACTGCAAGGTGGGGAAATTTTATTCCCCGAAGTGCAGGGAACTACAGAACACCAAAATGTTGGTGTCATTTCGGTGCTCTGTGAGTAGCCCAATTAGTGGTGAGGTTTTTTGTTGCCCCCTGGAAAGTGAAATCCTAGGCCTTGCCTACCCAGACATACTTGAAAATTAGTGACATCTCAATATTTCCTTCCTGGTAAAATAGTTTGTAAAAGTAAAAAAAAAAAAAAAAAAGGGGGTTGGGCCACGCGGCGGGCCGCCGCCCCCTGGAAAGTGCCGCCCTAGGCCAAAATACACCAGTGGTGCAGATGCGTTTCTGATAAACAGAAAAGAAAGTGGACTTTCGTGGAGCTGCTGTAATAGTAAAGAAATAGAATAAGAGGTCTGACTTTCTGAGATCCCTATATACCCCAATACCAAAGTATTGACCAAGATTATTTGTAAGAACTGGATAAAGCCAAATTGGCAAAGCCGGGAGCGCACAGAACCAGCTAGCCCAAGTATCACCTAGATGATGAGATGCAGGTTTACAATAAAGAGATACTCTCCACCCTACGCGTTTCACCTAGATATGGCGTCACCAAGGGTGGGGTGAGAGTACATTGTGCTGTTAGCCTTAAAGTATCAAAGACAAACTTTCCATCTGTGCATAGATGTTCACTGTAGTTGCAACAACGATGACTTGTGAATAACTCCTTTAGTGCCATGCCATTTTTGCCAATATTTAATATGACCAAGGAGGAACACTTTTCTTTTCTTCCAGCTGAAATCGTGCTGTAGTGCAGCCGACAGGTCTCTCTGCCATCACCCTTTAGGCCGGCGGCACATGAGCGTTTTGAGAGAATGGAAGGAACGTCCGTGAAAGTGGGCGTTCCTTCCACCCTCTGCGCTCAGCATACAAAGCGCGATCTTCCTATGAAGAATCGCACTTTGTATCCTGTCAGCGTCCGTTTAGCTTTTTGATGGGGAGGGCTTCTTCACGTCCGGTGGATGGCCTTCCCCGTCAAAAACGCACGGACGCAGGGAATTGCGGGCGCACATGAGCCGTAAATACGCTCGTGTGCCGGGGGCCTTACACAGTCACATATGCAGCACTGTATCAAGCATATCCGCCCAAGGCAGACAAAGAAACTGACCGAGACACAGATGCAGGCAACCACAAACAGACGCAGATTGACACTGACTTGGATAGAGACACTGGTGCAGAGACTCATGCACACTGGCACTGACACACTGTCAGAAATAATGACACCGACTCAATGACATAGACAGAGACATAAACAGACACTTGGTTTGCTGCCCCTGGCTGGCTTGCCAGTAACCTCTCCTCCTCCTTTTGTGCATCATTTACATTATGCTGAGGGATCAACATGCTCAGAGCAGTTATGAGGATGGAAGTTCAGGCTGCCTGGAGTTTTGTGTCAGGGCGAACAGTCTGCACCATGTGGGAGAAAGACCCATCTTGTCTTCATTCAGTGCTGCAATTCTCCTATGCAGTTCACTGTAGAGTTGACACTTCCAGCAGATCATTCTGCTAAGGAAAGCATGTAAGAACCTGATCCCATCCACGCTTCCAGTGGGCGAGCAAACAGCGCCCCTCTTGGGTTGGCTCCCTAGGTGAATGCCTCATTCACCTAATTGAAGCACAAGCCCTGAAAATGCAGGAAAATGTTTTGTTATGTTGGGCACAGGGCTAAAATCCAGATGGTTCAGATTAAATTGGGGCAGTTGAGAGTCATGTTAACTTGGTTTTTAAAACCTTTGCATAAAGCATTAAAAATGGGATTTAAACAGTATGGTGGATGAAGGTGGATTGCAATTGTTGTACGTAGCTCATGTAGTTTTGATGGTTGTCCAGGTTTGAGATTTTTAATATTCTGGTGGCGAAGTATAAAACCTGCTGCCCCTTTGCCAATGTCATTTTTATAGTTATTATATGAAATAAAAGCCAGATGGTTCCCGTACTGACAGATGAGTGACGGCAAGCAGACAGCATATGAAATCGTGTGGAGGGGAGGGGTGACGACAAAAGAATAAGATGAGATTTTCTACAAGTCCTACTTTATTTGTACATGTGTGGATGTTTTGTTCTTCAAAGTAAGTGTTCCCGAGGAATCCAAAAAAACAAGGGAAGGGCCTGACACTTGGGTATTTTTATTTGAACAGCTGTTCTCCAAATCTAAATACCCAGCATTGAGGTGCCAGGTCTCTGCTGTTGATCGGATTACATAGTGAGTGTGCCAACCTGGAACTGTGAGCACCCAAAATTTCTGTATCTTGCCATACTTGCAATTCAACTGTAATGGACGGAGTGCAACAATACTCATTATTGTCTTTTTGGTTTTTTAATGTATTGACAAAATAAGTTTGAAAGGGAGAGATTTCAATATCAGATTGCAGTTGATGCCATTTTTGAAGGATCTCTCCCACATTCGGTATTTACTTACACGTGGAATTCCTTCTTCAGGGAAATCACTCATACAGGGTTATTCAGAGAGCGGTAAAAAGCAGGAGAATGACTGGAGAATGGAAAATTCTAGGTCAAAATGGCAGATTTGGAAAGTGAGATGAATGGGAGAATTTTTCTGGTTTGGATATTTTGGCCTAGAATTTTCCATTCTCCAGTCATTCTCCTGGTTTTCACCTCTCTTGTCGAATGAAACCACCGAATGGCAGGGCATTTCGGGAACTTTTCACTGCTGGTTTGTGTTCTCTGAACAGCCGAAGCAGTGCTTTTTTATGTGGATTTCACTGCCCTCGAACAGGCACCGAACGGGCACCATATGTGCAGGCAATTCGCCAGGATTTGGCGTATTGCCTGCTCTCTGGATAGCCGAATGGCCAAGAAAGGTAACCAAACGCTGATTTTCAGCGTTCGGTTACCTTTCTCCAGCCATTTTTATCTCTTTGAATAACCCTGTTAGTCCCACCAGGTTTTAAAGAGTCTTGGCACCTCAGGTATCATGCACGTGTTGCTAAAACTATCAGGGTTATTCAGAGAGAGATGAAAACCAGGAGAATGACCGGAGTAGTGAAAATTCTAGGTCAAAATAGCCAAATCAGAAAAATTCTCCCATTTATCTCACTTTCCAAATTGGCTATTTGGTCTAGATTGTTCTCTTCTCCTTCCAGTTCTCCTGGTTTTCACCTCTCTCTGAATAACCCTGTAAGTGGTATGTTCTGGGGCCCAAATGCTATACCCAGTTCATAATTGCCCAAAGTGCTCCTCACTCCACACTCATCCTTACTGTATGCCCCCAATATGCAATCAGTGCTTCTTATGTCAGCGGGTGCTGCAATTGACACTGAGTTAGCTTTTTCTTTTTCGCTGTTGGTATCTAGTGGACTTTCTACATTGTAAAGTATAGTGTAACGCCACTTGTGCTCTGACAAATGTGGGATGGATGAGGAGGCAGGGATATGGTGTATAGAAGGATTGAAAGGAGGCGCTAGGCCTGTGCTGGAGGGAAGATGCAATTTACAGCATTAACATCTGACACTGATCTTTATTTCTGATTTAAAAGAAAACAAAGGTTCAAATAATAAAAAGTTTAGTAGGAGTTCTATATATTTTTTATTTTTAATCCTTAATATAATAGTTTTTTTTCAGGGGACGCAACAGGTCCTCTTTAAATACAAATTCATTATTATTGTGCATCTGCTTCTCCATTCAGTCCCTTAGAAGAGTAACTAGATATGTATATATTGCAAAAAAGCTTTGCTTAAGCCCATTAATTTGTAATGGCAGTATTGCCTCCTAGCAACTGATGAACAAACGAGCAGAGACAACTAGTGTTGTCCATTTAAATAGCAATGCCAGTGGGGCTCAATTACAGGCGTAATCGGTGTTAGGGGTTCACAGCAAGAGCTAGGGATAAGAATACATAATGTGCATTAGCCATCGGTATGTATGGTAATCAAATAATGGAAAGATTGATGCCTAAATTTAAGTTCTAGTAATAACCCTAACGGTCTCCATGATCCTACCGCCTTGATTAATATAATACATGTGTTCTTCCATTCTGTAAATTGTAATCCCAGGAGCCAGGCAGCCAAACAAAGGTACCTTAGATGACAAATTCCTTCTCTCGATGACCTGCGTAGGTTCAAGAACGCTTTGCATTGGTTTTTGGTCTTATGTTTTTGTATTAACATGGGGTCTCCAAAATGTATTGTTACTCTTCCATGATGCTTATCTCAGAGGCAGCTCGACCTCACCTAGGAAGCTCTTTCTAAGAAGAGAGACATTAACTCCATGCGTTTTAATTGAGGTCTGCTGACATGCCTCTCCAGGTGGATGTGAGTGTATTATTGTGTGCATTCATGTGGATTGTATACACATGTCTTTGCATACCGAGGAGCATATTTCCACTTGTGAGGAGCCAGTTATAGTGAAGCCTTAGGCACCACTTATGTTGCCTTATTATACAGTCAACTTGAGTTTAAAAAAATGTTGGCAGAGTAGAACTGTAGTTCTGCAATATCTTGGGTACCATGCCTAGACGTCACTGCTCTCAGGTCTGATGTAAGAAGATCGATCTGATCACTGGAAAACAAGTGGGCATGACAAGGGGCATGACATAAACATCTGACACCTAAGAAATTCCACGGAACAGTGGACAAGCATAAGGCTAGGGTCAGACTAATGCATTTTTCGCGTCTTCTATCAAAAAGTGCGTCCGGACGCATGGACTCACTTTTTGACGGCAGACGCGATAGCGGTCACACGGTGCGCAATTACGGCCGTGATTTTTGACGGAGCTATAAAAACAAATGGACGTGATGTAGGCCAGACATGTACAGCGTCTGACGTCTCCAAATCACACACACACGCTGCTATGCCGACGCGGCGCACTCTGTGCGTCAGTACTAGCGGTTCGACGTTCTTGGAAAAATGCATTTGTTTGCCGCTTGCATTGTCCGGCCGCACTTTTGTGCTTCTATACTTTGTATGTTGGTCGTCATTGGATGTCATTTGCTGCTACCACGGCCATAATAAAGTGCAGCTAAATGCACGTTCAAACAGCATATGTCTGACCCCAGCCTAAAATGGGACTTGGCAGAGGTGACTAAAGAATAGTAGTGGGAGTAATATTTTGGAGTAAAAAGGAGATTTAGACCTTGCAGTGCTACTGATACTCCAGAGTCTTCATTTAAGACTTTTCACATAGCAGATACTGGATGTCTATTGATGGATCATGAGCAATGCATCTTTCCACCATTATTATTTTGAATGAGTCCGAGTTTAAGATGGTTTGTTTACTTTTTGTTTTTAAGGCCAATCTGGGTTATGATGCAAAGGTAAAATAATATTTACATTGTGTACTTGGTAGTGCTCCAAGGTTCAACATTATTGTCCTGGAGCAAAGCGTAAAAAAAATAATGTTCCATAACTTTTCTCTTTAGAGCACGACTTTCCACTTGGAAAATTTACACTCCACATCTTTGTAATGTTCAAAATGTGGCCAATTATGAAGAGTTTTCAAATCAATATATCATATATTATATTATAGCAGATTATATACATATTTGTATATTAAGTGTTTGTATTGTTGATGCAGATCACCAAGAACCCTAAGCATTCATTAATAAAACTATGATTTATGGATTTGTGCTTTTTTTTATTTGTGTGCCAAACCTTAAAACCGGAAAAAATTATTTTTTTAATGAAATCTTACAAGTTTAAAATAACAAAAACAGTTTCTGCCTAGACTGCAATAATAAATCAATGTATAAATGGTTTGTGCATGTTATGCTAAATGCATAATCTTCCCTTTTACGGTTGGGAAAAGAATGTATCCTTTGATAAGAGATAACCGTATAATCTCCCTTGATTCACTGTAGTCGTTTCCATGGCACTGTAAGGCGGCCACGTTGTTTTACAACAAGGACAGTGTACGTTAACATTGTGACTCTTTCAAAATGATTCCTTTTTCTTATTGCCTTCTCAAGGTAAGTCTCAGTTATAGAAAATGTGCACAAAATCTAGAAAACGCAGAATTAAGATCTGCGGCACCTTGAAAACTGGCAGGAATCTATAACCCCCATTTTAGCCTGGGGCTTGACTTGGTTTAGCTGAGAAAATGATGATAATGTGATGCAGTTAATGAATCTATAATTTTACAGTAACCAGTCATAGGTTTACAGAGCCTGTGTTAGATTAAATTACCTGTTTGTTGCTACAGGTGTGTATGTGTATATACAGAGGGGCCCAAAAACATGTATGCTCTCTTCAACATGAAAGCTATATGCATGCAAAGTTTTTTAATTGATTTTTATATAAACCTCAAAGAGCAGTTGTAAGTCATGTTTGAATTATGCAATCACATTAGGTGCTCAAAGTGGTCACCATTAGCATCCAGACACTTTTGATTTGGGCGCACTACTGCATGAACAGCATTGACTAGAGTGTCCACAGGGATTGCTCGGCATGATAATTTAATTTCTTACTGGAGTGCAACCAGCGTAGGTGGTTTTCTGTGGTATACCACATTCTTCAGTGTTCCCCACAGATAGAAATAGAGGGGTGATAACTTGGACTGTGGAGGGAATTCAACAGCACCTCTGCTTCCTATCCAACATCCTGGCCAAGAGGTCATATATGTATATCCACTCAGACCTCAGACACACATATATCTATATTTATTATATACCCAATCAGACCTCAGATATATCTATACCCACTCAGACCTCATATATACCTAGTCAGACCATATGTGTGTGTGTGTGTTTGTGTATACCCACTCAGATACATGTATACCCACAGATCTCAGACGCCGGGGCAGCTGTCCAAATGCATTAAAAGCATTCAGCCAGCGTTCCCCTCCAGCTGGCCGCCATCTGCCGTGCTGTGATGCACTCTCATGAGATCTCGCGACTCCTGCAAGATCACGGCTGGAGGCCACATCACAGCCCAGCGGCCACTCGGTAACACGACCAGCTGGAGGGGGAACGCTGGCCGAATGCTTTTACTGCATTCAGACAGCTGCCCTGGCCCGTCGGATACCGGCAAGCCAGCCCAGCGCTGGCTTCCAGGTATCGTGGGCGGTATCGGGGCATTTGCACCAGTACAAAGTACTGATGCAAATGGCAGTATCAGCACCGATACTAGTATCCGTGCATCCCCCTACCAGGGACCATACATTCAAAAAAGAATGGACCAACCTTTGGATGACAGTCTATACCATTTTCTGTACAAAGTCCTCCTCTTCATGTACCATTTGTGGAAACCACTCATAGTACTCCATTCCCAATTCGGGTCATCTTCTGTCGTGGTGAATAATAGTCTTGCATGTAAAATTTCCAATGTGCTCCCTTCAGAATAAGTTGTATGCTTGATCTGCTAATTCCTCTCACGTGCACATTGTTTGACAGACTTTTGCGGTGAGCGTGTATACTGTTGCAGCACTGTATCCAAGGAAGCAGGACTTTTTGCTGTGCGTCACCTCCCAGGTCTTTACTTGCGCACATCACACAAGGTGCTGTCGGTTTATCAATGATATGAAGTTGCTTTCCTTTTTGTCTTGGTTATGGTTTCATTATTTCTTTTATGGTTTTTATTCTATTGTCATTTTTGGTAACATTTTATGTAAAACTTTATAAAAGTTTATTGAAGTGAAGGTTCTCCAGGCCTGTTGACTAGAAAACCCTGTGTGGACTTTCCACTGTGTGTTTAAAAAAAGCGCAAGGGAACAATAAGCTGTAATAGTGCGATTCTTCTGTTTATCGTTCACATGCTAATTGTCTCATCTCATATGGAGCGATCTGGCAGATATATAATTTTACACGTCACTCAGAATAACAGTGTTTTCCTTCACATAATTTTCAGTGGTGACAAATATATCCATTTATTTGTTAGCTTCTCGGTGATTGAATCCAGCCACACACCACTTCATCAACGCTATGGCGTTACAGTGTTAAGTCAGAGTAATCTCAGGTAATGAAATTGTGTTTTATGTCAAATAGCCTGAAGAAACGACACCTCGGCGAATCACAGAAACAGCAGCAGCACCCACTATTGAAAGGTTTATGTTAGCTGGAAGATACATAATGTGAAGTGGAATGATTGATGTTTTCCGTACAATTTATTTTCAGTTTATCCCTTTACCACGGTGTTCTTTTGGTTTAATACAAAATTAGCATAAAATTTATATGAAACATAGGATGCCCAGAGCTGCTACAGTATCGTACAGGAATGAAGTGGAAAAAAGATGCAAAAAAAAAAAAAAAAAAAAGACTACACGTTAAAAAATTCAAAGCAAAATAATGATGCTCAAATTCGGACGCTTCTGGAAATAACCCCCGCTCCAATATTTATTCTTCTAGATTTGATGCTTACATCTTTGGCTATAGCTTAAAATGTTTGATTCTCAATTGATTTCTAGGTTTAGGGATGGAAATTGAGGATTGGTTTGGGGCTAGGTAGTACTTGTTTGTTTTAGGGTTTGGGTTACTTTTAGGGATAGGGTTAACCTTCTGATTCATTATTATGCAACAGATTCTGCCCCTTCTTTTGATGCGAGTGCAGTAAGTGTGGACTAAAACGAACACCCATGATATGACACACGTGTAAAAAATAAATAAATAATAATTAAAAAAAAATAATTAAAAGGATAAAATTCTATATTTTGATCAGGCAAAACAAAAACCGTAAACTAACCCCAGCATAGCCCTAACCCTAAAAATGGATCCTTTCAATTTCCAAAAAGGCTCCAAATCGGTTGCAATCGGGTTTAGATAAATTTTTATGGAAAAAACAATTGTACTAGAATTATTCGATTACTCCCGCGAAATGTAGCTGAAAATGATGCAAGACATTGTTTTTGGTGTCCGAACAGGACCTTGCTTTTTCTTTTCTTTTCTTTTTTTCAGCTATATATATATATATATATATTATTTTTTTATTTTTTTTATTTTGAAAAGACAGCAGTGTAAAACATCCAGTGTAACAGAAAACAATGGCCTCGCAGGACCAACAAGCAGAGAAAGCTGGTGTACAGAGTAGTAACGCAAGACACTGAGCTGAGAAGTGGGGACCGGGGGGGGTGAAGAAAAAAAAAGGGGTAGTGAGGGGGATATGGCAAAGGCCATCTACGTGACTCTCCTGGCTCACTCCAAAGAGTCCAAGGACAAGGAGGCCATGGAGGGCAAATGTCACGCGGCCAAGGGCTTGAGGGCCAATTACGACAGACCTATCCGGAAAAGTCGCCATAGTGGCTCTCCCCAAGGGAGTCCCGGTCTGCCAAAAAAAAAAACGACCGGAAGGGGGGGGAAGAAATGAGGTCCCCAGCATCCACTAAGACGTCATGAATACTCTGCACACTGCGGGAGTCAGCAAAAAGGACAAAAACAAACATGTTAAGCCATCTATAGAAGCACTTCGTAGGGAAAGACACAGACAATATAAATGGGGGGGGGTTTTCGCATGAAAAGTCAGCAAAATGTTGAAAAGGGGAGGTTATAACAAATGAAAAATAAAAGGAGACAAAAACAACAGGCCTGTAAGCAAAATCAAGAAACAGTCAGCGGGCAGCTCGTTCAGTATCGAGGAGCGTCAAAAGTCTGGGACCAGGCTGCATTCAGCAGAGTGGGTCTTGACGTATAAAGTAATCAGAGACTGTCCTGAACAGAGTCATCAGTGATGTGGAAAAAGGAAGGGAGGAGAGGGAAAAACTCGACGGGAGGAAGGGGAAATGTTCGCATTAGAGGGGGGGGGAGTGAGTCATCTCAAAAAAGGAGCCAGGCCGAGGAGGAGGGAAAGCCATCAGAGAGGGGTTTACTTCAGCCCGTATCTCGCCAAGAGACAGGGTCAGCAGCCCTGCCAGTCACATTATGTCCGCCTGTGGCACACTGTACACTCAGCCTCTCAACCTCTCTCACATTTGCCTCATTCCCTCCCCGAAGTGCAGGTCAGTAAAGTCCTGCTTCAGACTGTGGAGCAATCAGCCCAGACACTTCCTGTAATACACGCTTCCGAAAGGGAGTCGGACCACGCACTATAACTGTCTGCTGAAGCACTCCGTGCGTCGACTCTGCTGCCTCATGCCGGGTACGGGTCACCACCGATGGCCAGGTCTCCAGGTACCGTGCACCATCCAAATCAGCTCTCCCATCACGGTCCTCCATGGTATCTACTTTGGTCATATGGGTCTCAGCGGGATCCGCAAGCGGTACTGTTGTGACCACAGGCCCCTGTAGTGTTGTTGTAACCGGAATCCACTTGGTTCACTCGGGACGAGGCCGGACCGACACGAGCAAGGATTGTCTGAACACGAGTCTCTTCAGGATGGCAAACTTTATTTGTGTCGTCACACAATGCTCACACAGGATTGAATCGCAAAGAGTGAGCCTCGATTTCCCCGTGACATGAGATCTTATACCCCAAATACATAATTAGGTACATCCCAATTAACTCACCTCCCGGTGACACTATCCCACCCCACGTGGGTTAGTACCTCCCTTGGTCAATTACAAAGACATTCCATACATTGGCCATAAATTGGCAAGCTTCGTGTTAGTTTGACAGAAGATGATTTGCTGCTACGCTCAATCCGGCCTGTGCCCACTTCCCTAGAGCCTGCTTGTTATTTGCTGTAGATAAGACCTGGTCTGTTTCTACGCTCTTCTTTGTCTCGCTGCAAGCCTCTGTGACCTTGGTGTATCCATTTCTCATCCTGTCCCCTTTGTGCCAGGAACAGCCCGGATCTTCCTTAATTTTAATTGCTTCTCTGCTGATCTAACACATTCCTAAGATTCTATGTAAGCTTCATTCTAATTCCAACTAAAATCTACCTAGTTAATTTCAAGTGAACCAATATTCTGAACAAGATGGCCGCCTGGCTCATAATGGCGACCATCTTCTGGCCTGATTCTCCTTCATTGTCTCCTCTCTGCTGCCCCGTAGCGCTGCCATCATCTGGTGCCAAACGCCTCTTGTAAGCAGCGCGTCATCATCCTCTTCTTGCAGAAGCCTCAGAACGGCGCCTAGGCCCGCAGCCACGATCCCAGTACCTCCAGAGGGGGGAGGTGATCTCCCACGCCACCCAAACGCCAAACCATCCGGAAAACCATCAGCCGAAACGGCCGGGAGATGCAGGCCCAACATCTCCACAGCCCCCATCATAACACTAGTCCGGGACGGAGCTCTCGGCTCAGTGGAGCAGAGGGACATCTGGGATCGAGCTGTAGGCCGCAAGATGGCCGCTGGCCACGAGGCAAAAATCAAACAGCAGCGCCCGGGTGTGTCTCTGGACCGGGGGGGGGGACAACACGGACCCCGGACAAGTCAGTACCGTTGGCCAGCCCTTCAGGTCCCTTCAGGGAAGTCAGCTGCCAGAGAAAGTCATCAATAGGTCCCCGAAGCAATAAGGTAACACGGAGCTCCTCCAGAGAGCGTCCGTTCTCATCAACGGCTGGCCACGCCCCCAGCAATATTTTTTAACTAACATCCTTTCAATACTAAACCATCTACCAGAAAAAAATTTGATAAAGCAACGATTTGTGGGCAGATTGCAGACTCTTGGGAAAAAATGCCTAAAATATCAATTTGTGCTCAGAATATCCAGTGAATTATTCCTTCTCAGTCTTCCTTTGGTCAGTTATGACATCATGCTTCACTTGGAGCTGGGCTCTCACAAGTACCAACTGCCAACGGCTTGAGCACTTAGGCTGGGGTCAGACCAGCGCACTTTTAACGTGCGTTCTGGCGCACATGATTACGGCCGCACTAGCAGCAGATGATGGGCAATGACAGCCAATATACGATGTACGGCCGCACAAAAGTCCGGCCGTGCAACGCAAGTGGAATTTGAATGCATTTTTCTGAGAACGCTGAACCGCTAGTACTGACGTACGGAGTGCGCAGCTGCAGCATAGCGGCGTGTTTGCGTGATTAGGAGATGTCAGACGCTGCTAATGTCCAGCCTACATAACGTCCAGACGCAAAAAGAGTTTTATTGACGATCTGTACAAAATCACGCCCGAAAATGCGCGTCGTCTGACCGTTTTTGCGCATTCCGTGAAAAAATACGTCAATGCGTTCGGACGCACTTTTTCACGTTCGCGGGGAAAAATGCTTTCGTCTGACCCTAGCCTTAAAGCTCCCGTACTACTTTGGGCGTAGGACGTTTTACAGCGCGTTCCTGCGCGCTGTAAAACCCCAAGGTGTGAACATAGGAAATCATGGGATTTCGGTGTTTTACAGCACATAGGAACACGCTGTAAAACGCTGAGGTGTGAACCCAGCCTTACTGATGTCAGAAAGTGTCAAACACTCCAGCCACTTTTTCCTATTGTATCACAGTGCTGAGGAGTGGCAACAGTGTAAAAATGTGCATATTATGGCCAGACCACTCCTTGGTCTGACGTGAGCAGAAAAGGCTGAGTTACCACTCATTAGGTCATTGATCACCTTTATGATAAATTCTTTCCAGACTTCTTTGTCCTTATTAGCATGATGACTGCTCACGAATATACCCCTATTTAGAATATATAGGCTCTTCTTATTCGGATAAAAAATAGAAACCCACTAAAATTCTTCTCCTCAGATTTCTCTTGCTCCACCTGATCCCCATATTCCTAGAAATATAACATAGGTTATATACCAAGTGATATTCCAAAAAGCCACGGGTACGACTCAAGCGACTTTCCATCACCTACATAGTAAACACATACAGGGTTATTCAGAGAGAGGTGAAAACCAAGAGAATGACTGGAGAAGTGAAAATTCTAGGTCAAAATAGCCAAACAAGAAAAATTGTCCTTTTATCTCACTTTCCAAATCGGCTATATTGACCTAGAATTTTCACTTCTCCAGTCATTCTCTTGGTTTTCACCTCTCTCTGAATAACTCTGATGGAGAGGTGCCCCTCTGCATATGTTCGCTGCAGGTAAGCTCTATTTGACAGGCTCCCTCTGCTGTCCAAAACATGCTACTTCATTTTTATTTTAGCTTGAGCTCTGTGTTTCCACGCAGGAAAAATGGCTCTCAAAGCTTTTCAAATAATTTCAACCTACAAGGAGTCATGTCTAATATGTTGACATTTCTAGGGCATGTTATGGCATGTTTCAATAAAGGAAATAACATTGCATTGCTCCAGAATTAGCCCACAATGAGTATGCTCGACTTCGGGACACCAAGTTTTTTTTATTTAAAAAAAAATAATAGAGTATTCTCTATCTTGATGGTGAAGTAAAGCTGGACCTTGTTCTCTTACAGCTTTTTCTTAACTTGAGCAGAGTTAAAGAATAATGTAGAAACATTACCTCTATGGTAAAGTCCTTAATAATGCTTCAAGTAATATAATTTGCATTTTTTACAAAAAGCCCTTTAAAATGTTACAAAAAATGCATACTTACAATGTCTATTCAATATCTGGCATAACTGATAATGATGATGACATTTTGGCTTGATTATCCATAACCTTCTAAAAAAAACCTGCCTCTCCTCTATCTCATGGATTTTTTGACCGTTCTGCCTTATCTTCTATTTCTTTTCATTAGGATCACTTGAGTGATTATCTGTCCTGTGTATGGCTTTTATTGCTTGAAGATCAATGTCATCCTCTGAAAAGGGCATCGCCTGCATCCCAATTATGTGGCGATGTAGCTGAAAATGTAAGCAGGACTTAAGATCAACAGTGTGTTGAAGATACGAACACTGCTAGAAGTATCTTCTATTTTTTCACATATTATGAAGGGAAAAACAAAGCGTTTTAGTTACAAGGCGAACTTTCACATGACAACAAATGTTTCTTTATATTGTATGTAGATCAATTTACTTTTTTTAGTGTACGTTTTAAGGCCGGAGGCACACTAGGCGTTTTCTTAACGCACCAGCGTGCGTTAAAGAAAACGTTGATGCACCGGCCCCCCCTCGACACCCACCTGCCCCCCTCCACAAGGCTGCAAAGTGCGATCCTCCTATGGAGGATCGAGCTTTGCAGCCCCGTCAACGCGCATCCTAGCGCATCGACAGTGATGATCTCTAGGTGCAAGCATGTGACCGGCTCCGTCCGCAGCATCACAACGCTGCGCCGGGCGCCGGTAACGTGCGCTAGTGCGCACAAGAAAACGCCTAGTGTGCCGCCGGCCTAAGAAGTACAGCAGAATGGAAATGCAGAATCCTGGTCCTGTATGTATTTGTGTAAAACCTTTCCATCGAATATAGAAGAATAATAGGGTACTTGGCAAACCTGAGACCAGACAATATAAACAGCCGAAAGACAAATTGCTGGTTGTGAGATTCCTCTCTTCAAGAAGTAAAGCTGTTATTGCTGTCGAACTATAAACATGGATAGAGCAAATTGAGTTTGTTTTACTTTCAAATGGCAAACTGGCTCGAATTTCCTTTGCCTAAATCCCATCTTCTATTGATGAGTCGTAATAATAATCTTGGTCAGGGGAGAATTTGTTGAACTGCTAATAATCAATAAGTGCCGTCTCACTCCATGACTTCATGGACAAATACTCCTCTGTCTCCAGGAATGTCTGAGCAGGATCAGCCATGTGGCCATCAGCTACATCCGCATATATTACATAGTTATAGTTACATAGGCTGAAAAAAGACGTGCGTCCATCGAGATCAGTCTTTTACAAATCAGCTACTGCTGTTGATCCAAAAGAAGGCAAAAATAACAACCTAAAGCACTCTCCATATATGCAACATACTGGGAAAACATTCATTGTTGGCCCCAGAATGGCAGTCAAATTTCTCCTTGGATCAAGAAGCTTTTACCCACATATTAAATATTGTAACCCTTACTATTCTGTTTTAGAAGGACTTCATCCAGTCATTGTTTAAACGTTTATACAGACTCTGACCCAACCACCTGAACAGGCAGAGCATTCCACAGCTGCAAATCACTTAGTAAACCAGAACGAGCAGTGCTCTTTGGTATGCTCGCTAATAACCCTAGCTTGGTTTAAAATTCTCCAAATTCTCCAGTCGCCACAGTCAACTCATTGCCTAATGCAAAGTTTTAATGGAAGCTGAATTGAAAAATCCTCACAGTCCGTAGGATCCTAATGGATACATACTTCACCCTAAAGCAGGGGTGGGCATTTGTTTTGGCTCAGGCCACTTTGTGGGAGCGGAGGTTAGCGGAGTGCCGCACTTTTTAAAATGATGAAATAGTGGTAGTTTTTTTCAATTTATTTATTGTGCGAATTTTATATCATCTATAGCTGCAAGCACATTTAATTTTAAACCAGTTTAATGAGACAAACGTATCCTATCACACTTTTCTACAATTTTTTTTGAAATCAGGAGTGAGATTGCTTGTTGAGATTCTCATCACAGCCTTCAAGTTATGTATTGGTATATATGGGTATATATTGCCCCAGCTCACATGGTTATATATATTGCCCCCAGCTCACATGGGTATATATTTGCCCCCAGCTCATATGGGTATATATTGCCCCCAGCTCACATGGGTATATATTGCCCCCAGCTCATATGGGTATATATTGCCCCCAGCTCATATGGGTATATATTGCCCCAGCTCATATGGGTATATATTGCCCCCAGCTCATATGGGTATATATTGCCCCCAGCTCATATGGGTATATATTGCCCCCAGCTCACATGGGTATATATTGCCCCCAGCTCACATGGGTATATATTGCTCCCAGTTCACATGGGTATATATTGCTCCCAGCTCACATGGGTATATATTGCTCCCAGCTCACATGGGTATATATTGCCCCCAGCTCACATGGGTATATATTGCCCCCAGCTCACATGGGTATATATTGCCCCCAGCTCACATGGATATTATTGCCCCCAGGCAGCTCACCACCTCTGCTGTGGCCCCAGGCTCCACCTCCACCGGCATTCTTCTATTCCCAAGGCGAGCGGCCACTGGCATGCAGCTTTGCCGCTCGCCGGGGATGGGAACCAACTGACCAGCTGCGAGATTGCGCGCTGGTCAGGTGGTTCCCATCCCAGACGAGCGGCCAAGCTGCAGGTCAGCGGCCGCTCGCCTCGGGAGTAGAAGAACGCCGGGATTTTTAAGACTGTCTTGGCGGGCCACAAAAATCTCTGTGGCGGGCCGCATGTGGCCCGCGGGCCGCAGTTTAACTTTGCCCACCCCTGCCCTAAAGGATCACTAACACAAAATAATTAAATGTTTTTGTTTTCATGTTGCTGATATCATTGTTTTTCTCTTGTATCTTTTAGTTAAGAAAATATTTTACTCTAAATGTGTAACTGGGCACATCCATTGTTCCATTGTGTGATCTTTTGTTTTTGTGTTGTAAACCACACACACACACTATCTTTAGACAGAAAAAATACAACACAGCGCTTAAAGACCTGAGTCCACAAGAAAGTGGGGTAGATACATTATATGTCCATAAACAGTAGTCCTTATCTTCAGAAGTAAGTCTTCTTAAAAATACAGATGGGGTATACACTGCAGGAGAAAACACAGAGAGGACCAAAATTGCGCAGTATAACAGGACCCAAGATGAGAGTAACTTGTATTCGTATTTAACTCACATTCTGGTGAGCCTACGACCGGCTCTCAGGAGTATAGCGGACAGGGACTTATACCAGGTGCCCATAGACCCTTCGATCCACTTCTCCAGGGTTTGCCGAAAGAGAAAATACTGCAGAAAAATTGACAAAGACCTAAAAAGCACCTCTTGGTGCGGTAAATCACAAATAATTTCGTGGTTTAGAAAAGCGAGCCAAATTCAAACTCACAAGCGTTTGAGCCTCTATTGGCTCCGTCCCAATGTGCACAGGGAATCATATAGGTGTTCCCCAGACCTTCTTTGCAGGATAAAGGCAGACAGCAGTTGAATTAAAATAAAAACATTTATTAATTTAAAATATACAGATCATATCTACCAGGACGCGTTTCGCCATTAATGGCTTCCTCAGCTGGAGATTACACGGTTGTTCTTGCTGCTGCCTTTTTATACAATGAGTTCCTTAAAAGTGGTTAAACAATTAAACCCTTAAGATCCAATTAAAATAAAATTACCATCAGGTGCATAAATTATGGCACCTGCCCTTTCACATATACCCATTCCTTTTGGCTTCCGCCCCCAAACCGCAGAATTTAATAGTCCCTTTATTGAATAAATATGTGTATCAAGCCCACCATTTTGCGCGTGCGCACTAACTTAGTAATAATTTATGCACCTGATGGTAATTTTATTTTAATTGGATCTTAAGGGTTTAATTGTTTAACCACTTTTAAGGAACTCATTGTATAAAAAGGCAGCAGCAAGAACAACAGTGTAATCTCCATCTGAGGAACCCATTAATGGCGAAACGCGTCCTGGTAGATATGATCTGTATATTTTAAATTAATGTTTTCATTTTAATTCAACTGCTGTCTGCCTTTATCCTGCAAAGGTCTGGGGAACACCTATATGATTCCCTGTGCACATTGTGACGGAGCCAATAGAGGCTCAACCGCTTGTGAGTTTGAATTTGCCTCGCTTTTCTAAACCATGAAATTATTTGTGATTTACCGCACCAAGAGGTGCTTTTTTGGTCTTTGTCAATTTTTCTGCAGTATTTTCTCTTTCGGCAAACCCCGGAGAAGTGGATCGAAGGGTCTATGGTCACCTGGTATAAGTCCCTGTCCACTATACTCCTGAGAGCCGGCCGTAGGCTCCCCAGAATGTGAGTTAAATACGAATACAAGTTACTCTCATCTTGGGTCCTGTTATACTGCGCAATTTTGGTCCTCTCTGTGTTGTCTCCTGCAGTGTATACCCCATCTGTATTTTTAAGAAGACTTACTTCTGAAGATAAGGACTACTGTTTATGGACATATAATGTATCTACCCCACTTTCTTGTGGACTCAGGTCTTTAAGCGCTGTGTTGTATTTTTTCTGTCTAAATTGTTATTCGGGTATTTAGAGAAACCCCCACGCACAACATCCAGCGAGTGGGATAGATACTGATTTCTGGGGGGGGTGTTTCACCCCCCTCTCTTTCTACACAGTATCTTTACCTCACTTGGGCCTCACTGTGTGGCAATCGCCATAAGTTGGAGACTATTGGTCGGTCACTGACTCGTAGCATTGTATTGTGTAGGATGTGTTGTGCATTCAAAGGACATCACCAGGGAGTAGACCAGAAATCTTGTAAACTCCTCTGTCTTATCTCATTCAGCTACCAGCTCTTATCTCCGTTAGCCTGGAGAACACTATACCTCCTGTTGCCTTATTTAAACATTCCCTCTTCCACCTCATTAACTATTAAATAATGTAGATTAAATAAGCAAGAGCCACAAAGCAAAGCTTTTTGGTAAATGTTGCATAATGGGGAAAATACACAAAATTGAAACGAGGGAACACAACTTTATTTTTTCTTTTTACATGCAATTACTTCAAAGAACAAAGCAGCAGCAAGTTTTTATAATGTGATTTTGTAATGCAGAAGTGATCTAGATACAGCTGCTGTAAGTGGTACTGTCCCTTTCAAGTGTGTCCTTCAATGTGAAAAACTTAGATAAATGACAACATAAAAAGGTCAAAAAATTTTTAAATCCTGGCTGCCGTCCATAAAGCTGTTACTCATGCTGAGCTGATAAGGGTTCCACACTTTTGGTCATTCCAAAAGTACTTGCATTGACCCTAGTGGAGGTGGCTGTACACTCAGCCCTCAGATCTAGACCAGCAAGATGCAGATGTGATTAGTAAAAACGTAGTCTATGGTTACTATAGCTCCTTCCCTCCATTTCACTTTAATGGTGGTGCACAACCTGCAAGCTGATAACCTTAAAATAGATGCTAATGTTGCTACTATAGTCTGTAACACCCTAGAATTAACATCTTTTAATGCACTCTATATTATGGTTATTTACAGGGTTATTCCAAGAGATCCAAATGGCTGCCGAAAGGTAACCGAACGCTGAAAATGAGCGTTCGGTTACCTTTCTTGGCCATTCGGCTATCCAGAGAGCAGGCAATTCGCCAAATATTGGGGAATTGCCTGCACATACGGTGCCTGTTCGAGGGCAGTGAAAACCCCATAGAGAAGCAATGCTTCGGCTATTCAGAGAACACAAACCAGCAGTGAAAAGTTGCCGAAATGCCCTGCCATTCGGTTGCTTCATTCGACAGGTTTATTCAGGCGAATCCCAAAGGCTTCATTGTTAAAAATATTCCCGTTTTAATTCAATATCTAATAAACCGTTTATTATAATATTCTGCAGTAAAAAGTCTCTTTATAGATTTTTTAGGATCTTTTAAGCCTTTTTTGGGATTTTTTTGCAAAAAAAACTCTTTTTTTTTTTTACCATTTTTTTCTTTTTTCTGTAACAGCCCTTTTTATTATCATTCGTTGGACCTCATATGTAAATGTCAGACATTTTCGCTCAGTAGTTTGTTTGCAAATAGCGTTTCACCAATACTTGCATGGTCTGGTCCTTTCAGGTTGCAGTCATTCCCTATATCAGTGATTCCCAACCCTGGTCTTCAAGTGCCCTTAAACAGGCCAGGTTTGCCTGATATCTGAAGCAGGGGTGATTTGATTTGCTGCTCAGTGATTGCAGGATTCAGTCTGCATTTCTCCAAGGTAAACCTTGAAACCTGGCCTATTAGGGAGACTTGAGGACCAGAGTTGGGAAACCCTGCCCTATTTTATACATTTTCTATAAATAGTGTTGAAGACTTAAATTGATTGATTGAATGATGGTTGCTTAACATAATGACCTCCCCTTTTTTAAGTAATCAAGTTATGTTACTTGGCTTATATGGTTTTGTGCTTTTTGTACAATGTTTGCACATTATGTTTGTTAAAACGTATTTTCTTGCGCTGACCATCACAAACGCTGTGTAATCGTGTAATTGTTTAGTGGTGTTCAACTTGGCTTGTTACAGAGGTCTTGGTTTTCGTTAGTTCATACACATTTTTTATTTTTACGTTTTCTTTAAATTTCCTTCTTTAGGAGAAGCTGGGGGTAGCGACACAATGCTCGCGTAATAAGACGCGTGCCCATGAACATTTCGCATTCAAGTCATATACCCTCTCAACGATCTATCAGAGCAAGAAAGGTACTGCATAACCAAAAATACAAAGGGGAGAAGCTGAGAGAAGGAAAAAAGGGAAGGGGGCTCAAGAGACTTGTGAGCAGAGACCTAAATACCATGTACCATGGTGGAATGCCATCTATTACATTATGGAAGAAGCCGATGCAGCATTATAGCATTTGGGGACCACGCTCCTCCCCAAGGTCTTCACACATTGAAAAGATTGCTTCTTATGGTGGATTCTGGTTGTCTGTTCGTACATCAGATCAATCTGACGTGCTGCATCATGAATACACACACTGTTTAATTTTATTTTTTGTTATACCTGAGTCAGCAATGAAACTGTTAGGTATTGCTGAGATGCGGCATTTTATTACCCACATTGCAAGGAAAGATGTGTCTACTATGTCTAAACTGGGGACATGTAAATCTGATATATTGGCGTAGCTCACTGCGAAGAATAAGTGTGTTCTTTATACATTTATTCGATCTTTTTAATGTCCGGTCCCTGGCTGTTCAGCCTTTTATCCAGAGAGAGATCTGCAACTTGGTCACCGTAAATATCCATTTCCTATCGATAGAATAGAAAATAACAGTTTCAAATAACTGTGACTGACAACCTCTATCTCTCTTATTTCTTGTATGGGTCTAACAAATCATCATGGGTCGGATCACAACCAGGACGTAAAGCACAGTGAGCTCTTGCATTTCTAAATGGAGTCCTATGGACTCCAGGAGCTGATAACAGCGCTGCGCTTGGCGCCGGTGGTGATATAATGTTACAGCTGCGTATAGTACTACTATTAGAGTTGCTGAGAAAGCGACTTGGTCGTAATACAGACGTTATAGGTAAGCCACAAACGGAAAAAGGCTGACGTACAAGATTTACGTTTACGTCTTGCCTTTAATTACTTAAGTTGTAATCCAGCCCCACTTATTTAATGACCGTTTTATTTTTTTCATAAATATATATTTGGTTGATTAAAACGGTGGTTCTCAACAGCGGCCCTCAAGTACCCCTATCAGGTCAGGTTTGCCAGGTATCTGAGGCACGGGTGATATCATTTGCTGCTCAGTGATTGAAGGATTCAGTCTGCATTTCGCCAAAGTAATTCTTAAAATTTAACCTGTTAGGCTGGTGCCAGACGAGCGTTTATGAGCAGAAGGAACGTCCATGAGAGTGGACGTTCCTTCCACTCTGACGCCCATCTGGCCACCTCTGAGCACAGTCAGTGTGCTCAGCGCTGCAAGGCTCGATCCTCCTATGGAGGATTGCGCTGTGCAACCCCTGTCGAACACGCATCATAGCGCTTTGACAGGGAGGCTTTCTAAATGGACGCAGCACACCTGCTGTAGTGCGTGCAATTTGTGCACGCGCTACAGCGTGTGGTCGGCCCCGTCGCAGCATCACAATGTTGCGACGGACGCCGGGAGGCACATTCGTATGGGCGCACATAGTGCACTCGTCTGACACCAGCCTTAGGGGTACTTGTAGACAGGGTTGAGAACCCCACTGATTTAAAATAATCGGCATCAGTTGAATGGAATTAATTAGTGTTGTCAGAATTCACTTAATCTAGCCTTCATTAAATTGAATATTACCTTGTGGTGTGGGTACATTTACAAATAAGTGTCCTGATCTTTTGTTGTGAATATGTTAGTAAAGGGAGAAAAAAAGACCTTGATATTTTTCTTTGTTCGTTCTAGTTTTCCATATTTTTTACATATTAACTTTGACATGTTATTCTAAAAGGCTTTGCTTTGTTGTGTTAGCATTTCTTTTTTCCCTTTTGATGTGTCATACAAAAAGGCAAAACCTTCATTACCCGAGAGCTCAGATTCGTCAATAAGCTGATTTTTAAGCCCGGAATGCTATGTTAATTGCAGATAATCACATTCTAGAAGTGGTCACACATTGAAGCACCTTGTATGCCCTCTTTCTGCCTCAGTGCTCTTCACTGTAATTCTTAATCAGGTTCCATAAAGTTCAAGAACAGTTTTGCTACAGAATAAAGATTTCGGTCAATTGCTGAATGGAGAACATATTTTCTAGTTCAAGTATTGCTGTCTTTTTATATACTTAGACTCAAGATCTTCAATATGTGCCTTCACTGAAAAGGAAATGCCAGAAATCTTTTATCTTGTATGATGACGAATTCTTTTATATATCCAACGGTTAGTGAGCTCCCTGCTGTCATAAACAGATTGGACTGTTGTGTGAGCCGCTTGGCCTGCTCACTAAAAACAATGATGTAATTGTTTGATTCTTTAATGATGCACGTGAACAAATAAAAGTACATTTATAATTACACTGTAAACTCTGCAGACATGTCTCATTACGTGTCTTGTATGTCCTCTGTCGCAATAGATGTGTTAATATAAATGGACTGTCTGGTTACTGTTTTATGCTGTACAAGCTTTCTAATTTTTTTAAAGACTTGTGCGTGATAGGGTGGTCTATTTTCAAGTTTTGGTTGCTCTTTATTGGGTCTTTATACCAAAATAATACAAAAGGTAGAGGTAGTGCATCTTGGGTATTAATGTCCAATTGCATCCAGTTACAGTTTGGTTATTCACAAACAGAAGACGCGGCAAATTCCACTCAATATATTTTATTAATCCACAGCAAGATGGAGTAATTGCCTGGGCTTCCTAGGAAACTAACCTTATGCGGAGCTAGAACAATTGTGTCTGGTTGGGAAGGGCTGTCTGTTCATGGGAGTGAGTTCACCTAAGTGAGATGGGAGTGAATATGTGATTGGATGAGTGGAATGGGAGTGGGCATGCGTTTGGCTGATTTACATGCTAGTGAGCATTTAGTTAGCAGAGCGTGATGGGACCGAGAATGTGGTTAGCTGACTGGGATGAGATTGTGTTTGCTTGAGTGGAATGGGGGTGAGTGTGTGATTGGTTGAGAGATGGGAGTGAGCATGTGGTTGGCTGAGTGAGGTGGGAGTGAGCATGTGGTTTTTGAAAGTGATTGTCTATGAGGAAAGACTTGTATAGACTGAATACTTAAAGGCAGATTCTACTAGTTATCACTTGTACCCTATATCTATCCTATGTCCTCCCAAACTGCATCATGATCCTCTTTAAATCTTTGAAAAGGTCTGCCTAAAAATTACATTTGTATACCTGGTAAATGAATAAAGTTTAACTGCTGCTTCTTCTGTTATAATTCTGCTTTTCTTCTTCCCCTCTGTAACCTCATATTAATCTTCTCCCCCTCACCTTTACTGCATGTGAAACCGAATCAACTCCCCTTGTGTGAACCAGGAAGATAAGGATCGCCGTCTGTGGGCTCCTGAAGACTTTCTAACGTTTAAGGTTGCCCGTTTGTAACTTTAGATGGAGTTCAGCATTCAGATTTTCACATACTTTTTTTTTTGCCAATATGATAAGTGCCAGCTGACCCAAAAAGGACTTCCAACGGTGCATCAAGGATGTCACCATATATCGGAAGAGGCCAACTCTCGCAATATGTATCCACAGAAGAGGATACCAAAACCTCAGTCAGAGCAAGATTATTGAAGTTGCATCCACAGACCGGACAATGTTTCGACTCTAGATGGCTCATCTAGAGTTGAAACTTTGTCCTGTATACTGATGCAACATCAATACACTTGCCCTGACGAAGACGTTTGGCGTGCCGGTATCTTCTTATTTTCTTTTTGGATACGCTCTTTTTCTGCAGATAGTATTCCACTTGGTTCACTAATTTAGTTTATTATATTTTGTGATGTATTTTAGGACAGTGACGCTGTAGGGGTCTGTGATGCCGATGTGCAGTCTAGAAGCGCTGCAGTGCCAAATGCAAGTCGTATCTGGTTTATGTATCAGCAGTTCTCCAATCCCTAGATGTATTAGTATTCAGGTCATGAAATTATTTGCACAAGGTAATGGCTGTACACAAAGAATGGATGTGTAAAATTATTATGAATATGAAAAAAAATAGTATGTTTAAATAGAGGAATTTAATAGAAAAACAAATTTGGTCTCTGCGTAATGTATTCATGTAATTTGATTTTCAGGCAGGTATGGCTTTATTTCTCTAGCATTCCAATCATTGCAAGAAAAATCCTTATTTAATGATACATGCAGCGTAATGAATGAAACCCTCTAGGCAATAATATGCGGGTAGAGATTTTGCAAATGAAGACACTTTGAGATATTCGCAGCCATATTTTTCTTCCTATCAGACATATTAATGTTTCCTCTCACTTTAATCTAAAATTAATTGATAATCTAAGATTTCAGTTAAATTCTGTATTCATTTAATTTGCAAATGGGGTTATGAAAATGGGCATAGGAATATGTATGTATTTTAATAGTGGCCCTTCTCCATCCAGATTTGACATTTTAACCTCCCCGGCGGTCTAATTTTTGTGAAAAACTGTGTCTAAAAGCGGTCTAATTACCCCCCCCCCCCCAGCGGCATCCCGAGTGTGGCTCAGGGTTAAATTCCTATGTTGGAAGCGGTAACCCCAAGCAACACTCGGGATGCCGCTGGATACATCACCTCTCCCTGCGCTCCCTCGATGTCCCCAGCTGCCTCCTCCGGCGACCGCGACCTTATACTTCCTGGTTCCTTCCTCACGAGAAGGAATCCAGGAAGTAAAACACTGCGATCGCCGGAGGAGACTGCAGAGATCAGCGAGGGAGCGCATGGAGAGGTGATGTATCCAGCCCGAGTGTGTCTCAGGGTTTTCCTCTCAGCGGTGAAATTTAACCCTGAGACACACTCGGGATAACCGTCAGGAAGGTTAATGTATCAAAGCAATATTTTGTGTAAAAATTTATTTTTTTAGGACCAATATTCTAGTTGAGTTTTAAGGTCCGCGTTTCCTCCTACCATAACTGTGTCACAAATGCCAGGACTGTCAGGATTGATGCTACCAGGGATGTATCTCAAAACAAAGAAGCTATTTTTGTATTTGCTGTTCAATTTACTGTTGACATTAATGTTTCTACTGTTTGACTGTCAGGGTGGCATCCTGTGAGACCCAGGTTGGGACCCATATTGCGAGCAAAGAACCCTAAAGGCAGGGGTGCAAACAAACAGTAGCTGTCGGAGAGTAAATGAAGACGGCACAACAGGAAAGCAAAAATAATCCTAAACGGTCCTTTAGTGGCCGCTATAAATCTGAATAAAAGGAATACAGAAATACAGGTTACAGGATCAAGTAAATCTACAAAACACAGAGCGCTGTACACAGAGGGAAAACTAGAGTATTGCAGTACAGGAAACAGAGTGTAGTACCAAATGGAAAATCAGAGTAGTCTGGAGAAAGCCAAGATATGGTGCACAGAAGATCAATCAGGTAACTAAAGCAAGAAGGAACAAGGAGGAGAAATAAACAAAAACATCAAGAAGCAACAATATATGTGTAGCGCTCACTCCCGGAAGAGCCGCTGAAATTGAACCTCGGGCCAGTCTCCCCGCACTAGGGAATAAATATACTCCAGCACCGTCGTGGATTTTATAAATTATATAGTTTACTAGAATAAATGGCATATAATGAATAACACGGTATACGTAGATATATTTACAGTACTTCGTAATGCGGGAAACGCGCAGCGGAAAAGAAATACAAGGCTTTGTAATTCAAGAAACGCGCAGCGGAAAAGAAGGAAAAATATATCTGTAACCCCCTTTGTGGTTGGGGAGGGAGTCCCGTACAGGTTATGTCCCAAGGATGTAGGTGTGTGTGTGTGATGGTACCCGGGTACAATATTCAAATGGCCAGTGAGTTATTTATGAGGTATCTTCGACTAGTCAAGTTGGGGCCCTGTGGGTTTTGAAACAAACAGCAGCGTGCTTTCTATTTTCACAATGGCCTGGAAGGTCTCTCACCCATCCGCCCGATACTTGGTGCTCTGCTCGACCCAGGACGTCTCTCCGCTCGATTTTGACTGGGATTTTATGGGTTACCGGATCCGCTGTCTTGCTTTTCTGTAGCTGCCGCAAGATGTCCAGCTCACCGCCTGCACTCCCTGTCCGATCGATCTGCGGTGCTCCTAACTCGGGGTCTTCCAGCTCACTCGATATCAGCGTGGGTATTCTGGTGAATCACTGGGTCTTCCTCTTGTAAGGCTGAATAACCCGGTCTTTATCTCTGTCAGGCCCCAGCTGCGCTCCGGCCTGGTCACTGTCACGTTCTGCAGCACTGTGTCTTGCTGCTCTCACTCCCTGGCGCGCTCTGCCAGCTCTCTCCTCGAGGCTCAGGATGTCAGCGTCTGTGTCCCACCCACTTCCTGTGTCCGCCCGCAAAGCATGCCAGGAAATGTAGTCCCAATGTTCAGCGTCTCACATTGTGCTTGTCTCCCTCCGGTGGCCAAAAACAAGTACTACACGGCAGGGGATTTAAAACCAGCGCTACATATGCAAAAAGGAAGGTGAAGCAAACAAAGGGAATAATATCAATCAAAGGGAACAAGGAACAAATAAGCAAAGCTGAAAAGCAAAAAAAGGGGAACTATAACAGACTAAATTATAATACAGGGGGCGTGGCTTGGCAGCCGATGAAGACGGCAGCCTGAATCCGGAGCTCCGGCGGTGAGCTACATTAAGGGGTGAATACCCACAGCTGAGACACCTAATGGCCCATAAAAAGAAGGGACTGGGGGGGGAAGCTCCAGAGCACCCCCAGAACCGCCCGATCTGAGGATATCTCCTCATTTTTTCCGGACCACGCGGCGGTGCAGGGCGATCGGCGCCATTCCAAGATGGCGCCGGCGTCAGACGGCACCCCGGCGTCCTCCCCCTCCTGCAGCCCGGGTCCTCCGGAGACAGAGGAAACCTCAATCAGGGACATTCTGAGGTCCCTACCAACTAAAGAGGACATGGAGGCCCTGATGAGACGCATGGAGACAGCATGGGAATCACGATGGGAGCACATGTCACAGGACGTCCTCCATCTTGGATCCAGAATACAAGGCCTTGAAGACTCTAAGGACCAGCATGATGACAGAGTGCTAGCTCTTGAGCAGCAGGTCAGTGCGCATTCTAAATATTTCACCCAGCTGCGCAGAGATCTGGACGATGTAGACAACCGAGGCCGGCGAAACAATTTGCGCATTCGAGGTCTCCCTGAATCTCAGGGCCCCACGGAGGATATTCCGGCCTTACTGCGCTCATTGATTAATCCTCTCCTGCAACGCCCGCATGATGCACCGTTATTATTTGATCGAGCCCATAGGGCTTTGAAGGCAAAGGGCACCCCGTCCTCAGCTCCCAGGGACATAATCTGCCGACTTCATTATTATGTGGATAAGGAACGAATCCTAATGGCGAGCAGGAATTCGAATTTTCAAGATCGTTTGGGAAACCCGCTACAAGTCTTTCCAGACCTTTCCTGGACCACTTTGCAAGCCCGGAGGGCACTACGCCCGCTCACCCAAATTCTTCAAGACCGTCAGATTAAATATCGCTGGGGATATCCTCTCTCCCTTACCACCATAATTGACGGAGAATCCTTTTTTGTGTCCTCCCCGGAAGATATAACGCCACTGACTTCGGCATTGGGCGTAGCACCTCTAACTATACCAGATTGGTTTGCTGTTCCTAGTGCGACTCCAAATACGGGCCAGATCAGATCACAACGCTCCAGATGGCAGACTCCGGTGAAACGTAGGAAGCCACCCCAAAGATCATCTGACTCTCCACTTCACCCGCTGCCAACTACTCCGTCCTCATGTGGCTAAACGAATTGCAGGGACTTCTCTTCATGCCTGGAGATCTGCCCTTGGGACTTCGCCCACATCTTTATTTTCCTTGGTCATTAGGTGACTTTTTTCACAATTGCTCGCCTGCCCGGCACGAACTCGGAGCCATTTTACTTTTTCTGAACTTGTCTCCGCTTCCGCGCCCCCGCCAGTAGCGGTGACCGTTATTATGTTTTTTATGTACCCTCGTCTGGGCCCTGGTATGGAGAAGGGGGTCCGGTCGAGGTTTCAATTTATTTCAGTATTGCAATTTCCCTCGGGGCCTAAATACCCCTCGAGGAGAAATTTTCACTGCCTCCGTGTATATATGTTCATTACTTTGTTATTGACAGAATTTATCTTTTCTGTTCTGCCTTTTTCCCCTCTCCCCTCAGACGCACTCAGGTTTCCTTCCACAGATTGGTACTTAGGACTGGTCCCTCCCTTGGTTATTAGATGGTGTCCGTACGCTTGATCACAATTAACGCACGGGGACTGAACACCCCTGTAAAACGCCGGATGGCCTTGACAGATGCCCGTAGACAAGGCGGAGACGTCATCTTTCTGCAAGAGACGCACTTTCGAGCCGATTCCGCGCCCACTCTCTCGTCACCACACTATCCTTCTAGCTACGTGAGTAACTACACGGTTTCAAATCGCGAGGAGTAGCCATATTGTTAGGCAGACACGTCCCATTTGTGTATGACTCACACGTCACTGATCCGGGGGTAGGTTCTTATTTCTTAAAGGGACATTGGGCCTCACTCGTTGTACCCTGGTTAACATTTACCTCCCCAACCGCAACCAATGCCAATCGCTACGTACGATACTTAACAAACTGTCTCGCTTCAGTGAAGGCATAGTGATATGTGGCGGTGACTTCAATGTTCACTTGGATGCCCCCGGGGAAGGCAACCCCGCTTCGTGTAAACCTGACCCCTCCCTCCGAAAACGGTTTCTCCAATTTTGCATGGCCAACAACTAGTAGATAGCTGGAGGGTACTTCATCCAGCCGGGAGGGACTTTACTTTTTTCTCTAATGCAGCGCGCTCGTACTCCCGGCTAGACACTTTTTTGGTTTCACATCACGGCCTACACTTATTGCGTTCCACTACTATTAAACCCATCACGTGGTCTGATCATGCCCCAGTCCACTTAGAGCTCACCCTCCCTACGGTGTCAGAGCGCGACAGGACTTGGAGACTTAACGAGACCCTTCTCAAAGACACAATGAACAGGACTGACATCGAGACGGCCATAACTGACTACTTTAGAGAGAACCTGACTCCAGACGTGTCCCTACCCATGGTATGGGAGGCCCACAAGTGTGTTCTAAGGGGCAAACTTATCCAAATTGGTGCCCGGTTGAAGAAATTTCGGACTGGACAGATCACTGACCTCCTACGTAACATTTATACTCTAGAGACGTCACATAAAACACATGGATCATTGGACACGCTCAAAGAGTTGACCCTTCAGAGGGCGACTCTCAATGACCTCCTGACTCATAACACTCTGCGCTCACTCCAAATCACCAAGCTTAAATATTATACCCAGGGAGATCGCTGTGGCCGTTTATTGGCTAATGCAGTTCGCCAACGACACATGGCTACATATATACCGAAGATTCGTTGTGCGGATGGGTCGGTGGCTCATTTGACCCCGGACATCTCCACGGCTTTTCTTTCCTATTATAAGACCCTGTACAATTTGAGTGATACCCCCCCTCCCTCAGAAGTGATTGACCAATATCTGCGCGACTCTACAATTCCACTATCTCGGAGGAGACGAAGGAAGCATTAGACACGCCCTTTACTATGGAGGAACTCGCCTCGGCGGTGAAATCCATGAAATCGGGCAAAAGCCCGGGCCCGGATGGGTTTACTATGGGTTATTATAAGACCTTTCTCTCCTCCTTAGGCCCTCACTTTTTACAAGCCTTTAACTCCCTCGCAGATCATTCTACGATTCCCCAGTCGGCCCTCCTTGCCACAATTACGCTCATACCTAAACCCGATAAAGATCATACTCTAGTACCTAATTATCGCCCAATTTCCTTGATTAATACGGACGTAAAACTGTTTGCCAAATTATTAGCCACCCGCCTAAACCCTTTACTACCCACCCTGATCCACCCAGACCAATCGGGCTTTGTGACTTCTCGAGAAGCACGCGATAACACTATTCGCACTATTAATCTCATTCACCGAGCTCAAGTTCAGGGGCACCCTACCATTTTCCTTTCGGTCGATGCCGAAAAGGCATTCGACCGGGTGGACTGGCATTACCTCTTTGGAGTTCTGCGACACATGGGCTTTGGCTCGAAATGGATGACATGGCTGCAGGCCTTGTACTCCTCCCCTACGGCGCAAATTAGGGTTAATGGCACACATTCAACGCCTTTCGGCATTAGAAATGGGACAAGACAGGGATGTCCCCTGTCCCCACTGCTATTTGTCCTGGCCTTAGAGCCCTTTATGCAGAGGATTAGGGATAATGACAATATTCAGGGTTTCTGTCTCCCATTCCACCACTATAAAATATCGGCATATGCAGATGATATTCTCTTTACCCTCACTGACCCCTTAAAATCCCTCCCACATGTCTTAAAAGAATTACGAACCTTCCAGACACTATCGAATTTTTTAATCAACGATACCAAATGTGAGGCCATGGGGGTGGGGGTGACTTCGGAGACTAACCGGGCCCTGACTGACATATGTCCTTTCCAATGGACAAGAAATTCCCTGCGTTATCTGGGTACCACGCTTACTCGCTGTCCCAGAGACTTGTTCGCAGCTAATTACACACCTCTCTTGAACACCACGCTGCACGAGCTTCGGAAATGGCATAAGCCCCATATTTCATGGCTTGGCCGCATTAACTATCTGAAAATGACCGTTTTACCGAAGTTTCTGTATGTGTTTCAGGCGGTCCCGGTTAGGATCCCACGGGCTTATTTTCAAGAACTGAAATCGGGCTTCCTGAAGTTCATATGGGGTTCCACTTGCCCTCGGATATCGTATAAAGATTTAACTCGCCCCAGGGAAAGGGGAGGTTTGGGACTGCCCCACTTTGAATCTTACTACCAAGCAGCCCTAATGACACGGCTTTGTGACTGGTCGGTATCTCCTCCAGCTAAATTATGGGTGGCATTAGAGCAATTTGCCTTTCGGGTACCGATTGCATCTGTACCATGGCAACATGCCTCCATTCGCACTCTGATGAGGTCCCCGGAGCATCCCACGGCCCCACAGCTACTCCGACTATGGAGGGAAGTGCGCTCTAGACCCGACCTCTCCCCAGATATTTCCCCCCTGTACCCTGTATCGCACAACCCCGACTTCCCCCCGGGAAGACAGCAGTCTTTCCTGGATATAGACACGGATGGGCCCTACCTACATATTGCGCGTTGTTACACTGATAAGGAGTTGTCTCCACTGTCTTCACTAGCACCGAGAAGCGCTTATACGCCCCTTGCATACTTCAAATATAGCCAATTAACTCACTTTGTACGTAGATTGACTTCGACCGCCCCAGTTCGTTTTACTATGACTGTATTTGAGACTCTGTGTACGATGGACCCCCCACCAACACATGTCCTCTCGTCTCTGTACTCTTTACTTCTTTCCTCGTCACAACCCAAGGTACCCTCATACGTGTCTAAATGGCAGAGCGAACTCCCTGACCCAATCTCGGAAGATGACTGGGGAAAAATTTTCTCAATTAATAAATACTCCTCCATGAGCCTTTCGGTACAGCTCTCCAACTTTAAGCTCTTATCACGTTGGTACTTGACTCCAGTACGCTTACATCGTATGTTTCCGCAATCTACACCCCAATGTTGGAGATGCCTCGCTGACACTGGTACCTATCTACACCTATGGTGGAGCTGTCCGGTCCTTGCGACTTATTGGTCCGAGATATTAGCACATATCGCTGACATAACGGGGTTTAAGTCGGGGAATTCATATCACCTGATACTTTTTCATCTGGTCCCACTCCCAGTCAACACTTACAAAACCTCCTTATTGTTACACCTTTTAAACGCGGCCAAATCCCTTATCCCTCGGAAATGGAAACAGACTGCTGCTCCTACTGTGAAGGAGTGGATTGAGGCAGTGGAGCGCATCCGTACCTTAGAGGAACTCCACTACTCATTGGAGAATCAGTATCAAAAATATTTTAAGACATGGTTTTGGTGGTCCGAGTTTCTCCTTAAACGTTCCCCTCCTCCCCCTATGGGGCGGCGGGTTGCGTCCGGCGTGGACCCCGTGCCGGGGTTGCCCCCCCCCTCCCCTTGGAGATTCACTGGCATAATTTGTGACTTTCTGGTGCTAATTGCTGTGGTTTTGGTACCTAACCTGGTTCTCACAAGTTTCAATATACTTAATAATGCGTCTCCCCTGTTGTTTCCTTTCTTTTGGTTGTTTTATAATATAGATCTACATGCCTAACCTATGAGATTCATAGGAATATTTTTTTCAGTGATGTTTCTTTTTATGTGTTTTACTGTCAACTGCGATACCACTTTATGATGCGCTGTGCCTAGCGCTTGTTCGTGATTTAACTGCATTTGTGACATTTTGGATCTGAAAACAATAAAACAAAGTTTAAATCTTAATTATTGAAAAAAAAAATAAAAAATAAAAAAAAAAAAATTAATTAATAATACAGACTTTATGCAAGATGGGAGTAGAGGTCTTTTATAGGGAAGTGCTCAAAGTCAGGTGGTCATACTGCAATGAATCCTGGAGTGGACTTGACCAGTGGAATGGAGCAGATGCATGTAAACTCCGGCCTGGACTTTGAATAAGGCCATAACATAGGTCACCAGGCTGTGAGTCTGACATTTACAATTTTGATGCTGGTCAACGTTTATCCTTTAACAAATGCTAGATCAGCCAGCCAAATAAATTAATACAACCCTCAGATAAAAGGTTGGACAGAGAAAATTGGCAATGTTTGGCAGAAGTTAATTGGTGTCATTCTGCTGCCTCTGTCCCTCATATTGACGCCCCAGGTCTAAGGCCAGGTGCACACTAGGCGTATTCTTCTGCGCACTAGCGTGTTTGAAATGCACTTACCTGCGTCCGTTGCAGCGTTGCGATGCTGCGATGGGGCGGTCACATGCTTGTGTGCGCACGCATAGCATGTGTGCGTCTAGAGGTCCTCCCCGTCGAAGCGCTAGGATGCGCGTCGACGGGGCTGCAAAGTGCTGAGGGGGGGTGGGCGTCGAATGGATGCCGGAATGCCAGAAGTGCGTTTTAACGCGCGCTAGTGCGCAGAAAATAACGCCTAGTGTGCCCCCGACCTTACTCCTCCCTCTATCTCTGCTCCCATAATGTTTGTGCTGACCGGGTGTCATTTCTATTTATTCACATTCCAAAGTACATCATTCTCTGGCGCTTGCGTCATTTCATCAATACTGCGCTCAAATGTTTTGGCACAAGAAATGATGCAGACCTATCACAGGATAGATAGGTCTATATATTATTTGCTGTGTGCTGGTTGCTCTGTCGCGGTCGTCCTAACAAAGCGTGTGTTCTATTCCTAAGAATATCTTGTTTTGCTGTGTACTGACCTGGATTATTATTCTGACCTTGTTTTTGGATTCCTAATTTGGCTTTGTGATTTTTCCTCTTCTGTTTTTCTGACCTTGTGCTCCTGGACCTGGGCTTCTATTTATGACTCTGCTCTCTTTTAACTAGCAGTACCTGTGTTGCCTTATAACCCAGCCGTTTCAAGGAACAGGATTAGGGTTTTCACATTTGTTTCACTTTGCGTGCTGGGGACTCTACCAAACGTGACACAGGGTAAAAATAACTAAAGATTAAGGGTCTGCAAGATATCGTGAAGATGGCAGGGCCAAAGGGAAGACAAGATTTCCAAACGGTTTATGCTAAAATGTAGGGGAGAAGAGGGAAAAATCTATGTATGTATGGTGGAGCCAAAATCAGTCAACCCAGATTCATGGGTAACAGTGAGGCAGGAACAATGAGACATTCTTTTGCTTTTGTTAGATTATTTCTCTGGCCCAAATTCTACAGTATACTGGGAACATTGCAGGCTTCATCCATAGTTTGTTTGGCATGTCATGTAAGTAGCTCATCATTGAATTGGAAGCGGCGCACGGTGGCTGTGGTATTTCTTTGCATGCAGAAAACCACTCCTCTCCAACACTGCACTGTGCCGATCAGGGGCGGACTGATAACTAATGGAGTCCCCGGGCAATAGGAGTTTGTGGGGCTTCTTGTGCCATGCCCACAGTAGGCCACATTCCTAAAACCCCTCCCATACAACACTCAACCTACATGCACATTGTTGTGTTAAAGAATTTATTTCTTCACACAGTTTTCAAATAATAATTTTAGTTGTTAAAATCCACTCAGGCCCTCAGCGATTTGGAGAATCCACTGTGCCCCCTCCAGTCTTGCAAACTGCCACTGCTCTGCTGCGTTAGCATCACACACTCACGGCAGCTACGGCCGCAGCACAGTAGGTCCCTGTGGCACACGTGGGAAACTGACGATCACCTTTCAGGTGTAAAAGATACTGTACATTACTGACACACCTGTACACACTGCAAATTACAGAGCTCCACAGCAATAACACTCACAGCAATGTGTGCTGTGTATGAGCGTATCAGAGCTCCACAGCAATATAACTCACAGTAAATGCTGGGGTGTATGAGCAAGCACAGAATCCACATCAATATAACTCACAGCAAACACTGGTGTGTGTGAGCAGGCACAGAATCCACAGCAATATATCTCACCGTGATGTGCAGTATGTATGATTGTATCACAGAGCTCCACAGCAATATAACTCACAGTAAACATTGGGGGTGTATGCGCAGGCACAGAATCCACAGCATTATAACTCACGCTCATACACCCCCAATGTTTACTGTGAGTTATATTGCTGTGGAGCTCTGTGATACACTCATACACACCCAATGTTTACTGTATCACAGAGCTCCACAGCAATATAACTCACAGTAAACATTGGGGTTTATGAGGGGGCACAGGATCCGCAGCATTATAACTCCCAGTAAACATTGGGGGTGTATGAGCAGGCACAGGATCCACAGCATTATTACTCACAGTAAACATTGGGGTGCTGCTGCTGGGCTGGCTGGCTGCAATGCACGTGTGCTTGCCCTCCTCTTCTTCTGATGCGTGCAGTGCAGAGTGCACCACGTGATGAAGGGGGCGGCACCAGGGTGCTTTTGAAGAACGTGTGAGGCAGGCGATGAGTGTCTCAGCGAGTGCGACTGCGCTGATGCGCGCCGCAGCCGCTCAGCCTTAGTGAGGGGAACAGCAGGCAGTGTGCTGCTGTCTTCGGTAATGACAGTTCCAGATTCGGACTCTGTGAGTCCGGATACCGGAGCTGCGGTGCAGATGAATGAAGCGGGGCACACTGGGCCCGATGGATCAGTCCACCCCTGGTGCCGATCCTCTACCCCTGATACCACATCCCAATTTCAGCAGGAATGGGAGCACAGAAGAGTGGTGTGAGCATGGAGGCAGTGCGCATGGACAGATGATTGTTTGAATCTGATTGTATGCATGACACATCAATGTGATGTGCACAGTAATCTGTGTGCGGCGAATGCTGTGCATGCAGTGTTAATGCACCTGTGTGTTGTATGTGTAGTTTGTATGCAGTATGTAATATGTGTATTGGGTCAACTCCACCTGGAAGGCTGTCAGTCAGTATCTCCTGGACAGCCTCCTGGTGTTACAATAAGCTTCTACACAAGTGCTGCAAAGGTTAATACCAAATAACTCTCAATGCAGAAGCATTGAGAGGAATTTGATTGGCTGCCTTTGCGATATTTGCACAGCAACCGATTGTCAGAAAAGAGGCTCCTGCCGCTTCCTGCCAAAGAAACAATCTGCTAAAAAGAGAACCCCAGGGAAAACCAAAGAACTCGAGTGACCGTAAATTTTAAGTTTTAAATCCACCAGTTTTCTTCCCTTCCTCTGCTGTTTTTGGACTATTGTGTTTATTTTAGAGATATGTGTTTCATTTTGTTCCGAATCACAATTCGGATGAAATTTAGCAATTCATTTTTTGAAGCACGTCCATAATAACATATCGGTTTCGTCCGAAATGGAACGAAAATGAAACGGAATATAACGAATTGATTCCGTTTCTACCAATTCGTTATTCTGTTTCACAGATTCAGCAGCACCGCGTCCCTGGCCATTGGTGCTGAATCTGTTGTATTCAGCACTACATGCCATGGACAGCACCATGATGCCTGTAATGGAAATGCACAGGGATCTGTCCAAAATTCCAGGACCAGAACCAGCCCATTATTCGTCGTCCCTTCTCTGTCCCAGAACCATGCCAGGAGACCCACAGTCACCTTCTGGACTTCCAGACTCATAGCCATGGCACTGCAGCGAGAATCCTGACTGAAGCCAAGATTCAACACACTCAACCAGTGAGACGTGAACCTTTGTAAAAGCAGGAATAGAATGGCTTTATTTTCCAGACAGTACGTTAATACAGTTTGCACGATGTAAGTTTGTTATCTGGGAGGGGTCTAGAACAATACCACTCTGCTGTCTGATCACCACCTTCCTCCCAGTGATAACAGTATCTGTCCAGCACAATCAGAGGAGGAGGATAAACTAATGCAAATGAACAACTCTATGTGCGCCCGTACTGACGTGTTTACCGGCATCCAGCAGCATTGTGTCGCTGCAACGGGGCTGGTCACACGCTTGTGCATGTGCACGAAATGCGTGCGCAACAAGCGTCCGTTATCAAAGCCTCCCCGTCGATGCGCTGGGACACGCGTTGACGGGGCTGCAAAGCGCAATCCTCCATAGGCGGATCGCGCTTTGCAGCGGTGAGCGCACTGAGTGCACTCTGCGAGGTGGCCAGACGGGCATCGAGTGGAAGGAACGTCCCCTCTTACAGACGTTCCTTCCGCTCCCCAAAGACACTAGTCTTCGAACTGCTAAACTGAAACATGCTTTTAAAACAAATGACATGCAGCACGGCAATGCCCAAATTCTCCATGAATAGTCCTTAGAATAATCGCCCATAGTCTGTGGGCATGAGGCTGGCATCCGCTATCCAAAGGACACAAAGTGCATACAGTATATTGTGCGGGCAATGCTGTGAGTGCCCGCACCAGCCAGTCTCTGACATCTGGAATCCAAGTCCCTGAAAAGGTAGCAGAGGCTTCCGTCACAGTGCCGTTCTGTGCAGTTCGGCGGCATTGAAATTCCCCATAGACAAGTAATGGTTAATCTATTCAGAGAACGCAGAACTGCACCGAAATGTCAGTGAAATGCCCTGATTTTCGGTGGTTAGTTCGACAGGTTTAACCTCCCCGGCGTTACGATTCTGACATATTTTATATGTCAGAATCCTTACAATTTGTTTGGCCCCCTAGCGGTATTGGTGTGGCTCCGGGTTAATGTTCAATGCTGAAAGTGGTAACCCTGAGCCACACTCGGGGCTGGATACATTACCTGGCCCTGTGCTCCCTCGCTGACCCCCGCTGTCGCCTCCGGACGATCGTGACGTCTTACTTCCTGGTTCACTTCTCGCGAGAAGGGAACCAGGAAGCAAAACGCCGCGATTGCCGGAGGAGAATGTGATCGCGGAGGTCAGTGAGGGAGTGCAGGGACAGATATGTATCCAGCCCGAGTGTGGCTCGGGGTTACCACTTTTGGCAATGAAAGTTAACCCTGAGCCACACTCGGGAATACCGTCAGGGAGGTTAAACAGGTGAATCCCATAGGTTTCAATGTAAAAAAACAAAACTTTCTTTTTTATAAAAAATTTATTCAACCCTTTATTCTTTTCATTTGCAGCAAAAAGCCTTTTTATTTATTGATTTTATTTTTTGAATGAGTAATTTTTTGTATATATTGTCACGGGGGCGCTATAGCGCGGTCCTCTAGGGCAAATTATGGCACACAAAATCCTTTTAAACAGTGAAATTTTCCAGGCTTTTATTTAGGGATGCACCGATACCACTTTTTTAAGACCGAGTACGAGTACAGATACTTTTGTTCAAGTACTCACCGATACCAATTACCGATACTTTTATTTTATGTCATGTGACGCTTTCCAATAAGAACAGACCTCCTATAAAGCCCCCAGGTCTCATGGATTTGCCCCAGCTCATGGATATTGCCCCAGCTCATGGATATTGCCCCAGCTCATGGATATTGCCCCAGCTCATGGATATTGCCCCAGCTCATGGATATCCTGACCCCAGCTCATGGATAATTGCCCCCCAGCTCATGGATAATTGCCCCCCCCCCAGCTCATGGATAATTGCCCCCCTGCTCATGGATATGCCCCCTGCTCATGGATATGCCCCCCCTGCTCATGGATATGCCCCCCTTGCTCATGGATATGCCCCCTTGCTCATGGATATGCCCCCCTTGCTCATGGATATGCCCCCCTGCTCATGGATATGCCCCCCAGCTCATGGATATGCCCACCTTGCTCATGGATATGCCCCCTTGCTCATGGATATGCCCCCCTTGCTCATGGATATGCCCCCCTTGCTCATGGATATGCCCCCCCAGCTCATGGATATGCCCCCCTTGCTCATGGATATGCCCCCCTTGCTCATGGATATGCCCCCCCAGCTCATGGATATGCCCCCCTTGCTCATGGATATGCCCCCCAGCTCATGGATATGCCCCCCCTGCTCATGGATATGCCCCCCTGCTCATGGATATGCCCCCCTTGCTCATGGATATGCCCCCCTTGCTCATGGATATGCCCCCCCAGCTCATGGATATGCCCCCCAGCTCATGGATATGCCCCCCAGCTCATGGATATGCCCCCTTGCTCATGGATATGCCCCCAGCTCATGGATATGCCCCCTTGCTCATGGATATGCCCCCCTGCTCATGGATATGCCTCCCTGCTCATGGATATGCCCCCCATGCTCATGGATATGCCCCCTTGCTCATGGATATGCCCCCCAGCTCATGGATATGCCCCCCTTGCTCATGGATATGCCCCCCTGCTCATGGATATTCCCCCCTTGCTCATGGATATGCCCCCCTTGCTCATGGATATGCCCCCCTGCTCATGGATATGCCCCCCTGCTCATGGATATGCCCCCCTGCTCATGGATATGCCCCCCTTGCTCATGGATATGCCCCCCGCTCATGGATATGCCCCCCCAGCTCATGGATATGCCCCCCCAGCTCATGGATATGCCCCCCAGCTCATGGATATGCCCCCCAGCTCATGGATATGCCCCCCTTGCTCATGGATATGCCCCCCAGCTCATGGATATGCCCCCCTTGCTCATGGATATGCCCCCCTGCTCATGGATATGCCCCCCTGCTCATGGATATGCCCCCCATGCTCATGGATATGCCCCCTTGCTCATGGATATGCCCCCCAGCTCATGGATATGCCCCCCTTGCTCATGGATATGCCCCCTGCTCATGGATATTCCCCCCTTGCTCATGGATATGCCCCCCTGCTCATGGATATGCCCCCCTGCTCATGGATATGCCCCCCTTGCTCATGGATATGCCCCCCTTGCTCATGGATATGCCCCCCTTGCTCATGGATATGCCCCCCCTGCTCATGGATATGCCCCCCCTGCTCATGGATATGCCCCCCCTGCTCATGGATATGCCCCCCACTCTCCGTTCATACTTACCTTCCTTCAGCGCCGCCGGTAAAGTCTTCGCGCGCGCTCCTTGGAAGGACCCCAGCCGCGACCACGTGATCGAGGCTGGGGTCCTTCCAACGAGCGCGCGCGCGGGAACTTTCCGGCGTCGCTGAAGGAAGGTAAGTATGAGCGGAGAGCAGCTGCAGGGCCTGTCCGAATGCTCTATCGGCATTCAGACAGGCCCTGCAGCTGCTCACTTTGTTTAATACTTACCTTCCTTCAGCGACGCTGGGAAAGTTTCCGCGCGCGCGCTCGTTGGAAGGACCCCAGCCTCGATCACATGGTCCCACGTGGTCGCGGCTGGGGTCCTTCCAAGGAGCGCGCGCGCGCGAAGACTTTCCCGGCGTCGCTGAAGGAAGGTAAGTATTAAACAAAGTTAGGTGACCAGCTGCAGGGCCTGTCCGAATGCCGATAGAGCATTCGGACAGCCGCCGCAGCCCCTAGGATACCGGCAAGCCGGCTCAATGCCGGCTTCCGGTATTGGAAAAAAATATCGGGGGTACTGCAGGAGTACCAAGTACTCCTGCAGTACCCGGTATCGGCACCGATATCGATACTAGTATCGGTATCGGTGCAACCCTACTTTTATTGCAACGACAATTAAATCAAATACAACAGACCAAACTTTGGTTCAACATTCATCTCCCATCTCAGGAGCAGCAGCACCCTGTGCTGATCAGTCTCTGTGTCGCTCTAGTGCAGTGTTTCCCAAACCTGTCCTCGGGACCCTCAACCAGGCCTGATTTTGCACATCATCTTTGGGGAAATGCAGACTGAATCCTGCAATCACTGAGCAGCAAATCATATCACCTGTGCTGTGCTTCACATATCTGCCAAACCTGGTGAGGCAGAGGTTCCTGAGGACAGGTTTGGGAAACACTGCACATAGTGCCTTCCCCTGTGTGTGTCTCATTTTCATCCAGTGCAGTCTAATCTACCCCTTCCTAAAACTGGAGTTTTTTAAGCCCTTAATTGCAGGTACACCTGCAGAAACACAAACACAATCCCTCTTGGGGGTTAATGCCTAAATCTTTAAACAAAAATACAGGGGAATACACAGTGCCATCCATGCACTACGTCACAATATATATATTTATTTATTTATTGGCGAAATTTTTGGATTCCTAATTATTTTAAAACAACAAAGCTTTTTTTCTTTGCTGAACACAGTGTTGTTTTTTTTTTCTTTCAGTCTAGCTGCTTTCGGTGGGTGCTGTCCTCGGTGCTGAAACCTATTCAGTACCAAGGACAGCAGATCTGCAGGGCTCCGGTGCCCCGCGGAGCTGCTGTCCTTGGTGCTGAAATCTATTTTGGCACCAAGGACAGGGGGATTACATATCTTTTTTTTTTTTTTATCCTAATCAAAGTAATTATTCAATTTCACATTCCGAAATAACTAATAAAAATGAAATAGCTAATTTCCCAAAATAATTAATCCATCAAAAAAACTAATCACGGTAACCTACGAACGCACTGAAAGGAACTAAAAAAACGTAATGGATCGATCCGCAACTAACTTTTTCGTTGCTCACATGTCTAATTTATATAACTACTTTACTTTTTGAAATGTTTCTCTATCTCACCAGATGAATTTTTATGGCACAGCATTTCCAGGTGGATTCTGGTTTGTTTTTTGATTGAAGTGGAATCAAATGTTTTATAAGTGCAATCAAGATGGCATCACTAAGCTTCTTTACAGCAGTTGCCTAATTACCATATCCACAGAAACACAAAACAATGCAAGAATGCACCAGATACATTCACATGACGGGTTGTACGTAATTATTTCATTATGCCCTCCCCCATTATTAGATGCATTATTAAATGTAACTATTCACTCTTGAGATCATCACTTTTGACTTCAGAACAGTCTGAATCTTTTATTTCCCCTATCCTTATGCAGACGTAAAGGGAGTTTCCTGCTGGTTTGGTTTTCTTAGGCTTAACCAAGTACAGTACTCTCCTGTTTCACTTCACCCTGATAGTTTACTATTGAATTGAGTTCTGTATCGATGGTAATGCCCTTGGTGTCCATTGGTGATGCTCCCATAAATCATCCATAAGACTAGAGAAACTGACCCATTAGAAGACCAGCATATGCTATGACAGAAGATCTTCAATAAGTAGAGTTTATACACTCAAGATTGTATTCTAAACGAATACTGTTTGCCACAGGTCAGCAGCTTTGGGCCTCCAGATGGTTTGGAACTGCATGTCCCATGATGCTCACCCGCTCATTAGTTTGGCAGAGTCTCATGGGAAATGTAGTTCCCAAACATCTGAAATGCCAAGGTTGCTGAACACTGCTCTTGGTTAAACATAAGGGGCCATATTATGATCATCACGCTAAAACGGGGACGCCAAGGAGAAAAACCTGCTCCTGCAGGTTTCTCCTTTAGCTTCCTTGTTTTAGCGTGATACTACGGTGCAGGCGCTAATCCAGCAGCCTGCACCGTAACATGGTGCTAAGCCTCGGGATGCATGCGACAGCGCTAAGTGCTGCCGCAAGCATCCCCTCCATGGAGTCCATAGGACAACTCTGCTGGTCACATGGCCTGCAGGATCTCCCCTCGCAAGATCCAGCAGCTCGGCGTAGTGATTCGCAGAGGGAGACTGGGGGGACTTTTTTCCCCAGCCTCTCCCTGCTCCCGCCGGCAAGAAGAAGAGGATGGAGCCGCTGTTCTTACCATGGGATGAGAGATGAGTATCCGATTGTTGTTGTTTTTAACCCGTTAGCATTAGGAATGTAACATGGTCAACCAATGTAACGCTGGGGCAACCGGCGCTAACGCTCACACAGCTGAGCGCTAATGTTAGCATTTTGTATGTAATCGTGCCCCAGGTTTTTTCTTTTGTAGGGGGTAATTATTAACCCCTTCTGACTCTCACTCTGGTTCCGTCCCCCATTACAACACTCTTTTTTTTTTTGTGGAGACTGCTTTAATTACACTTCTCATTCTACAATGCAGTCTCCATCTGCGTTCTTCTGGGGTGAAGGCTTCTGCTGCAAGAATTAGCACAAGCCATTGCTCTGTCCACTGAATACGTGACCATTATGTGTGCAGCCTGATGGATGCTTCTCGTGACTTCTGCAATGGGAGGCATTGGGCAATCAGCCTCCGTAGGTTGGGAGTCCTCTTGCTGTGGAAGACTTTTACAGACCCAATGGACAGAAAAAAGAGGGGGTATATGTGGGAGGCAGGGGCACTGAGCTCACCTAGACAATTTAAATTCAATTAAATGTTCATGGTGCCTAGCGTGTCCCTCGGCACCTATTACTATATAAATATCACTGACAGAATCAGACTCAAAACCACTGGGTAGATGCATCACATATTTCCTTGAGGGCTGATAAGGTCCTCCGCTCCCTGGAATGGAGATTCTGCTATGGAGGAGTGACACTGGATATAACGGAACACGGTCACCAAAACCACGGTGATAGACCTTTCATAATGGGGAATTTTATTGTGATAAGTAATTACAAGTCACGCTAACGATCATTATTTTAATTGCATAGCTCCATGGAGATAATTAATGCTGCAATATAGAATTGAGCAATGAAAGACTAAAAAAAGTGTTGTACATTTTATTGGTAAAATACACTCTTGTTGCTGACCTATGTATGCAATAACCCATCCTTTGAAAGCTTGCATTGGAATCTGGGCTTTATCTCCGATTTTGATTTCCGTAGAAGCTGCCATACTGTTTTATGAAAAGCACATTGCACACGAATAGCAGAGAGATTAAAATGCCAAAGGGGATGCAGTTTAATGGAGAAACAAACTATTTTAATATGCGGTGCATTAACGGCAACTTGTAGCAACCAGGTTGATATTCCCTTGATGTCTCATCCAGCAGTCAATATCGCTTTTGGACAGGAGTAACAGTGAAACTTTCACACGGAATCTGGACTGTATATTTTATACGTAAAAACACTAACTCCTATATAGGGGGTGATTCCCTGTCCAATAAGCCCAGCTTGTGTTGGGAAAGGCAGTGGTCAATTTAAACATGCGTTCTGTTCTTTCTTGTGTGACGGAATGTCTGAAAGTGAAAAGGGAATATCTTTAGATCTATCCTGTACAACCGGTTAAAGATATTTACAGGAAAGTGTGACTTTGGCCCGTGTCAGACGAGCGCACTGATCACGTCCGTGTTGCTGCACATTTGTACGTCCGTTATAGCATATAATTATGACCAATGGAGTCCCACACACAAAGTACGGACACGGCAAACGGACGCAAGTTAGGCAAGAACGTAAATCCGCTAGAACGGGCGCACAGAGTGTGGTGCGTCCGCAAAGTCCGCATAGCTTTGTGTATGAGTGATGAACGTGGTCAGACGAACTGCTTTTATACGTCCAGCATTTTTGACGGACAAAATGTTTTTCATATTTAATTTATTTTCCCTCCTACATCCGTCAAAAATAACGTCCGATAAAAAAAACGGACTGTGTGGCCACTACTGCGTCTTCCATCAGAAAGAGCGTCCGTACTGCACAGGCGCACAGTCCGTACAAAATGCGCTCGTCTGACACAAGCCTTTAGCAGCAGCGGAAGATTCATTATTACAATCATTTCAATATATTACCCCTTCAAGGACAATTTTCAGGTCTATTCAAAGTAAGGTGAAACTCCGGACAATTGATTGGAGAAGTGAAAATTCTAGGTCAAAATAGCCAAACCAGGAAAATTCTCCCATTTATCTCACTTTCCAAATTGACTATTTGGTTTAGATTGTTCTCTTCTCCTGCCAGTTCTCCTGCTTTTCACCTTTCTCTGAATAACCCTGTTTGTTTGGGGGGGGGAGCAAGCCCATATATAAATATTTACCAGTTAAGAGTTGCACTGGGTTCCTATACAGAACAGTGTTAAGTCCCATAGCATCCAAATAAAATTTTCCGATACAATGAAGCTAAAAAGGACAGTGGTGTAATTGCTGGTGTCTGTTTACCTTTCGGTTACAAACTAACAACTAGCCCAAAGAAATATTTGTTACAAAAGATGATGGAATGATGGGGATGCTTAAAGCACCAAAAAGGCTTATAAGTGTTTAACAAGATGAATAATGCATCTCTTACAGTTGTGTTCAAAATTATTCAACCCCCAATGCTGTAAGGGGTTTAAGGGAATTTAGTGTACATTTGTAATTGTATTCAGAATGAAATCCTACAAGGACTTTTTAACCCTTTCGCTGCTGAGGCTTTTCCCGCCCCTATGCTGAGGTCATTTTTACCTGTTTTGCGCATCATGTTTAAACGTGTTTTGAAGGCTTATTTTAGTATATGACCCAGACATATTATATATCGTTCTTTCCGTCAGACTCGGTAGATTCATAATATGTCATTATTATATGTATACGTTATGTCATGTCTGTATATTATAACAAAAAATGCAATAAAATATGTATTTTCAATAATTTACAATGTGTAAAGTGTTTTTTTCCACATTTTAACATGCGAGCAATTGCGGTTATATTTTGTATGGGGTGCGCTTGTTAAAAAAATTAGAGATGGGGTCTCATTACATTTTTTTTTGGGGAAAATGACACTATTTTTAACAAACGCACCGCATACAAAAATCGTTAGTGCAGCATCATTGTTCACATTATAATTGAAATGGGAACAATATTGTTGCATTAACAAACCAATTTTTTTTTTTTTACAACATTTTTCACTGTAGTGTTTGGTATCGTTGGAACGGCCATGCTCTGGCCGATCCAACCATACCAAAATTTAACCCCTAACTGCCACGGATCGGGAGATAGGGAGTTCCAATGAACTCCCGATCTCCACAGTTGGTGGCAGTTAGGGGTTAACTCTAGGACTGGCGTCATCGTGCTACACACGATGACGCCAGTCCTCTGGGGGAGTTCCGGAGGCTTGGCCGACATCCAAGATGTCGGCCAGCTCCGGGAAAGGATCGCGAACCGGCGCTTTTCAGCGCCGATTCGCGATCCAGCTCCCCAGGGGTTAATGCCAGGCATCATTTGGAAGGGCAGGCTGTGCCCTTCCAAATGATGCCTGGGTTAACCCCCGCAGAGCCGCCGATCGGGAGGAGAGAGGTCCGAAGGACCTCCCCCCCTCCCTTTCAGGCGCCTCCTCCGCACATGCGGGGGGGCGCCTGAATTAGGTGTCATTGCGGGGGCGCGATGACACCTAATTCTGGCGGCTGCTGGTCCGGATGCCGGGCTGACATCCAGGATGTCAGCCCGCACCGGAGGGGCCAGCGATCGGCCGGAACCCGGCCGAACGCTGACCCCAATGTGAGGACGCGCTCAGCGCGTCCTCAGCACACCAGCGGGACTGCTGAGGACGCGCTGAGCGCGTCCTCAGCAGCGAAGTGGTTAAAGAACCATATGCAACTAAATGACATCAATTGGTTTTGTAATACAGTAGTAAATGTTTCTTTTGTGAATTCTTCATTGACACAATTATTCAACCCCTTAAAGACTACCACTCTGAAGAACAGAGGTTCATTCAAGTGTTTTCAATCAGGTATTGAAAACACCTGTGGATGTCACGGAGCAGCAATAAAGCATAATAAGCACCAATTAGGCAGCTTTAAAATGACTGATACTCAGCTCCTTCTAGACATTTACTGGTGTGGTTACAAACATGGTGAAGTCAAGAGAATGGTCCAGGAAGACAAGAGAAGAGGTGAGTACTCTTCACAGGAAGGGCAATGGCTATAAGAAGATTGCAAAGATGTTAAACATACCAAGAGAGACCATAGGAAGCATCATTCGCAAATTCAAGGCAAAGGGCACTGTTGAAACGCTACCTGGTCGTGGCAGAAAGAAGATGCTGACTTCGACTGCTGTGCGCTACCTGAAGCGTAGTGTGGAGAAAAGTCCCCGTGTGACTGCTGAGGAACTGAGAAAAGATTTGTCAGATGTGGGTACTGAAGTTTCAGCTCAGACAATACGGCGCACACTGCGTAATGAAGGCCTGCATGCCAGAACTCCCAGGCGCACCCCCTTGCTGTCTCCAAAAAATAAGAAGAGTCGACTGCAGTATGCCAAAAGTCATGTGGACAAACCACAGAAGTTTTGGGATAGTGTTCTGTGGACTGATGAAACAAAATTAGAACTGTTTGGGCCCATGGATCAACGCTATGTTTGGAGGAGGAAGAATAAGGCCTATGAAGAAAAGAACACCTTGCCTACTGTGAAGCATGGCGGGGGGTCAATCATGCTTTGGGGCTGTTTTGCTTCTGCAGGTACAGGGAAGCTTCAGCGTGTGCAAGGTACCATGAATTCTCTTCAGTACCAGGAGATATTGGATGACAATGTGACGCAGTCCGTCACAAACCTGAGGCTTGGGAGACGTTGGACCTTTCAACAGGACAATGATCCCAAGCATACCTCCAAGTCCACTAGAGCATGGTTGCAGATTAAAGGCTGGAACATTTTGGAGTGGCCATCGCAGTCACCTGACTTAAATCCGATTGAGAACCTCTGGTGGGACTTAAAGAAAGCAGTTGCAGTGCGCAAGCCTAAGAATGTGACTGAACTGGAGGCTTTTGCCCATGACGAATGGGCGAAGATACCCGTAGATCGCTGCAAGACACTTGTGTCAAGCTATACTTCACGTTTAAAAGCTGCTATAACTGTAAAAGGATGTTGTACTAAGTACTAAGATTGAATGTCACTTGGGGTTGAATAAAACTGATAATGATGTGAGCACAGAAAAGACATTTGTGGTTATTTCATTATAAATGTTATGTTATATTTGTCTGACCTACACGTGCCTCTTTGATTTAATTGTAAGCAAGATGACTGAATGATCAAAATCAATGTCAAACTGGCCAAAACACTCAATTTCAGTGGGGGTTGAATAATTTTGAACACAACTGTATGTAAAAGCACAGTCTAGGTTCAAGAGGCCCTTTGTATTTTACTCAATGCTTAAGACAAGCTGTTTATATAATTTGTAGTGTTTTTTTGATACACAGAGATCGGTCACACACGCACAAAAACATCTAGTTCCAAACGGTAAAGCTAATTAACCCCTTCATCGCCGCATAATTTTTGTTGAAAAAGTAGCTAGACTTTGAAACTTAGGGTGTATAGTTAAGGGGATACTCTAGGTTTGGTGACAGCTCAATGTAATTTGAGTGGTGACAGTGACCGGAGTGTCCTCATCAGTCTTCCCACTGTGTGGGAATTAGTCCCGCCCAGAAGCTGAGATCACTGACTCTTTTATAGCCAACACACTAAGCATTGAGATCCAATGGATTGGCTGGATACTGACCTGAGAGTCCAGCGCCTCCCCCCCCCCCCCTGTCAGGTGACTGCAGTGGCTCGATACATCCAGCCAGGGCTGAGGAAGCATGGAACCAGAAAGCAGACTAGTTTTAAAACTAAAATATATAAGTGAGGTTTGTGGAGGGGTCAGACGGTAATGTTGACCTGCCGTAACCCCAGAGTATCCCTTTAACTTATAAACGCAAGATAAAATAGGAATTTTGCATAAAGTGTGCTACTCTGAAATAGATAAGAGGTAAATTATGTAATCACTTGTTTATTGTTCACAGAAATACTGCTGGAAGGAAAAATTGTAAACGCTGCATGGTGTCCCTTGTCTTGCACAATCTCGATGTGGGTTTGCATTGTTAGCATATAGTCAGTAATGGCCTTTGCGTCAATATTGTAACCATTTTAAAGATCGATAATAAAAATCAGCTGTTTTAAGCCGTCCACTACCATCAAAGAACCCAGATATCAATGGATCCATTTTACATGCTTTTAATTTTACTAATCTTATGGTACCTTAGTGTGAGGATAAGGATGCCATTCTTTTAGGATGTATTAAGTGTACATGACTTTCCTTCTTCCTGGAACCTGTCCCCTGCATAAGATGTGCTAATGGGAAAGTCTTCTCGTTTTCATTCGGTTTAAAATATTTTGTAGAGATGAGTAGAATGTTTGTCACATATTTACCTTTAATGTATAGGTCCAGTTGGATAGACCCGGGCTCCCAGTACACAAGGAAACCCAATATCAGAACAGCAGGCATCGATCATTAGGAAAACCTGTGTCTCAATTTCTTAAACCTGGACACTTGTTACACTTTGCCCATGAATTCACAGATACTATAGAGTAAGATTATTTAACCTCTCTGTAGCATGTTCTGAATGGTTGTTGCTTATCTTGCATTCAGATCTTGGAATGTTTCTAGTGACAACATAACTAGGCACTCTCCTCAGATCAGCTTACTGTTTTTATTTCTGTATGATGTGGAATTAGATGTAAATACATGAAGATAGATGTTTCACTATCCCTCATTCCTCACCTTCAAGGTTCACCTGTGAAACATACTCTCAGTAAAAATTCCAAACAGCTGATAATGAGGATCCCGGGAGTAATGGCTTTGATGGTAGTGGATTCTAATTCTCCAGGCTTTCTGGCACCAGATTTAACCAGATGTTTACTTTAGAGACATATGTACCCTACCCATGCTGCCTGCATGAGCTCTGCCTATGTATGTGTGTCTGGCTTTCTCATATATAACACATTTAGATAACTATATCCACTGGTGTATTTTGGCCTAGGCCAACAAGGACCAGGCCTAGGGCGGAACTTTCCAGGGGGCGGCGGTGGCCCCACCCCTAAAAAAAAAAAAAAAAAAAAATTTTTTTTTTTTTTTTTTTTACTTTTGAAAAATATTTTACCAGGAAGGAAACATTGAGATGTCACTAATTTTCAAGTATGTCCTGGGTAGGCAAGGCCTAGGCTTTCACTTTCCAGGGGGCAACAAAAAAACCTCACCACTAATTGGGTTACTCACAGAGCACCGAAATGACGCCAACATTTTGGTGTTCTGTAGTTCCCTGTACTTCGGGAATAAAATTTCCCCACCCTGCAGTGAATTCACCATTCACCGCAAGGTCCCTAAAGTGCATGGAGTCGGCCGCTGTATGCTGCCACCGCAAACCCATGGCCTGCTGTTTTCAAAAGAACTACTGAACGAAAATGTCTGGAATTTACATATAAGATCCTATGATTGATAATAAAAAGTTCTGTTACAGAAAAAGAAGAACCGCTATTAAAATAAAGGGGGGGAATTTAGCCCAAAAAATTCCGAAAAATCACTAAAAGGTACAAAAACAAAAATCAATAAATAAATAAAGACTTTTTACTGCAGATTAAAATAATAAATGGTTTATTAGATATTGCATAAATAACGGGAATATTTTTAACATTGAAACCTATGGGGATCGCCTGAATAAACCTGCTGATTGAAACCACCGAACATCAGGGCATTTCACTGACATTTCTCTGCTGTTTGGTGTTCTCTGAATAGATTAACCATTACTTCTCTATGGGGATTTGCACTGCCTTCAAACAGCACCGTACTTGCTGGCAGTTCGCCAAACTTGTGCGTGAGCATATCACCAGAGCAGTGGTGTACTTAGAGGAGTGACGGAGGGCAGGCCGCCCCAGGTACCAGTGATTATTGGGGTGTCATTAGGGGGTACTAGGAGGTGCCACTGTCACTGTGTGTCAGCTTTGAGCTGTGTTCTCAAACAACGAGCAGCGGAGCATGGCGTTTGCATACGGAATAAAATCGACTAGAATAAAAATCCCCCTCTCCTCCCTCCATAGCTCCTCCCCTGCCCCGCAGCAGCTCTAGGAGAGGGGAGGGGATGTGATTTGTGTCCAGAGAGAGATGACAGTAAACGGCAGGTAAAGGAGGGGGGGGTTATCAGCAGAATATGAAGCCCTGTCTGCTTACTGCTGTTTAAAGTGGACCTTTCCTTAACCAGCACTGCAGTGATAGAAATTTGTCATTGAGCTGCCTGGCTCCTGGTGAGGCTGCTTGCGTGCAGGTCACACTCGGTCCGGCCAGTCAGGTGGTACTGAGTCTCAGTACCACCTGACTGGCTGAACCACGTGACACGCATGCACGCAGCTGTCCGCCCTTTCGTTAACATGGACTGTCACTCTATTCTGGACTGAACACCCACCGGGAAGGGAATCAAAGCCACGGTGCACCCTCTGGCAGTGGCACCCCACTGCTGAAAAGATGGCTCCACGCACAGGCACAGCCGTGATCCTAACGTGGCCTGGATGGACCTCCTGCTGAGTCTGTACACAGTCCCTGCTGACTCTGCACACAGCCGTACCGCAGACAGAGGCCGGTAAATGTAGAATAAATAATTGCTGTGTGCTCATATACACTCGGTTTTCTGGGAGTTTTATTGCAGTTGATTCTGATGCACTCATACACACCACACATTGCATTGCTGGGAGTTTTATTGCTGTGGATTCTGATACGCTGACACACACCACACATTGCATTGCTGGGAGTTTTATTGCAGTGGATTCTGATACGCTGACACACATCAAACATTGCATTGCTGGGAGTTTTATTGCTGTGCGTTCTGTGATACACACTGCATAGTACTGTGAGTTTTATTACCCTGGAGCTCTGGGATACACTCATACACACTGCACATTACTGTGAGTTTTATTGCTGTACAGCTCTGTGATACGTTCATATGCAGTGCACGTTTCTGTGGATTTTATTGTTCAACCAATTAGAGAGGCTGTGTTCCAGTATACTTGACATGCGTGGCTGTTCTTTGTAAAAATGCTTGAATTTAAACATTTCATAATTTTATTTATCTCGATACATTTGAAATGGTATACAAAATATACAAGTAGGCACTTGGTATCCACTTTTAATATAAAGAGAGGAAAAGGCGGAGCTTAAAGAGGAAGGGTGGGGATTAACCAGGAAGAGGTGTGCCCTTGACAGGAGGGGGTGCCTCAAATTTAAATTAGGGGGTGCACGAGTTTAGTCAGGCCTAGGGCAGCACAAAACCTAAATACACCACTGACTATATCTAAAACAGCGCTGTCCTAGGAGTGGCTTTGACCAGTTGCATAAACCTTATGTCTGCTACAAAGCCACGGTGTGGCATAGCATTGATTTTAGGGTTCTGTGTAATAACAGACCCAGGATAAATAAAAGTGAGACAGATGTCTTTTGCATATCCTACCCAGAATTCCTTGCTGCATATGGGGAATGTGGCACAGGAGCTCTGGGATGCAATTCATTGAATTGCTGTGATGTGCAAGTGGCTTCTGCAATAATAAACACACTTTATATGCAGGTTACTTTAAATTGAATATTTTCCACCGAGGCTTAAATTTTGCATTGGTATGAGATAAATTACATGTATCTCTAGAAACATTTAAATACGTAAAGGGAATCCACAAGGTAGAGGAAGGGAGTATATTTAGAAGGAAACAAAATAGCAAAACAAGAGGACATAGTCTTAGATTAGAGGGGCAAAGGTTTAATAGTAACATCAGGAAGCATTATTTTACTGAGCGGGTGGTGGATACATGGAACAGTCTTCCAGTAGAAGTGGTAGAGGCCAAAACAGTAATTGAATTTAAGCAAGCATGGGATAGGCATAAGGCTATCCTAAACAAAAGATAAATCCAGGTCAAGTATCCATGTAATTGGGCAGACTAGATGGGCCGAACGGTTCTTATCTGCCGACATTTTTCTATGTTTCTATTACCAGAATGTCCAGACCGCTAAAGGATATTCTCTTTTATTTATATAACGCCATTGAATCCACAGCGTTTACAAGATCAGTTTTTTTCAAAAGGTTGATGCATTAGAATACCACACATGGATGATATGGCATGATTCAGGTGGACCCTGTTCCCAAGGGAAGCAATCAAACGTGACAGCTCTGAGTGGAGAGCCATCCTACAGGACAGCCCTCCGCTCAGTCTGTGCGCATGATTGACTGTCGGTATACTGCTTGATAATTTAGCGTGTCACTGTCAGTGCTGAGTGCCAATTACGTGTCTGTGTGCGACAGCAGCAGTTGGGCCCCACCCAAGGAGAGCAAAATATGGCGGTGCCTATTGCTGCATTGAGATTAGTACAATCAGAGATAGGGTGTGAAGGGATTTAGATATTTTATCGTTTTAAAATTACAGCCTGGGCAGGTCCGGTGTACTTTAAAGTGATACTGTATATTTAAAATGAACGCTGACATTTTAGATAAACGCCTCCCGAATAACCTCTTTTTTTTTCTCTTCATACTATATGCCCCAAAATGAAGCTTTTGCTAAATATTTTTTGCTTTTCAGGTTCCATCCCTGGCATCTGGTAGCTTCAAATGAAGTCACTGCAGCACATTATGTGTGAATGGCGAATGTGCCGCTTGCACATGACCACCAATGATCTACTTTGCGAATGAGTCATACTTGGCACTACTGGGGCAGCGAGGGCGGAGAAAACCCCCTTCGCATGACACATCTGTCCACAGCAGTTCAGAGTGGGAGAAGGGGAGAACCTACTCGACTCCCCCCGATCCCAAATAAGCTTATGTGGTCATGGTGCCTAGTGTAATTTTTTTTAAAAGGGCACACTACTAATCCTAACCAATTTGTTTTAAAGTGGTCAGTATGTGAGGAGTGCTGCCTTCACCTCTTTGCCGCCCCGTTCTAGTGAAAATGCTGGTGAAGCAGAGGAGCTTCCTGCTGTGCGCCAGCAGCTGGGATTTGAAATTTCACGGCACCCGGTCATGAGATCGGTCAATAGTGATGTAAACAGAGAAGCGTGCCAACGCATGCCAGCGATGTATTGGATCTGTGCATGAGTGCAGCTCCAATACATCGCTCTGCGCAGGTGCTATGGAACTTGCATATATCAAGTGAAAGTCCGTAGTGGTGCACAGTTGGCAGTTCCTATGCTACGAAAGTTGCGTAGGAGTGTAAATTGCATTAGAAAGCTGCAGGGACTTCCGGGTTCGGGAGTCCTTGAGCTGAAGAAGAGGAGCTGCTCGAAGTGAGGGTCAAAAGGTGAGTAAAATCCCCCCAATAAAGATATGTTAAATAAATAATTGGGCAGAGTGTGTCAGCAGCATATGCTCAATTATTTAAGGACAAAAAAGGGGAACTCCTATTTTTCAAGAGTATCCCTGTAACTTTAGCTCGGTTAAACATAGAAACATAGGTTCTTATCTGCCGACATTTTTCTTTCGGCCCATCTAGTCTGCCCAATTACATGGATACTTTACCTGGATTTATCTTTTGTTTAGGATAGCCTTATGCCTATCCCATGCTTGCTTAAATTCAATTACTGTTTTGGCCTCTACCACTTCAACTGGAAGACTGTTCCATGCATCCATCACCCTCTCAGTAAAATAATGCTTCCTGATGTTTCTTTTAAACCTTTGCCCCTCTAATCTAAGACTATGTCCTCTTGTTTTGCTACTTTGTTTCCTTTTAAATATACTCCCTTCCTCTACCTTGTGGATTCCCTTTACGTATTTAAATGTTTCTATCATATCTCCTCTGTCTCGTCTTTTTTCCAAGCTGTACATGTTAAGATCATTAAGCCTTTCCTGGTAACTTTTCTCCTTCAAGCCGTACACCATTTTAGTAGCCCTTCTCTGAACTCTCTCTGTCTATATCCTTCTGGAGATACGGTCTCCAGTACTGCACACAGTACTCCAAGTGAGGTCTCACCAGTGCTCTGTACAGTGGCATGAGCACTTCCCTTTTCCTACTGCTAATACCTCTCCCTACACAACCAAGCATTCTGCTAGCATTTCCTGCTGCTCTATTACATTGACTACTTACCCTTAGATCCTCTGAAATAATAACCCCTAAATCCCAACCCTCAGATGTTGAGGTTAGGACTGTATCAAATATTCTATATTCAGCCCTTGGGTTTTTACGTCCCAGGTGCATTATCTTGCACTTATCCACATTAAAACTCAATTGCCACAGCTCCGACCATTTTTTTAGCTTACCTAAATCATTTGTCATTTGGCTGATCCCTCCAGGAACGTCAACCCTGTTGCAAATCTGTGTCATCAGCAAAAAGACATACTTTTCCATTAATACCTTCTGCAATATCACTAATAAAAATATTAAATAGAATGGGTCCAAGTACTGACCCCTGAGGTACCCCACTGGTAACAAGACCTTGCGCCGAATAAACTCCATTTACCACAACCCTCTGTTGTCTGTCACTCAGCCACTGCCTAATCCATTCAACAATATTGGAATCCAAGCTCAAAGATTGCAATTTATTGATAAGCCTTCTATGCGGAACAGTATCAAAAGCCTTACTGAAATCTAAATAAGCAGGTTAGAGGGAAATCGCATCAGATACAGGTACAGAAATTAGCTAGCAGGTAACACTAATTCTAATTTTCCCAAGAAAATCTGTTAGCCAATCGTTCTCACTTGGCCTTGTATTTTGTTCCGTTTGACTTTAATATAGACCATGACTTGCCTCACATGTGAGTTAAATTTAACTGGGATTTCTAGGTATTGGATTTCCAGGATATATATATACTTTCACAACAAAATATTTTCGCTGTGATTCAGAGCTCTCTGTTGCTGAATGTAGATAGTAAAGAATTATTTTGCATGGTAATAAAGCCGAGCATACGACAGGTGCTCAGCGAAATGAACTTGACTACAAAAATTAAGTAACCAATAAAGCTGTAGTTAAAGAAAAGCAATCAGCGGCAAATATGACTTCATATTTTATTCAGTGCACCCTTATTGTAACATTTTATTTTCTACGAGCACCACTTTACATAGCATTAAATGTACAACTGGCACTTTCTTGGACTTGGAACGTCTGCTTTTGGCTTCGTTTACACTTCTTATGGCTCATCCTCTGCCTTAACTCATTGTTTTAGATCTACAATGTTATTTCCAGTGAATAATTGCAGTAGACAGTAGTGATTTTATTCTAGTGGTTTGTCATATTCCAGAGAAGTGGGTAGGTTAGAGAGTTGAAGAATATGTCAAGATTTCTATGTATTTCACTTTAGTCATTTAAATAATTAATTCCAATAATGACTGCATTTTCTATTTGAAGAATATTTTGTTACAACAAATCGCATAGGGTGGATTTTGTATTTGAATGTATAAGGAACAAATAGAACATGACATGATCGTTAGTGTGCCAGTATACTGGTCAAACTGAAATTATAGGATAGTGATGCCTTGAAATTGCGGCAGGTTTGGTTCCTGATTACAATAATGAAGCTAAGCCAAATCATTTTTTGGGTTTCCAGTGCTTGTAAAACTTATGTATACAATGGCGGGAGGACTATCTGCAATATCTAGGGGTAAAAATCTCTAAATCTCCTGACCAATTATTCGACCTCAACTACAAACCCTTTTTATCTCATGTAAGGCAGCTTTTGTTTAAGTGGAAAAGGACATCCTTATCGTGGATGGGCAGAATGGCTGCTATTAAAATGTCACTTTTGCCCAAATTACTATATTATTTTCGAACCATTCCGATCCGCTTGCCTAAACCTTTATGTTGAAGAGGTTCAGTCTCTTTTGAATCACTATGTATGGAACGGTAAAAGACCTAGGGTTCCCACCAAGCTGCTCAACCTCCCCGTGCGGAGAGGCGGACTAGCTATGCCTAATATCCACCTGTACCATAGAGCTGCGGTACTACCATCCTTGGCAGAGTACTTCCACTTCCCGCGTCCTCCACAATGGACAGGCATAGAACAGTCTTTTGCGAAACAATACCTAATAACAACTGTAATTTGGCTCACGCGCCGCCAGAGACCTCCTTTGCCAGAGTTATTGCCGCTTACTAGATGGTATATACATGTTTGGGATTTGAGTCGCGCCCTCCTTTTAAATACTAACTCCCTCTCACTGGCAACCCCCATGGAGGTATTAACACATTGGATCGCAGATTTTGACTGCGCTAGGTGGACCTCCAGGGGGATTGCACATCTCCACCAACTGATATCGGGAGGTAACATGATGACCTTCGAAATGCTAAAGCAGCGTCATAAGTTACCGGAGACCAGGAGGCTTTCTTATTACCAAATAGCGTCTGTAATACGTCGACCGGGCATGTGTCTACCGCCTACCCTACCTCAGGCCCCCTTGTCACCATTTGCGAGCTTCTTGGTGAAACCGTGCACAAAGGTAAAACTCCTTTCTATATGCTATGAAGCACTGAATGTTCCATCTCCGGATCATGTATGGTCCTTCCAAACGGCTTGGGAGGGGGAGCTGGGCATTTGGATATCCTCTCAGGCTTGGGTGAGGGCTTTCGAATTGGACAGGGGAGCGAATAGGTGTGCTTCTTTGATGGAGGTGAGACGTAAAGTATTGTACCGCTGGTACTTGGTACCGGCAAGAGAATGTCATATGAATAAAACTGTCTCATCGCTATGCTGGCGCTGCTCGATACTAAAGGGTACCATGACTCATGTTTGGTGGGATTGCGTTGCATTAGAGCCACTATGGCGGGGAGTTTCATGTCTAGTGGAAAAGGCAACGGGACTAGTACTGCCGTTTGCTCCGGCGGATTTCTTATTAGGTATCTCGCTGGTTTGGATGGGCAAATTGCAAAGGAAACTTTTTAGCGTAATAGCATCTAGCACCATGTTGTTGATAGCAGGCAGATGGAAGCAAACGCGGGTTCCCACAGTCCGAGATGTCAGGGATATGGTGAATAACATAAGAGATTATGAGCAGATGGCTAGACACATATATGATTTCCCACAGCCGGAAAAAGACCACTGGACCCTCTGGGACTCTATGCTAGCTGCGGAGTGTACCGCAGCCCCAGGTCTTCCTGACCAGAGGGGATCCGGAACGGCTTTGGTTACTGTACCACCCTGTAATATTGGGAGCTTAGTTTAATTTTACTATTTCTCTTCCAATGCGCTACTCTTCAACTACGAGTAGGTGGCTTGTGTTTGTTTGTATTTGTAAGTCTGTATTGCTCCCCTTATATGTATCTAGAAAGGATTTGTTTACCCTGTTTTTTCCTTTCTGTATCCCACTGTCATATTTTCTTTTAAAAAGTAATAAAAAACTTTGAATCTCAAAAAAACCCCAAAAAAAACTTATGTGTACAATATAATGTAGTCTATTAAGTATGCAAATATGTAAAAAAAAATGTACATACATCATTTAAAATAAGTTAATGGTATAAAAAAATGATAACCATCATTTAAACCGCCAGTGAGACATAAGGGTCTATTCACAAAGCACCAAGATTGATTGCAATTTCATTGCTTTGCGTTTTGGCCCAGTTCAACACATTTTGGCGATCCAATGTCGTCAGAATTGTGGTGAATTCACTATTTAACAAATGGTCACTGTATATTGCCAAAAGTGCAGTTGCCGAAGTAGAAAACTGGCAAACTGCACAGATAACCGCCGAATTGGCATCGGCAAACTCCACCGAACTGAAAAAGGAAAAAAAGAATGAAACTCTCCTATTCTCCTAATAGGTGTTTGAACCAATAAAAATGGCTGAAAATGTGTCTATTATTTTTTAAAGGACCTTTTTTTATTATTTAAAGTCTGTTAAAGAATAAAAAAATTGGAAAACAAAAATTTGGTTTAAAAAATAAAAAGGCTTTTGAAAAGAAAAGAATAAACTGTATTTAAAAAAAGCATGAATAATGATATTACGTTTTTACATTGAATCCTGTTGGATTCACCTGTTTAAACCTGTCGAACTGAACCACTGAAAATCAGGGCATTACACTGGAATTTCAGTGAAGTTCAGCATTCTGTAAATAGATGACACGATAGTCTTATATGAAGCAATCTCAGGACTGCTGAATTGCGGCAAACTGCACCGTATTTTGCTGTTGGTTTGCCTGTGTTTGGTGAATTGACAGTTTAGGCCGGTGTCAGACGAACGCAGTGATCACGTCCGTGTTGCCGCACAGTTTAACGTCCGTCGTAGCATAGAATACTGATCAATCAAGACCCACACACAAAGTACGTGTGCACCGAACTGCGCACGCACAACGCACGTGGCAAACGGACGCAAGTTAGGCAAGAACGTAAAACTGCTAGACTGACGCTCAGAGTGCCCCACGTCCGTGCAGCATTCTGTGTGAGTGATGAGATGTCAGATGCAGCGTATTTGCGACATCCAGCACGCTTTTCATATCCTTTTCAAATTTTTATAATTTTTCATATTCATTTTGTTTCCCATAATTCCCTTTTTTCTACGTCCGTCAACAAAAACGGACCGTGTGGTGTCTACAGTGTCTTCCGTGAGTACATCTGTCCGTTATGCACACACGCAGAGTGCGCTCAGACTGCGTTCATCTGACATTAGCCTTGGTGACTAGACTAATCGTCCCAAAATTGCAGTGTAAGGTAAATACATAGTTCGGTGTAATTCGTGGCAACTTCGGTGCTTTGTAAATAACCCCGCTAATCTTTTTGATGGTGAAATATTGCTAAATTTACAAAATGTGAAACAGACGCAAAGTGAGCACATGCTCCTAGAAAAATGGCGTTGATAGTTGCTCTACTCAGAATTGCCACACACCATAAATAATAAGTAAAAGGAGCAATATCTGAAAAGAGTTATAAAGTGAAGCACATTGAAACAAGGGATCCTATTATCAATGTTGTCACTAAGCAGATCACTCGTGCCGTACATAGCACATGCTTACTGTTCTGTACATTAATGACTCCTTCACCTTAGATCCCTCCGTGCAGAGCGCATTGCGATCAACCGCTCCCTCCCTCTGTGGGCAGCTGAGCACAGTGAACAAATGGTTCCTAGTATTCCTCCACAAATCCTACCTCTGTCCTGGCCAGACCTCATTTGCTGGAGTTCGGGTCTGTCTCCATGGAATCCTACGGACTCCTGGTGTTTGGTGCCGCTGCCATTATCATTTAACACCACAAAAGTATTACAACTCCAGCTACTGAGAAAATGGTCAGAATACAGGTGTTAAAGTGAGTTTCTAATGGAAATAGAAAAGCATAAATTTATAATGAAGAAAGTCGGACTGGAAGCGGGTCTTTCTCAAATAGCTTTCAGCAGTTCTAAAACCTATTTGGAGATACTGGGTCAACTTGTTGTGCCAGGGTTACAGGTTTTGTCACCTCACCAGGGTATCGACGGTGAAACTTATCAAGGGTGGAGGAAAGAGTAGAGTTGTAGCGGGTGATGGCTTTATTAGGAGAGGAGAGAGATAGGACAGACATGAGCAGTACGGATAGATCAGCAGAGCATTTCAATTGCAGTGATTCCAGAGAGTGGAGATTTCTTCAAATTTACAAAGTTTGGGATCAGATGGAGGAACGTGGGGAGAGCTGAGTTCACAAGTCAGATGATGGCCAGAGAGACTGAGAGGTGTAATAGTGAGATTAGAGATATGTCACGAGTAGGAGAAGATGAGATCCAGAGTATTGCCAGCTGTGTGCGTGGGGGAGTTGGACCACTGAGTGAGGACAAACGAGGACGTAATGGAGAGAAGTCACAAAGCAGCTGAGCTGAGCGGCAAGTCAACAGGGATGTTAAAATCACCAAGAATGAGGGATGGAACGTCAGAGGACATGAAATGTGGGAGCCAAGAAGAAAAATGGCCAACAAAGAGAAGAGGTTGGCGGGGGGGGGGTCAGAAGATAACAGCAATACGAGCGGCTAGTGTGACGGGACGCCGTCTCTTCCCGTCTGTCCTGGCTCTCCAGACACCCCCTTACCAGGATCAGCCCGGCCTCTGAGTTGCTCGGAACTCAGTGCCTCGAGCAGCCTGATCCACAGCTGCGGACCCGCTTGTTCTGAACGCCTGCCTTGGAGCCTCTTTGCATTTCCAGAATGCCGCGCTGTGCCTTCTGAGAGTGATTATAGCTGTAGCGTAGTTGAGACAGACACCAGGCAGGCTGTATGTTCATCACAGGATACACACTGGCCATTTCACTTGGCCTACTTTTATTTGGTTCACAATCAGATAACAACAGTTAACATTCCCGCCCCCAGACATTACGGCACCGTCATTCAACAGTTCCCCATCAGGTCCTCTCAGAGTGCAAGCTCTTGAGCAGGGGCTTTTCTGGTACTGTTCTATGTGTTTAACTTGCATGTATATTGGTTATCCTGTCTTTCCCATTGTACAGCGCTACGGTACATGGTGGTGCCTTATAATTAACTGTACCTGCAGTCATACAGAGCACAGGTCCTTGTTTGGGGTGGATTCCAGAGGAGCAGCAGCGATCCAGGGGTACCGTGTGATAGCTCGGGTCCCTAGGGTGTCACAGTCCAAAAAGCGCCCAGATCTGGGGGTAGGGGCACGAATGGCAGCATATAGTAAATATCCCCCTTGGATGCCGCATGGTCAGGGCGGCTTAAGCTCCCGGGGTCAAGAAAGGCTCAGCAAAGTGGGTTCCCAATGGAGCTCCCTCCTGAAAATCACCACAATGGTAGCTCGCCTGAGGATCATCCCACGTTTGAAATATCACCCCACTGGAGCAGTTAGTTTTCGGGGTGCAGACGTTTAAACTTCTACAGATGGCTCTATTACAGGCAATGAGGTGTTTTCCAGGAATGGGATTGGTTGGCCCTTCTAGCTCCTTGGATGGTGATTGGCTGGGGTTTCAAACCCTGCTCAGGCTTTCAATCCCAGGTTAATCCTGGTGTCAGATAACACAGTGCCTAAGGGACAGGTTTACAGGCATTTTGATTACGTGCTGATAGGGGGGGGGGGAAAGAAGAGTCACAAAACACCACTTTAAAACACTAAGAGACAAATAGCTTAATTGAGGGGAATAGCATAGGAGCGAGGGGTTAATACAGTCCACAGTCTCTGAGCAAGGGGTTCAGCGACAATACATTTAAACCCACACAATATGAGTGAACATAAGGTCTTCCCCCAAGCAACGGTCTATGTCTTTTGGGGTTTTCGCCATGGAAATAAAAGTCTTGGGGTTTGACGTGGGGAGCGTTATGTCAGTTCCATGACAGCTAGAGGTTTAAATATGCGGATAGTATGTACCTCACAAATTGGGAAAGTAAGAGATGGGCACGGAGGAATTGCCTAAAGATAGCAGTGGAGAGACCGTAAGAACCCCACGCCGCCACCTTTTCTTGTCTCTCGGTCTAGGGGTTGTGTGTCAATTGGAGACCACTATGTGTTGGAGATGCAGGGGTTGCAGTATTGGATGGAGAGAGACAGATTTCGGTTAAAGCTAGTAGATGTCGGGAGGGTGAGACAAAGAAGTCATGAATGGCGATGTGAGACTTACACCCCTTTCCTCCTCCTATTCTCATGTTTGTTCATTCTCCCATTTGTCCCGTTCCACTTTTTGGATTTCTTCCATTCCACCTTCTCCCACTCCATCTTTTGGCTCCTGACATTTCTGGTTTTCCCTTGGCTGGCTGTCTTCTGATTTTCTCACCTGGATAACCAGCCATTTATTGTGGCCTCTCCCCTTCCTCCAGGCTCTTTCATTCTGTTCTGTTCCCTTCTTATCTGTTGAGGTTTTGTGAGCTCCCTCCTGTTTAAATCCTGTCTAATCTCTCTAATTTCTGGTGTCTCATAGTTCTGTTTTTTGTTTTAGTATTCTGTCTCTTATATTCTGTTTGAACATCTTACCTGGGTTCCTGAGTGCAGTTAACACCTTTCCTGTGGCTGAGTTCCAGATTTCTCCACCATATCTGACGCCTGTTTACCAGTCATCCTCTTTACCATTGCTGCTGGTTCTGGATTCTGCTATATTAACCACATAGCCCACTATCCAGAGGCTCTGGAGTCTTTCTTGTGGCACCCACTCCTCCAGCTCTCTAGCAACGTTGACCTTCAAGCAAGGTTTTATTGCCAAAGCTCCTACTGCCTATTCAAGTGGACTCCTGTGCAGTCTGGGACTACTATTCCCACCACTTGTTTTAAAGACTTTTCCTGTATTCACCAGTTGGAACCTTTTGTTTTGCAAAGACATTACCTGTTTTGTTCAGTACTGCAATCTTCATCTGTTTAAAGACTGCTGCTTACTTTAATACACTGATATTGACGAATACAGCTTCCAATGTCTGCTTGCTCTACTCACCCCCAGCGCTTGGGTTAATGAACAAAAACCTAATAGGTCCTGCCATGGCTCCATCCTGGCTCGGGCCTGACAGGCAGTAGATTTCTTCATGTTATTCAATGACCTAGCCTTACAGAGTGTGGGATGTGTTAGAGCTGTTTTCTTTTTTTGAGAAAGTATTTTTCCAGGAAGGATACATTGAGATTTCTCTTGTTTTCAAGTATGTCCTGGGTGGCGAGTATGTACCGTTAGGTGTCTTGCCCAAGACCCTTGAGAGGTGTTCTTGCCAGGATCGAGCCTGTGTCTCCACAGTCTCTCTCCACAGTTATAGAGCAGTTATGTTACCTCTACTCCACCCAACCGGTACTGGGAATTGAATGGAAACCTAATGGCCCTCGGTAACCCAGTGTTGGGGGAGACCCCCCCCCCTCTGCAAGGAGAAGAGGGAGTGATAAGTAAAAAAGTTGGGAATACCATAATGCCCATTGGTTGTAGCCATCAAAAACAGGGGGCTATATTCCTTAGGTGTCAATAAGAAACATTACACACAACGTCTTCTTAGTTTATCGACGAAAAAGGCAATTCCATTCTTACTGCAAGCTGGGCTTGCGGCTTGGATGCAGCAGTTTCCCAGCACGTGGTTACTGTACATTGACATCTTCTATACTTATTATGGGAGAAGATAATTGTAACCTTCTCGGGGAAGTGCAGGCTATTCCAATGTAACTTGCGCTTCCACACGGGAGATGGTATTTTAGGGTGAAATACTGACTCCTAAAAGCTGGTATTAACACTCACTAAAACCCCCCGATAAATCCCATACTCACCTCTCATCCCGTGTTGAAAAGGGAGACGCGATCTGCTGCTTCTTTGCGCCAGGAGCAGAGTGAGACTGGGGACATAGTTTCTAGTCTCCCTCCGTGATCGCTCTGCGCAATCTTGCGACAGCAAGCTTGCAGCCAGGACGCACAAAGTTCCAAGGAGTCCTATGGACTTCACGAGTCGATAGTCTCCGTGCCTCTGCTGGTATTTGCCAGCTTTGTACTATGTTCCAGGGCGAGGTGCTAAGATACAACAGTAAAATGTAGATGGTAAGGGAAAATCTTCAGGTGCAGATTTTCTTGCTTAGCATCTTTATTTTACCATTGACTGGAACAGGTTGCAGGGAGTTGTGATAATATGGCCTTCCATATACGCCATGACGTATACATATAATAATGATATATTATGAATCTGCCGATGGTGGATCATGCGTCCTCTGTGCTGTGCAATAAGAGGCGAGTGTAGATTCTTTTTGAATAATTATTTTAAAGTGATTTTGCAAACTCACAACATATCCATCCTCATGCTATGAACAAAAGTACACACGTGGCTGGTTTTGTTGATGGGAGTTGTGTGTGTGTTGGGGTGGCTGGTTTTGTGTGATGGGAGTTGTGTGTTAGTTGCTTTTGTGTGATGGGAGTTGTGTGGGTGGCTGTTTTGTGTGGGAGTTGTGTGTGTGGCTGGTTTTGTTTGATGGGAGTTGCTGAGCAGAGAAGGGTGTGTGTTTTGCAGGTGTGAGATGCTGCTATGGTCTTTTTTCTTTACTATTCCAGTTTTTTAAGACTCCCTCTTCCCTGTCCCCGTTTACCCTGGGCTGCCTATTCCCTGGTGATGCAGTGAATGCAGCCTGGTCCTCTCTATGCAGGACCTCAGCATGAGCCAGGCAGCTCAGTGACAAATTTCTGATCACTGCAGTGCTGGTTAAGGAAAGATCCACTTTAAACTGCAGTAAGCAAAACAGGGCTTCATATTCTGCTGATACCCCCCCCTTTATCTGCCTTTTACTGTCATCTTCTCTCTCTGCACACAAATCACATCCCCCCTCCCCTCTCCTAGAGCTGCTGCGGGGAAGGGGAGGCGCTATGGAGAGAGGAGAGGGGGATTTTTATTCTCCTAATGCAAACGTCCTTCTCCACTGCTCGTTGTTTGAGAACACCGCTCAAAGCTGACACAGTGACAGTGGCACCTCCTAGTACCCCCTAATGACACCCCAATAGTCACTGGTACCTGGGGTGGCCTGTCCCTCCCCTTCCCTAAGTACACCACTGCTTTGTGATATGCTCACACACAAATTTTGGCGAACTGCCAGCAAGTACGGTGCTGTTTGAAGACCGTGACATCCCCATAGAGAAGTAATGGTTAATCTATTCAGAGAACACTGAACAGCAGAGAAATGTCAGTGACATGCCCTGATGTAAAGTGGTTTCCTGCAGCAGGTTTAATCAGGAGAATCCTATAAGCTTCAATGTTAAAAATATTCCTGTTTCTATGCAATATCTAATAAACCATTTATTATTTTAATCTGCAGTAAAAAGTCTCTTTTTTATTTTTTTAGTACCTTTTAGTCATTTTTCCGAATTTTTTCAGCAAAAAAAAATTTAATAGCGTTTTTTCTTTTTTCTGTAACTGACCTTTTTATTATCAATCATAGGACCTTATATGTAAATTCCAGATATTTTCGTTCAGTAGTTTTTTGAAAACAGCTGGGTTTGCGCTGGTTGCATTCGTCGGCCGACTCCCTGCACTTCGGGGACCCTGTGGTGAATGGTGAATTCACTGCAGGGTGGGGAAATTTGATTCCCCAAAGTGCAGGGAACAGCAGAACACCAACATTTTTGCGTCATTTCGGTGCTCTGTGAGTAACCCCTTTTAGTGGTGAGGTTTTTTGCTGCCCCCTGGAAAGTGCCAGCCTAGGCCTTGCCTGCCCAGGACATACTTGAAAATTTGTGAAATCTCAATGTATCCTTCGTGGTAAAATACTTTGTAAATGTACAAAAAAATTATAATTTTAGGGTGTCACCCGGTGCGGCCCGCCCCCCTTAGGTACGCTCCTGCGTGACGTACCGCGGGAACAAGCAGCTATGTTCTTTGCTAAAGCCTTGCTGAAAGCACATTTTTTTAAGGCAGCGGTATTAACGCTTTACTAAGGCAGAGGTATTAACTTTAAAAAGTCTCCTTACCTGACAGGAGGTGTAGTTTTAGAACATAGATTGTGAAATTGCATTTGTGTTTCCCACTGTAGAAACAAAAAAAGAGAAACAGGGGTATGCGACAGTTCACATGTAAGGGCTTAACCCCAGTTTGAAAAGCAAAAAAAAAGGAAGTCCCAAAAAGGTACAAAGAGTTTCCCACTGTAGCATCTTGAATTTGTATTGACTCTTTAACACTACAGGACACTCTGCAAGCTTTGGTGAGCTATAGCTCAATGCAAAGAATCTTTAAGTTCATTAACGGTTTCCGCTACTGATGGAATTATTCCGCCATGGATGTCTTAGGCTAGGGTCAGATGAGCACATTTTGTACTGACTGTGCGTCCGTGCAGTACGGACGTACTTTCTGACTGACGACAAGGTAGTGGCCACACAGTCCGTTTTTTTCACTGACGTATTATCTGACTGATGTAGCAGGGAAAATAAATTATAATGAAAAAACATTCTGTCCGTCAAAAATGCTGGACGTATAAATGCAGTCCGTCTGACCATATTCCATCACTCACACACAAAGCTATGCGGACGTTGCGGATGTGGCACACTCTGCACGTCCGTTCTAGCAGTATTACGTTCTTGCCTAACCTGCGTCCGTTTGCAGCGTCCGTCAGCCCCCGCACCTCTGTGCGGACGTACTTCGTGTGTGGGGCTCCATTTAACACCATTGTATGCTATCACGGACGTACTTATGTGCGGGCAACACGGACGTTAACACTGCGTTCGTCTGACCCCAGCCTAACAGTTAAGGATTCATGATGGAATAATTCCCCTTTGTGGAGTACACCTTGCTATGCAGGTGTGGGAGTGATGACCAGCAGGTTAATGCTGTTGCTGGTGCCTCACTGTCTTCAAATCTCAAAGTGCCAGAACATGTGATATGTGACAGCTAATCACAGAGATCACGGTGCAGTGTAGTAGTCTGAACTGACTCTTGTTTGGCATGGGCCGTGAAGGAGAAAGATTATCAGTATTTATATAGTGCCAATAGATTCCGCAGCGCTTTATAATAACGAAAATGAACAAGATACAGATAAATGGACATAGAATGGAAATGAGGGCCCTGCTCATCGTAGTTTACAGTCTAGAGGGATTGGGTTGAGGAAGACCAGAGGACTTTTACAGGATCATTAGTGCCAGCCGTTCGGGAATGGTGGGGCAATGGAAGCGGCTTCAATCATGTGAGAGTAGGTGAGCAGAGGGGTGAGTTTTTTTATTTCTAAAGTATTTTACCAGGAAGGATGCATTGAGATTTCTCTTGTTTTCAAGTATGTTCTGGGTTCACGAACACTGATTTTTTTTTTTAGTCGTTACAGAAATACAAAGTACTAAAATGCAAGATATTAAAAACAAAACACAAATATACAGATTAACACAGAAAATAAATATGTAAAATATATTCATTATGTTACATGTTTACAGGTGCATTCTGTATCGAGTTATATTAATAAAGAGCTCTTAAGTGATTTTAGACTGGGAGACGATTTGATGGTGTTGACGAGGTTATTCCATAATTGCGGTGCTCTGTAGGAAAATGAGGATCGAACCACTGTCTTTTTGTATTGTGGTATTGCAAGTAAGATGCTGGTCCTGGATCGGAGGTTATAGGAGGAGGGAATTGCTGGGGGAAGTGGTCTATTCCGGTAGGGTGGTATTTTCCCAGAAAAGCTCTTAATCACCAGGTTGGAAAGGTGAAGGGTGCATCTAGATTGCAGCAACGGCCAGTTTAGCTCTTTTAACATGTCACAGTGGTGGGTCATGTAGTTACATTGTAATGCAAAGCGGCAGAATGAGTTATACAATGTAGTAAGTTTCTGAAGGTGTGTTTGCGGGGCTGCTGCATACACTACATCTCCTTAATCAATTGCCGACATAAGCATTTGTTGTACAATTAGCTTTCTTACCATGGGGCTCAGGCAGGATTTGTTTCTGTACAGGGCACCTAGTTTGGGGTAAAGTTTAGATGATCGTTTTTCGATGTCGGGGCCAAAGGATAGATTTGAGTCTAACCACATACCTAGATATTTGAGAGAACAGACTGTGGTCAGCGTGCCATTTGATTTTGTCTTGACACATAGATGGAATGTTTGTAATTTACGTAGGTTATGTGCTGTTCCAAAGAGCATTGTGACTGTTTTTTCCTAATTTGAAAGCGTTTGCGATCTGCTACCTCTGAGTTGCATCAGTGATGTGGTATGCTAATCTGAAGAGATGAGTTTTGAGGGATTTCTTGAAGACCTGAAGATTAGGGCAGAGTTTTATTGGGCGAGGTAAGTCATTGCACAGGGCCGGAGCTGCCCTTGAGAAGTCTTAGAGGCAGCTCAGTTGTAGACAAGTACAGGCGGAGGTCGTCTGCCGACCGGAGTTGTCTAGACAGGACATGCTTGTGGAGTAACGAAGACAAGTAATGGGGGGGGGCATTGAGTTATTGAGCGATTTGAACGTCCATATTCTATACTGTATCCTAAACTTACAGAAAGCCAATAGATGGATTGGCAGAGGTATGAGGTGCGTCTGGTGAGAAAAATAAGCCTCGCATCTGCATTCCTTACAGATTGCTAAAGGGCCATACAACCATTTGGGAGGCCAATAAGGAGGGAGTTGCAGTAATAAAGTCGTGAAATGACAAGCGCATGAACCAGCACCTTTGCGGTATTTTGCTTCACAAAGGGGCAGACATGGGCAACGTTCTTAACTTGATAGTAACTGGATTTTTTTCACTGTCTGCACGTGGGGAGAGAACGTTGATATTGATGCATTATTTTCCTGTGCTAGTTGGGTGGGAAAAAACGGCACACACTTTAATTGCCTATTTAAGTATGTATTAGTATTGGCAGAAATGTGAAAATTTGTGTGTGTGTGTGGGGGGGTTATTTTCTCAATTTTTGTTTACAATGAATGAAACTGTTTTTGTATACGTCATATCAAAGTAAAGCCCTTTCTGTAGTTTAAAAAAATAACTATTTAATATTTGTGGATGCAACATGCAAATAGCAAACATTCCTTGGGTGCCAAACAATCAAAATGAAGCTGTGGCAGTAAGGGGTTAAACAATACTAATACAGTATTTTATTGTATCATTTTAAGGCTCTTTCTATTTCTAAAACAGTGGTTTGTGTTGTTTTAATAGAATCGTTTATTCCAGGATTACACATTCAAAATTCTGATGCCTTTGTTAAACCGAAAAGTATTTTGCCCCTGTGTAGCGTAAAAGCACAGATTTCTTAGTACTTTGTTTTTACCATTTTTTTCTTCCCCATTTGCTATTTATTGTTGTTTGTCTTCATAATTTATAGTACTCGTTTTCATAACACATATTTCTTTGGTTAGCCCTTCGTATTTCTGGAATGAGATTACATTGTTACAAATAATAAAACACATGAAAAAATGATTAAAATGATGACCTTCCTTTTTAATAGCATGATTTAATGTCACAACCCATGGAACACATATGTTACTGAGGTCGTTCCATGGGGATGGAGTGACATAGAAGGCACAGTCAGTGCCTGGTAACTGCAGCCTGGTGGGGTGGAATGTTACCCTCCGCACATTCTGCTGCAGTGTTTAACTCTAAGTATGTCACAGACCTTGCCTGTTCACAATACAATGGAAAAGCATTTTTTTTTCCATGTCCTACTCTCTGACAGTCAGTGAAAGCCCCCCTACCCCCTTTCATCCTCCTAAGATAGGTTGGAGACAGCTGAGCGATTATTTTGTCAGATATCCTGGAGAAGACAGGGTGAGGTGGGGGAAGGGGGCAGAGGGGAATGCACGCCATAGCTGTGTGATTGGTAGGCTCTACAGAGGCATCTGTCTTCAGAACTTCACTGGTATGTGAAACTGAATCACTTGTGAGTTAAAGATAGAATATCCAGCATCTCCAGCCAAAATCCAACTCGCAATCCAAATGTTTCTTCTCTGTCTGTGGAGCCTGATCTCTGAGCAAGTCCTTTTTTATTTTAATTCTTCATACTTTTAACCAGGCCTCTTTATTCGCAATAACGTACACTATTTTTTTCTTTTTTTTTTTTTGCGTGTGTGTGTGTGCGCTGCTGGTGGGTCTTAACTGGAATTACGAGAATATCTGCCTCGTTCAAAGTCATGGTTCAAACAATCGGGTAAGCTAAAGCATTTCTTCCGAATCGATCCAGGGAAAAAAGGAACTTTAACCGTAAAAAGGGTCGAAGCCAGCAGTTCTCATAACATGATGTAAATTTGCCTTCGGAAGGGACCATTTCTGGAAAATAGACACTTTGAGCTGGATGTAACAGCAATAAAGTCTGTAAATGATGTGTTATTTATATGTTGCGCTGGTAATTCTGTCTACTTTAGTTCTTGAGAACCAGACAGAATAGGTTTTGGGCAGGTGTCGTATTTGGAAAAGACCTAACATGGAATTTTTTATCTTAAACCGTACATGGTGATGTAGAATTCACATAAAATATATTATTTTTATTGCTTCTGTTTGAAAATGATGATCTCTCAGGTTTGCATCGTCTTTAATTACACAGCCAATCTAGCCAGCCCCTCGTTAATAATGTAACTTTGTGTAAGATCATCTTTTTTTTTTCGTCTCCTGCTTGTCTATAGTCAGTAATACCTGCGATCTCTTGGTTCCTGCGGTTCAAAATGTCTAAAACCAGCAGGTAGGCCATAGAAAGTCTTGATGTATGTAATAATAATCATTACGCGTTGTACTGTATTGGCAATAATCGCAAGAAGCAGCAGACTATATGTGTGTAATTTGACGTTTTGATATATAAGGCAAACAAATGACCTTACTCCTTTCCTCCGTGAGTCCCAAAGCTATAATTGTACCTTGGTGTTATCTGTGTCTAAAGGGATTTATTTCTAATTTGAGCTTTCGCAGTTTTATTCTCGGATTTCTTAACGGTGTGTGTTCTGTTCATGTGAACATCAAGTGATTATTGAAACTAGTTTGACTATAACAGTTTGTTCATATTCATTTGATGTTTTGTGTTTTTATAATATTGTCCTTTTTAGTAAGTTTTTTTATATCATTTGTAGTACACAGGATACCTACTATACATTCAAATTGTAAAATGATATTGAACGCAATGGGGTGACTTTACATCCTGTATTAAATACCACAGGAGAACATAATTAAATGGCCTGAGATCTATGGTTTGCCTCTGTTTTTCAGGATGTTGGATCTGAAGTTAAAGACAATATAAACAATATAGTCTCTGCTGTAATTGACATTATGTATCTGTTACAAGATCTATAAACCATTGACAATTGTCTTCATAACTTTGCAAGGGGGGGATTAAAGAAGTAAGAATGGTTTAACATTTGTTGTGATATGACGTCCTTCGTTGGACTGTTTGAAGTTTGTGAACCGCAGACCTAACCAGATACGGTGCACCTTGTACGAGGATGCTTTGCGAATCCTTTCCTTCAGTCCATTTTCCATTTTCTAGTCTTAGGGGCAACTTTCTTTTCAGTCTTTCTCAAAGGTATTGAAACACACAATCATTTTGATAGTGGTTAGATGATTGGCAGAGCCAGTCTGGAACATTACTATAAAAACACATGAAGATGCTTTGGAAGTCATTGACTTTTGGCAGGTTGACATGCCATGCGGTATGCTAGACATTTGATTGGATAGTCTAGGCAAGTCGTTCTTGACAGCAGCTGTAGGGATTTGTCTTTGATCAACATAATGGTTGAAAAATGATATGATTTTAAAAGTCCCCGGACTTGATGATTTTCTTAAAATGCCTTGTTGTTCACTTTATAACAATGTATCACATGGTTGTTTACTGACATTCGTCACTTATTTTCCAAGTGGTTAACCTATAATTTAATAATCCTTCACAGATCTCCATCACCAGACTCCAAATTAAAAAATGTGACTGATAAAATGAATGTCTTGTCTTTGCCTGTAGTGAAGTCTGTGTGCCGGTAGCTGTGATATAGCTATCAGGGTTATTCAGAGAGCGGTGAAAAGCAGGAGAATGACTGGAGAATGGAAAATTATAGGTCAAAATAGCCGATTTGGAAAGTGAGATAAATGGGAGAATGTTTCTGTTTTGGCTATTTTGACCTTGAATTTTCCATTCTCCAGTCATTCTCCTGCTTTTCACCTCTCACTGAATAACCCTGTTAGTATCCCTGGCTTAGAAACTACTAAAATGTAAATTGAATACTTTTCAATGTTTTTGTTTTTGGAATGTAAGTGTTGCCGTGGAATTAAACTGTGATTATTCTAATATTTGGTTTGTGAACGTTTTATTAAAGTAAATAACTGGACTGAAATCTCCATCTGTCCTCTCTTCATCTTCACTAATGTATTCAGGTCTGAAATAACTGAACGTACATCACTGTTCCCACACTTGCACAATGCACGGGGGGGGGGGGATACCCATCTCCTATAAGCCAGTGTAAAGACATAAGATAATGAAATTATTTTCGACTAGAAATCTCAGCCTACTCTTTTTTTACCCTTTATGATTAAATTGGTCATTAACTTTGATTGTAAACGAAGGCATAAACTATCCGTACAACAAATCCTCAATCCCAAGGAGACCAGACACTGGCTACATTTTTTATTTTATTTATTTATAAAAGGATTTTACCAGGAAGGATACATTGAGATTTCTCTCGTTTTCAAGTATGTCCTGGGTACGAGAACATTGAGTGGTTACAGAAATACAAAAAAAATAGTAAAATGCAAGATATTAACACAAGACCAAATATACAGATTAACAGAAAAATAAATATGGAGGAAATAAAGTCATTATGTTACATGTTTACAGGTGCATTTCGTATTGAGGTATGTTAATAGGGAAGTCTTAAGGGACTTTAGACTGGGGGAAGATTTGATGGCGTCTGGGAGGTTATTCCATAATTGTGGTGCTCTGTAGGAAAATGAGGATCGAGCCACTTTCTTTTTGTATTGTGGTATTGCAAGTAAGGTGCTGGTCCTGGATCTGAGGTTATAGGATGAGGGAACTGCCGGGGGAAGCAGCATATTCAGATAGGGTGGTAGCTTCCCAGAAAAGCTCTTAACCACCAGGTTGGAAAGGTGAAGGGTGCGTCTAGATTCCAGTGATGGCCAGTTTAGTTATTTTAACATGTCACAATGGTGTGTCATGTAGTTACATTGTAGCACAAAGCGACAGAATGAGTTATACAATGTAGTAAGTTTCTGGAGGTGTGTTTGCAGGGCGGCTGCATACACTACATCTCCGTATTCAATGGCTGGCATAAGCATTTGTTGTACAATCTGCTTTCTTACCGCGGGGCTCAGGCAGGATTTGTTTCTGTACAGGGCACCTAGTTTGGGGTAGAGTTTAGATGAGAGTTTTTCGATGTGGGGGCCAAAAGATAGATTTGGGTCTAACCACATACCTAGGTATTTGAGAGAAGTGACTGTGGTCAACGTGCCATTTGATTTTGTCCCAACACATAGATGGGGTGTTAGCAATTTGTGTAGTTTAGGTGCGGTTCCAAAGAGCATTGTAACAGTTTTGTCAGTATTTAGAAAAAGTTTGTTATTTGCGATCCACTTTTCTACCCCTGTGAATTGTTCTTGCAGCACGGCCTCCAGCTGTGGGAGATTTGGTTTGCTGGTATAGATTACAGTGTCATCTGCGTACATGTGTACAGTAGAAGCTTTGCAGACATTGGGCAGATCGTTTATGAATATTGTGAATAGCAGGGGGCCAAGTATCGAGCCTTGGGGTACACCGCACGTGACTGGGAGGGGGAGGGAAGTGCTGTCAGAAATGGACACAAATTGAGACCTATCAGACACATATGATTGGAACCAGGTTAATGTACTATCACCAATGCCAGAGTTCTTAAGTTTTTGTAATAGGATGCCATGGTCTACTGTGTCAAAAGCCTTGGCAAAATCAAGGAAGATGGCTCCAGTTAGATTTCCTTGTTCCATGCCAGCTTGGATATCATTACAAACTTTTAAAAGGGCAGTTGTAGTTGAATGGTTTGGACGAAAGCCTGATTGATCTGCGGTTAAATAGTTCTGATACTGATAATAATCACGTACATGTGCATGAGGGTAACTTGTGGGGTGGGGGGTCTGTTTCCCCAACCTCCCAGTTCCAGTTATTTGATAAAGTCCACATTCATAGTTTTATTGTGTAGATGCCTTGTGAGATGCTGTGCTGAATTGCGTTTGTAAACACGGGGTGAATATTTTGCAGAATAACAGACTGACGTTCAGTGGTTATCTATTTTCACTGTAGTGTATATAGCTTTTTGAGTAACATCTTTAAACGTGCAGACGTATTCAATAAGGCATTTGCCACAGAGGGCTTTTCATTGAATTGGTAATTTTGTAGAAACTTGCACAAGGTAGGCAAAACTTTTAGCCCAAGGAACCCAAGAGGTAGAATATAATGAGGTCCCTCTTCCTAGATCCCCTATCTAGTGATTGATATCATGTGAAACAGCCCCCAGGCAATTCTAAACATTAGGTGTGCTGTGCGATAGAATGTAAAAATACCGTTAAAATATTGTGTTTATATTACATATTAACTGGTAAAAGAGAAACCCTTTTGGAATGCACTGGAGGCGTGGATAGACACAAGCATATTCTGAGAATTTTGGTGACATTGAGGCTTACTTTGGCCATCTACGTAAATAGAAATAGCAAATGTATCCATTTGTTACCAAATAATTGGTGCTGACAGAGCAACAGAAAAAGATTTGGTTCAAAAAAGGGTCTGTAACTCAAATAGGGACACTAAGGCTGGTGTCAGATGAGCGTAGTGTTCACGTCCGTGATGGCGCCTAAAAGTACGTCCGTGATAGCATGAAAGAAAGCCCATCGGAGCCCGACACACGAAGTACGTTCGCACTGAAACTGCGGACGCACAACGGCCACGGACGCAAGGCAGGCAAGAGCGTACAACCCCTAGAACGGCCGCACAAAGTGCGCTGCGTCCGCAACATCTGCATAGCTGTGTGTGTGAGTGATGGAACGTGGTCAGATGGACTGCATTTAAATGTCCAGCATTTTTCACGGACAAAATGGTTTTGCTTTTTAATTTATTTTCCCTGCTACATCCGTCAAAATATACGTCAGTGATAAACGGACTGTGTGGCCACTACTGCTTCTTCCGTACTAACGTACGTCCGTTCTGCATGGACGTACAGTCCGTAGAAATCACGTTCGTCTGACTCTAGCCTTAGGACATAGAAGTGAATGCTCGATCTCAGACAAAAGTAGCTGCATTCTGGGTATATGTGTGTATAAAATGGATGGAATATAAATTATACAAGCAAAGGAGAGGTTAATAAAATAATGTGCAAACATTAAGATTATTATGAGAATGCAGTTAACCAAATATTGCTCATATAAGGAAGAGAATTTCTGAGTAAATTGGGCCAAGTGCTGCTCCACTTTTAAAGGGACATTGAAATGTCAGTCTTTAAAAGCCAGTAATTCGTCAGTGCATGTAATGTGCTCTATAACCAGAACTTCCACAAACACCTTTTTTGGAACGCTCCTGAAATCTTATTTATTTTTTTCTTCTTCTAAATAATATTTTAAGTTACATTTCTTTACACCGTGACTGATATCCAGACCTTTCTAGATGATGTTTTGGTGCCGTGGCTATAGGTTTTCTTTTTCTAATGAACTCTTTTAGCTACCAAGTTTTCATTTGGTCAAAATGATAATGATCTTAATAGATTGACAGAAAGTTCTGCGTAAAATGTTTTATTCTAGATGTGTATGTTTAATCGATAAAACGCTTGTTTATTTTTATTGCACTTTTTTCTTTCTAATCAAAGAATTGATCTTTCCTGTGCCACCATTGATTGGAAACAAGAGTTTACGAGGGTATAATGTGTATTTGGCCCTCTTAATGAAATGTTGTTAGTAAATGAGTTACCAAGAGGGCCGGTTAGATAAGCAAATTCATTGATTTGCTCCTCTGGCTCATTTGTTTAACAGAAATTCCATAGTGCTGGAGGGGAAGACTGCTATTATTGCCCAAAAAAAGCCTGTTTTATGAAAATAATAAAATACATAATCTCACTATTTGCAATCTTGTCAAACTCAATGTATTCATAATATGAAACCTAAAAGATTCCAAGAAGCTCTCAATTATAGGATTGGCTCAGTGCGTCTTACCTAGGAAGTATAGAGTGTATCTGTATATAAGGGCTCCACAGCAGGATCATTTATATGGCTATGTAAGATGCTTCAGAATACATTTGTGTAAATACAATATTTGTTTCTTGTAAATAAATTCTCCAATTAAATTAGTCATAATTTTAAGTATATGAACGAGTTTGTGCACCATCACCATGTGATTGAATAATACATCACATCTAAATAAATAACATTCAGCAGTATTTGTGGAAAATTCAGGCTTGACTTTGATTATACTGCATATTTAATATCCTCAAAAGTGTTTCAGGAAATCAAATATATGTGAAAGGTATTCAGATTTTATTGGGCATCCTATAATGATGTCACGTACCACGCTGGTGTCCTCCGGCAGCATCGTGCTCGCTGGCTGGGTGCCGAGTGAAGAGGGGACCCGCGGGGGTTACATGGGACGCTGGGGGCAGAGCCTGGCGCACTGACGTGGGGCTGTTGGGTTTAAAACCAGAAGCAATGCAGACTCTCAATGCCCTGACGTGGTTTCTCATTCCGCTCAGTGCTGCTTATTTCTGATTGGTACTCTCTGTATATTGACCCCTGGCAAACGGCTTAGGCTGGGGTCAGACGAGCGCAGTGTTATGTCTGTGTAGCCGCACTTTAGTACGTCCGTGGTAGCAGATAATCATGACCAATGAAGGCCCACACACGAAGTACTACGGATGCGGCAAACGGACGCAGGTTAGCAAGAACGTCGAACCGCTAGGAGGGATGTGCGGAGTGTGCCACATCCGCAACGTCCGCATAGCTTTGTGTGTGAGTGATGGAACGTGGTCAGACGGACTGCATTTATACGTCCAGCATTTTTGACGGACAAAATGTTTTTTCATTGTAATTTATTTTTCCTCCTACATCCGTCAAAAATAACGTCAGTCACAAAAACGGACTGTGTGGCCACTGGCCACTACTGCATCTTCCGTCAAAAAGTGCGTCCGTACTGCACAGGCGCACAGTCCGTAGAAAACACACTCGTCTGACCCTAGCCTTACTGATACACTCTGGCATATTGAACCCTGGCAAACGGCTGAATGATACTCTCTGCCGTTTTGAACCCTGGCAAACGGCTGACTGATACTGTCTGGTATATTGACCCCTGGCAAACGGCTGACTGTTACTCTCTGGTATATTGACCCCTGGCAAACGGCTGACTGTTACTCTCTGGTATATTGACCCCTGGCAAACGGCTGACTGTTACTCTCTGGTATATTGACCCCTGGCAAACGGCTGACTGTTACTCTCTGGTATATTGACCCCTGGCTTCATTTAACTTCCTATCTGTGTATTCTGTACTTTATACTAGCATAGGGTATAGTCGCTTACCGACCAATTCTAAGGATCGGAGGGAAAGGATAGACGTGCTGCGTACGAGGATCAGATCCCGAATTCTGGTAGGGAACGTTACAAATGAGTACATTTTCAGTAGTTCAAAAAGAAAAAACACTGTCCTATAACAAATTTCTCCTCGGTTAGAATGAATCACCTGGTTAAGAGTCTTCAACTATTTGGATCAATTAAAACAGATTCAACTAGTTAGAGCGGATTCTCCCTTTCTTTCAGCAGTTTTATGGGAAGTATTCAATTTGGAGAGTTAAGAAGAGGCAGAAAATGAAGATGGTGCGGTTTCTCAAAATAATTGTTGCAGTTACGATATATATACTAGAGATACTCACAGTCGTTGGAGTCAAGATGTAATTGCTTAGACTGCCGGAAACACTTAAGATTCTTATCACAAAAATTTTTTAAATGGATACTCTAGGGTTAAAATGGGAGGTGGGAATCGGTGGGGTTAAACATTAATGCCTCTTGACTCCCCTCTGGATCCCTTTTCTGTTAATCCTTGAGTTAATAAAAAAAAAAAACAACAACATTTGACAGCAGGGCTGCCTCTCTAATAGATCAGATGTGACTTTCTCCAACGGAATGTCCAGCCAGTCCACTGGTTGGGAGGGAGATGAGACCCAAATGAGTCCCTCTTCCTGGTCCCGGAGCCTAACATTAAAGTCAGCCCTTGCACCTCTGAAGTTCAAGAAGGAGCTACGCCTCTGCTCTGGAAGTGCTGAATCTGCCCTTGGAAAGCCCTGCAGGTAGTGGAGAGGGCTGGGTATGCTCAGGGCACAATGGCCACTGCATTTACATTGTGTGGACACAGCACTTGGAATGCCCCTTTTAAAATATCAATTTAATTAAATAAAAACAATTTAAAAGAATAAACGAATATATATTTTGATTCTTTTTAATATGAAGAAGGATGGCTTCATTTCATGTATTATTAAAAACCTTGCACAGCTATGACCATGCCAAAAATGTGTCGTTTTGTGGTAGAATTAAGAATATTTCCAGACAGATATTTAAATGGAAAATATAATATTTCCTCTATGGAGTTGATATGCACAGACACACCATTTAATGTGTCTTAGAACCGATTTTAATGTGATTTGAACTTGCTGAGAACACAGTGATCTGCCAAATGCCAACACTTACACTAATGGCAGCTTTTAGCTGATAGTGAGTAGGGACACATTTTTCGTTAATTAAATAAGGCTGTAACATGTCAGCAATTCCCCGGTTCTCTCTCCAATACAGTGTTTTTTTACAGGATTAGCACGACAGACACCAGTGTGTCAGCCGTCATTGTGTAGATATCTTTATGTTGGTATTGGTAACGAAAGAAACATGATTGCTCTTTGATCAATATTTCCTACACTATAGTATTGTGGTGATGAATTAGTCTGTAATGACAGGTGTGACATAAGGAAAGGGAAGGTCATTGAGGGGCGATACATTTGCCCTCGTTTTCTGTCCTATATGCAGAAGTAGTTGAATCCAGACCAGGTTTTCAGGCTGCATGTGGTGTCTGCATATCCGGGTTTTGTGTCTGTCCCTTGGATTGTTAATTACTTAATTGATGTTTATCCAGGGTAGATAAAAGAGGGGAGGCTGAACCAGGAAGTTGCTCTGGCCTGGGACTCAGAAAGCCTTCTGAGGGAGCTACAAGGTGAAAGGTGTGTTTATCCCCTGGATAAACCTCAATTAAGTAATTAACAATCCAGGGGAGAGACACAAAACCCGGATATGCAGACACCACATGCAGCCTGAAAACCTGGTCTGGATTCAACTACTTCTGCATATAGGACAGAAAACGAGGGCAAATGTATCGCCCCTCAATGACCTTCCCTTTCCTTATGTCACACCTGTCATTACAGACTAGTTCATCACCACAATACTATAGTGCAGGAAATATTGATCAAAGAGCAATCATGTTTCTTTCGTTACCAATACCAACATAAAGATATCTACACAATGATGGCTGACACACTGGTGTCTGTCGTGCTAATCCTGTAAAAAAAACACTGTATTGGAGAGAGAACCGGGGAATTGCTGACATGTTACAGCCTTATTTAATTAATGAAAAATGTGTCCCTACTCACTATCAGCTAAAAGCTGCCATTAGTGTAAGTGTTGGCATTTGGCAGATCACTGTGTTCTCAGAAAGTTCAAATCACATTAAAATCGGTTCTAAGACACATTAAATGGTGTGTCTGTGCATATCAACTCCCTAGAGGAAATATTATATTTTCCATTTAAATATCTGTCTGGAAATATTCTTAATCTATCTGTTGGTGTACCTCAAGGCTCTGTCCTTGGTCATCTGCTCTTTTCCATCTACACCTCCTCCCTGGGCAAAATCATCAACAGCTTTGGCTTTAATTACCACCTCTACGCTGATGACACTCAGATCTACCGCTCTACCCCTGATCTCTCTCCCCCTGTCCTTTCAAAAGTCAGTGACTGTTTATCTGGCATCTCCTCCTGGATGGCCTCCCACCACCTAAAGATCAACATGTCAAAGACTGAGCTCCTACTTCCTCCCTCCAATGCCTCCCCACCTCCTGACTTCTCTATCACGGTGGAGGGTATCACCATCTCCTCATCAAACCAAGTTCGCTGTCTTGGAGTTACACTTGACTCTGCTCTTTCCTTCATCCCCCACATCCAGTCTCTTTCCTCCTCCTGCCGATACCAACTGCGTAATATTTCCAGAATTCGGCCATTTCTTACCGCTGTCACCACAAAACAACTCCTACACGCCCTGGTAATCTCCCGACTCGACTATTGCAATAATCTCTTATCTGGCCTCCCTCTGTCCCGCCTCTCCCCCCTACAATCCATCCTGAACGCCTCCGCCAGACTAATTCACCTCACCCGCCGCTCTGTCTCTGCCGCTCCCCTCTGCGAGTCCCTTCACTGGCTCCCCATCCACTGCAGAATTAAGTTCAAAATCCTTATCCTTACCTACAAAACCCTCACTAACTCAGCTCCCCACTACCTGTCCTCACTAATCACCAAATACACCCCAGCCCGCTCCCTAAGGTCAAACAGTGACCTGCGCCTAGCTTCTCCCCGCATCACCTCTTCCCATGATAGACTGCTGGATTTCTCACGCGCAGCCCCCACTCTCTGGAACGCTCTCCCTCGTACTGTCAGACTTTCCCCTAACTTCTCTTCCTTCAAACGCTCCCTGAAAACATTCCTATTTAGGGAAGCCTACCACCCAACTCACTGACGCAACCATCAATCACTCTCACCTTACAGTCCTCTCCTCCTGTTTCCAACCCTAACCCTCCCAGATTGTGAGTTCCTACGGGAATAGGGCCCTCATCTCCTCCTGTACTGTTTGTCAAATGTTGTTCAATGTATTGTAACCCTGTCTATACTGTGCTTATTGTACAGCGCTGCGGAATATGCTGGCGCTTTATAAATAAAGAATAATAATAATAATAATAATAAAAGGTTGCTTAAACTATTTTTGTTCATTTGAGGTGGCTGAGGTAAGCTCACCACTTGTTTAGAGAGGGAATCTAACTGTTTAGTAAGAGCCTGAGCGGCAAGGGTTTATTTTCTGTTTTCATTTCTGTTTTATTGCAACCATTTAATAAATACTGTCTGCTGGACAGATTTGAAAGAACTTTTACTGCCTGGACTACCTTTTTCCCAGCAAAGGTAACCTCCGTTTGAGCTATACCCCCACACAGCTTAGCACCCAAAAAAAGGCTGTGCCACACTGTCACCCATCTTCTAGTGTTTATACTGGTGGAATTTGTCAGACTGGATCAGAATCAAAGCTGCTTTAAATAAATAGAACAGTCCGTGTTCTTCGGCGTCACCCTAAAATTACAAATACAGAATCGAGCTCATGACTGAGCTTATAATACAGAGTCACTAAGAATTTGTGGTTCCCTTTTTTTTCTTGGCGTCTAACTATTGGCAGCTGGGCTAGAATAGGGGTATTGGTGATTACAGTTGGCATCCAACTGTCTTAAAATATTTACGACCCTGTTTCAAGGTTGGTGTAAACTTTACCAGAGCTATTGTAAACTTAACAACTCCGTAGGTATAATGGCTTCGTGGTATAATGGTAAATACGTTTACAACAGCTCTGGTTCAGTTTCCACCCATCTTGCAATAGGGCCCTTAATCTTTCCAGGATTATTAAATTGCAGTTATTGTGTGGTTTTAACATGGCATTAAACCTCTGTGAACAGCTCCCTGTGTTACTTTTAGTTACAGTTCTAGTGTGATATCCTAAAAACAAGCAGGGCCATATTACAATGTTCACGCTAAAACGGGGAAACTGAGGAGGAAAACCTGTGCCTGCAGGTTGTTCCTTGGTGAACCTGTTTTAGCGTGATATTACGGGACAGGCGCTACTCCAGCAGCCTGCACGTAACACGGCGCTAAGCTTCAGGATGCTCGCGGCCGCACTAAGCGCCACCTCAAGCATCCCTTCCATGGAGTCCATAGAGGCTTCGACTGCCGGTCACATGACCTGCAGGATCTCACATCTTGCGAGATCCGTCAGGTCAGCGGAGTGATTCGCGGAGGGAGACTGGGGGACTTTTTTCCCCCAGTCGCTCTCTCTGCTCCCGGGGCCAGAAGAAGTGGATTGGGACACCATTCTCGCCGCGGGATTAGAGGGGAGCATGTGAATTTTTTTTTTTTTGGGGGGGTTAGCTGGTGCTGAGTGGTTCTGTAGAAGCGGAATCAGTTGGCACCATCTCCTAGCTGTGGTTAACTTTTTAGTAATTAACACTTTGCGCTCCATGTTAAGCATAGGGAGCACAAAGTACAGTAAGCTCGTGCTGAAAAGCGCAAGCTCTGAATCGCTAACGATTTTTTTATCCTGTTAGCATTCGGAATGTAATATGGTGCGTCCGCGCTAGGGCCACCTAAGCAAACGCTAACAATGTAATATGGCCCACACTCTTTCACTTCACTTTCGAAGGCCACACTCATAATGTTCTGTTTAGTGACTCTAGGCCACTGAGTATTCCATTTATTTTGTATTTTTTCTTTGTTATTTATTTATTTATTTATTTATAAAGGATTTTACCAGGAAGGATACATTGAGATTTCTCTCGTTTTCAAGCATGTCCTGGGTCCTGGGTGTTCCCTCAGTGTCCTTAGTTAGCCAAGCAGTCATTTTGTATAGACTGTAAACCCCTTAGTATTAGGCTTAGTATTAGGCTATCCTGGTGGTTGACTGCTGGATTGGAAGGAAATAAATAATCCTTGAAGTTTTAGGGAGGTTAATGCAGGTAGGTCAGCTATTTAAGCTGGTTGAAATATAGTTGACAATAAAAAAAGAGTAAAAGTCAGTGAAGATTTATTTTAAAAAAAAAAAAATCTTAATGCATTGCGCTCAGTGCCCACCATTCCATCTCATTTTTGGAGTAGTTGAATCGCCAGATTTACTGACCACGGCCGTATATATAAATCCCTGGCAGACACGTAGACACATCAAAATGTTTTACTAGTGTGAATTAACCACATAATAAAAAATACAGTTCTTCAAACACCCTGCTGGAAAGCCTGTAATATGCTTATCGCACAACAAAACCACCGAGCGAGTTCATCTGCATCGCTACATTCTATTCTACTGATGCAAAATAAATCCAACACCGGGAACGTCACTGGAAGTAGCAATAATGACACAAGACCGCTCACAAATGTAGCACAGGGAGAGGGATTTGGGAGGGAAACTGTTAAATTAGGAGTCTGTGTGTCGCTTTTAATTTTAGAATTAATCTGAGCAGTTTGTGTTATGGTGACTGCGTCAGCGAGTGGATGCCCAGTAGTCTTGTTTTTGCTGAGTGGTCCATACATCTGATGATCCAGCTGTTATTCAGTGTTTTATTTTTCACTCGGCCAATAATGCTGTGATACATTCATGAGCAACACTTTGTGACAACCACTCAATCAATAAAAGAGGTGCTAGGCTGCTCCTCTCAGTATACATTGAAAGATGATCATTCTGGCCTTTTTTTTGATCTAGCCAGCCAAATCTCTGCCACTGAGCAACACGATACATCAGCCACTATCTTGCTTGACAAATGGCCAGCCAGGTTTAAAATTATTATACTTTTATCCTTATTACATTAAAAGGGCATACTGTTCAACTTTACCTATATTAATATTGCATGTTAAAAGAACGAGGCTAGATTCCAAGCTCTGTATAGAACTAACCAGATTTAAGGTAGAGTTAGCAACTCCATAGACTTTAATGGTTCTGGTAAGATTAGCAGAACTTTGTTTATAGGGAAACTCTCTAGGCATTGTGGCCACTCAAAGTTATTTGAGTTGTCACAGTGCCCTGCGGCCCCTCACCCCTCTCCACAGATGGTTTTCAGGGGTGTAAAAATCCTCCAGTGCAGAGCCGAAATGTCATTGGAAGTGTCTAATAAAAGCAGTTAATGGATTGAACCAGGGTGCCTATTATTTGGTCTTTTGGAGTAAACCCATTGGAATTTAACTCTATTTTCAAAACCGCAAGTACAAAAATGTTACTGTTATACTACAACAAACATTGAAAATGTATAATAATGTATCAGTTTTTGACCTTTTAATAGCAAAATTTAAGGAAATGGAATTTCTTCAAATACCCTTCTGGAATAGCTGCTTAACACTTCTCAAGGCCTTTTTTTATTCATTGTTGTCACTACAATCTGATCCATGCAAATCCTATGTTCATAGTGGATTCCTTGTCTGTTTGGTGCCATAAAACCACCGGCTGGCACAATGCATTTTTATATATGATCTTAATGGGCCACTCGAATAAACCGCCCTCACCTGTAGGCTCTTTAGTATTGGGTAGATACTGCTGACAGCATCTGCCCAATTACTTTATCTTTTTTATTTTCATTTTAAAATCACCACAGTATAGCAGTACGTAGTGATACCTTTTTTTATTGGACTAACCTTACATTTAAAAGACAAGCTTTCGAGAGTGTACCGCTCTTCCTCAGGTCTTGAAGCTACAGTATATAGAATCACAATTTCTCCTTTTAACAAACTCTTCTCCTCCTCTTCTCTCCATCTCTTTAACTCTGTTTTGTCATTATTATGTCACTGGAATGCCAGGGGAGCTGCTACTATATTAACGAGTGGAGCCGGATATTAATTTGGGTTCTATTTCTCCAACATAGTCAACAAAACCCAAAGCGGGAAGCCATGAATGATACCTGTGTAGATATTTTCTGTTACAGCCTCCCATCCTTTTTTTATTATTTTACGATTGCAAAATGTTGATCTAGTGACAGGTATGGTTACCATTAAAATCTAATCCAAAGGAGATCCCCCTGCCTACACATCTCATACTTTTTATTTTGATTAGATGTATTCATGTACAACTTATACATATCTTGTTTATGACTGTATTTCATTGATAAACATAATCCATGCAAGCTTGGATCAAACACAAATCACGGTTTTGATGTTTGGATTGTGTAAACCATAGGTCGGCAAGATTGGTCCTCCATATGTTTTGGAACTGCATTTTTCATGAGGCTCGGTCTTTCTGATGAGTCTTTACATTAAGCAATAGGGGAGATAGTGTCACACCTGGATGTACAAGTCTGCTGACCTATGGTATACGCATTTGTTTCAGAACTGCATTTCCTGAAGAGTGTGTGTGTGTATATATATATATTAGTGTACATTTGATACGTTGTGTTGGTCCAGATGCCAAAATCACCAGAGTATAGCAGTGCATAGTGATACCTTTTTAATTGGACTAATGTTACATTTAAAAGACAAGCTTTAGAGCGTATACCTCTCTTCTTCAGGTCTGGAAGTTATGTGATTTTGCTCAGTGTAGCTTCCAGACCTGAAGAAGAGAATTATACTCTTAAACTTGTGTTTTAAATGTAACGTTAGTCCAATTAAAAAGGTATCCCTACGCACTGTATTCTCCTCTCTTCTCTCTCGACAACTTCATAATCTTCCTCAACCCCCCCTTCTCTTCTTTCTCCGACTTATAAGGAGTAGATGTCTGAAGTATACTGACGATCTAAATGTATTTCCATTTGGGCATAAAATAATTGGTTCAGATGTATAAAATTCATATTTGGCTATAGTGAATGTATTAAGGTTTTTGTTGAAAATCCACCAGAACAACCATTTGGGCCTAGCTGAGCATGGATGGGAACTCCGGTTTAGAAATATCTGTGGTGCCAGGGTCAGCCAAATCTTGTGTTCCCCAATGCAAGTGTGCAAAACAACAAGACATTTACTGCATGATATGATCGTATTTACAGTTGTTTTATTTATTTTATTTATTTATAAAAGGATTTTACCAGGAAGGATACATTGAGATTTCTCTCGTTTTCAAGTATGTCCTGGGTGTAAACAAGAACTTGTGATAACGCAGCCATAGGGGCTTTTTATTTTTGAAATAATGACATGATTTTTTTATGGAATTGCTGATGATTTCAGGGGGCTCAACTCTCCTGTAGACCTTTTCCTGGATTTGGGCTGTGAGAGTTCTGTTTTCTGTCACTAGTTCTTTATACGGCTCTTGCTTGTGTGCTGTAAATTTTGTGACATGTTTGTGTGCGTTTTCGGCAGATGCCTCAGCCCTGCGTTGTCTTAATCATTAGTAATGGGTCAGATGTCCTTTCGCTGGTTTAATCCGTATCTGCCGGTGCCGAGCGGGGCATTGCTGGCTGTTTTTACGCCTGTGTTCTTAAAGATGTAATGCCATTATAAAATGTATAACACACCAAGTGTAAGTAGTAACATGCCGTTGACACAGCGTGAAGAAAGATGGTGTTTATTTTTACTGTCAAAATCTTAATTGGATAATATAAAAAATACTTTTTTTTATTTTTTTATTAGTTGTTAATACCCTCCAGGGCAGGGACACTGTTTATGTATTAATTTGAACTGAAGAGAAAACTGCTATCATTTAGATACAAAATTAGATTGCATGCATTTATGTGTGTGAGCATCTGGGTATTACTATAATGCACTGTATCCGACGAGTACAAGGTTCTTAATATAATAACTATATGTGTTTATACATACAGACGTATCTGTTAACCCCTCAGGCCCCGTTCACACTGTGCGATTTGAAAATCGTGTGACATAGTGCGATGATGTCGCGGTTTTGTGCGATTTTTTTGCAAAGCACCACCAATACAAATCGCAAAATCGCAGATCACACAAAAAAAGGGTCATGTACCAGCAACATGCTACCGCGACATGCGACGTCGCGCGGCAAGATGTGAATAGCTGCATTGAAATACATTGGAGAAGCTACACAGCGCGGCGTCGCACGGATTTTGCTGCGACTTCACGGCAAAATACACGCGACAAATCGCACAGTGTGAACGGGGCCTTAACGTGACGGGCGGACTATGCCATCCTTGCTGCAGGCAGGCCTAAATGCAGCACTGTGGCGTAGCATGTCCCTCAGCTTTCTGTCACTCGTATGGCCTGCCTCCCTTCCTAGCAGCCGATTGGCTGCAGTGGGACTGCCTGAACTCAGGCAGTCCCCCTGCAGCCAATGACATCAATCGGCCTACTTGGAAAGGAGGTGGGCCTTGAGAGGGCCTGAAAGCTGTGGGTCATGCTATGCCACCCCGCATCGTTTAAGCTCCTCTGCTTCCCAGCAAACCCCTGGCACTAAGGGGTTTAACATTGGAACTGACAGAGAACGGGCGTGGCCTGGCCTTCTCCCTTTGTGGTGGGCCGGTGGGCCTTTAACCCTCCTCAGTCTCTGACAGACTTGCATGTCCACCTGATACATTTTCATACTGTATTTTGCCTTGCTTAGTTCTGTTTATGCACTTTTGTGTCTCTGCAAAATTGAATAAAATTTTATATATTTTTAAAAAACGTTGGAACTGTGGGTAAAATACTGAGACATTGCTGACCTCAGTGTCCAGATTTTTTATTATTTAATCATTATGCGCTTAGCATGCAGTAAAAGTAATTGTTACAGCTAATCAATTGGAGTTTTGATACAAAGGTTTCCTAATTGAAATCTCCCCATCCCCCATTTTTTCCTGGCCTCATTTATTTTAGCGATGTCATTGATATTCCATTAAAAGATACAAACGCAGGATAAAGACGTGCCGATGACTGAAAATACCTAAGGAGCAAATTTAAAAAAAACGTTGTGCCTATTTCAAATCTTGCTTCTATATCCTGTCTGTCGCTTACAAATAAAAATGGCATCAGAGAAAACAATGTTCGGATGAGGCCGAGCAGCGACTTGGCTGCTCCTCTAGATAAGGTTTCAGGGGATCTTTCTGTCTGGCGGCTGATTTCTATGAGGACATAACTACAGTAAAGCATTGTCTGGTCTTCAGAGTAGCACAGAAAACCTTCTTTATCAGAGACAAAGTGTCATGTTCGCTACCCATATGCTGAAGGAAAATCAGGATTTCATTACATTTTTTTCCTCTGCAGTTAAAGAGAATGTGTAGATAATGTTCTCTGTGCTGGTACGATGCCAATGTCTTTGTCCAGGTTTGTATGTTGAATGTAGGTTTAGATTAATAAACTGTATTGCATAGCCTTGTGCAATACTTAGATCTTAAATTGACATGTTTGAACGATGGTTTATAATTTTATCTGTATGTTGAACTGGCCACATTCTATGCTGATGATCTTTGTCAGAAAGATTTGGTAATGATTGTGTATCCAAATTTCTTTGGATGTGCAGCCCCACTTTGAAAAAGCTGGGACAGTATGTAAAGTGCAAAAAAACAATGAAAATTCAATTCACCTTGTACTATATTGAAAACACATTATTAACACATTATGTGATGTTTTACTTTGAATTTAATCTATATTTCAAAATCTACACATTTCAAATCTGACTACAACACACTCCACAAAGGTTGGGGCAGTTGACTGTTTACCACTGTGTAACATCACCTATTTTTCCATCTACTAACACCCCCAGCCACAGAACCTGCATTTGGTCTCTGCTGTCCCACCCACCCAGTGCTGGTCTAAAATGTGTAGCTTCCTTTCCAGCTGCTTCCACTTTGGCAATCATCCTAATTAGCCAAAGGATCTAGCCCTTCCCATGAAATTGTAATCTGTATATTTGTGTTTTGTTTTTAATATCTTGCATTTTATTACTTTGTATTTTTGTAACAACTGTAACATTTCAATGTTTTTGAACCCAGGACATACTTGAAAACGAGAGAAATCGCAATGTATCCTTCCTGGTAAAATACTTTATTTATTTATAAAGTATCTGGGCACTGAAGACAGCAGCTGATTGATTAAGTTTAGCAAGCAGAATTTTCCACCATTCATCCGTTATGCATGTTGTCACCTGCATAACTGTATGGGGCCTTCCTTGCCTTATTTTGTGCTTCATAATGCACCACATAGTGTCAATCGGAGACAGGTCAGGACTGCAGGCAGGCCATGCTAGCACCCGCACTCTCTGCTTACGTAAGCATGTGTTTGTAGATTCAGGGATGTCCCTCAAAAAGACGACATCTGGATGGCAGCATATGTTGCTCCAAAATGTGTACATGTCTTTCTGCATTAATGGTGCCATCACAGATATGCAAGTTACCCATGCCTTGGGCACTGACCCACCCTCCATACCGTGACAGATGCTGGCTTCTGGACCTGATGCCGATAACTGTTTATATGGTACTTTTCCTCTTTGGACCAGAGAACATGACAGCTATTTTTGTTCAAAAACTATTTGAAATGTTGAGTCGTCGAACCACACAACACAATTCCACTGTGCTACTCTCCATCTCAGATGGGACTGAGCCCAGAGAGGTCGGCGGCACCTCTGGACAGTGTTGATGTACGGCTTCTGCTTTCTAGTAAAGCCTTAATTTGCATCTGTGTATGCAGCAGCGAATGGTGTGGACTAGCAAAAGTTTACCAAAGTATTCCCGAGTCCACGTCAGTTTATCCATTAGACTCCTGAAGGTTGTTGATACAGTTACGTCTGAGGGATTGGAGATCATGCACATTCTGAAGTGGTTTTCGGCCTTTACGCAGCGAGATTTCTCTGGATTCCTTGAGTCTTTTTATTATATTGTGCACTGTAGAAGTTGACATGCCCAAATTCCTACAGATTTGTCTTTGGGCTATGTTGTTCTCAAAGTGTTGGATTATTCACTGATACCTCTGTTGGCAAATTGATGATCTTCAACCCATCCTTGCTCTTGATGGACTAGGCCTTTTTTTTTTTTTTGGAGGCTCCTTGTATACTCTGATTACATAACTGTTTCACATCACCTGAAAGAATTGATATTTTTTAATTTTCTGTATGAATATATATATGTTTTGTGATTCAAATATGTACTGTAGTTAATACAGATGGGCTGTAGTTCCCCCCCCCTTTCCCCCTACTTTTTATGCCATACAATTCTGTTAGGAATGTTGATTTGAATCCAGACCATATCCTGGTAAAGTGAAGATCCTTTGTTATTGTTACAAGGACAGAAAAAGTGCACGAAAAGTTGTAAGCCAAGAAAAACATCAAGTGCTTGTGGGATTGGTCAACTTTGATGTTGTAATATATCTGGAAAATAGCAGACACCCACTCAAGACAGGGTGGGGTGTGGAATGGCAAGTGATTGCTATAACCTCTGAAACCAACAATCCTCCACCAAGAGACTTGCAGGACCTAGCCCTAATGATAAGAGAGAAAATGGATTCTAAAGAACCCAAACCAAGGTGGAAAATACGAATAAAATATTTAAACCTTTATTGAACATATATATAAAAAAAACGTGCACACATACACAAAAAAGGTTAAAAGTCAAATGCCTGAGACCATAGTCAAAGGTCAACAGTCACAAATGCAAGATCGAATCACAAAACACTGGCGGTAGTGTGTGAAAGCTGTAGCAAAACAACCAAATCGAATCACAATTTTTTTTGTGGTTGTATATAAAAGCTATAGTCAAACAGCCAAAGATGTGTCCAGCATGAGATGCAATAAAAGGCCCCCCAACAAAATCAGTTAGAGTGTAAGTACGTTGGAACCAACTAAGTACGCAAAGTATCAGGTTAATGTGTTAAAATGAGAAACCACAATAAAGGTACCTACAATAGCTATACACCCCACTGCATATAAACGGTAAATGCAAAAAAAAAAAGGGGGGGGAAGGATACCGGACTTATAGGCTACAGTTTGCGTGCACCGATTGAGAAATTGCAATAGGGTGCATGCAGTAGCAGTCCACAGTGAAAATCCACCTCAGAATAAATAAACCTGCTGCAGTACTAATATATGCTAGTGTGGACGTGAAATGATGGCCCAAGGCAAATGCAATCTCAATATAAAGTAAGGGCGTCCAGCAGAAGCAACAGCAGCCAGGGAGGTCACGGATGAAAAGAAAGGACTTAGAAGTCCATGGAGCACGTCCGACGTGAGTTTAGCCTGTGTCTGCTCATCAGGGACGTGAAAACATTAGACATATGGTCTCTTTTAAACAGTGTGCCGTCTGAGTTAAGGCGGTCACATGGGAGAATTAAGCCAATTAGATAGTTATAGGGCACGAAGGCTGTAATTGGTCTAAGCGGTCACATGGAGGTATTTGACCAAACAAATGTTCTAGAGGCAGAGCAGCAGTGATTGGTCTACACATGACATGTGAGTGTCCTTGTAATATATCTGTATACTGATTGGCTGTTATATCACATTCCTGTTTGGGGCAGAAATGGAACCCTGTCTATGTGGAACAATTTCATTGGGTGTTTGTTCAGACCTCTATTAGATTTCAAAGAATATTCAGACATGACATGAAAGCTGTACATTGTGTGTAGCTGATTTTAAGGTCTCCGCTATAGCGTGCGTGTGTCTTTTCTTAATTTTCTTATTTGAGAAGGAACTTGCAAAAGGTTTATTGGAATTCCTGTTATGGTAATTATAATTAGAAAAACTGATTATGTTTGTTAATTTAGTTTTTTAACCTCACCTTCTTATTTCAACTTGTCACATCGCTGTTAGGCCTAAATTGCCCCTGTCCCAACTTTCGTGTAGTGTGTTGCAGTCTTTGGATTTGAAATTAGTGTATATTTTCAAAGTGAGAAAAAGAGAATTGTGAGGGTCCTGAGGACGAGCAACAGTGCTAGTGGTCTGCTCTACGGTGGGACCTGCTCAGGTCTCAGAAGGTTTTAGCTTGATTGTGCCATTACAGGGGCGACTGCGCCAAATGCAAATCAGACTGCTCTCACCCAGAAAGGGTGGCCAGTACTGAAATGCTAAGAACATCATCCCCCGACAATTGTTTCGGCCTTGTTAGGCCTCGTCAGGGGCGTGTAGCTCACACCCCTCTGACAGTGGCTGCTGGAATCCTTTTGATAACAAACGTGCCTCAATTTTGCGTCATCGTTCTGGATCTCATTACTAATGTTATGTGCAAAAGTGTAACTTGTGCAAGGCTTATTACGATACACTTGTAACTTCAGATAACACCACAAAAACAAGTCTGGACTGTTAACAGCGGGAGACTGAAATGATCAGATTCTTAGAAATGTCATGGTCTACCTCTGGATTGTTGCCATTGATTAATGTGATGTGTGGCGTAATAACCCAACAGATTTGCACACACTCTTCCAAACTGTTTTGGGAGGGGGGTTTCAGCAAGAGTGCTACTCTTATGGCTGTGTTGTTGTTGTGGCTATGCTGCGACTGAGAAGCTGCTTCAAACATGTGCTGTGATGGGATGTGCTCAACATAAGAGGAGATACGTTTCATGAAGGTGTCCTCAATTTTGCTTACGGTAATTCATTTGTGATTTATAACCAACATTTTTGATTTGGGTCTATATGGATCGTCCTATACTTTGTTTGCATTTGTTTCTGTAGTGAATGCACAGATTTCTTCCATGCTTTATTCACCAAAATATCTAATTGGGGAGGGAGGGACGGGGTGGGGTCTCCGCAATTCCTAGATTGACAAATAGGTTCTAGTTATGCACTACTCATGTGAACCGGAAAATTGCCCCTGCATGACCCCTTTTTTATTTTATAATCTACTACAATGTCTTGAATGGTTCCACTCCAGCACACCATGACTAATTTAATCTCTTTCCTATAAATTTCAGTCACAACTACAGCTGTGAACTTAATTGCACATGAACGTCTAGCATGGGAAAAATCGGTTAAATAAGGACAAGTTTGATGCACTTTAGCATCTAGTACCTTTGTATCAAAGTAGTATCTTTATAGCTTTCTGTCTAAGTTGTGATTAATGATTTCATTTTGGAAAGATGGTGGATCTTTAACCTCCCTGAGACTCACTCCATTCTGCTAGACATTAGAGCCTGTGATTACACATCGCAGGAACCTGCTCTCCACTGGAGAATTTTCTTTCTTTTTCTTTTTTTTTACGCTCTGCTTGCCAGTCCTTCTATCCTTTCTATTGTGCTTCTTAGTTCAGGGTTAAGCACAATTAATAATGTGGCTTACATGTTCCAGAGCCGTTTTCTAGCCTTGCAGAGGTGCTGAAAGATCATGAGGTCAATGCTTGTCCCCCCTAGTCCATATGATTTATAGCTCAATTACAGCAGTCATGTAGAAACTGACACCATCACTCCTCCATGTTTTTGTAGAACTACTTCATATAAACAATGACTTATAGAAATTGCTAGGTTTCATTTGTTTATGGTGTTGTTTATATATTCTTCATTTGACCCATTGTGCTGGGAACCAGTAGAAGACTCGACATTTTAACTTTTGATGGGTCTCTGGTTAACAAGTGTTTGTATACTTGGATATTATGCAAACCTTTTCTCTTTTTAATCTGGATATTACTTTCATGAATTGTTAAAGTCTTGGGCCCAAGTTACAGTTACAAGTATTTTTTTTTTTATTTGGAGAAAGGATTTTACTAGGAAGGATACATTGAGATTTCTCTCGTTTTCAAGTATGTCCTGGGTGGCGAGTATGTACCGTTGGGTATCTTGCCAAGGACACTTACTGGAGAGGTGCTTGCTGGGATCGAACCCATGTCTCCACAGGCTCTCTCCACGCAGAGCAGTGATGTTACCTCTGCTCCACCCAGCCGGTATTTACAAAGTGCTAACAAGTTATATAGCGCTGTACAATGGGTGAGACCGAATAACAAATCTACAAGTTAGACAGAACAGTGCGTCCCCTCTTCATGAAGATGTAACATATTGCTTTGGTGTATCCAATAAAATTTATTTAAAAAACAGAATAGGAGAGAGGACCCTGCTCGAGAACTTACAATCTAAGAGGAGAGGGGTGACGCACTTGGAGAGGGTAGATAGAGTATGTGAAGTAGCGGGGTGCAAGGGGGCTGTGTGGAAGATGGAGCAAGAAATGTACAATGGGGTGAATTATGGAGTGAGCTGACAGGCTTCTCTATTGTAATGTGTTTTCAGAGATTTCTTGAAGGCCAGGAGAGACCGGAGAGCCTAATGTTGCGGGGGAGAGAGTGTCATAGAAAGGGGGCGCGTCAGAAGAAGTCTTGAAGGCAGGAGTTGGGGGTGCGGGTCCGAGGCGCAGATAACATTAGATCATTGACAGCGAAGTGCATGGGATGGGATGTACCTGCTAATAAGAGAGATCTAGGCTGGGGAGCGGTTATGGATAATTTTGTACATCAGCACCAATATTTTGAATTAGTTTGTAAAGGAAACAGGAAGCCAGTGTAGAGATTGACAAAGGGTGAGGTGTGAGAGTGTACTATTTGCACATGTATATCCTAACCAGTCATATTTTTTTTTTCTATTATTTGAGAAAGGATTTTACCAGGAAGGATACATTGAGATTTCTCTCGTTTTCAAGTATGTCCTGGGTGGCGAGTATGCCAGCATTCTAATTGTCTGCCGTTGCTCGCAAAGGCAAACTACCAGCTGACTCAGACAGTGCAACGGTCATTTCAACAGCTCTGCTATATTATAATAAAACCAGCAGCACACTTATCCCTAATTCTGTATCCGAGAGACATTGGTACAAACGCCTCAGCAGCACGAAACTTATACATTACAGAGAGGAGCGGGATGTGAGGTGGATGAGCCTGGCACAGGCATTCATTACAGACTGCAGAGGCTCTACCTAGCCATTATGTATAACTGCTCTAGCTCTTATCTTACAAGCTCCAGCTGCAGGGCCGGATTAAGATCTCTATGGGCCTGAAGCTGAATATTTTGGTGGCCTTTTTTTGGAATTTAGTGAAATGAAAACATATTTTAGGTTATTTAATAGGGCAGATACAGGTATATCTAACCAGGCAGATACTGTGTGAGGAGATTTCCATTCAGATTTCAGTCATTTACAGAGTGTAAAATAATTTATTCACATTTTCTCATCCAAACCATCGTGGTTATATATTGTATAGGGCATTCTTGTTAAAAAAAAGATCCTTTTAATGCATTCTGAGAAAATATAAAATTTTAACCAAAAAAAATTTATATTTCCTTTGTGTTTTGGAGGATGGTGTTTTATGAATAATTTGACTATGTATAAAACACTGATGTTGCTCCCAGTGTGTGAACTAAAAATAAGTGGATAAAAAAAGTTTTTTTGTTTTTCTTTTAGATTTTACATGGTCATGTTTGGTATCAATGCAAAGGCCAGATTCTGGCTTGTCCAATGACACCTCACTTGACCTTGAGAGGTGTAAAGATTAGTGACGCAGGGTTCCAAAGTCCCCCCCCCAGTGCACTCGTAATAACGGATTGTGCCATCACCTCCACACTTGCAATGGTGAGTTAGTGCAGCATCATTGTTCCCTTTATAATTGAAAAATGGAAAGTATCGTTGTGTTTAGAAAGAAAAAATAAACAAATATTTATTATTTTTACTGTTATGAAAAACCTGGTCATGTCTGGTATCCTTGAAAAGGCTATGCTCTGGCCATTCCAGCGATACCTCACATGATCCTGTAGCTGCTATTGAGTTGGAGATAATGGGGTCCAAATGCCCATCAATGCAGACATTGTTATTTTTGCAGTGGGCCTGTTCTGGGGCATGGGCCTGGAGCTGCTGCTCCATCAGCCCCTGTGTTAATCCAGGCACTGTCCAGCTGCTGTTCATTTACTTGCAGCTCCACATTAGAGTGAGGACAGCGAGCGATTACATGGAACATTTTGCTTTTGCATAATCAGTTAGCATTTAAATTTAAGGAGTTAAAAAAACTGAAACTTTCCTCAGATCTTGCAGTGCAGAGGGCAGCGTGATGCACCTCTTCTGGCTGCATGCAGTAGAATACTGGGGAAAAAATGTCCCCAGTGTCCTTCCTTGTCCCCTGCATGACCCTGGAAATGCAAGTTTGTGTAGAGCTCAAGCGCAGGGTAGCTCTTTGATCCATGGAACCCTACATGAGCAGCTCCCTAATATTACAGCTTGAATCGCTAATACGGCAGGTCTGTATTCATAGAGTTTATATTGACTCACTGGACATGCATTCTGGATTCCTGCCTGTTTATGACAAATCACTGAGCTGTAAATAATATATTCTCGTAGGAAGTTTTAGTAGAAGTGGAATTTGTTTAATACAAAGGAATTTGCAAGCGACTTTTAAAAAACGCGGATTTTCTTGCAATTCTGCAGTGCAGTTTAATTGTGTAAAAGCCATTTTACACTTGAGGCTAATGTCAGATGAATGCAGTCTGAGCGCACTCTGCGTGCGTGCATAACGGACAGACGTACTGACAGAAGATACTGTAGACACCACACGGTCTGTTTTTGTTGGCGGACGTAGAAAAAAAAAGGGAATTATCGGAAACAAAATTAACATAATATGAAAAATGATACAAATTTGAAAAGGATATGAAAAGCCATTGTGTGCGTCAAGGTGCTGGACGTCGCAAATACGCTGCGCCTGACATCTCTCACAGAACGCTACGTGGAAGTGGCACTCTGCGCATCCGTGGTAGCGGTTTTACGTTCTTGCCTAACTTGTGTCCGTTTGCCTTGTGCGTGTGCAATTCGGTGCGCACGTACTTCGTTTGTGGGTCTCTATTGATCATGATTCTATGCTACGACGGACATTAAACTGTACGGCGACACGAACATGATCATTGCGTTCGTCTGACACTGGCCTAAAAGCGAGAGATTAAGAAATTTATCCCACAGCTCATAGGCGTGCGATTACGATAAATTATCTTTAGTTGTGCCTTGGGTGTTTGAGGAGGGTAAACGTGTTGGACAAGGTAGACAGAGCTGTGAGACATTTAGGGCACAATGGAGGTAATGTTGAAAAAAATATGGGTATGATGCGGCTGTGTTACAACAAGTAGATCATAGGGTTGTGGCACTGTAGCAGGTCTAATGGAGTAGCTCTACAAATGTGGGGTTGTTGTGTACCTGGACACAGTGTAGATTAATGGGGCAGTAGCTCAATAGGAGGTGTATTACTGAACTGAATTTTAAACCCAATCATGGTTAAAATATATCTTTAAAAAACTGATGGTGATTGATGTAAGTCCACCCGGATGTAAACCGATACGGCAACCTGATTAATGTATTACCCTCTGTTACATAAAGTCTAAAAAATAATTCTGGTTGAGCTTTAAGAATGTTAGAGCCTTGTCCGTGTGTGGCAAGTTGGAAATAGGGAATTGCTATAATGAGGTCAAACCTTGACTACAGAGTGTTTCAGACCACTGTGTCCTGAGATGTTCAGCCATGATTGGCCAGGAGGCCTGAAACTGATTTGGTGGAAACCTTGTGTCACTTTTTTTAGATACAATGTATATTGCGTTGTACACATCTTGGAATTGCAGACTTAATTTTTATTACTGCATTTTTGGCTTTCCAGGCAAAACCCAGTGAGATCCTGGTGAAGCACTGGTGTGCCGGTTTAATAATTCATTTATTATTAAGGTTCACCAGTAATGAGTGGCCATACAGTCAATTAAACCTTTTGTGTCGAGGATACCCTAAACTAGTCAGACTTGCTTTATCCCTCCTGAAGCAAATCCGGTCATCGTTGAAGCCATCAATAAATCCTGTGCCTTATGTGCTAGATTTGGCATAAAAGAAGTCATTGTGTAGATAAGCAGTGGTTAAGGGATTTGCTAGCTATTTTAGATGTCAAGAGGATTTTTTAATTTTTTTTTTTGAGTTCAGTTTTTGCCAGAGGGGGATTAAGTTTTGAAACAAGATGTATTTTAAGAATAAGGAAACATGAGAGCTTGTAACATATATCTTAACTCATCCCTCTAGACCAATAAAAGGCATGCTTAGTTCCGCTTTAGGCTACAAATATAGTTTTGGTGATGTCTGAGGTGAAAATATCTTTCATTGACACTAACTAGAATTCTATCCTCTGATCTAAGATGACCTAAAAGCAGAGACCAGACAAGGTAACAATGGAAAATATGAACGTTTGCTTAACGTATATGTTCAATATGTTTCCATTTGTATGACAAACACATTGTTGTGGGGGCAGGATCATTGATGACTAAAGTCCAAAGATGACAGCCTGGGCTCCATTCCACTGGAACCAGTAATGGCAGAATGTGGCATGAGTTGTTAACCATTCGTGGCTTGGCTCCCTATAACTGGCTCTATTACAAGTCGAGTCGTGATGTTAGCAGCTCCTAGGGAGACCCTAACATACTTGAAGCGCCTTCTTACTGGTAGCACCGCCAGGAAACATAGGACTTCACAGAGATGCTATTTGCAATAAACACAAGAGCGAGACCCACACTAACATGAGCAGCAAGCCGTTGGAAGATGTGTTCCACACTACGTCAGTGCGAGCAGCTTCCCCACAAATCTTGGGACCAAATAACGAGAGAAGCCGGTCACTCCATCAGTAATGAAATGTTACGGCTTTTGGGCCATAACCGCACTTTAAAGGGACACTGCCACTAACATAAGCTGTAACTAGATTACTCGTGCATTAGATGCAAAACCACCTTCTATTCGCAAAGCGGTGAAAACCTTGAAAATGACTGGAGAATTGAAAATTCTAGGTCAAAATAGTCAAACCAGAAAAATTCTCCCATTTATCTCACTTTCCAAATCGGCTATTTGGTCCAGATTGTTCATTCTCCTGCCAATTCTCAAGGGTTTTCACCTCTCTCTGAATAGCCCTGATGCTGCTGTTTATTTTATTTGATGTAATTGCATGTAAAAGGAAAAAAAATATCTCCCGTTTCCATTTTGTGGATTTTTACCGTGATGCAACATTTCCCAAAGCCTGTGCAAAAGTTTTACTTTGTGGCTGTGCTTTATCCTATACAGTATTTAACAGTTAATGAGGTGGAGGAGGGGATGTTTGCTGGCGATTTGACAGTGAAATGCGGCAAAATGTTTGCTGGCGATTTGACAGCGAAATATGGTGCATTTCGCCGCAATTTGGCAATTTTCAGAGGCAGCAAATTTATCACATAGAGAAGTAATGGTTAATCTATTCAGAGAACGTCAAACTGCACCGGAGTGTGAGTGATGTGCCCTGATTTTCGGTGATTCAGGTCAACAAGTTTAAACAGGCAAATCCCATAGGATTCAGTGTGTAAAAAAAAAAAAAATGTATTCAACTCATTTTCAGCAAACAGCCTTTTTATAAAAAAATTTAAACAGATTTTTTTAGGTGAAATTTTTGATTCCCAATTACAATTTATTTTTTTATTCTGTAACTGACCTTTTTATTATTTAGACACATTTTAATGCATTTTTATTGCTTTAAACACCTATTAAAAGAATAGCCGCGTTCGGCAATCTTTGGCGGCTTCATGTTGGGCGCACTTTGGGGACCCTATGAATAGTGAATTCACCGCAGTTGACGAAATGGAATCGCCGAAGCGTTCTGAACCATAGCAGAGAGCTCAGTGCTGAAAGGAGGATCCAGGTGCAGCTCCATCCCCTTTGTCCTTTGGGTCCTGAGTCCTGTGAGGCCGCAGATCCACCTGGTGAATCCAGAGAGGAGATCCAGCCTGAGGGTCCTGGGAGTGAGCGGCCTTCTTTGATAAGAAGCCATACTATAAAGCGTGACGGCGCTTGAATATTGAAGATATATATATACTTGAATATTAGAAGATTTCTTCACAAGGGGTGTGACCCCCCAGAGTGGTCAAGAGGCGTATATCATCTGAGCCGATTAGGGCTCCACCTTTGTGAGTTTGTCATCATATCACAGTTTTCAATTTCCATTACCTGTACATGTTTATACGTTATTTTGCACCATGGAGTTGTCTCTATTTCTCAATATTAGGTCTATTTCACTCTGACTCTGGCATCAAAATTCCCTGGGATCACTGTTGAAAGATCTACTCTTGCAAGTTAAGTGCGCTCACACTGGGTATTATACCCAAATTTTATCTATTGTATTGTTAGGGGTTAACATAGTGTTATTGAGCAGCACCAGTTTAATATCTACTTTATGATCGCAATTTAGCGCCGATTGTCTCCTATATTGTTTTTGTTCTGAACCATGAAAGCTCAAAAATATCCCTGAAATTTTGGTGCTTTCTGAATAGCCCCTAGTGTTTCATCCCCAGCGGTGTGAGCAGACGGCTGTCTATAGGACTGCCTCAGTGTGCTGTCTGTCACTCAGATCGGTAGGCAGGCAGCGCAGCACTCACAGGAAGTCCTGTAGGCCAACTCTCTGCTCATAGCCGTCCTACACACACTGCAGTATGCCACAGTGTCACGGTGGCTCAGGGGATGGGGCGCCTGGCAGCAGCTTCCTCGCTGCTCGCTGGCCAGGCGCCGAATGTAAGCGCTTCCGGGCCCGCTCACGTGGGACGCCGAGGGGCGGGGCCTGGCGCTGTGACGCGGACCCGCCGGGTTTAAAACCCAGTCTCTCCCATACACCGGTGCCCTGACGTGGTATTCACCTCCCGCAGAGCTCTTGTGATTTTTGGCTATCTCCTGTGTATGATCCTTGGCATTGGCAAACGAATCCTCTTGTGTATGACCCTTGGCATTGGCAAACGAACCCTCTTGTGTATAACCCTTGGCATTGGCAAACGAACCCTCCTGTGTATGACCCTTGGCATTGGCAAACGAACCCTCCTGTGTATGACCCTTGGCATTGGCAAACGAACCCTCCTGTGTATGACCCTTGGCATTGGCAAACGAACCCTCCTGTGTATGACCCCTGGTATTGGCATTTACTCTGCTCTAGGTTCTGCCCTTAACGTTGGTACCGAGGTCAGTCTATGTGGCATCCTAAGCACACATCAGATTACCTCTGCTATTACTAAAGTCCTAGGGAGGACTTGTGATCTGGTCTGTACCCCTGTCTGGTATTTCCCTTTCTTTGTCTGTTACCTGCTTCATTGTCTATATAGCTTTGCCGACCATTCAAGGATCGGAAGAGTAGAAAGGGAGCTACAGAAAGATATATATATCTTGGTAGTCAGAAGGATTCGTGACGATACTCTATTCCATACCTCTGTCTGGTGTTACCCCTTGTCTATCTATTGTCTGGTTAATTGTCCTTCTAGTTTCGCCGACCATTCAAGGATCGGAAGGGTAGAGAGCGGTCTGCGTAAAGGGACCACACTTTTGGTAATCAGAGGGATCCGTGACACACAGTCACATGTTTTTATATAGGTTAGCAGAAAAATGCTGACCTACATAAAGGGAGCCATTCCCTGTCAAATAGGCAAAAGTCACATTACCCATGATAGTGGCACTTTATCTCTTTTCCTAAAATATCTATAAAATAATTCTGCAAAGAATTGCTGAGATAGAATATTCCAACAAAAAAGTATGGCAAATGGCGATATTTTATTTGGACTCAAAATGCTGGTAGTCCCTCATTTGAACTCACCTAGTGAGTCTCCCCCTCCTCTTACATTGTAAGCTCTTGAGCAGGGTCCTCTCTCCTACTGTTCTGTGTGTTGAACTTGTATGTATATTTGTTATTCTGCCTCGAATTGTACAGCGCTACGGAACTTGTTGGCGCATTGTAAAAACTTGTAACTGTAAGCTTACAGAACTGAAAAATGGACAAATTTCGGCTGAGAAAGGTGTAGATTATGGTGATCGGGCTGCATTAATTTGATCCTCAGGGTTAGCATTGGGGTATGTCTTCTGGGCCTTCTGTGTCTTGCTGCTGGACTACTTTCGAGAACCACATTTGGTTAAAGAGGAACACGTTTTTAGACTCCATAATTCTTCTAGCTTGGTACATCCATAGGTCATCTGTGATTTGGTGCTGGTTATTGGTTCTCTACATTCAGGGCTGACCCAAGCTACTGTGCTGCCTGGATCCAAGGATGAAATGCTGCCGCCCCCCCCAAAAAAAAAACATGCAGCATGTATGAGCATATCACAGAACTTCACCGCAATAAAATTCACAGTAATGTGCGGTGCGTATGAGCATATCACAGAGCAGAGGTCATGAGCGGGAACCAGAAGGAAGAGCTTCTCCTCCTGGTTCCCGCTTGTTAGTACAGACTGCCTTCCAGCCACCACTAAGGAGTGCTCCGTGCGTCATTGGAGTAGGGACAGGAGGACAAAGCCAGACTGCAGTGCCATTTTTTTCTGATTTATATATGGGGGGAAACTGAGAGGGCAGCCGAAAGTCGAGCAGAGGCTATTGGGTACAGTTTTGCTTTACTTAAGCCATTCCCCCTCCTAGTTTCGGGCTCCGGTGGTGGCACGCCGCACATACATACCTGGTGCCAGAGGCGAGAGGAGAGACGAGCTGCCTGGGAATAAGATCCACCCACATTCTCCTTAATCTCTTCTCTTTCCCACTCTTCTGCTGCCCGCATGTGTGTGGGTGCGGTCGTGCAGTCTTTGCAACGGACTCTACGAACAAGAATGAAACATTTGCTGTTTGGAGCTGTGGCTCCAACGGGCACCATGGTTGGGATGGCCCTGTCTACATCTGAAATATTACAACTTTAATGTGTATATAACACATAGCGTTTCCATTGCTATGTGGTACAGAGTGTTACAGCTGGGTTCTGGTTTCTGTAAAATGTTGCTTAAAGCTATTTAGCTATAGATTTTTCATCTTGCTTTTGTCATTGATCACAGTCAGATGTGAGTGATATCACACATGTAGCATTGCCTTATCGGAAACAGACTGGTTATGTTTATATCCTGAAACATTTGAAAACAAACCTTACTGGCGGCAGAAATTCAGGTTAGACTTTCTAAATATTCCCTGCCGTTCAGGAAAATTGGCAGCTGTGAGACTGTGAGCTTAGAATTCATTAAAGCTCTCCTATCTGCTGTGCGTTTGTACTGATCATCATTTATCTCCTATTCGTTTAACACAGAATTTCCTATTTAGTTCCCTAAAAGAGTGCTTTATAGCATGGCATTTTTTCGTTTTATCCCCCCCCCCCTGGCAATAACCAGATACACGCTAACCAGTAAACTCAATGGACCTGTTCCACTGAGCCATTAGCAACATTAATGAGTGAGATATTAAATTTAATCATAATGGCTCCCATTTATTCCAGTTGCGCCAAGAACTCCTCTTCCGGCTTCGTTGTTGTACCTGCCTACTTAAATTAAAGCTTCCTATACTTTGCAGAGGTATTGCTAATATGGAGGCAGCCAGAAAATAAGGAGCAATTTGAAGGTGACACTTTCTTTTTGCTTGCAGCTGGTAATTAATGACTGGCTCTTAACACCTAGTGTTTATTCTTGGATAAATTTTAAAAAAAATTGTAGAAAATCCAATCCCTAACCCTTATCACACGGCAAGGAGTACAACATAATCTGATGCCTCCTACTGCTGAAAATATTAGGACACTGAGGACAAAAGTGTCCTGTCGGCACTATGTGATCCCAGAAAAATACATACACAACCTTTCTCTAGTCTCGTGTGACTCTACATGGAGTCTCTGTTTGTGTTACCTATTACTGGCACAGTCCGAATATAACTCAGATTAGATTCTATTTAGTAAGACACATTAACACCATAAGGACCACTGACGTACATAGTACATCCTCGGGAAACGTCCCCTTAAGGACCAAGGAAGTACTATGTATGTCATGGTCCATTAACCCCCCTCCCTCACCTCTCTGACTGTGGTCCCACCTCGGTCTGGCTTCCTAGAAGCCAGCCCGACTGTTTTATGGGCCCCAGCCATCGCGATGATGTGATCACAGTGCGCAATGATGTCATTTTCAGGCGTACCCCCGGCACTTGCAAGGGAAGTCTGAAAGGGGAGAGGGAACCCTCTCCCTCCCCAACGGCTGAAGCTAGAGAAAAAAAAGAGAGGCACCGCTGAAGAGGGCAGAGTCTGCCCTTTCCAGCGGTGCCTCTCTTTAACCCTTTAGGTGCCGGATCACGATACGCTCTTAGAAGTGGCAGACATCTTTGATGTCATCTTGGATGTCAGCCAAGCCTACGGGTCACCCCCCCACCCACTGTCTGATCATAATGATACAAAATATTTGGGTGTCATGTGATAATATGGGACCACACTATTGTTTTAAGGTATACATACTGTATACTTTGTATTGGTATGGATACAAAGTATAGCACTGTGATCTCATGGTATGTTGACAAGAAACAGCAATGTGATGTAATGCTATGGTTACAAGGTTTAGCCTTGTGATGTCACAGTGTGGTTATAATGTCTAGCCAAGGGTTATGATGGAAAATTAAGAATAAAGGGAGATAATTTATTTATAAAAATGTTGTGTTTCTGCCTGACCAGAAACAAAATCACATAAATGATGTTCTCCTTTTTGCTAAAAAAAAAAAAAAAAGTTATGGTAAAAATGAAGTTCCTGTGAGGCTCAAAGTCTTGAGATTCCAAAGAGTAGATAACTGTACGCCCACTTGACTTGTCTCTTCTCACCTGTCCATGAGTCTGGGACCCAAGATTGATCTGTTGCCAAGCTTCATCCAGCATAGTAAATGGAATTACTGGCAAGGTTTTGTGCCTGTCACTATGTGGTATGCTGTGTGCATATGTGCTATAATTACCCTTTTCGGTGTGTATGGCTTCTTCTGTCATCTGAAACCTTATACATCAGTAAAAATGCTTTCTGAAATGCACAGCACACATGAAAAGTATTTTTTCAGAACAATAATAAATTTCTATTTTATTCTTTTTTTGTATTCAAAATTTTTATTTTGAAAGTCAGCGGTACAATCAGGTAAAATAAATGAAAGCGATAACGCAGGTTCAACATACAGTTATTCAGCAAGTAATAAAACAATAATCAAATAGGAAAGTGGGGGGGGGAGACATACCGAAAAGTGCTCCAGAGAGGAAGGGAAAAAAAAAAAGTGGCAAAGACCAAGTGTGTGACTGTCTTGGCTCACTCCTAAAGTAGGAGGCCATGGAGACGTGCAGGTCACAAGGCCGGGGTACTCGGGGGGCCAGGTATGGTGGGCAGAGCCATGGTGGCCACCACAATGGCACACCCCGAGTTGGCCCCAAACGCCAAAAGAAAAAGTAATAAAAAAAAAAGGGGGGAGGGAGTCTGCAGCACGAGGTGGCGTGTAAAAACAAGGGGAAAGGGAGGAAAAATGAGGGTAGGGTAGGAGTCAACGCATCCAAAAGTAGGAAGAAGAAAACAAAAAATGGCCTCGCAGGGCAAAACATGTCATCTATCAGGCAACAAATAAAAATAAAGAAAAGAGAATGGGGGTGGGGAGAAAAATGGGGGGGTGAGGAAAGAATGGCAAAGGCCATATCGGTGCCGCCCCTGGCACAAACCCGCCCGGCCAGCTGAAGATAGACCGTGGGAGAAGGCTACGGTGGGGGGTAACCGGCACTAGCCGCTGGGACTACTCAGTATAGCCAAAAAAAAAAAAAACACATAAAACTTATGGGGGGTCTCAAAAGAAATCTTCTAACAGTAAAAAACAGCTGATATCTTCCTGGAAACATAAAAAGTCAGCTTTATCACATCACAGGAAAGTCCCATCGTATGGGCAAGGGGGGGGGGAGTCAACGAAGATGTGTTGTCGGAATGGAGGGCAGACCAGGCCAAGAACCGGAGGGCGAGAAAGATAAACCAGCAAATCCCTCATCCCGTATCCAGCCATACAACAGCATGAGCTGCCCACGAGGGTCTGTTCATCATGTGGAGAGCCCCCTGAGTAAGCCAGGCCCTGGTAGCTCCATCCACGGTGCAGTCGACGCCGCTGGACCGCGGACGAGGCTGCACCTCTCCAAGGGACAGTCCTCCATCACCAGGAGACTCCACCACCATGTACGCCACAGGAGAACCGGCGTCAGGCTGATCCGCTGTCACCATCTCAGTTGAAGGTAAAGTTATACTCAGCTCATCCTCTCCGCACTGCTCAGCAAGCACCATCGTAGGCGGCAAGATCGGCATCCGTGCGGCAGCCAGAACTTTGAGAACAGTAAAGGCTGCAGTCGCAGCTTCCCCCAGACCAGACAGGTCAGTGGCCGGCGAATTCTCCACCTGCTCTCTCCCCACGGCAGCCTCCGCTCCTCCGCACCGTCGCAGTGCAGCAATCATCTGGTACCATATGCCCCGGGTAAGCGGTGCGGAGTCCTCCTCGCCCAGTATCTCCAAGCAAGCGTCAAGGCCCGAAAATAGACCCAATGTCACATCAGTGAGCGGAGGGGGAACCTCTCGCCGCTGGGCTCCAGCCATGTCCCCCGCCGCGCCGACATCCACAGCGACCAAGGGATGGGGGCCCTCCATATCAGTGGCTCGCAGCAGGTGTCCGCCCGGCAGTAGGTACCTCAGAGGTGAAAGGAGCTGCGGGTCTGAGTCCCAGCGATGCTTCAAAGTAGGCCTCAAGATGGCCACCGGCCACGCGCCACAGAGTCCCCGATGGGGGGACAACTCAGGCTCCAGAGGTGCACACCTGATGGCCGACCACCCAGGGGACTCGAAAAGGGCAAACAGCAAAAAAGGGGTCACCTTATAGACCCTTCACAGCAAAGCGGTAGACGGAGCTCCATGTAAACGTGTCCTCTTCCCTGTGCAGCCGGCCACGCCCCTTATTTTATTACTTATTAACTTGTGTCTTGTGGCAGCTGATTCTAAGAAGTTTTTTGGTTCATTTATTTATGGATAGCCATGCAGACAGGCAGAAAGACAGACCAAAAGGCAGGAAGACAGACTATGCGAAATCAAGATCGACAGCATGATCGACGGATTGTCTGACAGGCTATTGATACATATATAGACTAATCATAGATACTAGATTGGTAGGCAGGCTGGCGATAGATAAGTAGATACTAGTTAATAGATATTAGCAGTGGCGTAGCGTGGGTTGTCAGCGCCCGGGGTCAGCCAAGAATTGTGCGCCCCCCCCCCCAACCTGTGGACACGTTATCATGCCCCGATTCCCTTCCACCATTAGGGCATTGAACCCCTTAACTGTGTAATGTGCAGAGTGTATGAGCATATCACAGTGCTCCACAGCAATAAAACCCACAGTAATGTGCATCTCACACATGGATATATATATTGCCCCCAGCAGCTCAAACATGAATATATTTGCCCCAATACCCCAGTACCTCAAACATGAATATATTTTCCCCAGTAGCTCAAACATGAATATATTTGCCCCAGTACCTCAAACACCAATATATTTGCCCCAGTAGCTCACACATGAATATATTTGCCCCAGTAGCTCACACATGAATATATTTGCCCCCAGTAGCTCACACATAAATATATTTGCCCCCAGTAGCTCACACATAAATATATTTGCCCCCAGTAGCTCACACATAAATATATTTGCCTCCTCTCCCTCCCCCCCCACTCACCGGCTCTGAGGGCCCGCGGGTCGGTAGGGGGGGGCCGGTTTGGGGCATCATAGCGGGCCCCCGCTGGTTTCCCGGCCTTTGATGGTCATCGTGCTCTTCTTAGGCAGCCAGCGGCGCACTCTGTAAATGCCGCGGTGGCGCCTGCAGCCAAGTCTAAGCACGTTGCACTGGCGCCGCCCCTCACGTGACACGTCACGTGAGGGGGCGGTGCAGGCGCCATCGCGGCGTTTCCAGAGTGTGCCGCTGGTTGCCTGTGTGCACTGACCGCACAGGGCAGGGAAACCGGCGGCGGGGGCCCACTATGGCGCCCCTGGCGCCCCCAAAAAAACTGCGCCCGGGGCCACCGCCCCCCCAGCCCCCCCCCACGCTACGCCACTGGATATTAGGCATTTAATAGTTATTTAGGTTCCTTTACTAGGCTCTATAGAAATAATCACTAGTTTAGATTGTGTAAAATGTCTCCTTGTATCACAACGTCTATTCTTCCTTTAGTCTGCTGGTATTCAAGCAATAGGTGCAAGTCAGTAGTAATAATGGCTCTGTAATTAGCTGTTGGTCCCAAAGTTGGTTTTCCTTTAATCATCTTCCCTTGGTTTCCAAGCCAGGAAATTAAAATGTCCAGCAGAGCATAGGATAAATGTAATTTGTAACATCATTGATTATGTCTTGTTATTGGACAGAAAGCACTCCAAGGCTCAGGACCATGTGAATATTTGGCAATTTTAATATTCTCTGCAAATACATGGTTTCACTTAATGAGAGGCGATGGTCTCAATTTGTTACTGCAAATGAATTTGCATGCTGGGCCGTCCTGATGCTTTGTCTGTTCCAGTGACGGAGCTCCAGATGTTACACTGAACATTTGGTTCATCTCCAACACGGCAATCGAATGCGCTTTCTGTAGCAAACTCTACATGCCAGGAGGAGGCAAACGTCAACTTCTCTGCAGAAGTGGAGTATCGAGATCTCTTAGTGGGTTGGTTTATTGGCGGAAGGCTTAACTGCAGCAAATGAACAGTAATTTTCCTCTTGTGCTCATGTGATCTTTGGGAAAACTGTTATTCAGTAACCATAGATAAATATATCTTTCCAGCAATCGAATTCCGGCTCTTTCACAGAATGAAGAAAGATTTCTACGTCGCAAGAAAAATAGCAGCTCTTATATAGAACATTATTTTTTTACTAAGTCCTTGTTGTCAACAACCTAGGAATTGAAGTTTTCCCTTCTCGGGCTCCAGTGTCAACGAATAGGAGACATTTATTAAGTCACCTGTGTTAAAGCAGAATATCTTAACACACTGATAGTAAGCAAATGTTTCAATATCATTGATGGTTTAAGGTCTACTTCACGAGTTCAGTTCAAAGATTCAAACTTTTTATCTGCTTGCATTTATAAGTGTCATGTGTTTATTCTTAGATAACAATGTCCTACATATTATACTGTCATATAGTTTTTTGGTCTCTTTGCACACAATGGAACAATCCATTGTTTGTGGAGATTGTGAGTTCTTGGTGGCCCGTGTGCAGTCTCTGTACCCTGGCCGTGCGCAGTCTCTGTACCCTGGCCGTGCGCAGTCTCTGTACCCTGGCCGTGCGCAGTCTCTGTACCCTGGCCGTGCACAGTCTCTGTACCCTGGCCGTGCGCAGTCTCTGTACCCTGGCCGTGCGCAGTCTCTGTACCCTGGCCGTGCGCAGTCTCTGTACCCTGGCCGTGCGCAGTCTCTGTACCCTGGCCCTGCCCAGTCTCTGAACCCTGGCCGTGCGCTGTCTCGGTACTATGATTATAAAGGACCATGCAGGACCAAAGCCTCTGTGCTCTGAGTGGCCCTTGCATGTTCTCTGCTCTCTACTTGGTAGTTTATGTTCAGTCACTGCTTTGTGCAAGGTCACTATCTCTGTCTCTGCACTCTGACACAGGGTATGGTCGCTGCATGAATCTGGGGATTGTTTAGTCTCTATACTCCAGGTCAGTGGTTCCCAAACGTGGTCCTCAAGTACCCCTATGGCCAGGATTTAAGGATCACCTTGGGGAAATACAGACTGAATCCTGCAATCACTGAGCAGCAAATCATATCACCTGTGCTGTGCTTCAGATATCTGGAAAACCTGACCTGTTAGGGGTACTTGCTCTAGAGGGCTGTTCAATGTTTCGTCACTCTGAACCTGTGTGTATAGTCTCTGCACATTTATGATGCTCTGTGCGGCCTTTGCAATCTATCTGAATGTGTACAGTCACTGCATTTTATGACATTTTTGCGCTGTTTCTGCACTCTGACATCTTTTGCAGTGTCTCTGCATTCTGTGGGGCTCTGCAAGGCCTCGGACATAATATACTTCTTTCATTTAGTTAATGTGCTGTTTTTTGGGGTTTTTTCTCATTTACCTCTTTTTCTTTCTCATCTTTTCCCTAAGTGTGGAATAGAACCAAATGCAGAGATAAACACTGTTTAATTTTACAATCTCTGCTACTCTTACCGTTCAGTTAATATGTAGGCATTTGTAATGAATGTAAATATCAGGGTTATCAAAGAGAATCAAAAAGTCACCGCACGTTCGGTGACTTTTTGTTCCCTGCAATTTGGCTCGATTCGGCGATCCTAGTTCACTGACCTTGCGGTGTATTCAGTATGCACCACAGGGCCGCCGTACTGCAGGGAAAAGACACCACAAACCCGACAAACACTCACCGAAACCCGCAGAAACAGCTGTATTAACCCGTCGAATACGCCGGAGTAACCCGTCTAGCCGCCGATCACAGCGCAGAGCAGCTGCCGGATAAACCCGACACGCAGACGAATGAGGTAAAAAAAAGTACGCTTTAGGCTAGAGTCAGGCAAACGCAGTCTGAGCACACTCTGCGTGTGTGCGTGCATAACAGACAGACGTACTGACGGAAGATACTGTAGACCCCACACGGTCTGTTTTTTTTTGACGGACGTAGAAATAAAAAGGGAATTCTGGGGAACAAAATGAATATGAAAAATGATAAAAATTTGAAAAGGATATGAAAAGCCATTTTGGGGGTCAAGGTGCTGAACGTCGCAAATGCGTTGTGTCTGACATCTCATCACTCACACAGAACACTACGCTGACGTGGCGCACTCTACGCATCCGTCTAGCGGGTTACATTCTTGCCTAACTTGCGTCCGTTTGCCACGTGTGTTGTACGTGCGCAGTTCAGTGCACACGTACTTCGTGTGTGGGTCTCTATTGATCATGATTCTATGCTACCATGGACGTTAAAGTGTGTGCCAACACGGACGTGATCACTGCGTTCGTCTGACACGGGCCTAAAAGTTTGAAAATTGAAATGCTGTTTGCAAAAAAAAACTACAGAATAAAAATGCCTGGAATTTACATATAAGATCCAATGAATGATAATAAAAAGGGCTGTTACAGTAAAAAGAAAAGACCATTTAAAAAAAAAAAAAGCTGAATTTTTTTTGCCAAAAAATGCCTAAAAGATCCTAAATTTTTTTTATAAATAGACTTTTTACTGCAGAATATAATAAACTGTTTATTAGATATTGCATTAAAATGGGAATATTTTTAACATTTGAAGCCTATGGGATTCGTCTGAATAATAATGCCAAATGAAACCACCGAATAACAGGGAATTTGGGCCTTTTTCCGCCTTTTCCCTGCTGTTTGGTGTTCTCTGAATAGACGATTGCTTCTCTATGTGGATTTCACTGCCCTCGAACAGGCAGTTCGCCAAGATTTGGCGAACTGCCTGCTCTCTGAATGGCCAGGAAAGGTAACCGTACCTCTGAATTTCACTGGTTACCTTTCAGGGCCAGATCGGCTCTCTTCGAATAACCCTGCATATTTCTGTTACTTGTGTTGCTCCAGAATAATGCACTGAGACCAGATGCTACTCTTCAACAAGTGCACTTCTGTCTGCCTCTGGTCTTGTCTTCTGTCTGACAGCCAGTGGGGAGATGGGGAGTGTAGGGAATTAGAACTCTGTTTCAATGGCAATTTGTTGTGCTTGCTACCGTTTACCTGTACGTGGTCAGAGAATAGTAAGCACTCCATGCACCATTGGTCTTTATTGTAAAAAGCTCCAGACTGTGGAACAAAATATAACAAATACAATTAAATCTAGAAAGTATTTTCACATAAAAAGCACTTTATTTTCTGTATCGTGAGGTTATAATTTCAGCTCTTTATATCTGTATTTTTTTAAAAAACTGGCTTCCTTCACTTTTTAATGAATGGGATTCCAGTGTGTGGTCTCTGTCAAGATCAATGGGAAATCAGTCACATCTGCATCTTACTGCAGAGACTATTTATTTATAAAGTAATTTACCAGGAAGGATACATTGAGATTTCTCTTGTTTTCAAGTATCTCGTGGGTTCAATAGCATTGAATTGTTAGTCATTACAGAATTACAAAATATTAAAAATAACACAAATATACAGATTAACACAGAAAATAGATATGTAAGAAATATAGTCCCTATGTTACATGATTACAGGTGCATTCTGTATCGAGGTATATTAATAGAGATCTCTTAAGGGACTTAAGACTGGGGGAAGATTTGATGGCGTCTGGGAGGTTATTCCATATTTGAGGTGCTCTGTAGGAAAATGAGGATCGAGACACTTTCTTTTTGTATTGTGGTATTGCAAGTAAGGTGCTGGTCCTGGATCGGAGGTTATAGGATGAGCGAACTGCTAGGGGAAGCAGTTTTTTCAGGTAGGTTGGTAGCTTCCCAGAAAAGCTCTTAAACACCAGGTTGGAAAGGTGAAGGGTGCGTCTGGAATCCAGCGATGGCCAGTTTAGCACTCTTAACATGTCACAATGGTGGGTCATGTACAGTTGTGTTCAAAATTATTCAACCCCCACTGAAATTGAGTGTTTTGGCCAGTTTGACATTGATTTTGATCATTCAGTCATCTTGCTTACAATTAAATCAAAGAGGCACGTGTAGGTCAGACAAATATAACATAACATTTATAATGAAATAACCACAAATGTCTTTTCTGTGCTCACATCATTATCAGTTTTATTCAACCCCCAAGTGACATTCAATCTTAGTACTTAGTACAACATCCTTTTACAGTTATAACAGCTTTTAAACGTGAAGCATAGCTTGACACAAGTGTCTTGCAGCGATCTACAGGTATCTTCGCCCATTCGTCATGGGCAAAAGCCTCCAGTTCAATCACATTCTTAGGCTTGCGCACTGCAACTGCTTTCTTTAAGTCCCACCAGAAGTTCTCAATCGGATTTAAGTCGGGTGACTGCGATGGCCACTCCAAAATGTTCCAGCCTTTAATCTGCAACCATGCTCTAGTGGACTTGGAGGTATGCTTGGGATCATTTTCCTGTTGAAAGGTCCAACGTCTCCCAAGCCTCAGGTTTGTGACGGACTGCATCACATTGTCATCCAATATCTCCTGGTACTGAAGAGAATTCATGGTACCTTGCACACGCTGAAGCTTCCCTGTATGTACCTGCAGAAGCAAAACAGCCCCAAAGCATGATTGACCCACCGCCATGCTTCACAGTAGGCAAGGTGTTCTTTTCTTCATAGGCCTTGTTCTTCCTCCTCCAAACATAGCGTTGATCCATGTGCCCAAACAGTTCTAATTTTGTTTCATCAGTCCACAGAACACTATCCCAAAACTTCTGTGGTTTGTCCACATGACTTTTGGCATACTGCAGTCGACTCTTCTTATTCTTTGGAGACAGCAAGGGGGTGCGCCTGGGAGTTCTGGCATGGAGGCCTTCATTACGCAGTGTGCGCCGTATTGTCTGAGCTGAAACTTCAGTACCCACATCTGACAAATCTTTTCTCAGTTCCTCAGCAGTCACACGGGGACATTTCTCCACTCTACGCTTCAGGTAGCGCACAGCAGTCAAAGTCAGCATCTTCTTTCTGCCACGACCAGGTAGCGTTTCAACAGTGCCCTTTGCCTTGAATTTGCGAATGATGCTTCCTATGGTCTCTCTTGGTATGTTTATCATCTTTGCAATCTTCTTATAGTCATTGCCCTTCCTGTGAAGAGTAATTCCGAAACCCGAAACGCACATCCCTAATATATTCATATCAAATGTAGTGACATAATGATCCCATAATATGTGTAGGAAAGTCATATTGTAATAGTCACCTGTAATATTTCTGGAACAAAAAATACTATAATATAGGGATTTAAACTTAGTCTAATGTTATTCTAGCTCTTTGCTATAGTTATATATTCAAAGAAAAAAACATTTTAGACGTGTATCATGCAATTTCAGGGCAACAGATGATGTATGCAGAGTAATCTGTATAGAAACTGAGTGAATATACTATCAAACTGCATTCCAAGCAGGTGCCTGTGCTCCTGTTGACTCCTTTCATACTGTCCTCTTTCATGTTTGGTGCTTATTAGTCGTCTATCTGTTCCCTTTTAAATAAATCATTGCACCCAGACATCGTATATGTGCAACGTGATAATGAATACAGTTTTGAGTTTGCCCTATAGATAATAAATGTGTGTTTATACATGTTGAAAAATTGTTGCAGGGTTGTGTTAGAGATACTCTAGTGTTAAAATGAGAGAGGACAGAGAGGTTAAAGATTAACTTCATTTGTATCCATACTCTTTTTAACCCTTGAGTTTTATTTTACTACTCACCCTGAATAAAGCACTGGGTTCCCGTGGCGCACATGACAAGCTGCTGGCTTCCTGTAAGCTGCAACAATCACATGACCGCGGGGAGGCTGGATGCTGAAGCATCCAGCCAATCCATCGTCTGTCAATTCAAAAACAAAATGTGAGCAGTTGGTGGGAGCTGCGTTCCAAATTACTTTTCAGAGGTTACTGTGCCTAGGGCTTCCCTTTATCCCCCTATGTTGCTAAGCCAATTCATCCCTTTTGTGCTGAGCTCATTTTCATCATTTTGTGCTCAAAGTATTTATTTTTTCCATGGTCATGACCTGGTATCATTGGAAACGTCAGACTCTGCCCTGGCGTATGTCACCTCACTTGACCTTATGGGGTGTACAGAATGGAGATCCAACAGTCCAAATTACCTTTGTCTCTCCTCCCTCTGTAGAAGCTTACATTTTAGATGACCAACGTGTAAACACACACCACGTCATGTCTTCCACATTTGGTCCCAGATGTAGGTAAGTCACGACCGTTACAGGTACTTATGGGGGACCTCCTCTGCATACAGTGGAGACACATGAGAACATCCCCCACACGTCATCCACAGCAAAGGGTTTAAGCACATATCTAGAATGAAAATACAAACTGCTGTTGGATAACCCATACCTTTACAGGACTGTGCCATAGACCAGAGGTCATCTGTTTAGATCAGAAGAATGAGGTAACCTACAAGTGTAGCCAGGACGAATTTTCAGCAATGGGAAGTTTTGAGTGGAATACAAGGAGGAGACGGGTCCTTAGAAACAAATCTCCATACTATTTTTTTTTTTAAATCAAATTTGTTCTCAAAGGTAAACAAGACTATCAAAGATCATATAGTTATATTGGCATTACATGCTTGTTGTTTCTGTATCAAATTGGATTTATTATTTAGAGTCAAGATTTTATTAAGCATATCTTCGTCTTTAATGTTGGTTTCCGCTCTGTTTAATAAAAGGCCTAAAAAATTATTTTGTTTTATACACATTTTGAATCTAATGCTATCTTCTGGTATTGGATTTTAATTTAATCAAAGCTACAAAATATCTTGTCAACCATCTTAAAATAATGCCCACAACCTCACAGCCCATTATCGTATCTGTTGATTTTAGCACAAAAGCTATAGTTATTGTAATTCTGATCATATAATTATTGTGACGGTTAGTGTGTTGGAGCGGCCATTTTGGATTTGCATAACAAGTCTCATTCCATCAGCTATAAATATAACGCAGGGCAGTCTGGTGGGCGAGCATATTGTTGGCTACATGTGGAGCTTCACGGGTATGTTTTAAATATGGAGATTCGACCTTAGATTTAGAAATAGTGCCTTTGTTTATCCCCTTCCCCCATATGATGGTATGTGTTCAGCATTTGGTAAGGGAACACATGAAGTGTATATTCCATAAACTCTGTCATCAGAGGGTGACACAGGTCTGCTCGATTGTGTTCCGGTTGAAACGAGCTGGTGGTTGAAGAAAATGTACAGAATCAGTTGAAGGGAGGAGAAAAAGCCTTTGTCATTCATTCGCACAGCAGCAAGAGCTACGTTCTCTATTGCTATGGGAACAAACCACATGATAGGTGTATTAAATTGCTCAGCTCTGACAAAGGGTTTTTCATTTGTGGTGTTTTTTTTTTTCTCTTTGACTCTGCACAACCTCAAAACATGAAGTCATGACCATGAAACTGGTGCTCCGAGTAAAATAGCCTACATCTGCCTATAGCCGTGCCTTTACATTCAAGGGGCTATTTACTAATCTGCGAATTGGCACCAAAATTGCGCCGTACAGTGAATTTCACCAAAGGTGCAGCTTTGGGGCAATTCCTTTATTCACAAAACTGTCAATTCGCCAAATACAGGCGAATTGACAGAGATATACGGTGCAATTCGCTGCAATTGTACAGGATGGGTGGAGTAGAGGCAACATCACTGCTCTATAACTGTGGAGAGAGACTGTGGAGACACAGGTTCGATCCCGGCAAGAGCACCTCTCCAGTAAGTGTCCTTGGGCAAGACCCCTAACGGTACATACTCGCCACCCAGGACATACTTGAAAACGAGAGAAATCTCAATGTATCCTTCCTGGTAAAATCCCTTCTCAAAAAAAAAATAAAAAAAAATTCAGTGTCGCTCGTTGGCCCTGAAGTTGTCCCATAGACATCTTCTATTCACAGAACGCTGAATTTCATTGAAATTGTGGCGAAATGCCTTGATTTTTGGCGTTTCAATTCACCAGCTTTACACACGTGAATCCCATAGGTTTCAATGTAATAAATGCATTTTATTATTTTTATTTTTTGCAAAAATCTTTGTTCTTAAGATCTCTTTGTATTTTCTAAAAGGCTTTTTTTTATTTTCTAACACTTTATTATTTAGATACATTTTTAATAAAAAAAATTTGGATTCAAACTCCTAGTAGGAGAATTGGAGACTTCATTTTTTTTTTTCTTCAGTTTGGTGGAATTCGCCAATGTCAATTCGGCAGTTTTCACTGACGTTCAATAGCAGCTTTGGCAACTCTAATTTTGGCAAAATTCGGTGACCATTCGCAAAATAGGGAATTCACCTTATTTTTGGCAAAACTGAATTGCCGAAATGTGTCAAAGCTAGGCGCTAAAATTGCATGCAATTCCAGTGCTTTCTGAATAGACCCTTTAAACTTTTATTAACCCTTTCACTATTGAAACCATGTATATGCAATTTTGCAAAGGAATGCAATTGAAACCTAAAATTAGCACAGTTACAAGTATTTCTAAATTTTCGTAGCGCTGTACAATGGGAAAGACAGAATAACAAATATATACGCAAGTTAAACGCACAGAACAATAGGAGAGAGAGGGGACCCTGCTTGAGAGCTTACATATAAAATCCCTTACCAGTGGTCCCTCAGTACAGATCCCCACCTCTGAATCCCATTTGCATTGGAACACTGGGAACCTTTCATGGAGCCAGGGCGCAGAGTTGCACTTGTCTCCATGGGCTCCAGGAACTGGTAATCTATTAGTATAGATTAGCAACCACTATATGAGTATCCAGGGCCGGCTCTAGTGCTTGCGGGGCCAGGTGCAAGCTAAAATGCGGGGCTGCTTTTTTCATAGGAATGAAAGCGACTGAATGTGATGAAAATGGGGGGCTGAGTAGCATGTGTGTCCTAGAGATTAATGAGGGTGTGTGGCTGGAATGGGTTTGTGTTTGGGTGAGTGATGTTTTTAAAGGACCTTTTTATTATTTAGACACATGGATAAATTTTTCTAAAATAAAATATAACAATTTTTTTTTAAATTTGCTTTTACTCTTACGCATACATAGAAATGTTTGTATCATTGGAAAGGCCAGACATCTGACTTTCTACGTTTTAATGGGTCTGGAGATGCAGAGGTCTTTTAGACCACTACATCTCCTCACATCCAGGGACAGTCTGCAGCCCCGTGGAGCCAACTAGAGCGCAAGGCCGGGTGCATGGCACCTTTAGCACTCACGAAAAGCTGACCATGGCTCCTACTTATATTTCCCTTTAGTGGCCCCCAGTTATTGGGTATGTCAGAATAGGAGTTTCATGGGCAATACATATTTTTCATAAAGAAGGTTAAAAAAAACAATACCGATACCGGGTACCGCAGGAGTACTCGGAGCTGGCTTACTGGCATCCGAGGGGCTGGGGCAGCTGTCCGAATGCTCTAATGGCATTCGGACAGGCCCCTGCAGCTCACGGCATTCATACTTACCTTCCACGTGCGCCGGCGGCAAAGTTTTTCGGCGCGATTGCTCGTTGGAAACCCGGCGGCGCACATGGAAGGGTAGTATGAACCGATGCGCTGCAGGGGCCTTTCCGAATGCTGATAGAGCATTCGGACAGCGCCCCAAGTCTGGTCTGGGGTCTGTGTGTGTGCCAGTGTGTGTAATATATACACATATACACACACACAGCTGGGGGCATATCCATGAGAGCTGGGGGCATATCCATGAGAGCTGGGGGGCAATATCCATGTGAGCTGGGGGCAATATCCATGAGAGCTGGGGGCAATATCCATGTGAGCTGGGGGCAATATCCATGTGAGCTGGGGGCATTCTGTATATATATATCTCGGAGGGAATATATACATGTGAGCTGGGGGCATTTTTATATGAGGTCTGTTCTTATTGGAAAGCGGTCACATGACATAAAAGTATCGGTACTCGGTATCGGCGAGTACTTTTAAAAAGTATCGGTACTTGTGTCTTAAAAAAGTGGTATCGGTGCATCTCTAATTTTATATGTCAAAATCAGTACGATTTATCCTGCCCCCTAGCTGTATCAGAGTGTTGCTCGGGGGTTAATTTCATTACTGAAAGAAGTAACCCCCGAGCCACACTCGGGCCGGATACACACCTGTACCTGCGCTCCCTCGCTGTCCCACGCTGTCACCTCCAGACAATTGTGGCGTCCTGGTTCCCTTCTTGCGAGAAGGGAAGCAGGACAGCGCGATCAGTTGGAGGAGAATGCGATTGCGGAGGTCAACGAGGGAGCGCAGGTAAAGGTATGTATCCAGCCCGAGTATGGCTCGGGGTTACCGCTTTCAGCAGCGAAAGTTAACCCCGAGCCACACTCAAGAAAACCGCCAGAGAGGTTAAACCGGCCCTGGCTGTGTGATGTACAGATTTTTTGCTTTTTCAATATTTTTTATTCATAGTATGTACAGCTCTTTCCATGTTTTGTAACCGTAAATAAAGAAAATAAAGGGTTTTTAGAATTGACACATTATATCATTCTGCGCCTGGACCAAAGACTCTTACTGCACTGCTGGATGATGAAATATACAAAGAGGCTAAGGTCAGGTGCTCCTGTTTATCCTTCTTCATAAATTTTGTAACTTCTCATTACAAGATTTCCCACACTACCTAATCCGGGAGATTTGTGTAGGCTGCAGGCTTCTCAGTGTGTGTACATATAATCCTTACATTCATAGTTTAGTTCTCCAAAAGACTGCTAGATTGAACTGGGCATACTTTTAGATAGAAATCTAATCTTTCATTATCATTTAGAAGCCAGGTATAGTGCATTGTTAGTCACCCTGCCACTTCTCTATTCATATCTCCCATGCATTTTTAAATATGGATGAGATCCTGGTCTTTGTATCCATCATGGAGAAGAATCGCGTCGACAGCTAGTCATCGATCTGTGAAAATTGCTCGCATAAGACGGAAAACTCTTAACTGAAATCAGATGGGATGCAAATTGTTGCGTGGTAAATATCAAGGGCCCAGTTGAGGGTGTAGAGGAGAAACCTTTTCCATTGTGAAGGAATAAGAAGACTCAGAGCTACCAAAATTCTAATCTCTTATTTGTATTCAAAAGGAAATGCAATGTCCGTAGAGCCTTGTCGACTCCAGTGGATTAGCATGGACTAAAACTGCTAAGGTCAAACTATTTCTGGTGGTGGGGGGGGATGTATGCTTAGTATTAAAGGGGACACTCTACACATCCTGATCACTTTTATCTTTTTAAAGTGGTCCTGATGTGAGAACCCCCCCCCCTGCCCCACTCAGGTGTTATCGCTGGGTGAAATGGAGGAGTCTCTTTCACCCCACAGAAAGGGTTATTCAAAGAGCACCGAACTTGCCACCAAATTGCACTGAACGGTGAATTTAGCCATACGGTGCAAGTTGGTGGCATTTTCTCTATTCAGAGAGCTGTCAATTCACCAAATACTGGTGAATTGGCAGCGAAATACGGTACAGTTCGCCGAAATTCGGCAATCTTCCTCGGCAGTGAAATTGTCCCATAGAGAAGTAATGTTTAATCTATTCAGAGAATGTTGAACTGCATCGATGTGTCAGTAAAATGCCGTGATTGTCAGTGATTCAATTCGACAGGTCTAAACAGGCAAATCCCATCGGTTTCAATGTTAAAAAATATTATAGTTTTTAATTTTTTTTATTCAGCCGTTTATTCTTTTCATTTATAGCAAAAAAGCCTTTATTTTTTGAATTTTTTTTGGTATTCTTTTGTATTAGGTGAAATTTTTGATTCCCAATTCTTTTTTTATAAGCGTTTTTTTATTCTGTAACAGCCTATTTTTTTATTTCTTATAGGCCCTTTTTTATTATTTCCACACATTTTCATGCATTTTTGTTTTAAATGCCTTTTAAGGAATAGCAGAGTTCCATGTCCATTTGGCAGTCTTTGGTGGCTCGACGTCCATCGCACTTCCGGGACTCTGTGGTGAATAGTAAATTCACCGTAGGGTCGGCAAACTTGAATCACTGAAGCACACACCTATGTTGTTTCTGAATAATCCTCAAGAGCAGGGCCGGCCCTTCCATGGAGCAGGGCGGAGCAGCGGCTCCAAGCGGCCGTTTGAGGGGGCGGCAAAATGCCGCTCTCAAGGGCTGTGGCAAGGAGCACCTGTCCTGGACAAGGCACGGCCCTCCAGCATCCGGCAAAACCAGGCTGCGCCCACCCTCCTCACACGAGATGAACGGCGTCCGCCCCTTCACACGTGCATGCCGATGCCTGCTCCCTTCATTGAAGCGAGACGGAGCCCGCCACTTTCAGAGAACTAGGTCCGGCGCGCTTTTGAAGCCCTCCAGCCAGGGTCTGACACCGGCCCCGTAGCAAGGCCTCGGCCAGAGACAGTGCCAGGCCTCGAGTTGAAACCACTATTGACGGCACAGAGCGGCAGTGTGACGGGTAAGAGCTGGGCTAGAAGCAGAATAACCCCAGTTTAATATGCTCACATTTGTAGACAATGGACTGGTTAACGCTGGGTTAAACGCGCTGCCCCATTTCGGTGCTCTGACATCCACAGCGTTAATGGGAACTGAGTGTTCCGGAGCAAATGTTTAGGAAGGGTGAGTAGAGGACACTCAAGGATTAATATGGGAGAGGGAGGACCGCGGTGGGGTAAGAGAGGTTGCTATATAACCCATCTGGCCCCCTTTCAACTGTAATATATCCCTCACAGTATTGTGACTAAGGACACGGTGATAAATGCCGGTTTATCAGCAGGTGGATGGGAAAAGTCCTTTTCCCCTCCTTATAGGGTTAACAATCCCCAGCTGCCTGCCAGTTTAGATATTTAGATGTCGTGTGTGTGTGTGTGTGTGTGTGTGTGTGTGTGTGTGTGTGTTGTTGTACTGAACCCAATGCAGAGAGTGTGCACCTAGGTCAGTGATGGTGAATCTTGGCACACCAGATGTTTCTGAACTACACGTCCCACCATGCTCAGCCAGCCTTACGTGCGACAAAGCATCATGAAACACGTGCTTCCGAAACATCTGGGGTGCAAAGGTTCACCATCACTGACCTCGGAGCTGGGAAAACCATGTAAGGAAAACTGATTTGTTTTCATTTATTGTTGCAGCAGTAACCAGCTTAGCTGACCGGTACTGATTGAAGGGTCTGAATACTTTCTAAATGCATGGTATATATTCTTCAGTATATAAAAATATAGCATTTTAAAGCTTGTTCATGGCATGTTTCTTATTTGCCTGTAAACTGTAATGGTGCAGTGTTTGAAAAATCAATCAGGCAATTTGGGACAAAATAGATTTCAAAGTATTATCTTTTTTTTTTTACTTCAACTGTTCTAGCCTTTTATTTAGTGAATGGTTTACCAGTTCACCATAAAGTTCTAGCACTTGATGAAACCATTTGGTGAAGGAAAGATGGCCGGTAATTGTATAATATAGTACAACCAATATTTCTGATGAGCACACTTTTTCTCGTTTAACAGTAACGATGTACATCTATTGTTCAACAGATGAGAACTAGACATGTGCACAGCACAAAATTTCGTTTTGAACTAATGGATTAGTCCTAAAATGCAATTTATTTAGTTACTAAAGAAATTCGTTTTCAGTTCTTTAGTATGAAAACTAATTTCATTCATCCGAAAACCAGTGGATACAATTACTATTGTAGTGGCTCCTCAGAGGGCTGAGATCGCTGCTTGTTACAGTATCTCTCACTCTCAGCACAATGTGGGCCATATTACATAGTTGGTGGTAACATAACCAGAGCTGTTGTAAACTTCCCAGAGCCATTATAACCTATGGAGGTTTTTAGTTTACAACAGCTCTGGTTAAGTTAGTACCAACATTGTAATACTGCCCCGTGTCAGGCAAAGCTGTTACAATAACTGACTGCTGCTCATCACAGCGCTCAGAGAGGTTAGAACAATATTATTTCCTTGTTTTACTGAAACTCTGAGCACTGTTACAGTCAGTTACTGTAACAGCTGAGCCTGATACATTGTACTGAGAGATAATCTAACAAGCAGCCGATCTCAGCGCTCACAGCCACTGGATTTAAGGCTAGGGTCAAACGAAAGCATTTTTACACGCGAACGTAAAAAAGTGCGTCCGAACGAATTGACGTATTTTTTCACGGAGTGCGCGAAAACGGTCAGACGACGCGCATTTTTCGTGCGTGATTTTTTCGGATCGTCAAAAAAACTCTTTTTGCGTCTGGACGTTATGTAGGCTGGACATTAGCAGTGTCTGACATCTCCTAATCACGCAAACACGCCGCTATGCCGCAGCTGCGCACTCAGTACGTCAGTACTAGCGGTTCGGCGTTCTCGAAAAAATGCGTTCGTTTTCCACTTGCGTTGCGCGGCCGGACTTTCGTGCGACCGTACTTCGTATATTGGCCGTCATTGCCCGTCATCTGCTGCTAGTGCGGCCGTAATTATGTGCGCCAGAACGCACGTTAAAAGTGCGCTGGTCTGACCCCAGCCTAAAGGGCTGAAAAAAAAGGATCCTCTCTGTATAATGTTTAGAACATCCTCCTGCATTAATACCCCTCTCTGTATAATGTATAGAACATCCTCCTTCATTAATGAATGCCCCTCTCTGTATAGAACATCCTACTGCATTGGCATGTGGAGGGTGCAGAACTTTGGATGTTGCGATGTTGCGCTCTTCATTGCTGGTCTCCTTCACTCATCAATGTAATATCACAAAAAGGACTGAAACTAAAATGTAGTGCATTTTATTTTAGTTTCTTTCGTTTTTTGTACTGAGCTGTTTCGTTTCTCTTGAGTCATACTAAAACTAAATTATCCCAAAATTCTGACTAAATCGTTTTAGTACTAAAACGAATGCACATGTCTAATGAGAACGCCTGGGGCACCTAAACTAGTGAACATGCACAGAAACTAATAACATTGGCAGTCGTGTATTGTCTTGGGTTGCCCATAATAACTCAAACATTACAAACAGCGTTTCACTCACTTTGAAACATTCAAGCGCACTGTTTGTGGGGGGGGGGTTCACTCCATTCGTCTGCAGTGTTGGGTTTTTCCGGTGGCTGCTCTGCGCTGTGATCGGCAGCTGCTCAATTCTCTGCCTTTTTCTAAAGCCATTGCACTACAGTATGTGCTTTTACATATAAAGCAAACTATGCCACTGCACTGACTCACCTTCTCATTTCCCATGCCAGGATCAAATGTGAAGGTGATGGTGCAATGAATTTTAAGCATTTGTTCATCCAAAACACAAGCTCTGCTGTGAGGAGAGCGGGAGTCATTTTGGACCCCTGTATCTCCATTATTTACAACCCACAAGTTCAGGTTAAGTGTCATTGGACAGGTCAGAGTCTGGCCTTTCCAATGATCCCAAAAATGACCATGAAATCATTTAAAAAATAAAAGTGCCCCCCCTCCTTTTTTTTTTTTTTTTTTTGTTGTTGCAAATCAAACGCAATGTCATTTATCACATATAAGATGTTCAGAAAATGAAGTATTAAAAAAGTCACATTGTGAAAAAGATCTTCGGCCACAGCTGTACTTTGATGCCCAAAATTTTGGTTGCTCCAGGCCGAGACGGAGCATCATTTTCCATGGCTAGGGTTAGGTTACTATATGTGCTTATTTTAGGGTTAACCCAAGCCCTAATATTCTGCTCCATCTTTGCTTCGTTTCAAGGCAACAAATTCTGCCCCTTCTTTTGATGTGAGAACGGTGAGAAACTGTTTTTAATTTTTTTTAAATGTTAATTATTTTTTTTGTTGGGGGCGGGGCTCCAGATTCTATGCCTGCAGGCACATGAAATGTAAATCCGGCCCCGACTGAAGAGGCAGGTAACTGGGACCAAGGCATGGAGATACAAAAGATATCTATTGGAAACGAGGAATTCACCCTGACAGACCAACCGTGCAATGAGGGAGGATCTGATGTATAAAGGTGCAGACTAGAGGCACCTGTGCAAAAAGACTTCTCCAGTTATCTTGGCTCCACAAGAGCACCACTGCGATGGACTGGTTGCCTAGTAGAAGGAACCAAGGACCTGTTTTACAAATATATTCAGTGTCAGCCAAATCGAAGAATGATGAACGAGCGAAACAACATAACCACTTTTCAATTATCGCTCCCAACAAGCATTTAATGAAATCTTTTGTAATGTTTGAGTTATTATGGGCAACCCAAGACAATACACGACTGCCAATGTTATTCGTTTCTGTGCATGTTCACTAGTTTAGGTGCCCCAGGCGTTCTCATCTGTTGAGCAATAGATGTACATCGTTACTGTTAAACGAGAAAAAAGTGTGCTCATCAGAAATATTGGTTGTACTATATTATACAATTACCGGCCATCTTTCCTTCACCAAATGGTTTCATCAAGTGCTAGAACTTTATGGTGAACTGGTAAACCATTCACTAAATGAAGGCTAGAACAATTGAAGTAGAAAAAAAATAATACTTTGAAATCTATTTTGTCCCAAATTGCCTGATTGATTTTTCAAACACTGCACCATTACAGTTTACAGGCAAATAAGAAACATGCCATGAACAAGCTTTAAAATGCTATATTTTTATATACTTAAGAATATATACCATGCATTTAGAAAGTATTCAGACCCTTCAATTTTTTTTTTATATTGTTTAATAATGCCTTATGCTAAAATTGTTTATATTTTTGTTTCCACGCCAGTTTACACTCTATACCCCATAATGACAAAGCAAAATTATTACAAGACCGAAATCACACTGGCATAAGTAGTTAGAGTTTTAACCTAAACAAAAAATGTGGGAATAGCGTTTCACAAAAACCAACCAGTGCAGGACACCAAGGGGATAAATGTCCTACATAGAGAGGAACGTTCAACATCTAAGGTGTTCTTGATCAGATATGATGGAATAGAGCTGGTATAAAAAGTGTGGCAGCATCAAATTCTCCTTTTACAAAGAACCTCGGAAAAACACAAACATAGCAAATAGTGCAATTTGGTACAACAATGGTCATTCAATAAATACGAGGGAGTGAATCCTACTCAAGCTTTGCGAGAGCTGCAGCTCTCAAATGTGGGCGTTCCAGGTGTTGAAGGTCACCTGCTTACCCCAAAACGATCCTCTGTGTATGCAGTGGTCCGTTCAGTAAAAAATATTCTGTATAGATGTTCACATCTATGTATTTGCCACTGATGAAGCCTAATGTATAGGCGAAACGCGTTTGGCTTGTGTTTTTACCACATGTTTTTAATAAACAGACGTTGTCTGATACTTAATGGCTGGCCTCTGACGTCTTACATATAGTACTATTATCCAGCGGAAAGGCCTGCTTTGAACATCTATACAGAATATTTTTTACTGAATGGACCACTGCATATACAGAGGATCGTTTTGGGGTAAGCAGGTGACCTTCAACACCTGGAACGCCCACATTTGAGAGCTGCAGCTGTCGCAAAGCTTGAGTAGGATTCACTCCCTCGTATTTATTGAATGACCATTGTTGTACCAAATTGCACTATTTGCTATGTTTGTGTTTTTCCGAGGTTCTTTGTAAAAGGAGAATTTGATGCTGCCACACTTTTTATACCAGCTCTATTCCATCATATCTGATCAAGAACACCTTAGATGTTGAACGTTCCTCTCTATGTAGGACATTTATCCCCTTGGTGTCCTGAACGGGTTGGTTTTTGTGACGCTCTGTACCCACATTTTTTGTTTACGTTGACCCTAGGTGACGGGAAGCACCTAGTGGGTGAAAGTGAATCCTACTGACACTGAGAGTCACGGAAATATACAATTATAGTTAGAATTTTAACTCAGTATTTATTTTTTCCACTTTTTGGCAGTGTTTTTGAGTGTGATGCGACAGGCTTTCCGTGACTTCTAAACCTGATGAGCAAAAATGGTAAAAATGAGCTCTGCACACAGAGGTGGAATGGCTCCGCAGTGAAGGGTTTAAGGATTGTTTTGAAATTCTGCCCATTACACTCACATCTTATTGTGTGGCATAAATTATTTTTTTTTTTTAAAACTAGTAAGTTCATCTTATTTCACTTGGGTAAATTGGAATCACGTTTCACTGGCAAAGAGTGATGGACATGGAGTCTGTGAGTGTTTTGTTCTTAATTGGATAAACATTTGCCTTTTCATTAGAGAATATGAGCAGACATGCAAAGACATTCTCAGACACTCCAAACAGACAAAACCCATTCTCAAGGACAAATAAAAACCTTAAGCAAGCAGGGGCACCAACCTAAGAGGCAGTGGATACCAGGCTGGTATCTGCAGATGGTGCTTAAAGCAGGACGAGCATGTGCACTAAAGGATGTGACCTACTAAAATTATAATACCTGGAGGAATTTAATTAAAAAGTCATTTTTATTTTTTAACCGCTCCCCTCTTGCCCATTTGAATCTTAATATTTGCAGTCATAAAGCAAGTAAGTGTTTTTAATCTAAGATGACCATGACTGCTTACATGCCTCCTGGGCAAGACTATATTTATTTATTTATTTATAAAGGATTTTACCAGGAAGGATACATTGAGATTTCTCTCGTTTTCAAGTATGTCCTGGGTTCAAGAACATTGAAGTGTTACAGTTACAGAAATACAAAGTAATACAATGCAAGATATTAAAAAACAACACAAATATACAGATCCAAAGCCCCCAGCGACTCACAATGCAATAGCTCGATGCACCACCTGTGGATTAGCGGCTTCGGCCACAGTTTTATTCATTTATTAAAATTTTGTATTTTTTTTTTAAGTTCTGAAATGGAAACATTTTAGTTAAGAATCTTCCGCTGCCGGCTGTGGAGCAAAAATTGCTTAAAACAAGTAATTCTTTAGCCAGAGTAAGATCTGCCAGGAAAATCCCATCTCCCAGGCTTGATAATGAGCCATTGTTCTTTATTTCTCCATGATGTGTTATCATTCACTACACCCCGCAGAGTATCTCCCAAATCCATCCATGCTGGCCCTTGTATAACTTCAGACCATACAATGGAGAGCTGGTGAAATATTACCCATTTGTTGTACATCCTCAAAATTCTCTCTGGTGCAGATGACGTGAGGGCACCGTTGTCAAGGCCACTTACCTTTCCATCGCTCTCACAATGGCTGGGGTCTCCTTACTCCTTAGGCAGGCGTCAGACGATCGCAGTTATTACGTCCGTGTTGCCGCACAGTTTAACGTCCGTCGTAGCATAGAATCATGAGCAATAGAGACCCGCACGCGAAGTATGTGCGCACCGAACTGCGCACGCACAACGCACGTAGCAAACTGACGCAAGTTAGGCAAGAACGTAAAACCGCTACCATGGAACGTGCAGAGTGCGCCACGTCCGCGTAGCGTTCTGTGTGAGTGATGAGATGTCAGACGCAGCACATTTGTGACGTCCAGCACCTTGACGCACAAAATGGATTTTCATATCCTTTTCACATTTTTATCATTTTTCATATTAATTTATTTCCCATAGTTCCCTTTTTTTTCTACGTCGTAAAAAAAAAAACACATACCGTGTGGTGTCTACAGTATCTTCCGTCATTACATCGTCTGTTATGCACGCACACGGAGTGCGCTCAGACTGCGTTCATCTGACATTGGCCTTAGAGTGCCCTGCAGATAGTCCGAGGGGAAATGGTGGAGGTCTGCTGATGTCATGATGTTGATATAATAGTTCTGAAAGTGACATTTGTTTGTATAATTAGAATTTCTGCCACATACCACACCTTTTTATAAATTTTAATGCAGTGAAAACAGGCCACATTGTGTTAAAATATTCTTACATTAAATAATTTATTTGTTCTAATACAGAATTTATAACGACCGTATAAATATGAAAATTAACTTCATGGTAGCCCACTTCCTGCTTTGCTGTGTGTACAGACAGCCCAGGGCATGTCTTTCTGCATTTACGTAGCCGTAGGAGAACGCTGGGAGGCAGTGGTCCAAAATCCCCTTAAACTCACAGTCCAGGAGACCATTGCCCTTCCCTCCTTCCCTGTTCCTAGGTAAGACGAGCACATCCATTCCACAGATGTATGAGACGACTAGTCTAAATGCTGGTGCCAGAACAGTATTACAGTATCAGTATTTATATAGCGCCAATAGATTACACAGTGGTTCACAATGGAGAAGCACCAACATGAGACACAATAATAAAACCTAAGGAGCCATAGGATCATTGCCGTGCTAATAAAGCACTTAATACGCATGCTCCGCCAGATATCCTGTGAGTTTACACTCTAAGGGACTAAGGTATGTGAAACAAAAGGGAGCAAGGGGAGTGGAGAGTTAATGACCAGAAAGAGTATAGCAGAATACATGATAGACCAAGAGCTTGGGCATAATAGGGTTAAACTGAGAAGGCAGTGAAGCAGCTGGAAGAAGGAGCTTATAAAATTAGAATAGGGACTGGGTGGGAGGATGGTTTGAGCAGAATGGAGGGGAGTGTGGCTGTGGGGAAGATATTACAGCAGAATACTCTGTGTGAATAATTGTTTGAATGCACAAAGTGAAGCTGCAGGATTTACAAGCAAACGCTTCATTATCTTCATATTCTTGAGACTACACTCCAATTCTAATGTATTCTAATTGTGATGACAACAAATAATCGTAAGTATTTGTATAATGGCCTAATTTACAAGGATTGGCTACATGGTTTTGTCTCGTATATAATATGCAACCCGCTATATTTTGACATCTACCAGGTTGCCATATCTTTTAATAGCCCAATAAATTTTGAATTCTTCTGCATAGCGACCTTTGTTATGCAAATGTGTCACATATTTCTCTTAAAAATGAACAACGTGTTATGAGCTAAATATCATGCAATAAATTCACTCTGCTTTGTGTCCTCAACACGCTCTTGTTTCTGTTTTCTTTTAGAATGATTGAGGACTGTGGGAAAAGGGGGAGTAACATGGCAGAGAAAAGGCAACTGTTTGCAGAAATGCGTAAGTATCCAAACCGTTGCTACATTTGACCGTTTTATTTTTGCTACAGTCAGGGCATAATTTAAAAAAAAATTGAGTTTAGATCCTGTCTTTGGATTGTTTTTTTTTATTATTTTCATAGTTCGAAAATACATTATTTTCATTATGGGTGAAAATAAAATAAAAAAGTAGTGGTAATGGATTTGTATTTTGCTATTTTTATCTTTATAATTATTCTGTGAATATTTTCTATAAACACATTATATAGTGCTTGTGTAAGGGCTCGCTGTAATTGCATTTTCTCCAGAGGATCTTAAAATTAGCTCCATAATCACTCATTGATAAAACTATTTTCTTTGGGAATTAAATTGCATTACCAGATTATGAAGTCATTCTAGGAGAAATGTCTTTTCAATTTTCAGGGGAAAAAAAACTGTTTAGTAAAAGCCACATACCCAAAGGAAATGCAGGTCACCAGACACATGGAACGTTTTGTCTTTCTAGTTGTTTTTAAAGTCCGCTTTAATATATCCAGGGCGATAAAATACTGTAAGCATTTTAGCAAATTAACAGGGTTATTCAAAGAGATCCGAATGGCTGCCGAAAGGGAACCGAATGCTGAAAACCTTTCTTGGCCATTCGGCTAGTCAGAGAGCAGGCAATTCGCCAAATCCTGGCGAATTGCCTGCACATACGGTGCCTGTTGGAGGGCAGTGAATCCCCATAGAGAAGCAATGCTTCGTCTATTCAGAGAGCAAAAGCCAGCAGTGAAAAGATGCCAAATTGCCCTGCCATTCGGTGGTTTCATGCGGCAGATTTATTCTGGCGAATCCTATAGGCTTCAATGTTAAAAACATTCCCATTTTTATTCAATATCTAATAAACTGTTCATTATAATATTCTGCAGTAAAGGGTCTCTTTATTTATAGATCTTTTTAGGATATTCTTAAGCATTTTTGGGTATGTAAAAAAAAAAAAGAAGTTTCCGATATTTTTTTTTTATTATTTACACTCCTTTGTTCTGTAACAGCCCTTTTTATTATCATTCATTGGATCTTATATGTAAATTTCAGACATTTTCCCTCAGTAGCTTCTTTGCAAACAGCATTTCACTTTTCAAACATTCAAGCAAACTGTTTTTTGCCCCACTCCATTCGTCTGCGGTGTCGGGTTCTTCCGGCGGCTGCTCTGCGCTGTGATCAGCTCCCGCTCGGGTTTTTCCGGTGTTTTTGGTGGGGTTAATCCAGATATTTTTGCGGGTTTTCGGTGCGAGTTGTCGGCGGATTTGCGGTGACTTTTCCCTGTAATTCAGGGACCCTGTGGTGCTTGCTGAATACACCGCAGGGTCGCCGAAATGGGATCGCCAAATCGAACCGAATTGAAGAGAACGAAAAGTCACCGAACGTGCGGTGACTTTTCGATTCTCTTTGAATAACCCTGTTAATATTTTCTACCTGCAAGGTGTTATTCATTCAGCAGCCTTTGGTATACTGCAGACTGTGCATTATGCACCATATCTTCCTTGCTCAGAGTAAAGGGTGGGCATGTCTGCTTTCCAGCACAGCGAGGAAGGATTGATATCAGGTTACAGAGTAAGAGAAAACACAATAGAAAGGTTAACTGTAAAACAATAAAAGCTGAATCTGTTTGTCTGTTAATTATATTGTTTTTTTTCCAATAAATATTTGAGACTTTTCAATTAGTCAAAGAGAATCACAAGGCAGTTGTAGCAGTTGCATTATATTTAATCGTCAATCAAACAACACAACACAACGGCAAATGCCTGTACTTTGAATAAAGCTACCCATGTTGGTTCAAGAAAACCACGGTGCTAAAGGATGACTGAGTCAGGAAGGAAGAAAGAAGAGACGCTTAAAATTTCTTATCCCAAATAATCAAAAAGTAAAAAAAAAAGGGAGATGTGTCTGACAATAGTCACTAAAGAACTTCGAAATGTTTTACCAGGAAGAAATACATTGAGCTTTCTTTTGTCTTAAAGTATGTCCCAGGATAGGCCGCTACTATACATACATTTTGTTGCAATAAATATTGGGAGAATTAGATTATTCTAATTATAAAGTATAACCATTCTTTTCTAAGAACTTGGGCTGTTGGAGGATGTTATACTTTCTGGAAGGTTATTCCGCAGATGTGGACTTCTGAATGAAACCCTGCTCACCTTGCTTCTTGTAGTGGAGAGTAAAGTACAGGATGCAATGGCAGCTGATGACATTTTTTGTCGGGAGTGCTAGGCTCCACCCACATCTTATAAAAGCCCTGCCCCCCTGGAAAACGTAACTGCTCACACTTAGCCATAATAAATACATATATTAAAAAAGTAAAGGAAAAAAATGTTATAAGATACTTGTGTAAATATTTATTAATTTTCATATATTCGCAAGATACACGCTTTCATTAATATGTAGAAGTTATGTGAATGTACTTTCCTGTAGTATGCAGCATTCAAATGCTGCTGCTAATATTTCTTCATGCTGCAGGAAATCACCTGGTCTATAATCAGTGAATTGTTTCCTATATCCTGTAGCAAAGTGCTTCCCTGCAGTATGTACAATTCACATACTGCGGGGGAAATTAATTCACAGAGTATTGATTGCAGCATATGAATTCTGCATAACGCATGGAAGTACTTTCCTACAGTATGTAGAAATCAATTCACAGATTTAGATGAAATATAATATCTCAATAATCCTGGCTGGCACCAACATTTGTTATTATTATTAATCTTTATTAAGCGCCGGCATATTGTTGCACAATTCATTCTTAACCTGAATATAGGTCAATAGTTTGTCAACATTAAGCCCAGCAGGATCAAGTCACATAACCAGATATTTGTATGAGCTGATGGGCCAGGCTATAATTTGATATGGTTTCAGGATTACTTAATTATTTTTTTTGTAATTTGTGCTTGGTTGCAAAAACCACGAAGAATGTTTAGTCAGTGTTAAGGAAGTTGTAGAGCTCAATCTCTCAGCAATACAGCTTCAAGTTATATGTTTGGATTCTTTCAATTACAGTATTTGTGGAAAATCATTTATAAATAAGTAGAATAAGAGGGATTCCACATTGGAACCTTGAACACCACATGTAAATCTTAGACCTCTGGATGTATTACTAGCTATAGACACATATTGGATTTGATCTGACAAACAAGAGCAGAGCCTTTTTACAGATTCATCACTTACTCTGAGGCTTTGAGCTTATTTATTGGGATGAGCTGGTTAACCTTGTCAAAACCTTTGGAAAAAAAAAAAGCTTGATTCGAGGCTCTATATCATTGCTGATGTTTAAAGGGATACCCTATTAAAAATAGAACCACTTTTTTGCCCTTAAATAGCAACGTCTGCTCATTCCCAATTATTATTATTTTATATTTTAGGTAAATTTACACTCCTTTTATCCCTCAGCATGTGCAACTCCTACTCTTCAGCTAAAGGGTTTCCAAATCTGAATGTCCCTGCAACTTTCCTTCGCAATATACTGGGCTATGCAAATTGCTTGGCGTATGATCTGGAAATTGCACAATGTTTGGGATATGAGCACTTTACGTATGCAAGTTCTGTAGCACCTGCACAGAGCGATGGATCGTAGGTGTGTGCATATGCAGGGCCGGATTTACACCTCAGGAGCCTGTAGGCACAGAAATGCGGAGCGCCCCCACCCCCTCAAACGAAAAAAAGAAACATGCCAAAATTACTATTTAAATTTTTGTTTTGAGGCAAAAACCCTAAAAAAAATACATTTTAAAAAACTGAAACGTTTTTTCTCCGTGCTCAAATCAAAAGAAGAGGCAGAATCTGTTGCCTTAGTTGAATTAGTTACAGTTACAAGTATTTATGAAGCGTCAACAAATTCCTTAGCGCTGTACAATGAGAGAAACAAAATAAGAAATATACACATATGTTACACACACAGAACAGAAGGAGGGAGGACCCTGCTCGAAGGTTTACAATCTAAGAGGAGAGGGGTGACACATTAGGAGAGAATGAATAGGGTATTTGAAGTAGTGGGTTGCATGAGGACTGAATGGGAAGATGGGGCAAGAAATGACATTGGGGGATTATGGAGTGAGCTGACAGGCTTCTCTATAGTAATGAATTTTCAGAGACTTCTTGAAGGGCTGGAGAGAAGGGTGAGTCTGATGTTGCGGGAGAGGGAGTTCCATAGAAAGGGTGCAGCTCAGGAGAAGTCCTGAAGGCGAAGGGTGGGGGGTGCGGGTACGAGGAACTGATAGCATCAGATCATTGGCCGAGCTAAGTGGTGGGCAGGGGCGTCGCTGCGGGGGGTGCGGCCCGCACAAGGTGACACCCGCCCTTAGGGTGACACCGTCACCCTAAGGGCGGGTGTCTCACCCTGCGCCGCGTGTTCGCTCCCTGCGAGCGTCCGAAGCTATGCAGCTTGGGGGAAACACATCACCAGCCGAGTTCTCGCGAGATCGCGGCTGGTCACGTGGCTCCCCCAGGCGAGCGCCCAAGCGCCATGCCGCCGGACGCTCAGAGGGAGCAGAACACGTGGCAGCAGGAGGTGAGCTGGGGGCATTATCCATGAGCTGGGGCAGTATCCATGTGCTGGGGCAATATCCATGTGCTGGGGCAGTATCCATGTGCTGGGGCAGTATCCATGTGCTGGGGCAGTATCCATGTGCTGGGGCAGTATCCATGTGCTGGGGCAGTATCCATGTGCTGGGGCAGTATCCATGTGCTGGGGCAATATCCATGTGCTGGGGCAATATCCATGTGCTGGGGCAGTATCCATGTGCTGGGGCAGTATCCATGAGCTGGGGCAGTATCCATATGCTGGGGGCAGTATCCATCAGCTGGGGCATATCCATGAGCTGGGGCAGTATCCATGAGCTGGGGCATTATCCATGAGCTGGGGCAATATCCATGAGCTGGGGCAATATCCATGAGCTGGGGCATTATCCATGAGCTGGGGCATTATCCATGAGCTGGGGCATTATCCATGAGCTGGGGCAGTATCCATGTGCTGGGGCAGTATCCATGTGCTGGGGCAGTATCCATGAGCTGGGGCAGTATCCATGAGCTGGGGCAGTATCCATATGCTGGGGGCAGTATCCATGAGCTGGGGCAATATCCATGAGCTGGGGCAATATCCATGAGCTGGGGCAATATCCATGAGCTGGGGCATTATCCATGAGCTGGGGCATTATCCATGAGCTGGGGCATTATCCATGAGCTGGGGCATTATCCATGTGCTGGGGCAGTATCCATGTGCTGGGGCAGTATCCATGTGCTGGGGCAGTATCCATATGCTGGGGCAGTATCCATATGCTGGGGGCAGTATCCATCAGCTGGGGCATATCCATGAGCTGGGGCAGTATCCATGAGCTGGGGCATTATCCATGTGCTGGGGCAGTATATCCATGTGCTGGGGCAGTATATCCATGTGCTGGGGCAGTATATCCATGTGCTGGGGCAGTATATCCATGTGCTGGGGCAGTATCCATGTGCTGGGGCAATATCCATGAGCTGGGGCATTATCCATGCGCTGGGGCAGTATATCCATGCGCTGGGGCATATCCATGAGCTGGGGCAGTATATCCATGAGCTGGGGCAGTATATCCATGCTCTGGGGCAGTATATACATGCTCTGGGGCAGTATATCCATGCGCTGGGGCAGTATATCCATGCGCTGGGGCAGTATATCCATGCGCTGGGGCAGTATATCCATGCGCTGGGGCATTATCCATGAGCTGGGGCAGTATATCCATGCGCTGGGGCATTATCCATGAGCTGGGGCATTATCCATGAGCCGGGGCAATATCAATGAGAGGAGCTGGGGGCATAGCCATGAGAGGAGCTAGGGTGCAGTATATCCATGAGAGGAGCTAGGGTGCAGTATATCCATGAGAGGAGCTGGGGCACTATATCCATGAGAGGAGCTGGGGCAGTATATCCATGTGAGGAGCTGGGGCAGTATATCCATGAGAGGAGCTGGGGCAGTATATCCATGAGCGGAGCTGGGGCATATCCATGAGAGCTGCTGGGGCATATCCATGAGAGCTGCTGGGGCATATCCATGGGAGCTGCTGGGGCATTATCCATGAGCTGGGGCATTATCCATGAGCTGGGGCATTATCCATGAGCTGGGGCAGTATCCATGAGCTGGGGCAGTATCCATGTGCTGGGGCAGTATCCATGTGCTGGGGCAGTATCCATGTGCTGGGGCAATATCCATGAGCTGGGGCATTATCCATGAGCTGGGGCATTATCCATGAGCTGGGGCATTATCCATGAGCTGGGGCATTATCCATGCGCTGGGGCATTATCCATGCGCTGGGGCAGTATATCCATGCGCTGGGGCAGTATATCCATGCGCTGGGGCAGTATATCCATGAGCTGGGGCAGTATATCCATGCGCTGGGGCAGTATATCCATGCGCTGGGGCATTATCCATGAGCCGGGGCAATATCAATGAGAGGAGCTGGGGGCATAGCCATGAGAGGAGCTAGGGTGCAGTATATCCATGAGAGGAGCTAGGGTGCAGTATATCCATGAGAGGAGCTGGGGCACTATATCCATGTGAGGAGCTGGGGCAGTATATCCATGAGAGGAGCTGGGGCAGTATATCCATGAGCGGAGCTGGGGCATATCCATGGGAGCTGCTGGGCATATCCATGGGAGCTGCTGGGGCATATCCATGAGAGCTGCTGGGGCATATCCATGGAGCTGCTGGGCATATCCATAGAGCTGCTGGGCATATCCATGAGAGCTGCTGGGGCATATCCATGAGAGCTGCTGGGCATATCCATGAGAGCTGCTGGGCATATCCATGAGAGCTCTGGGGCATATCCATGAGAGCTCTGGGGCATATCCATGAGCTCTGGGGCATATCCATGAGCTCTGGGGCATATCCATGAGAGCTCTGGGGCATATCCTGAGAGCTGCTGGGCATATCCATGAGCTGCTGGGGGCAATATCCATGAGAGCTCTGGGGCATATCCATGTGTGCTGGGGCAGTATCCATGTGCTGGGGCAGTATCCATGTGTGCTGGGGCAGTATCCATGTGTGCTGGGGGCATATCCATGAGAGCTGGGGCAATATATCCATGAGAGGAGCTGGGGCAGTATATCCATGTGAGGAGCTGGGGCAGTATATCCATGAGAGGAGCTGGGGCAGTATATCCATGAGCGGAGCTGGGGCATATCCATGAGCGGAGCTGGGGCATATCCATGAGAGGAGCTGGGGCATATCCATGAGAGCTGCTGGGGCATATCCATGAGAGCTGCTGGGGCATATCCATGAGAGCTGCTGGGGCATATCCATGGGAGCTGCTGGGGCATATCCATGAGAGCTGCTGGGGCATATCCATGAGAGCTGCTGGGGCATATCCATGAGAGCTGCTGGGGCATATCCATGAGAGCTCTGGGGCATATCCATGAGAGCTCTGGGGCATATCCATGAGAGCTCTGGGGCATATCCATGAGAGCTGCTGGGGCATATCCATGAGAGCTGCTGGGGCATATCCATGAGAGCTCCTGGGCATATCCATGAGAGGTGCTGGGGGCAGTATCCATGTGTGCTGGGGGCAGTATCCATGTGTGCTGGGGGCAGTATCCATGTGTGCTGGGGGCAGTATCCATGTGTGCTGGGGGCATATCCATGAGAGCTGGGGCAATATATCCATGTGTGAGCTGGTCTGGGGCAATATATCCATGTGTGAGCTTGTCTGGGGCAATATATCCATGTGTGAGCTGGTCTGGGGCAATATATCCATATGTGAGCTGGGGCAATATATATCCATGGGTGAGCTGCTGGGGGCAATATATATCCACGTGTGCTTTCACTGCCTTCGAACAGGCACCGTACTTGCTGGCAGTTGGCAAAAAGTTGTGTGAGCATATGAGAGAGCTCCACAGCAATAAACCTCACAGTAATGTGCGCTGTGTGTATGAGCATTCAGTGTTATATGGGAGTACTGATTTAGGAGTAAGAGTAGTTAAAAAAAATCCGTAAAACTCGGGGGGGGGGGTGACACCTTAAGTTACCGCACCGGGTGACACCAACCCTAGTGACGCCACTGGTGGTGGGGATGGGATGTACCTGCTAATAAGGGAGGAGATGTAGGCAGGGGCCTGGTTATGGAGAGCTTTGTATGTGATCAATATAATGAATTGGATTCTAAAGGAAACAGGGAGCCAGTGTAGAGATTGACAGAGACGTGAGGTGCGGGAGGTGAGGTGTATGAGTCTGGCACAGACGTTCATTACAGACTGCAGAGGCAGAATCTGGGATCTCTTAAGGCCAGAGAGAAAGTGGTTACAATAGTCAAGGCGGGTGATAATAAGAGCTTGGATGAGCATTTTAGTAGAGTCTGGAATAAGAAAGGGACGGATGCGTGCTATGTTTTTTAGGTGGAAGTCGCAGGATTTACTTAGAGACTGAATGTGAGGAGTAAATGATAGATTGGAGTCCAAGAGGACCCTGAGGCAATGGAGCTTGAGAGGTAGAAGTAGTGGTGGCCCCATTCACCTGACGAGAAATTGGCGCAGGAATGGAGGTTTTAGAGGGAGGCAAGATGAGAAGTTCAGTTTCAGAGAGGTTGAGCTTTAGGAAACAGGAAGTCATCCAGTCGAAGACAGCTGATGGGCAGGCTGTAACACGGTCCAACACCGGAGGAGAGAGATCGAGAGAGGAAATGTAGATTTGGGTGTTGTCAGCATAGAGCTGATATTGGAATCCATAGGAAGAGATGAGGTTGTCCAAAGAGGCGGTATAGATCGAGAAGAGTAGGGGACCCAGAACAGAGCCTTGAGGTACTCCAACTGAAAGAGGAACTTGTGTGAAGAGACACCAGGGAAGGAGCGATAAGAGACAGAAAGAGGACCAGGAGAGAGGGATGTCACTGAGCCCGAGTTGACGCAGTGTGAGGAGCAGGAGAGGGTGATCACCAGTGTTGAATGCAGCGGAAAGGTCAAGAAGAATAAGGAGAGAAAAGTGACCTTCGGTTTCAGTGGCAGCTAAATCATTAGTCACCTTGGTCAGAGCAGTCTCAGTAGATTGTTGGGAGCGAAAGCTAGACTGGTGCGGATCGAGTAGAGAGTTAGCAGTGAGGAAACCGGTGAGCTGGTTATAGACCAGACGTTCTAAGATTTTGGAGGCAAAGAGGAGCAGAGAGATGGGACAGTAGAGGGATGTAGGTAGGATCAAGAGATGGCATTTTTAGAATGGGGGTGATCAAAGCACGTTTGAATACAGAGGAGAATATTCCAGATTAGAGGGAGAGGCTAAAAATATGTGTCAAAGCAAGGACAGTAACTGGTAGGACAGGATGAATAAGGTGTGAGGGGATAGGATCAAGTGGACAGGTGGTCGGGTAGGAGGACATAAGATGTTCTGTAAAAGCATATATTGCATCTGCTGTAGAACAGGAAAAAAATATTTTGCATTTACGATGATACCAAACCAGATCATATAAGGTGTAAAAATAAAAAATAAATGAAAAAAGTAAAGACCAGTCTCTGACCTTTTCAAAGACCCCTCACTTAACCTTGTGTGGTGTACAATTCAGGTGTGCAGGTTCCAAAGATCCCCTGTCCCTCCGAACTGCAGCGCCACGGTCTAGCTTTTGAACTAAACAATGCGTTGCTTCACCAGATACACACTTGCTGGCAGTATGGTAAATGAGATGAGTTAGTGCAGCATCACTGTTCACTTTATAATTGTAAACTGAATAATAGTGTCGTGTGAGAAAAATATTATTTTAAAAGATATTTTATTTTTACATAAATCCAACCTGGTTATGTTTGGTATCACTGGAAAGGCTATAAGCTGACCTTTCCAATGATAACTCCTATGTCCCTCTAGTCCTTAGGGCTCCAGAGATACAGTGGTCTAAATTATTGCAAATTCTAAAAAAAATATATATATATTTTACACACAAAGCAAGGCGCCCCCTTGTGGCAGGTGCCTGTAGGCACATGCCTACTCTGCCTAAAGGTAAATCCGGCCCTGTGCATATGTGCAGATCTGATCTCTGCCTCTTGGAAACTGCTCACTATTGATTGGCAGTCTCACCAGACTGATTGGCAGAGAGGGTGCTGACATCAATAGTGACAGATCTGGTGACGGGCAGCCGGGAAATTCAAAATCCAAGATGGATCCAGAGGAGCAACCACTTGACAACATGGTCTCTAAGGTCGAATAAAGCAAAACTAAATCAAAAAAGTAATAGTGTGATGGCTACATGGGCATGGTTGAGCAAGGGATAAAATGAACTATATGCATAAAAACAAGAGGAAAGGAAAACTAGATGGATTTGTCATTAACTCCGTCAACCAACGTCTTGCCTCGAGTGCAACCCTCAGCTTTTTATCCTTTGTTGAGTGAGCACCCACCACTCCATTTACATGACTTAAAAATTCATGTTGACTAAATTGTTCCTCCAAGTAACACAATGCTTGTAGGATCCTTGGTATGGCCAGAGCAACAGGCTGAAGTAATACTGTGAATCTGTAAGCAAGGAGTCAGCACCCGTGGCCATTAGATTTTCTAGAACTACATCTCAGCCACTCATTATGTTGGCTGAGCCTCCTATGAAATGTAGTTCCAAAACATCTGTAGGACCAAGGTTGCTGACTCTACTATGTGCTCTGGGACTGAATGTTCTTTATGTCTGCCTGAAGCCCTCTCCTATATTCTCTTCTCCTACATTGCTTGAATTAGGAACGTAAGCGACAGTGTGGTCAGATAGTTTATAAAGATGGTGTAATACAATGATTAATTCATTGAGGATATTCTTTCTTAAAGATAGAAATGATCAAATTCAATACATCTTTAATAACTGCTACTTCCCTAAAAATGTCCTTCCCTGACGGTTTAAACATAGAACTCTGAACTTGATTTTTCACAAATTTCACCATTTTGGTTCCTCGAAGCTGTAACTGTTGTCTTTATCAATCGAATAACATTTTAGTAGCATTTTAAGTGTCAAGTTGGTATTCTGCCCCTCCCCCATAATAACCACGTCCCTGTGAATGAATAGAGTTGGCAGGGGGACGAGGCCACCATGACCGCGCCGTGCCCTCTTGGTTGCAGTACGAGTGAATAGCTGTTTGGCTTTACTCATGGTGACTGGGCATAAAGAACGCTCGACCGGCAGAGCAAAAACAAATCAACTTTCCACTGGCTCCTGATCTGAACGATCATTCTTGTTTGAAGTTTCTATATTTTATTTCAAAGAAGGTTGCACCGTGTAACTCGGTTCATGCGCAATACATTAGCAGGATTGTTACTGTGCAGGATTGTTATTTGGCTAAAAGGAGCATTGTGCAAGATGAATTTAGCTAAATTTAAAATAACACCCCATAGCTCTCCATATAGGCAGGTGCAGTACCCCGTAATGGGATCAGATTGCCATTTGTAGTTAGTATCAGAGATTTCTTTTAATTCTTAGTTACTGATGCAATCAATTTATTTATATATTAGCATAAGGATCCTATTACTACTATATGCACCCACAATGAATAATTTCTAGGTTAGGGAGAAATCACTGCAGATACCGGTACTGATAGAATTATCTGATTCTTTTAGAGCAAAATAAATATTTATGTTATAGCCGGCTTTACTTAAAGGGGCGCTCCAAGCACCATAGCCACCTTTACTCCTTGCATTCTTCAGAAAGCTGACAAGTTCCCTATCCATGTACTCCTGCACACAAAAAGTCATAGCTGCAACAATTTACAGATTGCTTATATGATTGAAAAAGAGCGCCATCCCTTTCCATCTTTTTTTCCCTTTAACTTTTTGCTTATTTTTTGCTCTGCCAACCAATACCTTTATCCATTTTTCTTTTTCTGTCTATAGCGTAAATAGTCACACAATCAAAAGTGGAAATTATTTATTTCTCTCCTCTTTTTCCCGCTGTATTTCTATCTTCTCGCATTTCTATCTAAACACACATCTAGTTTCCAGATCACATTGACTGCATTAATCAAAGCTGTAAACTAGAATTGTTTTTGGAGGACGAGTTAAAACGTCATGTACATTTTACCTTTTGTTATTTTCTAGGTGCTCAAGATTTGGATCGTATTCGTTTATCTACATATCGAACCGCATGTAAAATCCGATTTGTACAGAAGAAATGCAACTGTAAGTAGACACGCCATTATTATGGATCCTTAAATTACACAGTCCTGTCCATTCCGTATGTTGATACATTTTCCATGTACATTCTATAGAAACCAGTAAGAAAACTTGACAATGGAAATTTTTTTTATATATTTTTTTAATAAAACAACGCATTTCATATTGTTTCCTAAAGGTAGTGGTTTGTTATGTATCCATAAACCATTTAACAATAAATGGAAATCTTTCAACCACGTTTTATACTCGTAAACGACAATGTTGTAAAAGGGTACTCAGTCCAACATCCGGGTGACATTTTGGGTTCGAGTACCGGCTCTCGGTCCTGAAAACCAATAAGAGTCTCCATAGCATTAAATAGGTGATTGCTCATTGAATTTATGCCGCCATCAAAGTGGACCTTGTAATGTCCCTACCGCAAAGCTTTGGAATAGCAACTGTGCCTATAACCCACTGATCTGATGTTAATGTGCAGATTCCCAATGAACATTTTATATCTGTATTGGGGATAAAGTAGCTCCTGGTGACTCTTTGTGACCTTTCGCTGGTACCTGCTGTGATGAGGGAATATATTACAATACCACTGGATAAAAAAGAAGCTGATTTCAACCGCTACAGAGCACAAACATTCGTCAGATTGCATCCTTCACACTTTCCTTGCGAAAGATGCTGGATCCAAGCAATGAATAAAAATAGAATGTAATATTGAAAAGAGAAGTCTAAAAACATTTCATTTAACAACAGAAAGTAAAATCCAGGAATCGCTGACATGTTATGCTTAGAATAACTTGAAAGCCGTATCAAAGTATCTGTGTAGGTGGTACCTACACAGAGAGATGTGCCTGGAGGAGTTGATGTGCTTTATCTCTGATTGTGATAGTTTACAGTTATATCAAGAAATAGAAAATTAACATACCGCATTCTAATTGATAACATGACATGTCACATGGGGCATAGTTTTAACCAGACAAAAGTGTGTGTGTGTGCATGTCATGCCTAGCTTTACAAGTATATTTAAAGCTCATGTTAGAACACATTTTGCCTTTATTGTTTAGCCTTTTATTATCTCTCTTGCAATTTTAATTTTGAGGATATTTCATTCTTGGATTGTTTATATACGGTACCTTCTGTCTGGAACTAAAGGATGTTTTGTGAACGGTGATGTAAAGGATTCAGTGCTTATTCAAAGTTACATATGTATGGCCTGTTTCCAGAACATTACTACAAATGTGTATTAACCTCCCTGGCGGTCTAATTTTTTCAACATTTCGTGTCTAAAAGCGTCTCAATTTTTTTTTAAAGGAAACGTGTTTTTGTACATAGTTAGCCTGTAACAATTAGGAATCACGCACTGAAATCCGTGCAATCAAGAGTCCTTACTGGTAAAATCCTTTATAAATAAATTAATAAATAAATAAAAAATAAATAGTAAATACACGGAGTCCGATAAAGTTTGAAACACGACATAATAATTTATTATCCCAAAAATAATTATCCAAAATAATGCAAATAAATGATATTCAATAAGATACAACAAAAAACACTAAAATCTGTCTGCAAGCAAGGGTGAGACTATGTATGGTCTATTTCTTATCCTGTACTGCCACCTAGTGGCTGTTCATAAACATTACACTGTAATCCAAAATGTAAAGTGTAAAAAAGATTCCTTTTATGCTGATCCCGCCCCCCCTTGCATCGTGTGACTCGCAGGGAGCCTTCCAGGAAGCAGCTCGCCGCGATCACACTGCGTGGGACAGTGAGGGAGCCAGGAGGAGGTGAGTAAACATCCAGCCTGAGTGTGGCTCGGGGTTACCGTTCGCGGTAGCGAAATTTAACCCCGAGTCACACTCGGGAATACCGCCAGGGAGGTTAATGGATATTAAAATGTTGTCAGATTGGGTGATCTTTTGGTACATTATGACATACAAGTCTATTCAAAGAAAGGTGAAACTCGGGAGAACTGGTAGAAGTGAAAATTCTAGGTCAAAGTGGCCAAACCAGAAAAAATCTCCCATCTGTCTCACTTTCCAAATTGGCTATTTGGCCTAGATTGTTCCCTTCTCCTGATTTTCACCTTTCTTTGAATAGACCTGTAGGTCTTTGTTTCCTCGATTCGGTCCATTTTTGAGGTCCTCATAGATCTAAACTTTATATGAGAGATATGGTTTCACATGGTGCCCCAACATACAGACCTCCCCCCCACTAATATTGGTACCCTTGGTGTGAATATGAGCAAAGATGGCTGTGAAAAATAGTTTTAATGCTTAACGTTTGATTCTCCAACCTAATCGGTCGTTATCGGAGAAGACTCAGCTGTTATCTTGGTAAAGGAAAGCATCGCAGATTGACTAAAAGAGTGCCAATAATTGTGCCATGCATATATATAACAAACAATTATTTTATTGGATGAACCTGTGTTTGATTTCCCTGAGAGTACAGGATGTTTGTGTATTTTTTTTAAACAAATAATAAACCATACAGGCAAATCTTCACAGCCTTCTTCGCTCATATTTTCCAAGGGTGCCAATATTATGGGATGGCACTGTAACTACAGTATCTGTCTTCTCTTCCTCAAATAACGTACTCCTTTAGATTGAATGTCTACGCATGAAGCAAGAGATTCATGTGCTTAAAGTTCCTCCATACCAGTACACACAGTGACATCTCCTGGCCATTGAACTACTTCTCATTACGCACGTTAAATTGCTGGGATGATGCTGCCCCCACCTCCTTCTCCATATATCCAGCATGTAGAAACGTTTGAATCTGCAGTGTGATTGATGTAGACCCCACAGGAGGGATTTGCATTTTCGCCATCATTGTTGCATGTCTAATTTAGCAATCTTAAGCCAAAAAGATCCCGTCAGGCTTGATGAATCACACTGGTACTGCTGGCGCATGATTACATCACACCGTGCCCTTCATTAGTCTCAGGAGTGTTAATGCTCAGAGGTACAGGACAGGGGGAGCAATGATCGGCTCTGACTATTATGCTGACTGCGAACCCAGGATAAAAAAGGACTTTGTGACCTTCTGTTTCACTATCAACACCTGTGTTACTTCTTTAGTATTTCAGTTCTTTCTAAACAATTCTAGATGTATTTAAGTGGTAGATGAAAGGTATGAGCTGTGAATGTTTATTGGACCAGACGTGTGTTTTTATCTGTTTCTAATGTGACCTATGCAAGGCTGATTCGTGATTGTAAATTCAGAAACGCTGAGATGGAATAAGTGTCCCACGTTCACAAATCAAAGTGTGATGTTGCTTTATGGAGGATGTGTCTGACAAGTATCACACTTGCAGTAACACAACTGACTGCACCATGGGAAATTATATTGAGTCAGTCAGCGAAACCTTTAACCTTTAAGGATACATAAATATGGGCTGACCAGAGGCTATAGAGAGGTGGATGGTTGGTAAGAAAAGCCAAGGTCAGGGCAGGTGGCAAGGGAACACAGAGTAACAAGGCAAAGGTCTGGTACACATGAAGGCAATAATTATACACGAATGCTGCTCCTAGGAAACTTGCTACAACACTGGAGCAAGGGTAGGTGTGTCAATTGGCTGGCCACTTACATTCATTTGAGCCTCCTTTGGCTCATACTTCGTGCCTGTATTTTTTTTTTGGAGGGGGGGGGGGATCAACTAAACAGCTTCCAAACAACCACAGGTACAGGATTACTAAAATAAGTGCTATTTATTTAGAAAAAAACTGTTAAAATCAATATCCTCTACCAGAATGCATTTCGCTGAAAATATAGCTTCATCAGTTGGTGTCACCACTCACCAGCTGATGAAGCCATGTTTTTGGCGAAACGCTTTCTGGTAGATATAGGATATTGATTTTAACGGGTTTTTTCAATGAATAGATAGTGCTTATTTTACTAATCCTGTGCCTGTGGTTGTTTGGAGGTGGTTTAGTGGATTTAAAAAAATAAATCCACAAGCATTGAAGTATGAGCCAAAGGAGGCTCAAATGAATGTAAGTGGCCGATTGGCTTTCTTGTTTTAAACCTGCAATATTTGTTGTTCGGAGTTACGCTAGGGGTGTTGCCTGGCATTTTCATGTCTTTTAAATTTTAAGGAACATAGACTGGAAGACCTAACTATGGTGTGAGGTGGATGGGCACCTAAAAACAGGAAGAAAAAACCCCACAGGCGATTGCACCTAGTGCTGATTTTAGGCTCTCCACATTGTGAGTTTAAATACACATCCTTTGGTTTTAAAGGACCTTTTCAGACATACTACACCATATAATGTTTTGTTCTGTTTCCTAGCTTTCCTCCTACATATCTGAAGGAAAAACCTGCATTTAAGGACGATAGAAGTGTATATTAACCAGAAATAATGCTTTGTACTTTATGGGCCCTATTGCGTTCTTCACACAAAAACGCACGCGCAACGCGTGAATTTGTGCACCGAGCATTAAACGTTAACGCGTGTAAATCAACGCTGGAATTACAATCCTCGCGCATTTTTTCATCCGTCGAGCAATAACGCGTGTTAAACGGACGCGAAAAAAAGGGGGAGGCAGTAACGTTGCCGGCAGAAATCCTTGTGCGGACTGTTTTTTTCACGCGATTCAGAGAATCAGAATTAAGAACCACAATTATCTCACGTTAAGTTTTTGTGCCTGTCAAAGTGAATCTGAGTATATATGCTGCAGCAATAAAAAATGCACACACAACTTCTCAATTTTATTGGTTTGGTATGAGTAGAATGTGTAACTATACTTTTCTTTCATTTTTTTTTTTTATTCTGGGCTGGTGTATTTGGGTTCGGCCAGGTTGTTCAGATTTGCCGTTAACACCAGCTTTTTGGAGTTGCTAAAATTATACACGCAACAGCTATACGTTAATTCCAGCACATAGATTGTAATACCATCTGCGTACCCGCGCACAAACGCATTTGCGCTCACAATGTTAAGTATAGGACGTGCACTGTAAAGTACGCTCGCGCAGGTTCACCCACGGTAGACGATAACGTGCGTTTGTTGCACTGACATTGTAATACCATGTTCAGCGCAAAGGGTTTTACTCGCGTTAATGCGTTTTTGCGCCAGCGCAAATGTTTGCACGAAGATTGTAATAGGGCCCTATATTTTTACACTTGACCAGAAAAAATGACCTGTACAAATCCCCAGCAGCAGGAGCGAATGGAAGTACGAAGAATGTGAATCCCCATACGAGAGTTTATGACAGCTTAGTGTTGTGTCTGGGTGGAAGGTGATTTCTGTGCACTTTGGAGCTGCAATGTGAACTTCAAGGTTTCTGCAATTCTGTTACTGAATTAGATTTTTTTTGTTTTAGTTCTATTTCTAGTTTTACATTTTCTAACCTACAATGTGACACTCTTCAGAGATGTACACTTTGTAATGCAAGCTAAGAAATTATCCCCTATAATACAACATTCATTTTATTTTTTATAATTCTGTGTTTTATATAAAATACAATAACACAAAAACAAAATAAAGATAAAAGTTCCAAAATAAAAATTTATTCAGATGTAAAGAATATTTACTTAATATAAATACAATACACAGATTTCTCTCTCTCTCTTCCATTTCTGGAATCTGTAAAATATATATATATAAAAGAAAGAAAAAAAGGAAATCCTGTCTAAATGCTAAATCCTTCATGTGTGAATTTATACCAGGTGCTTAAAGGAACAGGATTCTCAAGCACTACAGAGTCACTGTAACCCATTAAAGACCAAGGGTCTTTAAAGTCAATGCATTTATGACTGAACAGATCTGTCATTGGTCCTTATGGTGTTAATAAAATCAATCAATGCTATGAGTGAATGGAGTGAGCAGGTGGTAAATATCGTGTACTGTGATTAGTGTTTGAACGTGTATAGTATATACACACAGCGTAAACTCACCCACACCTGTCACTTTTATTTTGGCTGTTTGTTTTGACAGATGCTGTGAAATAAGTAATAGGAGAGCACCTTGTTGCAGGCAGTGTGCCCTTGCCTCCTGCAATCTTCTGGCATAGGAGCCGGTATGTCAGCACATTGCAGGACTGCATACTTCTCTGGAGTGAGCTCGTTGCTTGGGTATTCTGTCTAAGGCTTAGGGGGTATATTAATATTAGTGTAATGCCAATGGACCTCTCGAGTGTTAATTTGCAGAATTAGTGGTTTGATAGGATCAATATAAAACAAATCAGTGACAGCAGTTCCTTTTTCATTTTATTTAGACATTTGATGTATTGGAGGGACTTGTTGTCCTCTCCTGTCAATCATTATTTTCTCTTTATCACATTAATTTGCTCTACTCCACGTTCCCATTTTGTTTCCATCTAGAATTGCACTGACTCCTCTAACTTAAATGTCTATAATGCCCTTTTGAACCCAATTTTTATTATTATTTTTTATTTTATTTTATTCTTGGCTGGACACCATGCTGGTTTTAATTGGTATCATTTGTATTTTTATGATATACAATCAGAAGTATGGTTTAATTTACTGAAAGAAATTAAATTTGCAATTCGTGGGTTTCTGTAAAATCCTATGTAGACAGCAGTAAAATATTCAGTAACCGGAGAAGTGTGATCATCAATTAATTGCACACATTTAGCCAAAATATTTTATGTAGGTTGGGATGAAGTACTTTGCTGTTTGTATTTGTGCACATTGTTTTAGTAAATGGTTTTATGCTTTATGGTGATTGTCTCAAAGTATCACTATCACGTACTTGTCCCCTTCTATCAAAACAATAAGGAATTCATTTTTACTGTTTCTCTGTGTTTTGTTTTGGTTTTTTAACGTATATAGTTTTTTTCAGGTTCTGCTTTTCTCTGTGTTCTAATGGAAGCTTTGGATTTGCTGAGCTGTTGTAAACATGGTTAGAGAATATCTTGGGCATTTCCTCTTGGAATCCCTTGGGCTGATACCTGCAACGTCATCCTTAATCCTAAATCATCCTAAATAATACGTATCTGGTGGCGCGATGCAGCTCGCCTATGGATATCCATAGGCGAGCTGCATCGCGCCACCAGATACGTATTATTTACATTGTTCTAGACATTGGTTTGGGGGAAACCACTGGGTTTCTGGTTTGGCTTTGGATAACTGGTGGCGGTACAGGTTTTGGGCGCCATCCGTTCTTTCGTTTGTCATCCTTAAACAACCTATTACTTGTATTTATACGTCTACTGATCAGTTTGCTCTTTGATTTTACAGTTGACATTGTGAGCCTTGTTTGTTTTACGTTTTACTGTTTATCTTCTATATTGTGTTTGACTTTTAATTCAATAGTTTGTTATTTTGCTCCTGTACCTGGTCTTGTCATAACAAAGGCAGACAGGTGTTCCTGGATGTTGATTGTCATGAGAAACTGATATTTGCACACCTGTATTCCAGTGGGACAGCTAGTCTGTAAAGCCGATATCCTGTTTCTGTGCTTGAAGTCATGACCTCTGTTTTATTGCCTCACGTCTGTTATTACTCATATGTCTAGATAGAGCTTTTCCCTGAATCCCCCTCAGAGTCCATTCTACATGCCTCAGATGCTTTTCTTTTGTTTTTATTTATAAATTGATATTCGGTTGCTGCTCTTGAATGGATAACATCGACATCTCAGGTTTCTGGGATTATTGACAACCATTCTACTGCTGGCTCCGTTGTTATTCATATTCAGTGGTGTGATGGCGTTACTATATGGGTCCTGTGTTTTAGGCCATTCTCTGAAACTTCATTTACTGATGGCTATTTGCTGGTAAATGCCTGTTGATGTAGAATGTATGGAATGAGAGATCAGATATGTTGTAGAGGACTCGAAACATGTGAGGTGAGTTAGCTTAATGTGCTCAGTAGTAGTGGTAGACCATTTTTTGTTTTGTTAGGTTACTTGGAGTTGCTTTTGCTCCATATATAAGGTTTAATATTAAGCCTGTGTCTGTGTGTAACAAGGTTATAGTTGTGACATAATTTGATGGAAATTGACGAAACAAGAATTTTCTGCTGCCTAGAGTTCGGCTTAATTCAGGCTATGCCTCAATATATTCCTCATTTTCAAATGCATTTTTTTCTCTCTAATTTTTGGATTTGGCCTATGTAAGGGTTTATAGTGATTTTGATTCCTGTTGAAATTTCGACTCCATTATCAACACTCGCGCCTATACCTGATAATGAAACATCGGCTATAGCGATTGAATTAATTGTTTTATCCATATGCCGATAGTAGGAAAAATATCAAGTATTGAAAGCAGAGGCGTAGCGAAATCATGTGGCGCCCGGGGGCATGTGCCCCTCCCTACCTCCCCTCGCTATGCCACTGGTTGAAAGGGGTTGATAAATGCCTCTTCTGGTAGGGAAACAGGGGAAATCACACACCCTAATTTAAACATTGAGTTTTGAAATATGCATGTCCTATAGCCATAATCAATATGATTCTGACTGTGGCAGGTGCAATGTATGTTATATATGACACCATATCAATATTCTAACAATACTTAATGCATTATGCATCATTAACATAAATTAGGTGGGGGAAAAACAAAACGCAATATACCAAAATAAATATATAGCCAAAATCATCAGAGTATAGCAGTACTAGTGATACCTTTCTTATTGGACCAACAGAACATTTAAAAGTCAATGTTTCGAGAGTATATCTCTCTTCTTCAGGTCTGGAATTCTATGTTTTTTCTCAGTATAGCATCCAGACCTGAAGAAGAATGTTATACTCTCGAAAGCTTGACTAAAGTGATGTTATGTTGCATTCGCTTAATAAAAAAGGTATCACTACCACTGCTATACTCTGCTGATTTTTGTTATACACACACAGCCTGTATGTCATGTCACATTGTCATCCGCAAAGGTGCTTTTTCTGGTCTGATTTTTATCAAAACATGATGATTCTTTGATTTTCAGTTATGAATGACCTGATAATTTGAAAACTGTGTCAGCCACTGGTCTCCCATGTTTTTACTTTTATTTTTTAAATCACCAGTAGAATTAAATTCAGCCCCAAATGTTGCCATACGTCTGATCTGTTTGAATTTTTGTGATTTAACCAAAATGGCTTTACTTGAAGATGGGTGGGGTTGAGAGGGCTTTGCGAGGATTTCTAGGTGACTGTGGAGCTTTGCTTTGTGTGTCTGTGAGCAGAATTACACAAGGCAACGTCACTACGCCTAGCGAATACCTCAAACGGGTTCGGCTCTTGGTTCTATTCCCACAAACAACAAAAATCACTGGTTTGGTGTCTGATAACAGATGCTTGAATTTACTGCATCTCTCTAATTGGCTATGCCTGATTGAAGAGGAATATCAGATACTGTTGTGCAACTATATAGAGCTCCGCAATTCATCTGTACAATTAAATAACCTCTACCTCATTAACCCCATTTTTTTTCTCTCAAGAAGTCATCGGAGCATAATAAGTTTATTAGATCATCGCTCACTGCAGCATTTAATCTAAATGCAGAATGAAGCATCCTCGTCCTCCTAGATGGTGTGTTAAGCTTTTCATGACGAGAGAAGAGCACATATTCTTTTAATAGAGTACCCTCTCAGAAAGCCATGGATTGAAGGGAGAGATGGAATTTACAATTATCAAACCTTCTATCTTCATCTAAAGAAAAATGGGGGGGGGGAATAGATATTAGAACGTAAAAGCTGAATGCTAAAAGTAACACTGGTAGCACGGAAAATAGTAATGGAGAAAACTGAAGAAAATCAATAAAGGAAGTCGTCCAGTGGAGCCAGAGCGAGTCCTATTAATAAAGTTCTGGACTGGTTGGCTCGTAATATACAGTGAAATATATTGTAAGTGCAAGCTTTCTAACTTGTTTTGAACAGAAGCTACCTGCAGTTATAATATTGTCATTTTTTTTACACTATATTTGCATTGCTTACAATTATTGTAGTTTATATTTTCCATGAATACAACAGTGGAAACAAAAACACCAATATTACTATTCAAGCAATACTGTCAAATGTCTACTTTCGCATTCTAAAACACGTGAGGCTAGAATAAACATGTTCTCAAATTAATCCTGTGCAGCGGTTAGTCCCAGGATAAATTAGTGATTTTTTTTTTGATTTTTTTACATTGTTAGATCCAGTATCCTATGGTAAAGGTTCCACCTTGTTGATGCATCTAATTTAAAAGAAATAGGATAAAAATGACGGCAAAGCGAAAAAGACACTCGAAACTGTATGCTTCTGAATTCACCCTTCGCTTTGTTTTTCATTCCCAGAGCTTGATGCAGCACCTGGAAAGCCAGGAATTTTCATGGCAAATGCGACCTCTTCATATATCCCTATTTTGTGTTTTCCCGATTTAAAATTGTAATTTTTCTTTTACATATACCTTTATAATTCCATCCAGACAACTCCAGTCATCAGGCGAGCTCCTCCTGTTATCTGTCTACACACGTACGGCCAAATCTCGCCTCTAAGACTTCTCAAGGGCAGCTCCGGTCCTGTGGAATGACTTAACTCGCCCTATCAAACTCTCCCCTGATCTTCAATCCTTCAAGAAATCCCTCAAAACCCATCTCTTCAGATTAGCGTACCACATCACTGATGCAACTCATCCCTCTGCTCATTCACTCACTCATGATTAAAGCTTCTTCTATGGCCCCACCATTCCCAAACCACTGGCACTAATGATCCTGCTATCTAGTAAAATTCCTCTTGTCTTCCTCAACCCCCAATACCTCTAGACTGTAAGCTCCTATGAGCAGGGCCCTCTACACCTCTTGTTTCCATCATATGTCTGTTTATCTGTGTTCTCGTTCCCTTTGGTTATTGTAAAGCGCTGCAGAAAATGTTGGCGCTATATAAGGCTAGGTTCACACCTGCGCATTTTTTGACGCTTGTAATACGCAAACGTAAAAAACGCACAAACTCCAATAACAGCGTGTTCATGTCTATGGCCATGAACGCGCTGCCATATGCCCCAAAGAAGCTCCTGTACTTCTTTGGGCGTAGGACGTTTTACAGCACGTTCCTACACGCTGTAAAACGCCCAGGTGTGAACGGGTCCCATAGGAAATCATGGGATTTCTGAGTTTGGGCGTTTTACAGCGCACAGGAACAGCTGTAAACCGCCCAGGTGTGAACGGGGCCTAAATGATGACAATAATAATTGACTTTATTGAATTAATTTGCAAGGTCTTTTCGGTGCAGGTTTAGGCAAAAATTTTGCTGTGTTTTAGTCCATTTTGGAATACGGCATTGAACAAGTTACTAATCTATGTCTTAACAAATTGACCGTTTGAATTTATCCCAATTGCTTGGGTCGCAATATATAAACATTTTGTAAATTCATTAACTCAATTCTACATAAATATAATTCTAAAAAAACACATAAATGTGTGGATATCTCAACACATTCAACGCTGTAAAAGCAACACCGAAATCTAAAGAAATATTATTATATTCACATTACACATATATGTGAAGCAGAGTTGACAAAAAGCCTTCCTAATGAATTTAAAAGGAAAATAATATTGATATAATAGTAAGGCCTTTTTTTAGGTGAGAATAGTTGGAATCATTCACATGTATGAATGCTGAGTGCAGACTTAATTACATTTACATATGTTTAATTGTGAGACCACAGAACGATAAGGATTCAGACAAAATACTTTAATGTTTAACAAAATAAAATGCATAGTTTAAGCCCTTCCAGTGCATTGTATACCGTAATGAAATGCAGGCATCTTAGGTACCAAAGGGGGTCTTTAATATGGACATCTGCCATTCCTACATTAAATTCCAAGACCATTATTAGCATTATTACCATTGTTTGTCACAAACATATTTCGTAGCTTTGTACTCTGACATCCACTTGAGAATTAAATAACTTGCGCCCCTGTAATAATTTTGGGAATGAGTGAATTCAGTCTATTATGGGAAAAATAAAGTGTAGGTTTTTTGAATTGTTTCAGCTTTAATGCACTTCCCACAATGCATTCTGTCGCAGTAGGTAATTAGCACCGGGGTCATTTTATACAGTAAATTATAATCCTTTTTCTAAACTGCACCAGAATTATACAAAGATCCCAGCATTTATTTCAGACATCCCATTGACATTGAAGTAATAAAATTTCGATGATTTTAATTTAATAAAAAAAAGCTCCTTTTTGTACCCGGGGATGGATGTTTAGGGACTATCCATAAAGAGTATTCATAGAATAACAATTTAAAGTAGAGCAATCCATGCAAAGATTTGTATCGTAATCGATGTCTGTAGCTTTTCCCGAATATTCTTCTTTGCACATAATGTTCAAGATCGCTTCAACAGGAATTCTGTGTATCCCATGTATTGTTATTCCTCTTCTGATTCACAAATGTACGGTAAAAAAATAATACTGAATAATATAGCAGCTATCCGCTGTTCGACTACAGTAGTATTATTATGTAAAATGCTCTCTAGTGAAAGCATAGGATACTCAAATTGTTGATTTTTAGGATCAGGGCATCCATACATTTAATTATTTTGAGTAAAATTCTATCTGAAAATACAGCTTCTACTTGTCTCCGCTATTCCTGATAAATAAATATACAAACACCCCCCCCCCCCCCAAAGGATCGATCCCAAATTGATTGTGTCAGCCCTTCTGGATGGACACGAATGGAAAACCCCCTCGTTGTTTGATTCTTTGGTTTGTTTGTTTTTGTATATATTTTTTGTGTTGCCCCCAAGGGCTCAAGCAGCCATGTGTGATTAATAAATAATTACTATTGTATGTGCGCTTTTTTGAATTTTTTTACTGCTAAATAAATGGTTACAGTTACAAGTATTTATAAAGCGCCAACAAATTCCTTGGCGCTGTACAATGGGAGAGTCAGAATAACAAATATACATACACATTACACACACGGAACGTAAGGAGGGAGGACCCGGCTCGAGAGCTTACTGTCGTAGAATAAATAAATGGCATATATTCCTGAAATATAAATAACATAACGATCTCTGAATATCTCACCAAATCCTTTTCTGATATCGTTAATATATTACTTCTATATAAGAATCAATAGTAGCAAAGACACACAATCCCAGAGAGCCGAAACGTTGATCCTATTTTATATCGCTAACGTTATGTTTTACTGAAGACCCGGGAGTGCGTCCTTGTTAATGTTTTTTTATATATATATGGCTTTTGAGGATTTCTTTACTCCAGATCACATGGGCTAAGGATCAGAATAGTTATGTTGTGAGCGCCCTGCATTGTGATTTTTATATATTTATATATACACATTTAAATTGTGGTAGAGGGCAAAAAGTGAGATTAAGGATGGGTTCAGACGAACGCATTTTTAACGTGCGTTTAGGCGCACTTTATCACGGCCGTAGTAGCAGCAAATGACGGGCAATATACGAAGTACGGCCACACGAAAGTGCGGCCACGCAACGCAAGTGGAAAATGAACGCATTTTTTCGAGAACGTAGAACCGCTAGTACTGACGTACAGAGTGCGCTGCGTCCGCTAGCGGCATGTGTACGTGATTAGGAGACGTCAGACGCTGCTATTGTCCAGCCAACATAACGTCCAGACGCAAGAAGTGTTTTATTGACAATCCATAAAAAAACACGCACGAAAATGTGCATCGTTTGACCGCTTTCGCATCCACCGTAAAAAAAAATACATCCATGCATTTGGACGCACTTTTTGACGGTCGATGCGAAAAATGCATTTCTTTGACCCTAGCCTAAAAGCTTCCATAACAAACTTCATTTGCATGTCCTACCCAGAGTTCCTTGCTGCATATGGGGAATATAGCACATGAACTCTGTAAAGCAGTTCTCTGAATTGCTGGGATGTGTAAATGTCTTCTACAATCATAACCTTTATTATATATATCTTATCCAAAGCGGAGCACTCGCCACCATCTTTGTAACCACATGCAATATACCACAATGCTATAAATCTTTGTGCCAGGGCATATAGATGAAGAGGAGGATGCGCACTGGGGGTTTCAAAACCTTTAGAGTTAGAGAGAAAAAAATAATAGAATATATTGTTCATTTGTACGGTGAATACCTGTCTATGATCCCTTTAATGGAAAAATAGTCCATCATGAATAATGCCCCCTCTAAGTCTTTAGGTTGGTGTATGGAATTATCTGCATTTCTATTCAGTTCTTTCGAATACAGATGAGATTCAAGGTTGAAAGTATGTATTTTTCGCTGTACAGTAATGGAATAATCACATGTTAGACAGTGTAACTGTCCGCATTTATTCATTGGCAAAGAAATTCTCGGTTACTTTACCAATATACTGTGCTTTTTATTTTTTCATACATACAGTATGTTTACCTTTACAACAACAACAAAAAAACACCTTTAAAGATGCACATCTTTGACAAAGGCCCACATGGGGTCGAAACCTCAATAAGTTAAACCTACATTGATGTTTCGATTCCATACGGACCTTTGTCAAAGAAGTGCATCTTTTTCTGTAAAGGTAACATATGTAAGAAAAAATAAAAAGCACAATATATTGGTAAAATAACCTGAAACTGAGAATGTCTTTGCCATCAGATAACAGTGGACAGTTGCACTGACTAATATGGGATTATTGCATTACTGTACAGTGAAAAATACACCTGTTCAACCTTGAATCTCATCTGTATTCATTGAACTGAATAGAAATACAGATCATTCCATACACCAACCTAAAGACTTAGAGGGGGCGTTATGCTTTATTTGCTATTTTTCTGTTAAAGGAATCCCAGACAGGCATTCATCGTACAAATGAACACTATATTCTATTATTTTTTTTCTCTAAATCCAAGTTATGTTGTGTGTGTATGTATCTATAGAATTTTATTGTCAACTGTGAATTATTTATATATATGCTAGTTATGTTTAAATCACGGACATAGATGTTCTGATGATGTTGTTGTTTATTTTCAGCTTTACATTTACTTTAGAAACCATACTTAATACAGATTGCCTGATCCTTGTAATAGATTTTTTAAAAAAATATAACAGAGATAGACGTTGCAATAAAATTAAGGATCAGTGGCATTTCTCATCTCTTTGAGTTAATACAAATCCCAATTCGATCTGCTGGCCTGTTGACATTCAATAGGAAGATTCCAAAGAACTAGAAGTTCCCATCCTCAACCTATAACTTATTTAGCAATGACGTCTGCCTATTTCACGGATGACCCATGCTTCGCATATATATGCAAGGTGCAGCCACCACTTTATGAGAACCGATTGGAGTTGAACTCACAGCTCCGGCACTTCCCAGTCTGGTTCTCACTCCGCCAGAAGAGATTCACAGGTTCTTACAATTTTCTTCTGTTTGAACCATTCAGGGAGTGCTGATCCTTCCACCCAGTGATTAATCCGTGATCACACCAGGGGGCCATTACCTGACTATATGAACTGAGCTGCCTCTGACCTCAACATTAAATTGTTTATTTTTCCAGAGTGCGTTTTCTATTTTTTGACATTAGATTGCTTTCTGAACCTGACCTCTACTTGAGTGAACCTATTCTGGTAGTCCAGATCACTAGAACTGTTAGACATGGACCCCGGATCACCCATTTTTGTATGGAGTACCTGAATTTGTTCTCATTATTCATAATTCATTACCAGTTCACGTTCATAATGGTTTCAGCAGGGAGACCGGTTTCATTTATTTGCAAAATGTTCTGTGGCTAAATTTAGGATGTTTTTTGTTATTGCAGTAGTAACAGTTTACTGGGCTCTTCTTTCTTTTCTTTCATCCTCTTTGATTGCTTTTTCTTGTTCCAGTGCACCTGGTAGATATATGGAACATCATAGAAGCTCTCCGGGAAAATGCACTAAACAACTTGGACCCAAATGTGGAACTGAATGTGGCCCGTCTGGAAGCGGTGCTGTCAACTGTTTATTACCAGCTAAACAAGCGGATGCCAACCACTCATCAAATCAATGTAGAGCAGTCCATCAGCCTAATGCTAAACTTTCTACTAGCAGCTTATGACCCGTGAGTGTGGCTTCTTTATTAAGTATGTTCATTGTGCGTGTGTCTTTCATGTATTCATCATTAATCGCAGTTTTAGTCTTGAGCCCTGGCTCAATGCAACCACTAAAGCATACACCATTATAAAATAAAGTACACATTAGTACTGACTGATAAAAACCCAAAACTGGTGTTTCATAAACTGCCACACACAAACATGGAATTAAACATTGACTTAAAGGGCCGCTACCACCAAAAAATGAAATGTTCTTATTTTGTTTATTTTATGTTGCTGATATTACGTGTGCTTTGTTTTCTCTTGTATGTTTAGTTAAACAATTTTACACTATATGTGTCAGGCTGAGGCTATGTGCTGAATAAGCTGGGTATCTGTATTATTGAGACAAAGTTCCACCTGTTCAAACTTATCTACCGCCTCAGGGGTCTCATGCTCGAGATGCTAAAAACATCTGGGGAACATTCTGGACCTGAATTGTAAACAAATTTGTCTTTTTTTTTTTTGTAATAATTAAATGACTTTGCCCCCCAAATACGCCCCTGCTTGTTGATGACATCACATCCTGATAAACTCAATATCCATTGAAAAGAGAATAGGGGGGGCGGCGGCGGCGCGCGCAGCGTGGCTGGCCGCGCGCAGGAGCAGACGGGTCTAAGCTGAGCTCCGTTCGAGACCGCTGTCTGAGGTGATTTTTGACCCGGATTCTTGCTTGAATTGCCCTCTTGGGAGTCCCTGCGAGGCTGGCCATCAGGAGGAGTGCTCTGGAGCCGCTTAGGTCCCCCTCCAGAGCCCAGCGGAGATTGGGGCCTTTCCTTGCTTGGTGGGAGATCTAGCCCGGCAGCCATTTTGAGGCCTAATACCCCACTTTGATTTGGGCCATTTCTCGCTTCCTTTTCCTCCCTCTGTGGAACAGCCCTGTCCGAGTGGCCGACTGACGCGGGCTTGGAGGATGGAGGGCCCCTGTCCTCTGAATGCGGCTGTTTACCCGGTGGTGGAGTTGGCGGGGAGCGCGCAGAATGTAGGTGTCTGACACGCTTCCCCTGGAGGAAGCTGCCCTTGCGGACTTGGAGACTGCTTGGTGCGGATACTGGAGGCTGAGGGATGCCCGCTGCTGTGTGGCCTCTGGAGTGGATCGTCGGCGGTCTGTCGAGTTGGATGGGACCCAGGAAGGGAGGCCCTAATTGCGACCTGGACGGAGAGGGCCTTACCTGTCGACCGCATGGGGCTTCTTCCCATTCTGGCAGTGGATCGGGCTGGTGGATGCACGAGGGGCCATGCAGCGGACTTCGGAGAAGGTCCATGAGGTGCTCGCTACTGGTCCCTCGGCGCAGTTTGAGGAGAAGTTGCAGACTGGTGTGGAGGTCTGCTCCAGAGGGAGGCCACGGCACGTTTCTTGGTCCTGTTGCAGTGCAACCGTAGGTGATCTGTATACAGAGCTATGTGGCTGGACACGGCTGAGATGGACTATTCTGCTTTATTTGTGGTCCCACGCTAACTCCCCCCCCCCCCCCTACTCGATGCAGGTATTTTTCCCATTATCGGTCCACCCGTTGAGATACTTTTTTTCCTTGCTTTTTCTTAGAGACATCCTTTCTGCTGACTTTCACCTTTTTTCTGATGAGACCCCCAAATCGAGGATGATTTTGACACCCCCCCCCTTTTTTGTTTTTCAGACTTAACTGAGCCATTATATATGATACTTTTTATTTTATTATCCCCCCCCCCCGCTGAGACATATTGATATTTTGGCAACAAGATTCCCCCCCCTCGATATTGTGCATCTCACTGTGTTTTCTTGAGACCCCCCCCTTATTTTCTATGTCGCTACTTGAGTCTGCTTTCTGGTCCTGCAAGGCGTAACGTGGGGGGGGGGCTGGGGGGGCCGTGGCCCCGGGCGCAGTTTTCTTAGGGGCGCATAATTTCAAAAGAAATTTGCGCCCCTAAAACTTGAGGCCCGGACTGACCCGCCGGGCCTTCAGGCGCCGCCCAAGGGCCCGCGGGTTGAGGGGACCCAGATGCCGGGCAGCAGGAGTGCCTGCCCGGTCCTGAACAGTGAGTCCATCCATGTTGAAGGGGAGGCGGCTGCGTGCAGGCGCAGCCGGTCACGTGGTCCGGCTAATCAGGTGGTACTGAGTCTCTGTACCACCTGACTGGCCGGACCGCGTGACCTGCGCACGCACGCACGCATGCAGCCGCCTCCCCTTCAACACGGATGGACTCACACGCTGTTCAGGACCGGGCAGGCACTCCCGCTGCCTGGCATCTGGGCCCCCTCAACCCCTGCTGGATCCAGAGCTGGGGCAAGTATCCATGTGTGAGCTGGCTGCCGCTGGGGCAATATCCAGGTGAGAGCTGGGGCAAATCCATGAGCTGGGGCAAATCCATGAGCTGGGGGCAAATCCATGAGCTGGGGGCAAATCCATGAGCTGGGGGCAAATCCATGAGCTGGGGCAAATCCATGAGCTGGGGGCAAATCCATGAGCTGGGGCATATCCATGTGAGAGCTGGGGCAAATCCATGAGCTGGGGCAAATCCATGAGCTGGGGCAAATCCATGAGCTGGGGGCAAATCCATGAGCTGGGACATATCCATGAGCTGGGGCAAATCCATGAGCTGGGACATATCCATGAGCTGGGGCAAATCCATGTGAGTACTGGGACAAATCCATGAGCTGGGGGCAAATCCATGAGCTGGGGGCAAATCCATGAGCTGGGGGCAAATCCATGAGCTGGGGCATATCCATGAGCTGGGGCAAATCCATGTGTGAGCTGGGGCAAATCCATGTGTGAGCTGGGGCAATATCCATGTGTGAGCTGGGGCAATATCCATGGGAGAGCTGGGGCAATATCCATGGGAGAGCTGGGGCAATATCCATGTGAGAGCCGGCTGGGGCAATATCCATGTGTGAGCTGCGGCATATCCATGTGTGAGCTGGGGCAATATTCATGTGTGAACTGGGGCAATATTCATGTGTGAACTGGGGCAATATTCATGTGTGAACTGGGGCAATATTCATGTGTGAACTGGGGCAATATTCATGTGTGAGCTGGGGCAATATTCATGTGTGAGCTGGGGCAAATCCATGTGTGAGCTGGGGCAAATCCATGTGTGAGCTGGGGCAAAACCATGTGTGAGCTGGGGCAAATCCATGTGTGAGCTGGGGCAAATCCATGTGTGAGCTGGGGCAAATCCATGTGTGAGCTGGGGCAAATCCATGTGTGAGCTGGGGCAAATCCATGTGTGAGCTGGGGCAATATCCATGGGAGAGCTGGGGCAATATCCATGTGAGAGCCGGCTGGGGCAATATCCATGTGTGAGCTGCGGCATATCCATGTGTGAGCTGGGGCAATATTCATGTGTGAACTGGGGCAATATTCATGTGTGAACTGGGGCAATATTCATGTGTGAACTGGGGCAATGTTCATGTGTGAACTCGGGCAATATTCATGTGTGAGCTGGGGCAATATTCATGTGTGAGCTGGGGCAAATCCATGTGTGAGCTGCGGCATAGCCATGGGAGAGCTGGGGCAATATCCATGTGAGAGCTGGGGCAATATCCATGTGAGAGCTGGGGCAATATCCATGTGAGAGCTGGGGCAATATCCATGTGAGAGCTGGGGCAATATCCATGTGAGAGCTGGGGCAATATCCATGTGTGAGCTGGGGCAATATTCATGTGTGAGCTGGGGCAAATCCATGTGTGAGCTGCGGCATATCCATGGGAGAGCTGGGGCAATATCCATGGGAGAGCTGGGGCAATATCCATGTGAGAGCTGGGGCAATATCCATGTGTTAGCTGGGGCAATATCCATGTGTGAGCTGGGGCAATATTCATGTGTGAGCAGGGGCAAATCCATGAGTGAGCTGCGGCATATCCATGGGAGAGCTGGGGCAATATCCATGGGAGAGCTGGGGCAATATCCATGTGAGAGCTGGGGCAATATCCATGTGTTAGCTGGGGCAATATCCATGTGAGAGCTGCGGCAATATCGATAACGTGTCCACAGGTTGGGGGGGGCGCACAATTCTTGGCTGGCCCCGGGCGCTGACAATCCCACACTACGCCACTGGTCTGTGTACAATGTATAAAGTCTATTCCCGCTTTGATAAGTACATGTTCACCAAGCCAATTAACAGCTTACACTGCTTGTGACAAGTAAATTATATTCATATAAATGATGTTTCCTTGGATCTCACATAATCGTTCCCTCCGGGTTTGGAAGCCGACACAAATTAAATAGTTTAGTATATAGGGTTATGTTTTTCAGGTGAAGACTAACATACACAGACCTGTTTGGAATGCCTTTTAAAGATCCTCTATTGGCAGAATGCAATGTCTTTGATGTTCCCACACGTTTGTATTGACTGCTCTCTATCTACAGGGAAGGACATGGGAAGATTACAGTGTTTGCTGTGAAAATGGCTTTGGCAACGCTATGCGGTGGGAAAATTTTGGACAAATTGAGGTGTAAGTCCTTTGCTGTGTTTTCTTTTACCCATGTAATTTGTATCAAAAAACATAGAAAAGAGTCTGAAATTATACTTTTCGTTAGCGGTTTCCTCCCAACAAAGACTGTCAAAGAGTTGTATACAATCTGACGTATAATTCATTGTCATTTTATGGGAGTTTGTGTATGTTTAAAGGGCTTCTCTCTGGATTATACTCGTGTCGATTTAGAAATATTGTGCATATAAATTGTTCTCAACCCTGTCCTCAGGTACTCCTAATAGGCCAGGTTTGCCAAATATTTGAAGCACAGCACAAGTGATATGATTGGCGGCCAAGTGATAGCAGGATTCAGTTTGCATTTAGTAATCCTTAAACCCTAACTTATTAGAGCTCTTTGAGGACATGTGGTGGGAACATAGGTGTGCGCAAAGGGTGTGCCTGGTGTGCCCAGGCACACCCTAATGTTTGGTAAAGGGTCATCTTTGACCCCCTACATAGATATTTTGGATGTTCCTTATCCGTTTCATGATAAATTACATGATTAGTAACTCGATTTCATCATTAACATTGGTTATGCCCATAGGTGTGCACAGGGAGTGTGCCTGGTGTGCCCAAGAAGAAGATGAAGAGGTCCTTTTTCACCTCCTGCATTGATATTTTAGATGTCCCTTATCTGGTTCATGATACATCACATTAAAACTGACTGTATCTCTGGTTACAGGCTTGTTATTTCTAATGAAAAATTGGCATTTTATGCAAACGCTTCTAAACATAAGTTTTCAGTTAATAAATGCTCTATGGGTGCACACCCTAATGTAACGGGCTGCGCACACCAATGGGTGGGAATCATTTGTGTAAATTGTTCTTTTAAAAAAAATATATACAATAATGCATACTTGTCTCAGAATTCTCCATCATTCCCAAGACTTCTGATCTTACTCTAAAACCTGACTGCAGACAGAGCGGAGCATCACAAACATACACTGCACAGGAGCTAAAAATAACAAGAAGGCATAAATTGACTTTCACTCACTCCTATATATACACTATATTGCCAAAAGTATTCGTTCACCTGCCTTGACTCGCATATGAATTTAAGTGACATCCCATTCCTAATCCATAGGGTTCAATATGACGTCGGTCCACCCTTTGCAGTTATAACAGCTTCAACTCTTCTGGGAAGGCTGACCACAAGGTTTAGGAGTGTGTTTATGGGAATTTGTGACCATTCTTCAAGAAGCGCATTTGTGAGGTCACACACCGATGTTGGTCGGACAAGAAGGCCTGGCTCTCAGTCTCCGCTCTAGTTCATCCCCAAGGTGTTCTATCGGGTTGAGGTCAGGACTCTGTGCAGGACAGTCAAGTTCATCCACCCCAGACTCTGTCATCCATGTCTTTATGGACCTTGCTTTGTGCACTGGTGCACAGTCAAGTTGGAAGAGGAAGGGGCCAGCTCCAAACTGTTCCCACAAAGTTGGGAGCATGGAATTGTCCAAAATGTCTTGGTATGCTGAAGCATTCAGAGTTCCTTTCACTGGACTAAGGGGCCAAGCCCAGCTCCTGAAAACCAACCCCACACCATAATCCCCCCTCCACCAAACTTTCTTGGCACAATGCAGTCAGACAAGTACCGTTCTTCTGGCAACCGCCAAACCCAGATTCGTCCATCAGATTGCCAGATGGAGAAGTGTGATTCGCCACTCCAGAGAACGCATCTCCACTGCTCTAGAGTCCAGTGGCGGTGTGCTTTACACCACTGCATCTGACGCTTTGCATTGCACTTGGTGATGTATGGTTTGGATGCAGCTGCTCGGCCATGGAAACCCTTTTCCATGAAGCTCTCTGCGCACTGTTCTTGAGCTAATCTGAAGGCCACATGAAGTTTGGAGGTCTGTAGCGATTGACTCTGCAGAAAGTTGGTGACCTCTTCACACTATACGCCTCAGCATCCGCTGACCCTGCTCCCTCCGTTTACGTGGCCTACCACTTTGTGGCTGAGTTGCTGTCGTTCCCAAATACTTCCACGTTCTTATAATACAGCTGACAGTCCACTGTGGAATATTTAGGAGCGAGGAAATTTCACGACTGGATTTGTTGCACAGGTGGCATCCTATCACAGTTCCACGCTGGAATTCACTGAGCTCCTGAGAGCGACCTATTCTTTCACAAATGTTTGTAAAAACAGTCTGCATGCCTAGGTGCTTGATTTTATATACCTGTGGCCATGGACGTGATTGGAACACATGATTCTGATTATTTGGATGGGCGAGCGAATACTTTTGGCAATATAGTGTATATATGTATGAGCATGTCTTGAGAAGATTAGTCATTTATTTCCAAAATAATTTATATAAAGAGTTAATGAAACATTATTTTAAAATCAAAAAATTTATCATATTGTTACTGTCTCAACAATGTAACTTAATCCACTGAGTATTGTGATTGGAAAATATAATATAGGCAAATATACTGGGAGGTGGTGACTAACTCCCAGTGATGTGTTATTTTAGGTAAAGTGTGTGTGATCTTCTCCCTATTGCTGGTTTTAAGTGATTTTGCAATGACAAAATTACTTACAATTTTAAGAAAAGAGGGACAACCCCCCCCCCCCAAAAAAACACACCTGAGATTCCTTGGTGACGAGGAAGGAAGACCCCCCCTTTTCTTGCCTATGTTTGAGTACTAGGAGAGCAGTGTTTCGATGTCCTTCAGCCAGCACAGCCCAACGCACATGATTGCAGACACCTTTAAGTGCCTGAATCGCTGTAATGAATCTAGCACATTATGTATACTTTAAAGAAAGAGCTAGCATCCTTGGCCCTTCCAGATGTTTTCCCATGGAGATGTACTTGCAAAACATCTGGAGGGCCACGTTTGCTGACTCCTGCTTTAACGTGCCACTGGGAACCCCAACAAGCAGGTCATTTGTGTTGTCACTGGGTGTGTTTTAATGTGTATATGAATAATTTTTCAGATATTTTCTCCATGATCTCGGATCCCAGCGGCATGATGATTTATGCACGGTATGACTCGTTTTTGAGAGAAGTCCTGAAATTGCCCACTGCTGTATTCGAGGGACCTTCATTTGGCTACACCGAGCAAGCTGCCAAGTCTTGTTTCTCCCAACAGGTGAGGCAAACCTTTTACTTACAACTTCTCCCGAAGCAATTATAATTACGTATAGTGTGCCAACGTATTCCACTGTACAGTACAAAGGCTAGGACAAACAAACACTATATTAAAAAACCAAAGCAGATCTGACACACAGGGAGCAAGAAGTATGAGGACCCTTCTTGAGTGACCTTACTATCGAAGGGGAGTGGGATGAAAACCTAAAGGGGACGGCAAATTTGAGAGGTGAATATGAGAATTAATTGGATCTGTTTTGGTTCTGCACAAAATAGATATGGGGGTGTCTGTCTGTCGAAGCAGAGAAATAACAGAGTGCGCTGATAGCCTTATCTAAATTAATGTGTTTTTAGAGACATCTTGAAGAACTGGAGACATACATTAGGGGGAAAAATCCTGAATCCTAGGGTGGGGGGGGGGTGCAGGTATGAGGAGATAATAATAGTTTATTTTTGGAGCGGCGTGAACGGGATGGAACATATTTGTAACCATTCTAAACCTTTTACTTCTTCACCTTGTGGAAAACTAGATGTGAAAACAAAATTATGTTTTAGCTCCATAGAATACCGGCGTGGGAAAAGCAAGCAAGCAAAAAGTGTTCAAATGTTTTTAATTTAAATCCTTCATTACATTTAATTTTGAGTCGTGGTATTACACAGAGCAAACCCATTTAATAAATGTGTATGATAACCCAAGGACATGCCACATATAGCGCTAATGGAGTGAGCCTGCTTTATGTTTTCAGTTTAATTGCATCAAGAACTCTAATTTCTAATATCTACAACAGAGCTTTACTGTTCCTGTAATAAAAAGCTTGGTAGAAATAATTTTTTTACTCCGTCTTTGACTTTAGAAACCCATCTATTGTCTGTTAACATGTTTTATCTAAAGTGTACATTTATCTGTGTGCTGTGAATTCGAATCAGAGCTGTACAGGCTGGCATATCTGAGCAGAGGAGGTTAAAGGAGAACAATTATGAAGAAAATAATACTATGTATCAGAACATTGTAGCATTTACTCTGTTAAATTAAGAAAAATTGGTCTAGATGAAAATTCTTGTTCTTGGGTAGAAAACTGGCTACAGAGAGTGGCCTTAAATGGTAACATAAGTACCGGCTGGGTGGAGTAGTACCGGCTGGGTGGAGTAGAGGTAACATCACTGCTCTGCGTGGAGAGAGTCTGTGGAGACATGGGTTCCAACCCCCAGGAGCACCTCTCCAGTAAGTGTCCTTGGGCAAGACACCTAACGGTACATATTCGCCACCCAGGACATACTTGAAAATATGTCGTGCAATTTTGGGCACCTGTCTTAAGAAAGGTTATTATAGCGCTAGAAAAAGTGCAGAGACTGGCGACTAAATTAATGCGGGGAATGGAAGGGTTAAGTTATGAGGAAAGACGAACAAGCTTAAACCTGTTTAGTTTGGAGAAACGGCGCCTTAGAGGGGATCTGATAACCTTATATAAATATATACGGGGCCATTATCAACCATTGTCTGATAACATATTCATTAACAGGACTATACACAGGACACAAGATCACTCATTTAGACTGGACGAAAGGAAATTCAGCCTAAAGCATAGCAAGGGTATTTTTCAGTGAGAACCATAAAGCTGTGGAATTCTCTGTCTGTTGAGGAGGTTGGGTCAGAGACTGTACAGACTTTTAAAAAATGACTAGATGACTATCTGCAAAAACATAATATTAAGGGTCATAATATTTAATATGTTGGTAAAAGCAGTGGCGTCACTAGGGTTGGTGTCACCCGGTGCGGTAACTTATAGTGTCACCCCCCCCCCCGAGTTTTACAGATTTTTTTAACTACTCTTACTCATAAATCAGTACTCCCATATAACACTGAATGCTCATACACACAGTGCACATTACTATGAGGTTTATTGCTGTGGAGCTCTCTCCTATGCTCACACACAAATTTTTGCCAACTGCCAGCAAGTACAGTGCCTGATCGAAGGCAGTGAACGTGAAGGCACACATGGATATATATTGCCCCCAGCAGCTCTGGATATATTACCCCCAGCTCACATATGGATATATTACCCCAGCTCACAATTATATATTGCCCCCAGCAGCTCACCCATGGATATATAGTGCCCCAGCTCACATATGGCTATAGTGCCCCAGCTCACATATGGATATAGAGCCCCAGCTCACATATGGATATAGAGCCCCAGCTCACACATGGATATATTGCCCCCAGCTCACACATGGATATATTGCCCCAGACCCGCTCACACATGGAATATATTGTCCCAGACCAGCTCACACATGGAATATATATTGTCCCAGACCAGCTCACACATGGAATATATTGTCCCAGACCAGCTCACACATGGAATATATATTGTCCCAGACCAGCTCACACATGGAATATATATTGTCCCAGACCAGCTCACACATGGAATATGTATTGCCCCAGACCAGCTCACACATGGATATATGTGCACCAGACCAGCTCACACATGGAATATATTGTCCCAGACCAGCTCACACATGGAATATATATTGTCCCAGACCAGCTCACACATGGAATATATATTGCCCCAGACCAGCTCACACATGGATATATTGCCCCCAGACCAGCTCACACATGGATATATTGCTCCAGACCAGCTCACACATGGATATATTGCACCAGAACAGCTCACACATGGATATATTTGCCCCAGACCAGCTCATATGAGTATATTTGCCCCAGACCAGCTTATATGAGTATATTTACCCCCAGATCATATGGGTATATTTGCCCCCCAGCTCATATGGGTATATTTGCCCCCCGCTCTCACCTCCAGTCTGCTCCCCCAATTAGATCCTGGCTGCGGCCGCATGCTTTTTCCTCCTACGTGCGGCCGCTAGCATGAGTATCTGCCGCTTGCCTGGGGTTCTATACACCAGCCAGCCACGATCTCGCGAGATCGTGGCTGGCTGGTGTATAGAACACCAGGCGAGCGGCACATAGTCATGCTGGCGGCCGCACGTAGGAGGAAAAAGCACGCGGTCGCTGGCAGGATCTTCTCGGGGTGCTCTTGGATGCCCCCCCAAACTGGATGCTTGGGGCCCCCGCCCCCCCTCTGCACGCCACACTTTTGTGTCACCCTAAGGGCTGGTGACAACTGCTGCGGGCCGCACCCCCCACCCCCACCTAGCGACGCTACTGGGTAAAAGCTTCTGGATCCAAGGAGAAATCTGACTGCCGTTCTGGGGTCAAGAAGGAATTTTTCCCCAGGGTGGTGCATATTGGTGAGCGCTTCAGACTGGTTTTTGTTGTTTTTTTGCCTCCTTTTGGATCAACCGCAGTAGGCTATGTGTGAAAGGCTGGACGCATGTCTTTTTTCAGCCTATGTAACTTGTTATGAAAAAAGCCATTAGGATGGGACCACAACTTTTATTACTAGTATTTCTTTCCAGGGTGCCCCATTTCACCCCCTCCCCATTTAATTCAGTTCACCCCTCCCCATTTAATTCAGTTCACCCCCCCATTTAATTTAGTTCACCCCTCCCCATTTAATTCAGTTCACCCCCTCCCCATTTAATTCAGTTCACCCCCTCCTCATTTAATTAATTTCACCCCCCCATTTAATTCAGTTCACCCCCTCCTCATTTAATTAATTTCATCCCCTCCCCATTTAATTCAGTTCACCCCTCCCCATTTAATTCATTTCACCCCCTCCCCATTTAATTCATTTCCTCCCTTCCTCATTTAATTAATTTCATTCACCTCCCTCCTCCCCATTTAATTTATTTCATTTCACCCCTCCTCATTTAATTTATTTCAGTTCACCCCTCCCCATTTGATTTATTTCACCCCCTCATTTAATGAATTTCACCCCATCTCCTCATTTAATTAATTTCACCCTCTCACTAACCCATTTAATGAATTTCACCCCTCCCCATGTAATTGATTTCACCCTCCACATTTAATTTCACCCACCCACTTGCCCATTAAATTAATTTCACCTCCCCATTTAATTCATTTCAACCCCACCCTTCCCACGGTGCTTTCACCTGACCTCGGCGTGCGGCGAGTAGTAAAATGTGGGGGCGGGGATTATCCCTGCTTCCCTCACTGCTGCGCGCCGGATCCTCCTTTATGCTGTGAAAATATGAAATAAACAAGATCACAACGGTATAAAATATCTATGAAATGAAAAGGCTACCTCTGCGTCAGGGATAAGATGGATAATATATACTTCACATATTCCTCAGGAATCTGCAGGGGACATGTGTACCAAGGAGAGAAGTGGCGAATTGGGTTGTAGTACAAACAATGGAATCCTTTTGTATCTGTTTAGCATATCATAATGATTATCAATACCAGAAATTCAACTGTGACATTGTCTGGTGTAGAAATCTATATCGGATAGAAGAGGCATTTTCATTGATTGTTTTCTTTGCACACCAACATCACTGGCAATAGATGTGAGCACAGCGATGTTCAATATGTAATGAGGCTTTTGATGTTTTGCATATTATCACTTTGTCTCATTTATACTTATGTTTAAACAGAAAAAAGTTACCCTAAACACCTTCTTGGACACTCTTATGTCTGACCCACCACCTCAGTGTCTTGTCTGGTTACCTCTTCTGCATCGACTGGCGAATGTAGAGAATGGTGAGTCAATTTTATTAAATACATATATTTGGTTCTTTGCCTTTTCTGTTTTTGAAGGATTCTTTCAAACCACTTTCTAATACATTAAAGCTACTTTTTGGCAGCGTAGGCACTTGCAGGTGGACTGCCCCACCAGATTTTTGCCACTTAGTAATCTGACTTCTTGCAATGCCATTTATTATGGAATCCTATCTGGAGGGATGTTTGATAAAAGCAAAAAGGAAGCAGAAAACAATAAGATTTCTTCTGCTGTTAGTTTCATTTCCCAATTGCAGAATGTGCCATTCGCAATTTATGATTTATGTCCGTGTTAATTTCGTTGTCTAATAGCTTTTGGCAAAGACTTAGGGCCCTATTCCCTGGTGAACGTGTCCCCATTTTGCCGCGATATTCCGGGGCAGGCTCTTTCTCAGCACCTCGCCCTGGAATGCAGCGCTAACTGCAGGGATACTCGATGTAGTGCTTCTGTGCCGCCACGATTATCACCTCCTGGAGTCCATAGGACTCCAAGGTGGCTTGCGCTTCCGGTCCGCGAGTCTTGCACAATCTCATTCTCACAAGATCGCACAGTTCCACAAACTGATTGCTGAGGGAGACTGGGAACTATTTGTTCTTACTCTGCTCCCGGCAACAGGAAGCAGCGGCTTGGCTGCCGTTCGTGCCGCGGATGAGAGGTGAGTATACCAGATTTATGGGGGGTATAGGGGGTGCTAAATGATTTTGCAAATGTGGAATACTTTAGCACCAAGTAGCTAAACACTAAACGTTAGTGTCAGGATCCGTGCCTGCATATGGTCAATACCTGTTAAGTGCTGCCGTAGTTCCTAACCAGCAAGGAATCCGTTAACAGTTAAGCGCAAGCAAACATACACCACACCCTCCTGTCTGGAAGTAAAGGTTCACCCCCCCCTATACAACCTGACTTTGCATTGAAAGTAATACCTTTATACCATGCAGACCTGTCCTATGCTTCCTATGCTATACTGTGTACCAGACAACCCTGCTTTCCCACCGACCACCGTACTACACCAGCCCTTTGACCACGGATCGCCCTTTGACCATCCTCTGGAATATCCCTTTTGTACCTATGGCTTGGATCTCCCACTATCCAAGTTCAGGGGGGTCTGAGCCCAGTGTGTGGGTATACACCGTTGGTACCTTTTGAGTAGTGGGAGATTTACAAACCATGCTATCAACCAGAAAGAGTCGCTGGTACTGAAATACGTGCAAAGTCATCTTTGATGCAGCAAACCCCACATTCATTTCAGCCTTGTTAGGCCTCTTCTGGAGGGTACTGTTGACAAACCTCTAGGCCCGTTGACCAAGGGGTCCATGTCTGAATTACCTGGTATACTTATAGTGAGCGAAAACTGCATTTATGAGATATTCCTCAAACTTCAATGATATGGTACCCTGTATAAGCAAGTTACTCCGTGAATCACTGTTGGAAAATTGACTGTTTTATATATCTGTACACGATCAACCAAAACACAAGGATGTCAGTGTCCAATATTTTAGTTTGATTTAAATAATGTGGAGTGTGAGTCATAAGTATGGAGTTAGATTGTGTTGCCTTATCCTACAAAACTACAGGAAGCTATTGACAGCTATTGGGCCAGAGTCACAGGACCACAGCTGTGTGATAAGTACAACAGTGTCCGTTACCATCACAACTGGGGGATGTTAACATTTATTGCTGATTGATCAGTTCAGTGCTGAATTTATACTTCAGGTATTTGGCCAGAGGGCCAAGGAGCACTTTATCTCACTCCTTGTTGATCTCCATGTCATTTGTATCATATCATGAAGAGTAGACAGATTAGACTTATTTTATGCTTCATTACATCTAAAATGTCTTTCTAGAGGTCGTTCTAGCTGACAAGGGGCTGCATTCTGCGACTTGTGGTAGACGTATCACCAGGGCCGCCATCAGGGCATTACGCCCCATGCTGCCGTAAGGGGACCGGGCCCGGTGGGGGGGTCCTGGGCCCCCGTCAGCAGCGGCGTTGCCCTTTTACAGCTCCGGTATCGAACTCGATGAGTCCGAATCCAGAGCTGTGTCTCTGCTGCAGGAGCCGGAGGAGACACTGTGTCTCCTCCGGCTCCTGGCAGCTTCACTGGCTGGCTGGGCGGGGCCAAGCAGTGTGTGGGGGCCTTCCAAGCACGTTGCTTTGGCTCCGCCCCCTCCACTTAGTGAAGCTGCGCGCCTGAGATGGAGGGCCCGGGCTGAAGATAGAAGACAGAAGAAAAGAAGAGCTGAAGGAAGGAAGACAGCGGAGTGGTGAGCCAGGGCCCAGCCTAGACCCAAGGCCCAGACCCCAAGGCCAAGACCCCAAGGCCCAGACCCCCAAGGCCCAGTCCCCCAGGGCCCAGTCCCCCAGGGCCCAGTCCCCCAGGGCCCAGACCCCCAAGGCCCAGACCCCCAAGGCCCAGACCCCCAATGCCCAGACCCAGACCCCAAGACCCAGACCCCAAGACCCCCAGGGCCCAGACCCCCAGGGCCCAGACCCCCAAGGCCCAGACCCCCAGACCCAGGCCAGACCCCAGGGCCCAGACCCAGGGCCCAGACCCAGACCCCGAGGCCCAGACCCCGAGGCCCAGACCCCCAAGGCCCAGACCCCAGGCCCAGACCCCAGGCCCAGACCCCCAGGGCCCAGACCCCAGGCCCAGACCCCCAGGGCCCAGACCCCCAGGGCCCAGACCCCCAAGGCCCAGACCCCCAAGGCCCAGACCCCCAAGGCCCAGACCCAGGGCCCAGACCCCAAGACCCAGGGAGCAGAGCCCAGACCCCGAGACCCAGACCCCAAGGCCCAGACCCCAGGCCAGACTCAGGGCCCAGACCCCAGGCCAGACTCAGGGCCCAGACCAGAGCACAGACCCCAGGGCCCAGACCCCAAGGCCCAAACCAGACCCAGGGACCAGGCCCAGACCCAGACCCCAAGGCTATCATATACAGCCCGTTACTGTGAGATTTATTGCTGTGGATTCTGTGATACGTTCATACACACCGCACATTACTGTGAGTTTTATTGCTGTGGATTCTGTGATACGCTCATACACACTGCACATTACTGGGAGTTTTATTGCTCTGGTGCTGTGTTATGTCCTTTTTTTTTTTTTTTGAAGGGGGAGTAAAGCTGTTAGGGGTTGAGGGGGTGCCGGGGGGCCCCATCATGAGGTTTAGTAAGGGGCCCCATCATTTCTGATGGCTGCCCTGCTTATCACTAAGAGTTCAATGGAAAAAATGATGCTATTTACCTGATGTAGTTATACCTTGTTGAAGATTTGATCCCCGGGCATTGACTCCTGCTCTGGCTAGCTAATGGCTAGCTAAATCTTGAAGCGACCGGAAAAAGACTGGTAAACAGGTTTTTATAAGGAAGATTCTGCTGGAGTATAGGCACATATTTTAAGAAGCATAAGGAGGCACTCTTCCTACAGCAGACCCTGTCAATGTGCCATGCAAATGCATTGAGCGGCATTGGTCTATCTGCTCTGCATCCTCTGCAGTCTGTACCAGCAAGCTAACTATACTAAATTAATTTGTTCCTGGTGACTGGAGTGTCCCTTAAACGTTACAATAACATAATGCAGCATTGCAGCAAGCTAAAGGTTCCACGTCCTTTGTTTAGGGATAGTACATATTCCTGGGAATACATTGTTTAAAAACACGGTCTATTTAAGCATCATTCTTGATATATTAAGACGTTTTTTTTACCCCAGATTAGAAGGATGCTCTATATCTCCTTTTGAATGTGGAATTGTCCTGCAAGAAGAATTGAGAAATCAAGGCAAGCTGCAGCTTTGCAACAGCCTAATGATAATTGCAGACACAGTAGCATTAGGAACTAGATCACTAGTACCAGTCAGTGCAGGTTGCATGCAATCAACAGTGATGTCATAGCTTAAGGTCATATGCACAAAAAAACAGAAATCAATTATGATAGCTGTTCACAGGAAGTCTGACACTTTGCTTGAAAACGCGTTCTTTGACAGATGTATGGTGGAAAAGGCTTCAAATGTTTAACTCTCCATTGTGTTTCCTCTACTGGCCAAGCTTCGAATGAAAATAAAATTCATCCTTCTTTAATTCATAGGTATTGTTCTGTTTAAAGGAGAATACAAAAACACAAAAAGCTTGCCAAAGCATCTATACAGCATCCCGTGTATACTGCATCAACACCAGGAATGATATTGTTCTTAATATCTGTTCAATCTAAATTACAAGTGCCTGGAATAAGACTCCATCACTGAACATCACAGTTAATATCTCCAAATCTCATTTTGCTGTCATTTCATGATTCCTCTGCTTTTCATATTGGTTTTACCTGACTAGCGTCACCCTCTGCCTGTCACCGTTCTTTTCTTCTCTTGTCTCCATTCATGTCTCGCCTTGCACCTGTCCTCTTAGCTCTGTTTCAACATTTGCCTCTCCTTGGTCATCTTAATAAATGTTCATTCTCATTGTATTCCCTGTTCCCCATCTACAATTCACCTTTGTCTACTAAAGACTATCTGCATATGTCCAAGGTTTCTCGTGCATTGTACATCGCCCAATGCCGTCCGCCAATCTCTTCCTTAATATCAGTATTCCTTTCCTGTTGGTTGATTTCTCTAGCACAGTGACCTACCAGTTACCATGCTTTTTCCATTTCCACTTTTACCTTTTTCCTACTTGTGTCACCATAAAAAAAAACAGCAAATGTGACTGCACCCTGGGTAATAAACATACGGTACGTATCTGCATCTCCACTTAGAGCCTTCTCCCTCAAGTATGAACAAGCAATAAGAATAAAGCTATATAAATTATGTATCTAAAAAGCAAAAAACAGAAACATAGGGCAGACCGTTTAAACACGTAAACCAAATAAAACTGACCCTTGGGAACCACACAGGATTAATAAGTATTATTATTACCACACCAAAAAACAATAATAAAATAATATCCAATTCGCTGATGAAGGCTTGATTCAGTGAGGCGAAATGCGTTGGATTGGATATTATTTTGTTACCATTAAATCTCATTTTTAGATTCTACATCATTGAAGCCAGGCTGGTTTTTGGTGCAGAGATGCTGTACTAGCAATCCAGGTGACAGAATGATCCCTGGTGAAGGTACTGCATCAGATTGTTTCTGGGAACAGTAAGCAATAGCAGCGTGGTAATGATTGTTGTGCCTCTATTTATTATTAATCCCGAGTGCGGTTCCCAAGGGGCCATTTTTATTTTGTTTACGTGTTTAAACGTTCTGCACTATGTATCTTATTTTTTGTTTTTAGAAAGATCTCCTTTATTCATCTTCATTTCCACCCTTGTGTCACGGATCCCCCCCCCTTGATCTATGATACTGGTCCCTGTATACAATCTACCCCTCTGATCCTTAGGTGGTCGGTACAGCTAACTATCTTCAGAGAACCAAGTGATACGTACCCAGCAAGGGTTGAACAGATACCAGAATAGAATATAAGAATAGACTTGATTGAAGGAACAGGGGTCTTAGTACCAGTTAGACGTGTGCCAATATTGATACACAGAGCAGGATCACTAGTACTTGCCAAGTCGTTACACAGAGCACGGTTTTCTGTCAATGCCAGGTTGGTACACAGAGCAGGATCGTCAGAGAATGCCAAGTTGGTGCACAGAGCAGGATCGTCAGAGAATGGCAGGTTGGTAGACAGAGCGGGTTTGTCAGAGAATGCCAGGTTTGTATGCAGTGCAGGGTTGTCAGGGAAAGCCGGGTCGATGTACAATATATAAAATATACTTGGAGAGCTAAGGGAAGTGAATACCACGTCAGGGCACAGGGTTTTAAACCCGGCGGGCGCCGCGTCATCAAGCCGCACCCCGCCCCCTGGCATCTCACATGACCGCAAGACTTGTGTTCTTCACTTGGCGCCTGGCCAGAGGGCAGCGAGTAGGACGCTGCCGGGCACTGTGTATTATCAGCATGGGATGTGACATTGTGCTTCACTTTTATTCCCACTTGTAACTCCAGGTACTGCCAATGTTTCCCACTTTTCGTGTTGTCTATTTATTCCTATCTGCATAATATTCTTGCTATCCATAGCCAGCTTCTCTCCCTTCTTCCACATACATCCCCCTGTTCTTGCTGTCATTTATCCCATGGGTCTCCAGCACTCCATATCCTTTCAAACATCCAGTTTTCACTCTCCTTTCTTGTTTTGTCCAGATTTTTGCTTCTACCTGTGACCAATGTCGATTCCTTTCTCTCCTATATATTCTCTGTGTTCTCTCTTGCTCAGACCATTTGTTATCCTGTTTGGACTCTGCCTACTTCTTTTTTTTTTATTTATTCTTAATCACTGAAAATCCCACAACGAAGTAAAGAATAAGAATATAGATAAGATTGAATGGACTGTTCCATCTGCAAACTGAATATTAACCAGCACCAATTTAAAGAGGGTTCCTTAATATGCATCAATTCCCAATATTTGTAGTTTAAACATAAGTCTTACCACGTAGAAGTACTAAATCCTAATTTGAGTTTGCCTGTGACAGAGGCGAGCTCAGTGGTTAATGCTCCAGTGCCAGTAATTTGAATTATTTTACTCACCAACAGATTCACCTCAGTCTTTTATGCGTCAAAGAATGATGAACTGAATAAAATAAATACCAAACTACACTTCATTGAAGGATAAATCATTCTGATATTGCATATTTTTATTGTGTGTTATGTATTTAAAGGGATACTCCAGGGTTCAAATGAGGGGGGGGGGTGAAACAGAGGGGTTATACAATAACCCTTACAGACCCTCCCCACACTACCTTCTCCCTTATAAACCCCAAAGTATATCCGGTAAACTCCCCTTTATTCCAGCACTGAGCTTCCTTGATGTTGGCCGAGTGCAACAAGCTGTGGCTTCCTGTTAGGACAGAAGATAACTTCTTAATCCACTCCACAAAGCTGTATCTGCGCTTGCTGATTTATGGCTTTATGGGCAGAGCAAGTCCCTTGCACTCAGCCAGCTGAATTAGCCCTCAGAGATTTGGGCTGGGGCAGTACAATCGGGTCAATGTGGCCATTCTATCTGCACTGAATGGTTACAATTTCCCTTTAAGGATAGGATTCAGAAAATACAATGGTGGAAATATAAAATAATACAGCTGTTCTATAATTCCTTGCTTAATCAACTAAGGACGAGGTGTGGACGCTCCCCAACCTGTGCTATTTAATGTTTAACCCAATAAAGGGATAAATTCCCATGGACCAAATGCTTACGCTGTCAGATATCTGTATTACTGACATATACTGCGAAGGTGACGTGAGATCATCAGGGGTCCAAAGGCTTCTATAGAGTTTTCTACCAGTCAACAGACCTTTAATAACAAATCATATTCTTTCACCGTGCAGCAGGAAATTCCCCCTTACTCTTTAATAGACTATATATGCCCTCCTACTGTAATCATTTACTAGTTGGAATTCACCAGGGATTTAAAACTTCCATCAGGTTGGAAGTAGATGTTTGTGACTCTTAGTTTGGTTTATTGAGGTTGATGGTGATGGATATAGTTGATCGATGCTTGCTGGGATTCTGCAGATCTGTGATCAAATGAGGTTATTGAGGTGAAGTGGGTCACTCATCCCTGCTGTGCGCATTAATAGTACACGTTTGCTTTTCCGCATCTGACTTGTTCCTCTCCCAGATATCATGTATCTTATATTATGGAATGAATTTGTACACTCTGTATTCTTCTTTCATAGTCTTCCACCCTGTTGAGTGTTCTTATTGCCACAGTGAGAGCATGATGGGTTTCCGCTATCGTTGCCAGCAGTGTCACAATTACCAGCTCTGTCAGGACTGCTTCTGGAGGGGGCATGCGAGTGGTTCTCATAGTAACCAGCACCAGATGAAAGAGTACACGTCATGGGTAAGTGTCGGTTCACTGGGCATTGCAGCTGCATCCCACAGGAGAGAGGCGCATTAGAGAGAAGAAGAAAACTAAAAACATAGGGAGATACAGCAGATGAACATTTAGCTGTCACTGGTGATTCCTCAGGTAGATCTTAGAAGAGCGGTGTAAGTATCACGTTTGGATAGAATGTTTTTTATTATCACTTTAACAGACACATTTGTAACAAAAGGGTTCTTTATAGATAGTGCAGTTTGACTGATGGGGATAACTATGTACGTGATTCTGACCATGCTGCGCTGCTGTTCCTTATAGCACTGTGACGGCTTCTTGCAGCAAACCAATTTCTTCAGGTTGGCTGAGCATCATTACAAATGGAGTCCAGAATATCTGTAGTGCCAGTATCAGCTGTCACTCCTATAGCATGCATAAAGGATTACTATTTTAAGCAAAAACAATTAGATTATGGGCACTACTAGTTGGTAAATACAGCATTTTCAATTGTTTTGGGATTTCAAACTGCTTCTCCTTCAGGCCAGTGTATAAATGCAATATATAATCCTCCTCCTCACTTCTACAGTACCCACAGGACTTGGTCTGCCTTAAGAGGTTATGATTTAGGAGGGATGTGTAATGGTGGTCCATTACGTAGTGTTGGACTACATTTGCCATAATTTACTGCCAGTCAATGCCGTGAATTATGGATCAGAGCGTTTCCGTAGCTATGTTTTTACTCTATCCTCAGAAGATCTCATATTTTTGCACTGGTGTTTTGAAGACTGCCTGAATTTACTGGAACATTTGATGTATACATGTGTTTTAAGAAAGAGGCTATTACAAAATTCAATCAAATTTAAGCCTTTTTTTTAGTCCACAATGTGGATGTGCTCTTAGAATTTACCACTATTTTCCCTTTTAGAAATCACCTGCCAAGAAGCTCACTAATGCACTTAGCAAGTCTCTAAGCTGTGCTTCCAGCCGTGAACCTTTGCATCCAATGTTTCCTGACCAGCCCGAGAAACCCCTAAATCTGGCTCACATTGTGTAAGTAGCACAACTTTTATTCAAATTCCATTTTATTAAAGCCTTCCATGGTTTATTAAAGCCTTCCATTCATCAGAATGTTGCTTTAAATAACAAGTAACTATATGGACCAGTGATGACGGAATTTAGGAGGTCAAGGTTTCCCAAAATTAAGGACTAGACCATACTTTTTGAACATCAGGTCTACCTTATCCATCGAGCGACCACAACACAAATGGTGTCCTATCATGGCAACTCCTAAGTCACAAAGGTAACAAACCCCTTCACTACCAAGTGATTTCCCATAAAACCACTGGCAGGAGCCAGTGGTCATATGGTAATTTTTTTTTTACAATACCCACACAGTAAATATATACAGAGCTGTCCCACTGTATATCTTTCCTGTAGGTTAGCCCCTTTTTGAAAGAGGGCTCCCTCTGCTGGCCAAAAAGCGCTACTACATTTACATTATATCTTTAGCTCTGTTTTTCTTTGTAGGAAAAATGGATCTCGCAGCTTTTCAGATACGTTCAACACATTGTGCTGCCATGTCTGATGTGTTGAAATGTCAGTGGCCTTTTCTGGAGCACATTTCCAAATGAATTTAATTTGCAATAAACATCCTTTGCATTACTCCAGAATGAGACCACATCAAGTATACTTGATCTTGCGACACCTGTAGGTGCTATTTAAGAATGCATATACTTGATAATAGTGCGTCCCATCTGTGAATTATCATCTCCTAAACTTTGTGTAAGTTGCATTAATTTGGGCCTCGGTATTATTATTATTATTATTCTTTATTTATAAAGCGCCAGCATATTCCGCAGCGCTGTACAATAAGCACAGTATAGACAGGGTTACAATACATTGAACAACATTTGACAAACAGTACAGGAGGAGATGAGGCCCTATTCCCGTAGGAACTCACAATCTGGGAGGGTTGGGGTTGGAAACAGGAGGAGAGGACTGTAAGGTGAGAGTGATTGATGGTTGTGTCAGTGAGTTGGGTGGTAGGCTTCCCTAAATAGGAATGTTTTAAGGGAGCGTTTGAAGGAAGAGAAGTTAGGGGAAAGTCTGACAGTACGAGGGAGAGCGTTCCAGAGAGTGGGCTGCGCGTGAGAAATCCTGCAGTCTATCATGGGAAGAGGTGATGCGGGGAGAAGCTAGGCGCAGGTCACTGTTGACCTTAGGGAGCGGGCTGGGGTGTATTTGGTGATTAGTGAGGACAGGTAGTGGGGAGCTGAGTTAGTGAGGGTTTTGTAGGTAAGGATAAGGATTTTGAACTTAATTCTGCAGTGGATGGGGAGCCAGTGAAGGGACTCGCAGAGGGGAGCGGCAGAGACAGAGCGGCGGGTGAGGTGAATTAGCCTGGCGGAGGCGTTCAGGATGGATTGTAGGGGGGAGAGGCGTTATAGAAGGAAGAGCTATTCCAAGGTAGTCTGTACTTCTTGCCTGGAGATGGTATTTCTCAAAGAAATACAGATGCCCAGGACCTGGTGTTAAGTTATTTTGCCACAGCTAAATCCATTAACACTGTAAGTGGAAATAACGTAAGCCTTAAAAAATTCCTATACACCCCTTTTATCCCGCAATGGAGAGATCGGCATGGTTGTCTGCCTTCTCACGCATCGTGAGACTGGGATCAAATTATTTTCCAATGTCCATATGCACATCATCCATGGCTCCTGCGTCAATCCACCAGTGCATGCTTGCAGCTGGGACATGCTGGGCTACATGGAGTTCTATAGACTCCAAAACCCAATACCTGCACGTTAAAAATATAACCTTCACAATAACATACGCGCTAAAGGACATAAATTCTACGGTATTGTTAGTCATACACACAAAGCTTTATAATAGAATAAACAACTATACAATAATGAAAGAGCAGAATTCTTATACCATCATAGGGATACTTGGCTGATAACCGTTTTATTGCAACCTTCAAACATTATAGGGCTGTTTATATTTAATATTGCACAGTCATTTCACCTTCAACCACTGCACCAATAGAAGTGTCAATGACACAAAAAACAAATTGCATTGATTATGTGATACAATACATAAATGCTAGATTTGATTTAGAACATTCTTTCTAGATATGTTTTGTGACCTCTTAGTTTCCCTACACTGAAGGTGTTGCCTGAATGGAGAGAAAAAAGGAGTTTTGTGCTAGTGTATTGTTCTTGCGTGTTAATCTGTTATTTTTGTTTGTGTGTGTCTTTTTTTTCTGTTTCTGTGATACTCTTTTTCTGTTTGTCTGTGTTTATTTGTGTCAGTCACAGGGGTCAGGTCGAGGGGGAACACGTGGGAACGCAGTTCCACTATTTTTGCAGCAGGAACGCCGTTCCCTTTTTTCCACACACTATATAAAGCTTTTATTCAGGTGTGGAATCCTCTTTCCCTTTTAAGCCACAATAAATAAAGGGTTTATCATATATTTTTACAAAATTCCACATAGATACATAAATCTAGAAGATTTCCGTTTGTGTTTGTGTTAAGTGTGAGATGATAATTACTAATTGGGGGACAAAAATCTTGGTGAGTTTCCACACTTTTAGGACTTGAACCCTGGTTAGTCATGACTAAGGCCACACAGGACAAAACCTTGCATTATTCTCTAATATAACCGTGACTTACCTCAGATCCTGTGCCCTATCAAATGGCGTTATGGGCTCCCGGCACTGCTAGTTGGTAAATACAACATTTTCAAATGGCTTTGAATTTCAAGCTGCTTCTCCGTAGGGTCAGTGTATAAATGCAATATATAATCATTTCCTAAATGAACCTCATCACTTCTACAGTACCCACAGGATTCGTTCTGCCTTAAGAGGTTATGATTTACGAGGGACGTCTCATGGTGGCCAACAGGCATTGGAATTTCTCTTGATTAGTACACTTGGGTCATATTTAGAATATTTTTATTTATATTTTTTTATACGGTTAAATTCTGAAGCAAGAACCTACTTCGTCATGTAATTGGTCATGTGTACCCTGTTTGCCTTTGAGGTTATATTGTAAGTTGTCACATATACTAAGAATTATTTGCTCTCTTTGTACAAAATCCACATAATTAGCATGACGTTGTCCCTCAGGATGCCTCTTTATAGTGAAAGGAACGGTTTATTTATTGTCTTTCATCTTGTCCACCCACAACCTATTCTTTTGGAGTTTTGATACCCTGAGCACGCCGTTTAGCCATATGCCGAACTCTTACCAGTGTTATCAGAATACAATGACTCTCTAACTTGTACTATTTGTGTGATTTTTTTTATTTCTTTTTGGCCAAAGGTAGAGATTCATGGTCAGTGTGTGGCATTGTTCTGTTCTGTTCTGTTCTGTGGGCTTGCATAATTCTCTACGAATTTAAAATTTAATGCGTTTGTCATTTTTTTTTTTTAATTTTAATCCTTTTACCGTGCCTTGTTTGCTTTTATTTCAGCCACTCTTGGCTATTTTCATTTCCGTATTATAACCACGATATCCAGTTTGGGTGTCAGCTCGCGCTAGCTGGTTTCTATCCTATAACAGGAGATCATAGCAATCCTGTGCTGCTGCAGATCTTCGTTGCTTATGGGTTTTTCCAGTAGCGTTTCCTCGCATGGTTACTTGCAGCTCGATCGTCATTACTATTTCAATGCTTAGTGAATCTAAGCCATCGATCTCAAACCCAAATATTTTAATTACTGCAAATCTCATTAACTACTTGTGTCAGGAGTAACTGAGAAAACCTACACTAATTGGAATCCGTAATATTCTACGACGAACTGAAAAAATGTATTTGTTGAGAAAAAATTATAAAATCCCCTCTCCAAATTCTTCAATTTGGAAGTCATAAGAAATGTGCTAGCTGTATGTGTCAATATACAGTGAGACTGGTAGCATTAGCTTTCCAGTGACTACCTTCACGTCTGCGGCTACCTGCTGCCACTAGGAAACTGTCTCCATCACTCAGGATCCCCGCGGGAATTACCTTGACTGTGATTCAATCCCTTCTGACATGCATACTTGCTGGCAGCATCATTTCCATGCGCCTTGTTTTAAACATTGAACTGCTGCAGCCTTTCACCGTATGTCATAGCACTGTTTATTAAGTGGTGCACAAATCCTTTTTTTTTCCTGTCATTATTCCTGTACATTCAAGTAACTGCTAGGGTCTTAATTGGGATAAGTCTTGCTAATGAACTGCATGAAAAAGCAGCTTTTCTCTGTATTGTAAAACATCTTTAACTTTGAGATCAAAATTTACATATTTGCTAAAACACAATTATGCACCCTCTCCACTCTGCCGTTTGGAGGTGTTGAGGTTTCCCACTTATCTAAGGACCCTTCAATATCTGACAGACCAGTGTGTTGCTAGGCTTAAGGCTGGGGTCAGACGAACGCAGTGCGAACGTGCGTTTAGCCACACTTTATTAAGGCTGTGGTAGCAGCAAATGACGTCCAACGCAGGCCCACACACGAAGTACAGCCGCAGGAAAGTTCGGCCACGCAACGCAAGCGGCAAACGAATGCATTTTTGCAAGAACGTCGAACCACTAGTACTGAGTGCGCAGCGTCCGCATATCGGCGTGTGTGTGTGATAAGGAGACGTCAGACGTTGCTCATGTCCGGCCAACATAACGTCCAGACACCCAAAGTTTCCTGGTTTGTATCCGTAAAAAAAAATCACGGCCGTAATTGCGCATCGTATGACCGCTATCGCGTATTCGGTGAAAAAGTACGTCCATGCGTTCGGACGCACTTTTTTACAGACGATGCGAAAAATGCGTTCGTCTGACCCTAGCCTAATAGTTAACTCCCTTCCCTATAGTGAAATCCCTTTTTTCCCTTATCTATATATAAGCGTGTCATGTGATTTAGCAGGGGGTATTGAGGTGGGGGGGGGTTGTATCATAAAAGTGAAGTTTGAAATCTGTACAAAAGAAATCGTATTATAAAAAAAACCATAAGGTCTCAGCTTTCACAGATAGAGAAATATATAAGTTCTCCTATTAAAACAATAACATAGATGTATGGAAGTACAAGACTAATGCACGATTTGTATGACTATATAACAAACAATGTACAGAGCACTCTGCTTAAGTATGCTATTAGAGATTTTAAAAACACATATTGTAGCTGAGAATACATTTAGTAAAGATAGATACTTAGTCGCACGTTGTGGTCCTGTGGTCACAAAATGTTTAAGCCCGCCTAAGCATCAATGTATTCCGTCACAGTGGGTATATATATATATATCTGTAGCCTGCACTTTGATTGTTTATATTCAGGGAGTGGTATTTTGTAACTAAGAAGCATGTTGTGGGGAGCAGAATTTGTTTTGGTTCCCTTTTAAAAAAAAATAAAATGCGTATTGTAATATGTTTGTTTTGTTTCTTTGTTGCTGCATTAGAGATACTTGGTAAGTATTGAATCATTGTAGAAAATATCACTCTAATGTCATAGGTCTGTCCAGCATCACATTTAGAATATAACCCCTAATTCTGAAGCCTTGTTTTGTAACGTATGTTTTAGAAATGTTTATGTAATATATGTTTGCATGTAAGCAATCCAGCCCATGTAACACTATCAATCATTGAATTCTATATTTCTTGTTCCATTACTCAATATTTCTGTCTGCATTTGCAAAATTATTATTTACATTTTTGTTTTGTAAAGACCATCACCGCACATTATCCACATTATTATTATACTTATAATTTTTTTTCCTACTTTTACCCAAGCTCCAAGCCTTTGCTGAATCGCCACCTTTTAAGTAGACGCAATTCTTGTGTCTCTTGGCTAATCTTACGGTAAAGATGGCCAGCACACAACTACATCCTCGCCTTCAGTCATTGTGTGTCTTTATGTGGGTTTTTTTTCTTTCTCCTGTAGGCCTCCACGACCGGTTAACAGCATGAATGACACCCTTTTCTCTCACTCTGTGCCCTCCTCAGGAAGCCCATTTACAAACAAAATGTAAGTACCTTGTAAATACTCTTTGACAATTGTAATTGGGCAGACTAGATGGGCCGAAAGGTTCTTATCTGCCGACATTTTTCTATGTTTCTATTTCAAGCAGTTTACACAATTTCTTTTTAATGTTCAATAATTTGGGATTACATTTCCGCTGGTTTTGCTGATGACTAGCCACCAATAAATCTAGATCCAGCTATGCACACTCAATTAAATGTGTGTGCTATCATATGTGTTCTGGTTAGATGCTGATTTGCAAAGCTCCAGAAGTAACTTGGCTCTATTTATGCTTATGAACTAAATTTTATATAATATTGAGCCCGAGGGTGTGCAGATTGTTGGAAATTAAGTTCACAAATGTGTGCTGCACCAAGTTCACCATCCATTCACATCACAGACCACCCGAAATGTAATATTTTATACAAATGGACACGTTAGGACATTAAAATGGTATTGTATAATAGTGAATAAGTCCTAAATATTCCTATAGTGATTCAGCCATGCCAGACGATTCTCTGATTCTGTCATTAATGTCATTACGTGTAACAAAATTATTTTACTAAATAAGTGTGAGCTGCAGTCGCTTTAAAATATTGTTTTCGAAGTAGCACTGGCTTTACTAGCGAGGTTAATGAGAGACAGCCGAACGCCCCGAAATGGCACTGAATTGGCCAAATGGCAAAAAATGGCAAAAAAATTGTGAATTTCCCCGTTCGGTGCAATTTCGGGGGCCATTCAGCTATTCTAAAAGAAGGCAGTTCGCCAAATTTTGGCGAATTGCCAGTAAAATACGTTGCTGTTCGACGGCGGTGAAATCCCCATAGAGAAGCAATGGTTAAACAATTCAGATAACACCCGATATCAGTGAAATTACCTGATTTTCGGTGGTTTAATCAGGCGAATACCATAGGTTTCAATGTTAAAAATATTCCTGTTTCTATTCAATATCTATTAATTTATAGCCATAGTCTATGTATTTGTTTTTCTGCGTTTTTTTGGCAAACAAAGTTTTTATTTTTTTTTTAATACTGGGTTTCCTGTTTCCTGTAACATACATTTTTATTATTATTCATAGGACCTTATATGTTAATTCCAGACATTTTTGTCCAGTAATTTTTTGCAGACAGCGTTTAAAATTTAGAAACTTTCAATCCTTTTTTATTTTTCATTTACCCCGTTCATCGGTTTGTCGGCTTTTTCCGGCAGCTCGGCTGTGCGGTGTTCGGCGGATTCTCTGCTTTTTTTCAGACTTGTTAGGTGGGTTTGTGGAGGAGCTATGGGTACATTCGGTGTGTTTCTGCAGCGTTTTGGATCGACCTGATGTTTTGGATTGTATCAGCGGTGTTTTCAGTTGATTTTCGGATCCGTTCCCTGCACTTTTTTGATTCCCCGAAGTTCGGTGAACGAGAGAGCACCAAAATTTCCCCCTTAAATCTTTTTTATGCTAATGGTAATACATTGTAGCAACATAATAATATAGGTTGGAAAAAGCCCAATGTCCATAAAGGTCAACCTTCCACATATCCCTTTGGCAGCTGTAAATTGAAAAGAAGCCAGGGTAATGTCTTAAAACTACTGGTAGGCACTCTGTTATATTGTACACAATTTTACATATCTGTTCTAATGCCAATACTTTTTTTTTTTTTTACAAATTAACCCCAGCATGTGTTATTTAATTTGCCGTTGTTGTTTAAAGCCATGTTGCTTTTTTTGTTCTTTTTTGTTGATTTGACTTAAGATACACATGGAATCCATTCATGGCGACAATAGCGGCCTCTAACGTGGCACTAAACTGGTACTACATTGTTTGACTCATTCAGGTTAATTGACAGTGTAGATGTAACCTGTCCACTGACTGATGAACATTCTCTGATAAAACTGTATGTAAGTCAGCTGCAGACTACCCCACGGTCAGTATGTCCCCAGTAGCCATTAACCGCTCTAGCTGAGTAGATAGTATACTAAACATCGCTTGCTGAGTTACACTAGACACGTGCCTAGATTGGTAAAAAAAATCAAAAGTTTGGAAATGGTACTATAGAGACATAACGTATGGGGCTACCTGATGTACCCGCTATAATATAGTTATTTATTGCTCAGTAGATGATATGTGATTCCATAATTCTTACTATGTATTTAACTGTGTTACGTTCCATTTGTTCTTCTTGGTAAACCTTTTTATCTTTTGTGATCGTCTTTGATTCTCTGTTATTACTTTGATTTCTTCATAATTTTTTTTTGTTCCCATAAAATATCCAAACTAGAAGCAGATAAATATCTTGTTTGTGTTTTCCTATAATGCTGTGCAGGGATTTCACATCTCACACCTGTCATGTTCTGATCGGATTCCAGTTCTATGCCACACTCATGTATTTGGGGTGTTTAGTATTTCTGTCTCGCAGTAACTAGTGTACAAAATGTTCTGGAAGTTTGAAAATGTCCTACACTTTTTAAGTGTTACTAGACAATGTGAAGTGATAAAATCTCTGTAGTCACAGCATAGCTCCACAACAAAAAAGTGCCAAGCGGAAAGAGGCCAAATAAAGTGCCTCCACACTCATCCTCCTGCTGGCGGGTACACACATAAATTAAAAATAAAGTCCCTACATATATATCTCAATTTTTTTTAGAAAAATGCACAGGCGGTAATAAAATCTCACCTATATAGAAAAGATCTGGAAAGAATGACGAAAAAGGTAAACAAGTGTTCTGGCTCAGGCTGCCATTGCGATGACGTCAGTCACGTCAGTACACCCAGTTGGACATAGAAACATAGAAAATGTCGGCAGATAAGAACCTTTCGGCCCATCTAGTCTGCCCAATTACATGGATACTTTACCTGGATTTATCTTTTGTTTAGGATAGCCTTATGCCTATCCCATGCTTGCTTAAATTCAATTACTGTTTTGGCCTCTACCACTTCAACTGGAAGACTGTTCCATGTATCCACCACCCTCTCAGTAAAATAATGCTTTCTGATGTTACTTTTAAACCTTTGCCCCTCTAATCTAAGACTATGTCCTCTTGTTTTGCTACTTTGTTTCCTTTTAAATATACTCCCTTCCTCTACCTTGTGGATTCCCTTTACGTATTTAAATGTTTCTATCATATCTCCTCTGTCTCGTCTTTTTTCCAAGCTGTACATGTTAAGATCATTAAGCCTTTCCTGGTAACTTTTCTCCTTCAAGCCGTACACCATTTTAGTAGCCCTTCTCTGAACTCTCTCTAAGATGTCTATATCCTTCTGGAGATACGGTCTCCAGTACTGCACACAGTACTCCAAGTGAGGTCTCACCACTGCTCTGTACAGTGGCATGAGCACTTCCCTTTTCCTACTGCTAATACCTCTCCCTACACAACCAAGCATTCTGCTAGCATTTCCTGCTGCTCTATTACATTGACTACTTACCCTTAGATCCTCTGAAATAATAACCCCTAAATCCCAACCCTCAGATGTTGAGGTTAGGACTGTATCAAATATTCTATATTCAGCCCTTGGGTTTTTACGTCCCAGGTGCATTATCTTGCACTTATCCACATTAAAACTCAAGGAAGTCAGTCTGCGTGGGACCCCGGAGAGAGAGGTGAGTATCGGCAGGAGGGGAGAATCAATCAAACGCACGGGACGTGCTATGCTTTCAGGCGGCTTTAAAGCCCACTTGCTGCTGCCGTTATAATTGTCTGCATTTATGTCATTCCTATGACATTTGGGATGGAATAAGTGTGTACATCCATTTTATGAAATGATTATGTCGAGGCACATTATCCAGATTAAGCTGTGCATTTACACGCAGACATCTTGATATAGCATATATAGCACTACTTTAAACTGTCCTACTTTATGCGGAACAACCTCAAATTGGGAAGGTCAAGTTGCGGGCAGCTCCTTCGTAGCAGGTGGGCATGACCTTTTCTACTTTTTTTTTTAAAAAGAAATTTTAGGCAGCCTTGTTTATTTTTGTGGACGGTTTACAGACAAGCCCATCTCCTTTTTTTGGCAGTTCCAGCCACATCACTCATGCCTGGGGGTTGACACCCCACATATGTGGGTGGATCTGCCTTTTGGGCCTCACCAGTGACACAAGTTATGCCAACTTTTAGAGCTGCTCATCCCTGTCCAGCGCTTCTAACTCCCACAGTTGGGAGGTATGCTTTTAGGGTAGCAGAAAATGCTTTGACATGAGTCTTACCTAGTTGACAATTCCTACACCGGAATAAGGAACAGGAAAACCAAGCAGGAAGCCGTGCCCAGGTGCCAGGGTGCACTAGCGCCACCATATTTATTGTTAGATCTACATTGTCAGAGAGAGCAAATGGACAAAGGTTTCGGAGGAAACCCCTTTCTAAATTCAAAGTGATCAGTGTACCAGAAAAAGAAAATCATGATGTCTTGCAAGTGTACATAAATTGTATATTTGCTCTTTATCTATGCACAAGAAGGCGAGTGATGGTATCGCTGTGTAAGATTTTGAATGTACAATGTGACAGCATTCATGTATTCCTGACAATTTGAGTAAAGATTATTAAAAGATCATTAAGTATGTCATTCATCCCCCAACGTGTAGGACCAGCTCTTGGGCAGGTTCAGGAGGTTGCGTTGTTTACGTGTGAGGTCCAGGATTATACAGTCTGGGAATGGACGCCTATTCTCTGACATCATTTGTAAGAGTGTAGGAGCATGCACTGACCTTCGGGACGTAATGACTCCTCAGAACATGCATCCTTTATGCGACGCTGGCTATATATGTGGTGGCGTCATCATTACTGAATTTTACACAAATACACCAGGCTTACTCCTCAGTTCAGCGTCACTATGGACAGCATTCTATAAAATATAAAGTGGGCAAGGATGGAATCAGAGCAAGGGGATGGGTTATAGACATGTGCTTTTCGTTTCGTCCCGTACCAAAATTCGGACGAAAATTAGTTGATTCGTATTCCGGAAGCTTTTTTTTTTTTTTTTCCCCGAACACAACAGGGTTTCTTTTTTCTTTCAGTCTGGCTCCGTTCCGGGTGGGCTATTCATGGAGCTCCAACCTGTTCAGAACCAAGGACAGCAGCTCTGGAGCAGGGAGATTACTTTTTTCCTTTTTTTTTACCCTAATCTAAGTAATTAAACTGTTTCACATACCGATAACTAATAAAAACAAAACTATTATTAATCTTTATTTATAAAACGCCAGCACATTCCGCAGCGCTGTACAATGGGCACAATATAGACAGGGTTACAATACATTGAACAACATTTTGACAAACCAGTACAGCAGTGGCGTAGCGTGGGTTGTCAGCGCCCGGGGCCAGCCAAGAATTGTGCGCCCCCCCCCCCCAACCTGTGGACACGTTATCGATATTGCCCCAGCTCTCACATGAATATTGCCCCAGCCAGCTCTCACATGGATATGCCGCAGCTCTCACATGGATATTGCCCCAGCTCACACATGGATATTGCCCCAGCTCACACATGGATATTGCCCCAGCTCACACATGGATATTGCCCCAGCTCACACATGGATATTGCCCCAGCTCACACATGGATATTGCCCCAGCTCACACGTGGATATTGCCCCAGCTCTCACATGAATATTGCCCCAGCCAGCTTACACATGGATATTGTCCCAGCTCACACATGGATATTGTCCCAGCTCACACATGGATTTTCCCCAGCTCATGGATATTGCCCCAGCTCATGGATATACCCCCACCTCATGGATTTGCCCCAGCTCACACATGGATATATTGCCCCAGCTCACACATGGATAATGCACCAGCTCACACATGGATAATGCCCCAGCTCACACATGGATATATTGCCCCAGCTCACACATGGATATTGCCCCAGCTCACACATGGATATTGCCCCAGCTCACACATGGATATTGCCCCAGCTCACACATGGATATTGCCCCAGCTCACACATGGATATTGCCCCAGCTCTCACATGAATATTGCCCCAGCCAGCTTACACATGGATATTGCCCCAGCCAGCTTACACATGGATATTGCCTCAGCTCACACATGGATATTGTCCCAGCTCACACATGGATTTGCCCCAGCTCATGGATATACCCCCACCTCATGGATTTGCCCCAGCTCACACATGGATATATTGCCCCAGCTCACACATGGATAATGCACCAGCTCACACATGGATAATGCCCCAGCTCACACATGGATATATTGCCCCAGCTCACACATGGATTTGCCCCAGCTCATGGATATTGCCCCAGCTCGTGGATATTGCCCCAGCTCGTGGATATTGCCCCAGCTCATGGATTTGCCCCCAGCTCATGGATTTGCCCCCAGCTCATGGATTTGCCCCAGCTCTCACATGGATTTGCCCCCAGCTCATGGATATGCCCCCAGCTCATGGATATGCCCCCAGCTCATGGATTTGCCCCAGCTCATGGATTTGCCCCAGCTCATGGATTTGCCCCAGCTCTCACATGGATTTGCCCCAGCTCATGGATTTGCCCCAGCTCATGGATTTGCCCCCAGCTCATGGATTTGCCCCCAGCTCATGGATTTGCCCCAAGCTCATGGATTCGCCCCAGCTCTCACATGGATTTGCCCCAGCTCATGGATTTGCCCCCAGCTCATGGATTTGCCCCAGCTCTCACCTGGATATTGCCCCAGCGGCAGCCAGCTCTCACATGGATACTTGCCCCAGCTCCGGATCCAGCAGGGGTTGAGGGGGCCCAGATGCCGGGCAGCGGGAGTGCCTGCCCGGTCCTGAACAGCGTGTGAGTCCGTCTGTTTTGAAGGGGATGCGGCTGCGTGCGTGCGCAGGTCACGCGGTCCGGCCAGTCAGGTGGTACAGAGACTCAGTACCACCTGATTAGCCGGACCACGTGACCGGCTGCGCCTGCACGCAGCCGCCTCCCCTTCAACATGGACGGACTCACTGTTCAGGACTGGGCAGGCACTCCTGCTGCCCGGCATCTGGGTCCCCTCAACCCTTGGGCGGCGCCCGAGGGCCCGGCGGGTCAGTCCGGGCCTCAAGCTTTAGGGGCGGAAATTTCTTTTGAAATTATGCGCCCCTAAGAAAACTGCGCCCGGGGCCACAGCCTCCCCAGCCCCCCCCCCCACGCTACGACACTGCAGTACAGGAGGGAACGAGGGCCCTATTCCTGTGGGAACTTACAATCAACCCGAAATACGATTTCACGATAAAAATGAAAAAACAAATGAATCCGAAAAACAAAATGCTGTAACGAATCAAGCTGAAATGCGAATTAACAATAAAAATTCAAAACGAATGGACAAGAAAAATGAAATATTGGCAGTTTGAATTTTCAGATTGGTCCGAAATACGAATCGTGGTAACATATCAAACTATCTGAAACAAAAAAAAATGGAACGAAATGATCTGAAAAGAAAAAAAAACCAGAACGAAATGTTCCGAATTGAAAAAAAAAAACACAACAGAAATTATCCGAAATTAAACAAATTTTTTGGCTTTGCATGTGTCTACGGGTAATGTGACAAAGGTATGGAGGACTGTGGATGTTGTTCTGCTGTGTGTACAGGAATTGTATTTCCTGTCATTTACCTTGTGCTTTATCCTCTAAAGTACCAAATAAATTCTACCGTGACTTCAGTTTTATTCTATGTATTCAGAAAACATATAGAGCCAGATCACCATTTACCTTTTAATAGGGAGTCGCAAATGGGGGAAAAAGCTGCTCAAGCCTTTTTCCACTTGCGACTCGCAATTAATGGCTCTATTCTGGCTGAGCCACTGCACGTGCAGCGTTACCCGGAATATTTTTCAGCCATTACCAATACTGGGAACCGCTGTGCTGCGGCTATTGACTCCTGGAATCCATAGGATCCCATGCAGACCAGGACATCTCTGCGTGAGCTCGCTTGGATGGGGTTGGTTAAGAGATGCGATAGAAGATCTTGACCATTTGTTCCCAGTCTTCTGCTGCTTGTAGCCAGAGGGAGTGGTGGATAGTGCCGCCACTAGATCTCGCAGGTAAGACAGGGATTTCCATGCCCCTTACATAGAAATGTTACCTGATTTTGCAAAAGCAACATCATTTAACACCAGCTTCTGAAAGATGGTGATTGTTTTTCTTTTATTAAATACCGGCTCCAGTGGAGAAGACCAGGCTACTTGGGAATAGCTTGCTCTTCTCCATTTAGCTGCAAATTAGCAGCTCCTATTCATATTAAGGGAGCTTTTTATCTAGAGCAGTGTTTCCCAAACCTGTCCTCAGGACCCTCGCCTCGCCAGGTATGCCAGATATCTGAAGCACAGAACAGATGATATGATTTTCTGCTCGGTGATTGCAGGATTCAGTCTGCTTTTCCACAAGGTGATCCTTAAAATCTGGTCTGGTTGAGGGTCCCGAGGAGAGGTTTGGAAAACACTGATTTATAGTATCCTGCTGCAAAATCAGAGCTTGCAGCTTGGTTATGATATCGGCCGGGGCCTTTACCTTAATGGGGTATGTGATCTGAAGTAATGATCTGTCCTTGACGTATTTCATTACCTCTTACTGTTTGTTTTATGTATATTATTGCCTTGATATCACCGTTTTGTTTAATGCAAGACTCTGATAGCACTGAAACTTCACAACCTTTACATGTGCTCCCAGATAAACCATAGGTTTACATAGTTACATAGTTACATAGTTATATAGGCTGAAAAAAGACATGCGTCCATCGGGTTCAGCCTCTCCCACATAACCTACTGCTGTTGATCCAAAAGAAGGCAAAAAACCCAGTCTGAAATGCTCACCAATATGCAACATACTGGGAAAAAATTCCTTCTTGACCCCAGAATGGCAGTCAGATTTCTCCTTGGATCAAGAAGCTTTTACCCACATATTAAATATTATAACCCTTAATATTCTGTGGATAAAAGCTGGAATATTTGTGGAAAGCGTTCTGGGCACACCATCCCATTATATCTCATACAACTTATTTCTGTGTTTCTGATTACTCAAAAGGACACTGAGCTTCCAATAATGCAAAGTGTTTTGCACCTACTTTTTATGATCTTACCTTTAATAGACAATGAAGTGCTGCTTTTCAATAGGATCGCTTTATCCCTCTAGATCAGATATTTCCAACTGGCGGGCTGTGATACATTAGTGTGTCAGAGGCAGGTGTCTGGTGTCATGCTGGGGAGTAGGCAAATATCGATGCAATGACGCAGAGAATCGATTATCCACCCGCACCTACGCCGTCACTTTGGGAGGCGCTAGGACCCTGCGTCCTCCCAGCCAATCCCTTTACTACACGGCAGCGTTGGGAGCAAGTGATCATATAGTGGAAGCAAAGCGCCCCTGTTGCTGGGTCAAAGAAAGCCATCCAAAGGAAGGTGAAAGGATGGAGGGGAGATGGACCTGACAGGAGGGGAGATGGGCATGATAGGAGGGGAGATGGGCATGATAAGGGGGGCATACTTGGAAGGGGGGGAATTTACATGGAAAGCAGGGAGGGGTAGAAAATAGACATGGAAGGGGAGGAAGAGGATGAAATCCCAGAGAGGAAGACAATAGAAAAGAGGGAAAGAATGTGCAAAGAGGGGGGGACAGAGTGTGAGTATTAATAATCCGTTAATAATAATAATTACAAATCATATATTTAAAAATCTATATCGGAAAAGGTTTCAGGAGATATGTTGTGTTCCCATATATTTGTTACAATGTGTGTCCGTATCTATTCGAACGAGTTCGTTTAAACGGAGTTTGCTGCTTAAACTGAATCATGTCACCAAATGATGCATGTCTAAAAAAGTGTGTCACCAACACGAAAAGTTTGGAAAGCTCTGCTCTAGATCTTCAAAGTATGTTTAATCTTCCTACTACAAAACAGTGATACTGACATTTTATATTTGAGTCTAAAAAACTGTTCTTATTTTAAATTCTTTTTATCACTTTTTTGGACATTAAGTTATGGTATTCCCGATTTATCATAGATGACCAAAAATATTTGAGGAAAAGGGGGGTTTGTTAGGGTCCTGAGAATGAGCAACAGAACTAGTGGCCTGCTCTACGGTGGGGCCCGCTGAGGTCCCCCCAGGTTTTAGCTTGTTTGTGCCATTACAGGGACGAATGCTCCATATGCAAATCAGCCTGCATTTGCATATGGAGCAGTTTTTTGTTTTTTTTTTAGAAAGGATTTTACCAGGAAGGATACATTGAGATTTCTCTCGTTTTCAAGTATATCCTGGGTGGCGAGTATGTACCGTGAGGTGTCTTGCCCAAGGACACTTACTGGAGAGGTGCTCTTGCTGGGATCGAACCCATGTCTCTGTAATGGCACAAACAAGTTAAAACCTTGTGAGACCTGAGCAGGCCCCACCGTAGGCAGGCCACTAGTGCTGTTGCTCGTTCTCAGGACCCTCACAAACCTTCCTTTTCCTAACATATTTCTTTCATGTCTGATAACTTGATTTCTACTTTTTTCCATGCTTTTGTTTTTGCCCATAACAATAAAGCATTTATATGTATTGATATTAATAGCTCTTATAAATGACTTTTTATAAAGCACAAATGCCAGCTTGATAAAAGTCAGGCTGAAATTTTCTGGTAACTTTAGTGTGTAAGGCATCCAATAAAAAGACACTTCAACAGAGCCCACAAGTGCTTCTACCTTTTGGTGTCTCACACAAGACATCAAGCAGTACACCACAGCACAGACAGTATGGATACTCCAATTTTGAGATGGAAAAGGTTTTATCCAGAGACAATTATTTTCATGGATTTCAAATGCTTGATTTGTAAACAAGCTGTATTGGAGAAAAATATATATTTATTTTCCAAATGTTGTCATTCTTCTCCTCGTCTCTAATCGTACCCACTGAACTCATTGGTGGAGTCTTTTCAATGTATTTTTGCATTGCACTATGAATGGAAGTACATTTAACTTGGTAAATGAATTAAATCATCGTCTGGACTCTTGTGCTTCACATTTGTCTCTGGTCTGTGGACGGCAGACTTTTCTCAGTTCTTTTTCGTCTTGTTAACCAGCTCTCCTCTAAAGACAACTGACGTAGAACAGAGCCAACAGCTGGCTAGGGCTGCTCCAAATTTACTCAAAGGCAAGGGGTAAGTGGACGTTGCATATTGCCCGCATCCCGTCCTCATAAGACTAACACAATACTCAACTTTGCTTGTCTTAACATATATGTGAGCACATAGTAACTGCCGTGTGCTAACACCACTAACCAAGACTAATGATGGCTCACAATCTACCTGTGGTTGTTTTTGCCAACTGCCTTTCTTTTTGGCCTGAAGAATGCATGGGGGTACATTGGCTACTTCCAACTCTACATTTCAAACCTATCACAGTCTTAATTGAACATGATGCGACCATCTGCTGGAGGGATGGGATTGATGATCACCATTGATTTTGCTGATGCGTATTGAGAATTATTAAATGTTACAATACATTTTACCAATGGGGAGAAAGCGTGAGAGCTGCTCCTCAGTCTGTTGCTGGTGGCAAAATTGCTTCAGTTTCTATGGGAATGTTTGTCAAGTGTTTCCAGTTTGAAAGATTATTTTATGAAACCTGTAATTGAGCACCAAGCTTTAACCCTGCATTCCCACTTTAATCTCCTATGGCAATGGATGTGATATGAACAGCTTGGTTTAACACCATTTATATAAAAGTATATGCCATGAAGATAATTTGAAAGGAATCCTCCTAATCATGTCATGTTTATTAAACTTCAGCTTTAAGGGACTTTGATAAATATCTGCTTGTCTCATAAATCATAGATAAAGGGATGCTGGTGGGTTTATCCAAAGCCATGGTCTCCCTGGTTGGATTATGCAGCCACTTTTCTATGATCCCCTACCTTTCTGTTGTTAGCTTAATGGCTCCGTTGTGAGGTAAGCCATAGTGTCATTGTTCCTTTTATTTCTTACTATAACCGCATATGTCTTTATCATATCTTAAGATTTACATTAGAAGGCAATGACTTGGACCCCCCCCCCCAAGTCAAAACCGAGCAAAAGCCTTTCTGGTTGCCACGAACAATTTATGCAGTGCAATATTAAGGTTTTTAGGGAGTATAGGCAGTGGATGAGAAAGAAGAAAAGCCAGTGGGTTTAATTGAGACATAAAAACACCACCTCCAACATTTCCCTCATGGAACCCAAAGAAGAAGAAAACCTAGAAGAAAATCCCTAGAAGAAAACCACCACTTTTTTATAAAGGTGCCTTTTGTTACAGCACCTTATAATTAAAGCACATCTTGATTAATTGAACCCCATACAAAATAATTTGGCAGGGAAGATGCATGATCGATAAAGGGTTTTATAATATTGGTCTCTATGATTAACAGAAAAGGAGGATTACGGCTCGGGTCAGGCGAGCGCATTCTGTGCGGACTGTGCGTCTGTGCACAACGGACGTACTTTCTGACTGACGATAAGGTTGTGGCCACACGGTCCGTTTTTGTGACTGATGTTTTTTTGTGACTGATGTAGAGGGGAAATAAAACTAATATGAAAAACCATTTTGTCCATCAAAATGCTGGATGTCAAAAATGCAGTCCGTCTGACTACGTTCCATCACTCACACACAAAGCTATGCGGACGTGGCGCCCTCCGCACGTCTGTTCTAGCAGTTTTACGTTCTTGCCTAACTTGCGTCCATTTGCCGCGTCCGTTGTGCATGCGCACTTCTGTGCGGACATAATTCGTGTGTGGGTCTCTATTGATCATAATTGTATGCTACCACGGACGTTAAAATGTGCGGCAACACGGACGTGAACACTGCGCTCGTCTGACCCGAGCCTTAGATGTGACCTCCCATTCATCTTTCTGTAGAGACAAACCCCAAAACAATACCTTTTTTAATACACAATTGCTTTCCACAGAATTGCTAAACAGGCAGGTATAGAGAGTAGGCATGAAGGAGGTTGGATGGGGGGGGGTTTATCACCTTGTCTCAGTATGGTCAGTTTATATAGACCCCAGTCCTGACCGTGTAGGAGAGAATCCAAACTATACAGTTGTAAATCTAGGAAGTGGATGGCAAATGAGCGAGATTCCTTTACCATCAAGGAATCAAAGAAAGTTACGAACCACCAAACCATCATCAAACAGGTGGCAGTATCTCTGGAGACCAAATGGTAACGTTAGGCCAAGGGGGTAAAACAATGAAGATGATTTCGATTTTCAACTGAAATTTCTATTTCTCCAAAATATACATGGAGTTAAGAGTGGAAGGGTATGTTGAACACAGCTGTGGTCTCCCCTAACTTTGTAGCCAAATGGAGCAGGACCTCCAATAGCCCCTATAAAAATTTGGTCCCCAAACGAAAGACCTATTTGTTTCTTCCATGGGTTATAGACTTTTCACCCTGTATCCGTGTGTGTCCGTATCAATCGTTAATTATATGTTCCTTATCAGAATGTTTAGAATAGTAAAAAACAGGACAATATTTAGAGTTAAATGATGACCGACTAATTTTATATAGTTTAACTTTCTTCTAATGAGGGCTAGAAGAGCCAGATGGGGGACACCTTGGTTCTTGCAGAATCCCTATGTGCATGTAGCCAGTAGGTTATCCTATATTACTACATCCTAAATAAAAGAAGTACAACTCTTCTTTATTGGAAGTTTTTCCAGAACCTGCCTTTTATCGTATTAGATCAGACCAGTTTTGTCCATGACAATATTCACTAACCTATTATAAAACGTTTATAAATGACGTTATAGAGTGGGATTCTGTTCCAGTTAGGGAGATCACTAAACAGGTGCACTGTGGGATGTTCTATATAATCACAGCCTGATCGGTTACATACAGAACATGTTCACCCACAAAAGGCACCAAGTCACTAGCTGAGACTATCCAGTGCCAACTGGTAATACATGTTACTCACTGTATAGTCACAGAGCTTTCTCCGGTATCCACGAGGAAGGAAATACAACTCACTCATGATTCAGATGGCATAAGGTGTTGCGCTTGCTTACTGTACATTAGTGTCTCTTATACTTTGTATGAACGAGCTATATCATCCAACCTGTGCTCTATCTGCGTCTGACGTTATTCTGAAAAGAATAACGTCTTTCAGAACCTGGTGTTATGTGATTGCGCATCAGTATGAATCACATAACACATTGATTTAACGTCCCATTTAGGCCCGTGTCAGACGAATGCAGTGATCACATCCGTCTTGCTGCACAGTTTAACTTCCGTCGTAGCATAGAATCATGAGCAATAGAGGCCCACACACTAAGTGCATCCGCACCGAACTGCGCACGCACAACACACGTGGCAAACGGATGCAAGTTAGGCAAGAATGTAACACCGCTAACACGGACGCGCAGAGTGCACCACGTCCGCGTAGCGTTCTGGGTGCGTGATGAGACGTCAAACGCAGCGCATTTGCGACGTCCAGCTCCTTGACGCACAAAATGCCTTTTCATATCCTTTTTCATATTAATTTTGTTTCCCATATTTCCCTTTTTTTTTCTACGTGCGTCATAAAAAACGTGGGGTCTACCGTGTCTTGCGTCAGTACGTACATCCGTTTTGCACGCACGCACTGTGCGCTCAGACTGCATTCGTCTGACTTTAGCCTAAATCCCATACTCACCTTAGATCCCTTGGTGGCGAGAGCTGTGTGATTTGCCGCTTCCTCGTACCGCGGCAGAGGTAATCGACGAACCAATATTTTCCAGTGTACCTCCACGTATCACTCCACTGCCCTGCCGGATCTCATGGAATCCTACAGACTTCTGGAGCTGATAACACCAGCACCACTAAACGCCACGGGTGTTATAGTTTAACACCCAAAAGTATTACGTCTGGAGCTGCTGACAAAGCCGCTCCTTCATAGCACGTGAGCTAAACAGCAGGCGCTAATGGAAAACAGCAGACGCTCAGGGTTTCCATTAGTGTCTGCGATTTAGCACCAACATAGAAATTGTGCCCAGAGTATTTAGAACATAGTTTTGGTTTCTATATTTGATTATCTAGATAATAAGAATGTTTATGTTTATTTTTCTCGTCTTGGATCCTGTTTTTAGGATACAATCTACTTTTAAAGGACAGCATGAAGAATGACTGTTGCTTACAAAGCTATTCCTTGTCATTTGCTAATCTGGTGACAATGCTGGTGATTTAATAGGATACATATTTATATGCCTCCTCTAACGGACTACCTTGGCTTTAACACACCACTGCTGCTTCCATTGTCCTTAAGTATCCCTGAAAAGGATGAGAATGTGGCTAAGTATTGCATGTCACATCAATATATTGAGCAGTAGCAACATTACCTCTTGCTCAGGGCACAGAATTACAATCCTGCCCAGAGCTGTATTCCTCAGCCACACATTATACACTAAAACCATATGTTATGCCAAGACCTTCACCAGTGTTGTTTATTCAATTCTTTAATTTATGTTTAATACCTTTCGCATAAGCATCTGTAAAATGGAGTGTTGTGCAATATTAATAATGCTTGGCATTCATGGAGTAGGCGACCCTCATTACGGTTTGTGCATCGTTTTCTATATTCATATATATCTCTGAATAATTGAGCGGAGGTATCGGTTTGAACTCAACACTTTGTTGTATCTGTTCTTGCATATTTAGACAGTTTGTACATGTAGCGCTCGTGCACAACCACCTAATTAAACAAAAATAAATCGCTAGTTTCTATCATTTAATGAATTTATGTATAAATTTTCGCAGTAGCAAAAGAACTGAAATATTCAAGTGTCTGCTTCCAAATGCACATAGTGTAACAATGAAGCCTCAATGGCAAACCCAAAGTATAGAATGGCATGACTGTTTTACAAAAAATAATCATATCCAAGAACAATATACATATCAGTATCCAAGAAAATATATGTAAATATATACATATATATATGTAAAATGTATTTTAGGACTGCAAGTAGATCCTTGCAAAGGTTTGTTCTCCAAATACAAAAAAATATGAATTAAAATGAGGTAAATAGAGTGAAATATTATGGGCACATAGGCAAAGATACATTTTGCTGCACCCTCCACCTCCCTGTAAACTGCACATGCATAAGAGGTGTGTGTGTGTGTGTGTGTGTGTGTGTGTTACACAGTTCATGGCTGTACTAGTGGGATGGGAGGGAACATATGGTTGACTGAAATAGAAGTGTGGGATGGAGCGGAGTGTGTTTGGCTGAATGAGATGGGAGTTACCATAGGAGTGTCTGGCTGAGTGAGATGGGAGTTGGCATAGCAGTGTTGGTTTGGCTGAGTGAGATGGGAGTTAGCATAGGAGTGTTGGTTTGGCTGACTGAGATGGGAGTTGGCATAGGAGTGTTGGTTTGGCTGAATGAGATAGGAGTTGGCATAGGAGTGTTGGTTTGGCTGACTGAGATGGGAGTTGGCATAGGAGTGTTGGTTTGGCTGAGTGAGATGGGAGTTAGCATAGGAGTGTTGGTTTGGCTGACTGAGATGGGAGTTGGCATAGGAGTGTTGGTTTGGCTGAATGAGATAGGAGTTGGCATAGGAGTGTTGGTTTGGCTGACTGAGATGGGAGTTGGCATAGGAGTGTTGGTTTGGCTGAATGAGATGGGAGTTGGCATAAGAGTGTTGGTTTGGCTGACTGATGGGAGTTAGCATAGGAGTGTTGGTTTGGCTGACTGAGATGGGAGTTGGCATAGGAGTGTTGGTTTGGCTGAATGAGATAGGAGTTGGCATAGGAGTGTTGGTTTGGCTGACTGAGATGGGAGTTGGCATAGGAGTGTTGGTTTGGCTGAATGAGATGGGAGTTGGCATAAGAGTGTTGGTTTGGCTGACTGATGGGAGTTAGCATAGGAGTATTATGTTATTACATCATGCTGCTAATACCATATGCCCCTGCTGAGAGTCAATCCAATTATTTTCACTGCCAGGCAAACTTGGCAAATATTTTGGGAAAAATTGTGCCTATCCTAGCAACTTACTTTTTTTAGGTCCCTTTTAAATAATCCTGATTTTCAGAATACATCCCGTGAACTGATTTTTTGCACTTTGGCTCCTCTGATGGTTTGGTCTTATATATATTTTTTTTTTTGAGAAAGGATTTTACCAGGAAGGATACATTGAGATTTCTCTTGTTTTCAAGTATGTCCTGGGTGGCGAGTATGTACCGTTAGGTGTCTTGCCCAAGGACACTTACTGGAGAGGTGCTCGCTGGAATCGAACACATGTCTCCACAGGCTCTGTCCATGCAGAGCAGTGACATTACCTCTACTCCACCCAGCCGGTACTATCCCACATAATGGTGGCTATAATGCAGGTGCCATTTTATTAAACCATTCTCCCCCAGGCCCTGGTCATACCCTGAATTGCTGAGGGAGGAAAATCCAACCCCACGAGTTACACCTGCTATGTTACCACCAATTGCAACTATACATGTCATAATGTGAAAATGCTCTTACTTCCAGCAGTTTCAGCAGTCATTTCGAAGCACACATCTCCTCCAAACCTGCTAGTGATTCCTCTACAGTTCTTATTAACTCCACACTTTGGAGGGCTTTGGTGGACAGTCACTAGGGGGTGATATGTCCAACTGGTTGCGAGACCTTCCGTCTCTTTTGGAAAAAGATAGGAGAAAACGTCTAGTGACTTTAATCATATCAGTCAATTATTGGGATAGGGTTTTATAAAATATTGCATAGGGACTATCTTTCTCCTGTTCGACTGACCCGTAGGGCCGACTTCCCAATATCCTAAATGCCACCACCTGGAGGCTGACCTCTTTCATTGTTTATAGATCTGTCCTGTGACCCAACCATTATGGGAGAAGCTTAGACGCTATAATAGTTAAATTTTAGGGCTGAGGTTTCCCATAACTGCCCAATGGGAATTGTTTGGCTATAGCTTTTCCCCTTCAAAAATGCAAATAGTGGAGCACCACACTAAATATTGTTCCACACACCCCGTCGATATGTATTGGTGGTTTCCCCAAAACCAAGTGTAAACCAAATAGATTCAGAAAGAGCTGTAGTGAAGGTACAGCGCACAAAGGAATCTGTTATACACACACTTATTATCAATAGCTATTGCAGATGGATGCTTCCCCAACAAATGTCCAGCATTATATGGAAGACAAAACAAAGGAATATTATCGTGCAACACGTACATGCATGGATATATATATTTTGTTTTCTACACACTTCCATAACGAGAGCCTAAACGGGCTCTGGATTTATTCGCTTCTGGGGTGTTTTCTTCTGTTTCTTAGGTACCCAATCACCTTCAATTATTCCCTTAGGATATTCTCTGAGGCAAAAAATAAGATAAAACAAGGACTGCTCCCTAGTGTAACTCTGTGTGTATAAGTGATACTCTCCAATTGCACGACACGTTTACACTTACTCTTGGTGGAGCCACCCCTGATTCTTGGAGATATGCCTAATGGATTTTTTCTGGATAAAATCCACTAAACCTTCCAAAGACACTCGCAGGCAGGAAAGGATAAACGTATAGCGCTTTTATTAAAGCAATTACCAGGACGCGTTTCGCCGTTGGACCGGCTTTCTCAGCTGGCAAAGTGAATCTAACATCTAAAATCCTGCCCTCTTATATACCCCCTTAATAACATCAAATTAAAATCATCAGCAGTTCATTAGTACATTCCAAATCTCTTTCTAATCTATTCCAAGTCTCTTTCAAATCCATTTCCCATCTGTGTGTTGAGGATCCCGGCAGTTTTGCCATACATACATGCCGCATGCATTCCAATACTGGAATGCAACAGTTTTATCCCGTCGGCCACTCTTTCCACAACGTCGACTAGAGAATATCCTAAGGGAAGAATTGAAGGTGATTGGGTACCTAAGAAACAGAAGAAGACACCCAAGTAGCAAATAAATCCAGAGCCAGTTTAGGATCTCGTTATGTGAGTGTGTAGAAAACAAAATATATGCATGTACATATTACACAATAATATTCCTTTGTTTTGTCTTCCATATAATGCTGGACATTTGTTGGGAAAGCATCCATCTGCAATAGCTATTGATAATAAGTGTGTGTATAACAGATTCCCTTGTGCGCTGTACCTTCACTACAGCTCTTCCCCTAGTTGCCAACAATACCCTCTAACTGATAAATTTGGGCTTTTTATATTGAATCCTTCTGTGAAGAAGGCAATATTGAACCAGTGGACCTCAAACCCCCCCACCACCACCACCACCACCACCACCTTCATTTCAAGTGATCTACAACAGAATCTACACTATTTTCTAGGGACCTGCGAAGCTTCGAAATTCGATTCGAAATCGAATCGCTGGTCGAATTCGAATTTGCAGCTCGATTCGATTTTTTTTTCGAATCGGTAAGATCGCAGTGTGCCTCCCAGACGTGATGTCCTGCACTCTTTTTTTTTCTTTTGCTCTGCTTAAACGTAGTTGCTATGGAGATCCCGCACACTATTCAGCGGGGCACAGCCAGTCTTTGCACGGGCGCTATGATAGGGGGCGCACCGCGCGTCCGGAGAGGAACCCCTGGGATCCCCGGCTGCCCCTGTGAGGAGGATGTGTGTACAGCAAGGGAGGGAGGGAGGGGGGAGCGAGTCCACACGAGAGCTGCGGGGGGGGAGGGGACTGGGAATGGCAGGGGGATTCCGAGATATGTCTGCTCTCCCAGCCTCCCTGCAATGACAGCTCCCAGCTTTGTGCACTGTGTGCAGAGCAGCTACCCCTGTATAAACACCTCCAAAGCTCTGTGTGTACACTGCATGGAGAGCTACCTCTGTATAACCAGCTCAATAGCACTGTATGGAGAGCTACATCTGTATAACCAGCTCAATAGCACTGTATGGAGAGCTACCTCTGTATAACCAGCTCACTAGCACTGTATGGAGAGCTACCTCTGTATAACCAGCTCACTAGCACTGTATGGAGAGCTACCTCTGTATAACCAGCTCACTAGCACTGTATGGAGAGCTACCTCTGTATAACCAGCTCAATAGCACTGTATGGAGAGCTACATCTGTATAACCAGCTCAATAGCACTGTATGGAGAGCTACCTCTGTATAACCAGCTCACTAGCACTGTATGGAGAGCTACATCTGTATAACCAGCTCAATAGCACTGTATGGAGAGCTACATCTGTATAACCAGCTCACTAGCACTGTATGGAGAGCTACTGTAGCCGGAGTCAGACAGGTTCACTTCATTAACGGCGCCGGACCAGACACAAGCAAGGATTGTCCAAACACGAGTCTCTTCAGGAAAGGCAAGAGTTTATTGTGTCGTCACACAAGTGCTCACACAGGATTGAATCGCTTAGAGTGAGCCCCGATTACACAGAGACATGAGGTTTTATGCCCCAAATACATAATTAGGTACATCCCCATTAGCCCACCTCCCTATGACACTCTATTCCACCCCACGTGGGTTAATACCTCCCATCATTAATTCGAACACAAAGAACATTCCACATATAACTATAAATTGATACACTTCTCGTTAGTTTGACAGTCTGTGATTTGTTTGTGCTGTCTTTCTCCGGGCAGTGCCTCCCTCCCTATCGGCTATGTTTATTCAGATGGCCTGGGGCCCGGTCTTCTATACTCCTTCGTCTTTCCGCGGGCCCCAACGACCTTGGAATATCTACTTCTCCGTGCCAGAAACAGCAAAGATCTTTCATAAGACTTTAATTGCTTTTCTGCTAATCTAAACGCATTCCTAAATTTCTACGTATACCTCATTCTAGTTTCAGCTACAAACCTGTCTAGTTATATACAAGTGAACCAATATTCTGAACAAGATGGCCGCCTGTGTACAATGGCCGTCTTCCAGCCTATTTCCACTTCACTACCTCTGTATAACCAGCTCACTAGCACTGTATGGAGAGCTACATCTGTATAACCAGCTCACTAGCACTGTATGGAGAGCTACCTCTGTATAACCAGCTCACTAGCACTGTATGGAGAGCTACCTCTGTATAACCAGCTCACTAGCACTGTATGGAGAGCTACCTCTGTAGAACCAGCTCACTAGCACTGTATGGAGAGCTACCTCTGTATAACCAGCTCACTAGCACTGTATGGAGAGCTACCTCTGTATAACCAGCTCACTAGCACTGTATGGAGAGCTACCTCTGTATAACCAGCTCACTAGCACTGTATGGAGAGCTACCTCTGTATAACCAGCTCACTAGCACTGTATGGAGAGCTACATCTGTATAACCAGCTCACTAGCACTGTATGGAGAGCTACCTCTGTATAACCAGCTCACTAGCACTGTATGGAGAGCTACCTCTGTATAACCAGCTCACTAGCACTGTATGGGGGTTACTCTGCTCTGTGTGGGAGATAATTATTTATAATAATTTATAATTTTTAAAAATATAATCATATACAAGTTTTTTTACGTTTGATGATGTGTAGTTCGCTATAGACTAGTATATTAAGCCCATCACTGTTAGATTGCAGCTGTAATAACGTCAGCTGAACCTGAGGCTGCATACACAAACAAAGCATACCTATCCAGGCTGTGTATCGTACACGAAAGCGTCACTTTTCAGAAGTTTTCGATTCGATTCGATAATCGATTCGAGTTCGAACCTTTACAGCCAATTCGATTCGGGATTCGATTGGAGCGAAAATTTATGATTCGCAGGGTCCTACTATTTTCCTCAATGACTCGGGCGGAAACATCTACACATAAAGACAAGTTAAGTTTTTCAGGAATTGTGCTATTTTATTTCCTACTACTTGACGAGAAAAAGGCTATGTACCATTCCTTTGCCTGCACAAAGTGGTATTCGCTGCAGTGTTTGAGGGGGGCGCACATCAATTCAATTAATCCCACTGCCTCCTAGTATACCTGTTTTTCTAAACCACGAATGATGATCTGTGGGGGTCTAAACTTTGTTGATGCCTATGCTGGGGGACCTGGCTTGGGATATCCCCATTTGTTCATTACCATTGTTCTTGTTCTTACTGTTATGCCAGTAAGGCATTGAGTGAACGTATGCACGTTTTACAGGCTAATTAGGTTGGCATCATCTTCCTGACATTTGTTGTAAGTCAACAGTTTTAATGTCTTTTCCTTTTATGTTAATTTATAACAGAAAAAACTGCAGTGAAAACCAACTTTTGCTGCATGTTCTGCTAACCTTAAACAATCTAACTATAACCCAATTCTTTTTGAATCCGGCATCTTACTGACTCTGCCAGACTGTTTTATGAGCATCAAATGCCACATATGCAAATATTGATAGATTTGGGCATTTCGAAGTACCTGTATCCTATACTTGTGATTGTAATTTGCTCTTTAGTGTGTTGTGTGTTCTTGCTGTGCCCACAATCTTGTTGAAAGCTATTTGTTAGTCTGTATCCCACCCTGTTTTACTTTTCCACGCCATAGGTTGCAATACAGCTTGGATGTGGCAGACAGGCTGGCAGATGAACATGTTCTCATCGGGGTCTATGCTAGCATGATGCAGAACAACCCATCACGGTTAGTTAAGGAATTGGCATTGCTTCGTAGTGGAGTATGCGTAATATGCTGTATGTATGGTCGAAAGCGCAAATAAAACCAGCCAATCAATTTATCTAGCAGGTCATCTTCAACATTACACACTGGTGTCTGCTTGATTAAAATTTGGATGGGTAAACTGGCAGTTTTCACATGTATCTATACCTTGAAAGGGCAAGATGACTCTTGAAAATGTCCATCTTTTAATATGGCGTTTAAAGACTAATGCAAAGACTCGGTGCTGAGGTCCTAATTGTAATACAAACAATTATGAAGAGAAAAAGAGGTACTCTGGGACTTCTTGCACGACTTAATGAAAAAGTTCTTTAAATCATCCATCACAAGTTAGGCCAGTGTCAGACGAGCGCACCAAGTGCGCCCGTACTGACGTGCCTTCCGACGCCCATCGCAGCATTGTGACTTTTCAACAGGGCCGGCCACACGCTGTAGCACGCGCGCTACAGCAGACATGCTGAAAGCCTATCCGTCGAAACGCTACGACGCACGTTCAGGGCTGCAGAGCGCAATCCTCCATAGGAGGATCGAGCCTTGCAGCGTTGAGTGCACTAACTGCGCTCAGCGAAGTGGCCACACGGGTCTCAGAGTGGAAGGAACGTCCACTCTCACGGATGTTCCTTCCGTTCTGAAAAAACGCTTGTTTGACACTGGCCTTACAGTCCGATATGTCGGCCAATAAAAGGGTCTTTTTTAAAGGCCACACTGTAATTTATGATGGTTAAGTAAAAGAAAAACTAATTTGTAATTCATCCAAGACTCGCACGCGCATCTCCAATCCATTGTTCAACCCAGGCGCTATGGAAATTGCGAACAAAAAAGTAGACCCATTCCAAGCGTTGTGAATAAGTGTATCCTATGCAACGCAAGCTGGGGAGGTACATAAACTGCGTATTTAAAAAAGATGCATTTCGAAAGCCCTGAGCTGAATGATAGGAGCAGCCAAGGGAGAAAAGGTGAGTATTTTTAACTATATAATAATAATAATAATTGGGCCTTTTTCCCAATTATTTAAGGGGGAAGGGAGGGAGGAGTTACTAGAGTGGCCATTAAGAGTGTCCTCCCCATTCTGCAGCACCATCCATAGGAAAGGCAAGTGTCTCCTAAACCTGTTTCAAAGAGCTCTCAATCTGCTGCAGAATTATGAGAAGCCACGGACAATGTCTAATTCTTTAATTCTCCACATTTGCTGCTAGTGGCACACCTTGCAATCCATGCTATACACCTAAGGCAGTGAGTGGTAAGAGATCACCTGGAACGGCGAAATGGAATCGCTTTTTAGCACTGTTTATCAAAGCCAGAAATAAATCCTAAAGAGCGGCTATGGATCATTTCTGTGTTATATCCACACGATGGAGTAAATCTCGATAGAGCAGGTTCTGTTCAACCAGTCCTGCAACACATTGTCACGGGGTGCCAACCCTAATCCATATGATGCCACATTACTATCCATTATTCAGAGGCAGAATATTGAAAAATAGTAGTGCGACCATCAGCCTCAAACCGAAGATGAAATGGCTCAGGTTGACATGATTTTAGTTGAAAAGCACTGAATTATATATATATTATAGTGGGCATTTCACCAGGCAGCATTTTCACTCCTTTCAAAATAAAAATTACTGTCTGTACATTGCAAAGAAATGTAAAAACGAAGGCGTAATGACGCTACCCACAGTGACTATTATTCTGCTGCTTGCAGCACGTACCATTAAGTGTTTTAACATATTAAACATTTTACAGTTAAACATTTTATATAACATAAATGTGCAACTGGAGCTTTTTATTACTGGATCAATCATTTATACGCTTAATGCCTGTTAATGATTTATGAGGATCGTTTTACATTTGTAGATGAAATGTATTACATTATTTAAATGATATGGGAGCAGAGTTCAGGGCAAATATGGGTCAGGAATCATACAAAATGTGTTATGTTCAACAGGGCTGCAACAACCAAAGGTGAATATGTAGACAGTAACATTTTGAAGCATAATTTCAGTCCAATTTCTCCAGTGCAACACATAAGCATGCATTTTCTAATACAGTTTAGTAGCCCTTTTGGAATCTCTAATGTACCATGACATGAGTTTTATTAGAATTACACCACAGGCTGAAGCCAAGTCATTTTAATGTGTCATGTAAATAATACATACACATTTGTAAATAAATGCAACAAACTAATCACATTTGAAGCTGATGACTTCAAATACCTAGGCTCTGCAGCTTCTGCAGAGAGCTCTACCAAGATCAGGAAGTGTGTCAGCCAATCAGGATGATCTGTTTAATGGGAGCTATGTATGTACACTAAACCCTGACATCAGTTTAGCAGGCTCAGCTGCACTAGTGCAATGTTTCCCAATCCAGTCCTCAGGACCCGCTGACATGCCAGGCTTCCAGATATCTGAAGCACAGCACAGGTGATCTGATTTGTTGCTCAGTAATTGCAGGATTCAGTCTGCATTTCCCCAAGGTGATCCTTTAAATCTGGCCTGTAGGCCCTGAAGACAGGCTTGGGTTCTAGTGTGTAAATGGAAATGCAACCGAAGCTTGTTTTAGCTGCAACAACGGCTGCTATCAACCCAGTTCCAGTCAAAGATTTGTATACAGAGGTATAGCAGCCATTGTGTACCAATGTGTGTGTCTGTTACTGTGGCTCCTTCAAAGTAAGGCCGCGAACGTGCTGCAATATGCCCCAAAGAAGCTCCTGTACTTCTTTGGGCGTATGGCATTTTACAGTGCGTTCCTACGCACTGTAAAACGTCCAGGTGTGAAAGGGCCCCATAGGAAATCATGGGATTTCCGTGTTTGGGCGTTTTACAGCATGCAGGAACACGCTGTAAAACGCTCAGGTGTGAACGGGGCTTAGTGTTATGGAACGTGACATGGCAGGAGGGAGCTTGTGTGCAGTACACCTTGAAAATGGCTTAACAAAACCCAGAGGATCTCTACACATGGGCTCCTTGCACAATAACCAACTTATAATGTGATACTTTAAATATGGTACTGGGATTGTCACATTTTTTAAAAAAAAATTATAAGTCAATTTAAAAATTCAGTTTTTGACAAGAAAAATAAATGCAGACGCAAAAAGGGGAACAGGTACTATTTGTCCATTGAACGTCAATTGAGCAGAAAAATGTTGTAATGTAATCTATAATTACACTAAAAATGTAAGCAAATCAATTTCCACTACCTTCTGAGGATATAGCATGGAATTAAAGAGAAGGACTCTGCGCCCATCTGCTTCAAATAAACTCCAATATATCAGGCAAGTAATGACAGCCTTGTAATTTGGTACGATTAGATCATAGAACAACGGTGTTAAAATTACTTGTGTATTAACCTTATAATACAGAAGAGACTCAGAGTGTCAAGATGTTTCTAAAGGATTTTACCAGGAAGGATACATTGAGATTTTTCTTGTTTTCGAGTATGTCCTGGGTTCAAGAACATTGAATTGTTACAGTAGGTACAGAAATACGAAGGAATAAAATGCAAGCTATTAAAAACTATTAAAACACATATACAGATTAACATCCCTGGCGGTCAAATTTTTGGGGAAAAACGCGTCTAAAAGCGGTCTATTCCCCCCCCCCCTATGAGTGTGGCTCCGGGTTAAATTCCTATGTTGTAAGTGGTAACTGCGAGCAACACTCGGGATGCCGCTGGATACATCACCTCTCCCTGCGCTCCCTCGATGTCCCCAGCTGCCTCCTCCGGCGACCGCGACCTCATTACTTCCTGGTTCCTTCCTCGCGAGAAGGAATCCAGGAAGTAAAACGCTGCGATCGCCGGAGGAGACTGCAGAGAGCGCACGGAGAGGTGATGTATACCGCCCGAGTGTGTCTCAGGGTTACCGCTCTCAGCGGTGAAATTTAGCCCCGAGACACACTTGGGAACACCGTCAGGGAGGTTAACACGTAAAATAAATATATCAAATTTATCAGGATGTAAAGCCATACATTGGCTAATCTATAGTAGGACCCAAGTTGTGAGAGAGATTTAACTTCAGCAACATAGGAGATATTTGAAAACTTCCAATTCTGTGCCATCTACATCATGAAATTTGAAACGGTGTGGTAGAACATTTTCTGTTTCTGGTTGTGCAATCTGAGTGGAATAATACCCAACAAGAAGCATCCCCTTTAATTTGCTGTTTGTTCTGAATTGGCCGTTCTTTAAATGGCTCGGATACCGTAGATACTCAAGTATAGCGCGATCCGAATATAACACGATGGATAGAGATTTATTATGGAAATGAGAGAATACTCAAGACTCGAATAGAACACGAGGAGCAAAATTATAATAGTATACTATACTGGGAAACCATTACAATTCTTCCAGGTTTTCTTGACACAGTCAGGTTATCCCTCAGGCCAGGATGCGCTGCTCTAGAATGATTGCAGTTGTTACTAAGTATGAAGCCGCCAAGCCACCTGTCTTCCTACTTGCGATACAGATGGCCGGCAGAGCGAGATGACCAACACCATGAGTCATTCACCAATAGCCAGCACGCCAGGAGGTGTCGTTTTCTGACCTCCGGCTCTAGCAGGCAGGCTCATCCACCGCTAGTCACAGAGACTTGGGAACCATTAGCAAGTCAAGTTTTTTTTACACGCAATGCAGATGTCTCGAATATAACACGACCCCTCCAATTTTTAGGTAAATTTTTGTCACCAAAATCTAGCGGTATACTCGAGTATCTACAGTACATGATTCATTTTAATTGGGTACTTTGTGTATTTTGAGCTCCATGACTTTGTCTCTATGTGCGTCAATGAGAAAAACTCAAATCCAAGATGTACGCATGTCAGATTAAGGTCTTTTATGGACATGGAGCTTAAGAAATTATCATCCTTCTTGCCCTACCGTTCTCACCCCACATAGTACTTTTACAACGTCCCCTCATTTCCCATGGTCTTTCCCATCTCCAGATTGGAGACTCTTAAGGGTCTTTTCACAAAGCATTGAAATTGCACACAATTTTGTTGCTTTGTTTTTCGGTACACTTCTGCAAATCCGTTTCGCCAAAAATACAGGGAGTTTACTATTTAGTGAATGTTCACTGTATTTTGCCGAAATTGGAGTCTCCAAAGCAGTTATCGGATGGCAGCAAAAATCACTGAATGGCTGCCAAATAACTGCCGAATTGGCATCGCTGAATGCCACCGAACTAAAAATAAGTCTCCTGTTCTCCTAATATGAGTTTAAATTAATAAAAATGTGTCTAATGCAAATGGTCCTTTTTAAAAAGATATCAAATTTATTACATTGAAACCTATGCGATTCACCTGTTAAAACCCATTGAATTGAAACACCAAAAATCAGTGCATTTCACTCAAATGTCGGTGCAATTCAGCGATCTGCAAATAGAAAACACGATGGTCTTCTATGGGGCAATTTAGGAGCCGCTGAGGAATTACATTTGCCTGTATCTGGTGACTTGACAGCTTAGTGCCTATCCAAATTACACCAATATAGCGCCAAACTGGTAAATTCACCATTCAGTGCAATTTCGGGGCAAATTTAGAGGTTAGTAGATAACCTCTTTAGCGTCACAGTATTAAGCTTTCCAATGGACATTTTGTGGAATATTAGCCTAGTGCCCCTGTATGAATTGCATCCAATTATATGAGGCCATTATAAGAACCATTTTTTTGGTTCTGACTTTCAATTCAGTCGCAAATGTGAATCTTGAATTGTCAAAATGTAAACGGTTCTATTTCACAATGCAGTTCAAACTCTTTAACCCTTTAAGGTCATATGTCGGAATAAATCTGACACAACCGTTTGCACGTTGCATTCCAATGTCGGATATATTCCGACATAGGACCCCCCCCCCTCTGCATACCCGAATGCTCACCTCTCTCTCTCGGGTCCCACGGAGGTCTGACTAAAGGAAGTCAGACCTCTGGTTTTATACCCCTCCTGGCGCACTGACATCGCGCTAGAGCAGGGGAAGTACCTGAAGGGGAAGGGGGTCATTTGGACTCCTCTATCTCCGCATCGCCGAGTGGTAGCAAGGCAAGAGAAGCATCGCTTGAAAGGCCACAGTGTGACCTTTCCAGTGATGCCTCTTTAACCTCTTAGTTGCAGATCGGATTGCAGACTGCTCCCGGAGGTGGCTAACATCTTTGAAGTCCGTCAAGCCTTTTGGACCTCCCCACCCACTGACGTTGTCGCTGATTGGCGCGATGACGTCAGTTAGGGAATTAACCCCTAGCTTCCAAGGGGTTTCCCTATGGAAACCCTATGGTGAAGATAGGGGGGTCCTTTGGACTCCCCTATATCTCGATCTGTGGCAGCTGGAGCATGGCCTTTCCAGTGATGCCAAACATGGCCAGGTTAAGTGTAAAGATAAAAATTAATTTAAATAAATTCATGTTTATTTTATTAATGCAGCAGTATTGTTCACTTTTCAATTATAATGTGATCAATAATGCTGCACTAATGAAAAATTTAGTTTTTTCAGCTTTAACTAAAATTGCGCATTTTCTCAGAAAACTTTTTTTAAACAAGTGTACCCCATAGAATATATAACTCTAAAGGCTTGGAATATAAAATGTGAAAAAATTACTTTACATGCTGTAGATGATTGAAAATTTTAATGGAAAATCATTTTTTTTTACATTTTTTGTGATAGCATTGACAGTACATGACGTATACATATAATAATGATATATTATGACTCTCCCGGGTCTGCCGTAAAATAGGATATATAATTTGTCTGGGTCGTACAATAAAACATGACTTCAAATCGCTTTTAAACACGATGAGCACAAAACGCTAAAAAGGAGCTTTAGGTGAAATGGCTCAGCAGTGAAGGGGTTAAAAAGTTTCATACAATGAGAAAATATAAAGACTAGAAGTTTTAGAATAGTAATTGTACCTGTTATATAAAACTTAAAAGTGTGTGTTTTTTGTTTTGTTTTTTTGGAAATTAAATAAGACCAGCTGGCGCACTTACTGAAAGTTTATTGGACCGCAAAATGTTAAGACATTAATGTGAAAATTATGTGGGATATTTGAGATGCTTCAGAAAATAGATTACTGTTATAATTCGTAGAATGTTAAACTCTACTTCAGGAACAAGAGGTGTTCTGAATGTGTCATTTCCAATTTGCACTTTTTTGTTTAGTGAAACTTTTAGCACCCCTTGATTTTTACGTACAGACATAGCTTGCAACAAAGTAAAGGTATGCTCTTCGCAAAAATGATAACTTTAATGATGTAAAGACTAAGGCTGGCCGTCCACTGGCACTGTAGTCGGGCGACCAACTTGGTCACCCGACTACAGACAACGCTGTGTCAGCATCAAAGACAGTTCTTTTTCACCCGGCAGCGGCCCGGCAGCAGGGTTTTTAATTTTTTTTCTCACACGACAGCCTGTCCATCAGCCCGATCTGGGTCGTCCACAGATGCTTCCGGTGGATAACCCTGATCGGCTGCCGTGTGGGAGGGAACAAAACGACCCCGCTGTGGGGTGAAAAAAAACCTGTCTCTGCAGGTTTCAGCATCAAAGACTGCCCCCGTCCAGCGCGGCCAGCTCGAAGAGGAAAAAAAAAACTCACCAGGCAGCAGGCGGGAATTAACCCCCCCCCCCTTTACATAGTGCTGAAAATGTTTCAGCACCAGGGAGAGCAACGCTGAAGCCAGCTTGCAGGAGAAAAAAAGAGGCAAGTGAAAAGAAAGCCTAGTCTTTTTTTATATTTATGTGTATATATAAATATAACAAAACGTTCACCTAAAAAATCCATAAAAATACCTAAAAAAATCTTACAATATCTATGAATAAAAATACTTTTTCCTGCAGATTTAAAAATTTTTTACGGTTGAATAAAAAATACATATAAACGAGAATATTTTTTCCATTGAATCCTGTGAGCTTTGCGAACGGCGGTTATACTACACAATGTATATTTTACATGTTTCCCCTAAGCACGGAAGTTTAACCGTACAATTCATCTTTTTCATGTAAACTTGTACCAGATCGTCCAATTTCATCTGACCAAATGCCGTGAAAATTGTAAGGATCGCTAATCTGTTGTAATTGCATAAAATCGTCTGTGGGCAAATGCAGTGGAAGAGGGCTGATTCACCTGCCTGTTGCGGGACCAGTCAGACGACTTCAGACGATATCAGATGATCGCATCATCGCACAAATACGTTGCCAGTGGATGGTCAGCCTAATGTAACATTAAAGAGATATTCTAGGATATAAATTGGATAGGGGGGACAAATCCGAAGGCTTAAACCTTACCCCCGACCTCCATGGTACTCCTTGTCCTCGTTTAACCCTTCTTTCTAAACCCTTCTTTCCAGCACTGGGCTCCCTCTGCACAGTTCTGGATGTAACGTGCTGTCACGTCCTGTAAGGCAGCCAATCCAATAGCCCTCAGTGCTGAGATCTTTGAGAGCCATTGTTGTGGGGGTTGCGTCTTAATAGCCAGGAACCTGAGATTAATACTCCTGGAGGGAAAAGAGGGAACTCGGGTCGCTGAAACCACTCAAATTACATTGAGTGGTCACAGTGCCGAGAGTGGCCTTTTAATGTGTGTATAATCATAATATACATATAGAAATATTTTCAACTGCAGAACCACTGTAGTCCACCAGGCCTATACACCCGCTGTGATGTCAACAAACATTACAGAGGCCGAGGATCAATGTGTAATGAAATACTTTCTGCACAGAAGAATTGAAGACATAAATTATACTGCTAGTCTGCACTATTTATTGAATCTACCCGACACAACATGCACATTTATAAACAAAACACATATTTGCCACACATAATAAAAATTAAGAATTCTACCAATACGTATTAGTTTAGTTACATGGACTTTCAGGATCTTTTATAAGTAACTTGATCAGCTCAGTGGTCTGAGAAACCTCTGATATCTTGATTGCCCAGGTTTATCATTCCTGAGTGGAGTGCTTCTGTATTCGAAAAATCGAGCCAGGTATTATCGATAACCTTGGCATGCATTTGTTTGTGGATAAATTAAGGACACTGAAGGAATTCCTATTGGTTCAATAAAATCAGCAAATTCATGTAAAATTAATTTGTCATCAAAATACATGAAAAGAAATCTGCCACACTCCAAAAGAAAAAAAAAAAACACTTTAAAAGGCTGTTGATCAACACATCTGAAAGATAAAAAAATTTTTGGAAACTCACACCTTCCCCCATGCTGTATGAAGTACACCACTGCGTCAACGTGTTCCGGATTCTTTTGACATCACTTTGCTATACTGTGGATTGGGTTTGGAGTTTCATACATAATTTTAACATAATCAAAAACTTGTCAAAAGCTATATTTTTACACCATTTACTGTATTGCACATTTTATATGAATATACTGCTTCATGTTGTTAGAGATTATTGACTTCTTTAATAGGTCAGGGATATATTAATTATGACGTATATTTTTCTTATTGTAGATATATATATTATTGACAGTGCCTCCAATACCAGTGGTAAAAATTGGTATTTTACCCTTAAGAAAATAAGATAATAACCAATCAATGAATATACGTCTTAACAAATGTATGGCGCGTTATCCCGAGTTCTTTTGATGCTATCTAGATATTTTTAAACACAATAAAATCAATAAAGATGATATGAGACTGCGTAACGGTAAAACAATTCAAACCAAAATTTATTCACACGTCAAGTTTCATACAATCATATGTTATCAACGGATTAGCAAGATACAATTTCACAAGTAATTATAGATCGTGATTAGTAGCGATACTGCGACACGCAATAATCTAATGGACAAATATTTTAGGTTTATAGACCGCACCGCAGATATACACGCCTCAGTTCTTAAACACCAAGCTCTATTCTATTCACTTAAACCTTTCCCATTATAAACCAATCCTCCACCTGGCTAAAATAAACACTCAGTTACTGGGCATCACCTGCAGCACAATTTATTATTGTGGGGCCTATTCACTAAATGCAACTTCCTTCAGGGAGATACATAACACACTCGATAGGTAGACTATCTCTTCCACAGATCAATCACAGCACTTCATTGAATATACGTTAACCCAAAGCTTCTTATTGACTTACATGCATTCATTCGAAAGGGCTGCAAGATGGATATGGAAGGAGTTATGCTAGTTTTACGAATGGGGCTGACGGCACTTGACATATAAAAACTATTTCACGATTCCAGCGTATCTCACTATGGGTATACAATTGATCTTTAGATGTCCACTACCAGTATTCTTGGAATATAAATAATTTCACTAAATTATGGCTCAAGTATTTAGCCGGTAATAGTCTCTTCCTTAGCACTCCTCTGCAGTGGACTGGAAAGGCTGATTACTAGTCTACTGATTAGGCTTCAACAGCAAAATAATTCATTTATATTCCTTTAATTTGTGATGGACATCTAAAGTAAGGACTATGCAATTAGAAAATAGATATCAAGTTATTCAGGCATACTTTACCATCCGGTTAGTGAAGATAGAGTGGTGGAAGATTAGGGTGTGGTCACGTCTTATTGGGGGGCTGATGATATTTGCCCTTTCTCCCCTCCAAGCGTCCCTCAGGTCTCCCCCCAAGCTTTTATCAGTGTGTTGATCTGCTCTGGATTGTCCCCCCTATATAGTGGTCTAACGCCCAGTTTTAGATCTAGCCCCTCACTATGTGGCCTCATTTGATTGGAGGATATATATATTCATCAACTCCAGGGGTCTGTCCAGGTGTTATATTACCTGGCCAGCAGATGGCGCTCTCAGATCAACCATCAACCTTCTGCAGGAATTAATTTATGTATTTGGCCAATCTTTTACTGGTTTGGGGTCGTTTTATTCCTATATCACGGGACTCCATAGATTTTATTAACAAATCAAAATTTATTTCTATTGTGGCATCGCCGGCATACTTCGCCACGGCGTGTGTGCATTTCATACCCCCTTTACTTAAATCCACAGGTATGTGTATATGAGAGGATTCTGCAGACATACATTAATTCATTCATTCGTGATATCGTCTTTAACATTCACAATTACCAGACTTAATCTGTTTTATGCATGTTAGTACACCAGACATTTGTAATAATCAACTGAATGTGGTATGGCCTCTGTTTTTTTTTTTTTTTTTTTGACGCCAAGATTATCTATTCTAACTGACCACATAAATTAAATATTCAAATACCATATAGTGTTAGATCATATCGCCGAATAGCATAGCATTACAAGCTGGTTTATCCAAGCCATTTAACCTTCTCTGTTTTTTTTTTCTTTTTATTGGGCAACCCATTGTTCAATGTTTACGTGGCTTTCAGAGTTTCGATCTGACAAAATAAACACAATACTGAGATACCTATCCTAGGGTAAGATCAGTTGTCATTGTGTTCCCTTACTTTTAAACAATTTGATCTAACATCTGCTTGTTTATTTTTTACAACCAGAGTCCATTAGACCGTCTTTGATCATTGGAAATGTCTTCCTTTGTATGCGTAACAATAACGAGTTTAGCTTATCCATTGTCTTTAGAACGTATAATCTTGTTATATATTAACCACGCAGACAAATTGCATGGGTGAAGTAATTCCTGTCCCCGACTTTAACCCCTTAATGACCCCTGACGTACCCTGTACGTCCTGTCCTCGGGTCTCCCTTAGACCGCGGACGTACAGGGTACGTCAGCAGCGCCAAATCCCCTCCCGCCCGATACTCACCTCCCTCGTCAGATCCCACGGCGATCTGGCAGGGAGGAAGCCTGCCATTGTGATTTACATGGGCAGGCGAGGCTGATGACGTCGCCACGCTGCGTGGTGACGTCATCAGAAGGTGCCCCCATGTGTTTCAATGGAGGGGAGGGGGGGCTCCTTCGGAGCCCTCTATCTCCCCAACCATTGAAGCTAGGGAGATGCCGTTTGCACCGCTGGAGAGGGGAGAGCCTCCCCTTTCCAGCGGTGTATGGCATTAACAGTTTCGCCGCCGGATCGCTTTTCGGCACCATTTGGCGCCAAAACGCGATTCAAACTGGAGGGGGGCTGACATCTTGGATGTCAGCCAAGCCTCCAGGTCCCCCCCCCCACCCACTGACAACCTCACCATATGTGTGAGGATGTCAGTGGGCCAGTTAACCCTCTAGCTGCCATGTAGAGATAAGGGGATCTAAGGATCCCTTTATCTCCCGATCCATGGCAGCTGGATGGTCATATTTGCCATCATTTAAAAGGCCTGATTATGGCCTTTCACATGATACCAAACATGACCAGGTTTGGTTTTAAAAAAAAATTTTTAAAAAAAATTAAATTTCAAAAAATAATAAAAAATTAAATAAAATAAAAAAAAAATTTTTAAAAAAAATTAAATTTCAAAAAATAATAAAAAATTAAATAAAATAAAAAAAAAAATTTTTAAAAAAAGTTTTTTTTGTCTGGGGGGAGTTTAATTAAATAGGACCTAGGCTGTCATCTAAAAATAATTAGCACAAAATGGTCAGAATGAGCGCAGCGCACATAGGTGAACTGTCTCAGCAGTGAAGGGGTTAAAAAGCAAACGCATGTTAAAATTGGGTATTTCTAGTCTCGGGACAAAATTTTGAACCTATTTAGTCGGGGTCTTTTTGGGTGGTTGTAGATTTTGGGGATTAAATTACGAAAAAGTGTGTTTTTTACCATTTTTTTTCCTCATATTTCATATTTTTTTTTATAGTAAATTATTCGATATGATGGAAATAATGGTATTTCTAGAAAGTCCATTTAATGGCGGGAAAAAGGGTGTATAATATGTGTGGGTCAAATAAACGAGTAAGAGGAAAAATTGTCCTAAACACTAACAGCGCAGAAACGTAAAAACAGCAGCGGTCACTAAAAGACGGATTTGTGTAAAACCGCCCGGTCACTAAGGGGTTAAATAGTCCTGCGAAATATAGAAATTTCATATCTGAAAAGGTCTGACAATGTTATGGACACGATAAGTGATTTATAATTATTTATTTTTAAGGACAATATACATTTTTTTTATGGTAAACGTCCGGTTTTGTGTTCCCAGTGGGCTCTATGGGTCATTGTGCCTTTTGGGTTGAAGTCACACCTGGCTGAATATGAATGGAATGAATATAATTAGTATTTTTTATTTTAGATGTTGTGTGTATGTATATCGCACAAGCAGCTAGCCATACTCCCTGGGCCATCCATGGTGCTTTCCTAGAGTGAAGAAGTCCGCTACATCCACTCCATAAGTAGGCCCACCCCATGTTAGCTATTTTATGCATTCAAATGATCCTTTCTTAAAGGCAGTCGTTGTCTCCTCCAGGGAACCTTTAGTAGAGGTAAGGTCCTTGGACACAAAGTTGTTCTGCCGTGCAGCTTTACTGACCTTGTGTGATCCTGAGGGGTCATGTACCTATGATCTCCCTCTCACTTCCATTGAGCTTTAGGGACTCCAGGAGAGTATACCAGCAGCGGGGCCGTTGTCTGTATCCATCAGTGACTCCCTTACATTATGAGCCAAGCCTCAAACACAGGAGCTCACTCACAATAGAGCTGGTAAAAGGGAACTGCTTAACAGCATGCCGCAATGTCTGGCATTCTTTGGTCTCGATTACTGGTTCGGACCGAATAGGAGCCAAAATGCGTAGAATTAAAATACAAGTAAAAATATTTTCGCAGTGTGAATAATCCAATTTTTGGTTAAGTACAATATGAACCATATATAAGAGGTCTATGTTGGGGTGATAGTTAGAAATCAATATTTATGGTGCTAATTTCTTTCATATTCTTATTTGTTTTGCTGACCACAGAATGCTTGATAGCCCAAGTCGTCTAGATGAAGAACACCGATTGATTGCAAGATACGCTGCAAGGCTGGCAGCAGAAACCACGTCTTCAGTAAGTCTTGCTCGAGCCGCCGAACATTCATGTTCTAATGTTTCAAACCATTTTACCCTTTGTGCATGTATCATTTGACAATTATTAAAGGTAATTTTGTCATATTGTTATTTACAAGTTAGACTCGTGCTTTGAATTCTGTGTATGCTTTGTGTATCAGTGCCCGTTCACACCCAATCCTCTGCATCTCTCATTGTGTCTATGTGTAAAGGTTATTCTCTGCTTGTAAGTGCTTCATTACTTGTCTGTGTTTGTACGTCAGTGTGCTCTGCTGCATCTGTATGTGTGTAGGTCAGTGTCTTTCTGTGTCAATGAGTCTGTGGATGTTTCTCATGTTTCTATACTCTTTCAATGACCATATTTACTAGAAATCCTCATGGTGGCCGGCTCTTCCCTAAGGCAGCCCAGGCAGCTGCTATAGGGCACGATTTCACTCAGAGAGTCTCCCCTTTTACAATGTCCTCAGACTGCACAGCGAGACTAACAGGGTTATCCAAAGAGATTCGAATTGCTTGAGAAAGGTAACCGAACGCTGAAAATCAGGGTTCGGTTACCTTTCCTGGCCATTCGGCTATCCAGAGAGCAGGCAATTCGCCAAATCCTGTCGAATTGCCTGCACATACGGTGCCTGTTCGGTGCCTGTTCGAGGGCAGTGAAATCCCCATAGAGAAGCAATGCTTCGGCTATTCAGAGAACACAAACCAGCAGTGAAAGGTTCCCCTAATACCCTGCCATTCGGTGGTTTAATTCGGCAAATTTATTCAGGAGAATCCCATAGGCTTCAATGTTAAAAATATTCCCGTTTTAATTCAATATCTAATAAACCGTTCATTATAAAATTCTGCAGCAAAAAGTCTCTTTATTTATAGATTTTTTAGGATACTCTAAGCATTTTTCTGAATTTTTTAAAAAAAATTAAAAGTCCGTTTTTTTTTTTTTTTTTTTTTTCAGTTTGCTTATTTTTTTTGTAACAGCCCTCTTTATTATCATTCCCTGGACCTCCTGTGAAAATTTCAGACATTTTCGCTCAGTAGTTTCTTTGCAAACAGCGTTTCTTTTTCCCAGATTCATACAAATGGTTTTTCTAATTTATTCACTGCCTCCTCTACGTCACAGCTGCTTCGGCTCTGTGTGATTCGGCTCCTTTTCGGCTCCTGTTCGGCTTCTTCGAAGGTTAATCCAGATGTTTTTGCTTGTTTTCAGCGTGCATTCGGTTAGTTTTCGTCAGGTTTGCGGCAGCTTTTCCCTGCAATTCGGGGACCCTGTGGTGTTTGCTGAATACACCGCAGGGTCACCGAAATGGGATCGGCAAAAGGAACCGAATTGAAGAGAACGAAAAGTCACCGAACGTGCGGTGACTTTTCGAATCTCTTTGGATAACCCTGTATATATAGTGAATATATTTGACTCCAACACTGCACTACAGAGGCACATTGCAGCAATCACAATCTGGAGCTTTGGAAGTATTATTGGCCACCCCGGCCAATATACACCCCCCTCCTGTCCTCTACCGGCTCCCATATAGCAGCTCTATATTGCTTGGTATAACACACTGGGAGCTGTTTACTGCAAGTCAATTCTATGTTTAAATTTCATGGCAATTACAGGTTTTAATGATCCCACAACAGCTATATGTCTCAAGCTTATTCAAACTGTAACATGCTCCGATACTGCGAGATGCTTAACGCCTGAAGGACCAATGATGGAACTGTTCCATCATAAATGCATTGAATTTAAAGACCCTTGGCCCTTAAGGAGTTAAAGCCTGCAGTGCCATGCAATTTAAAGTTAGTGGATTCTGGCCATGTGACACTTTTGGCAATTAATAATAACCAGAAATGATTAATATCATCATTTTTATAGCACGTTACACTAAAGAATGGGGAATTAATCAAAATTACAAACTTAAGAACTAGAGACAAGCGGTGTAGAAGGACCTGATCAGATGAGCTAACTATCTAGAGCAGGGCTGTCAAACTCAAGCCCCTCCAGATGTTGATGCCTACAATTCCCAGAATTCATTCAAAGCAACAGATGGCTAATAGAATCAAGAGAGTTATAGTTCAGAAACATCTGGGGGGCTGGAGTTTAACAGCAGTGATCTAGAGAAATATAACCTTATTTCCTTAATTGACCTATAGTGCTCATAAAATTGTTCGCGCTAGCAATTGGACTTGCAAAGTCGTAGACTTGTGTGTTCCTGGTTGTGTGGGGTTTCCCGTTTTAATCCTTGGCAGTCTGTTAATATTCACAAAATGATCAACATTTATGATTCTGAGACATCTCTACAATAAATTATTTCCCTTGATTTAAAATGTGTTTTAGGCCTAGTTTAAATTTCTGGATTGTAACATTTTTTTTAAGTTTTATTACTGTGTGAAAAGTGCTTTTATTTTGGCTTTCTTTCACGGAGAGGGTCAGCTGGAAGAACTGAAGGGGAGATGGGAGTCACATGACCAGTGTTTGGTTTTAACACTCTACCCTCTGTCCATCAAAAAACATAAAGAAGCAACGGGAAGGGATTATCAGGGTTTATTATTTTACCCCTCCATTTTTTGTGTTAGGGGAGCAGAGTGTTTCATCACATGAGAATTTGATGCCCCAGAAATAGGAGATAAAACTCCTTGATCCCGGTTTGGCCAATATGGTTATAAAAAGCAGTAAATACACAGAGAATGAACCAGCAATTATGTATAGGCAGCATCCATTAGCAGCTTCGTTATAAGCCAGTGTTTTTCTTCACATACCAAGTCATGTAACTGGGGCAGGGACAATGTTGAGGGGAAGAAAAATAAAGGGTGTGGGGATTGGAAGGAGTAAGCAGTAATGTACAGTAGGCAGCTGAGCTACAAAAAGCGTTTGCAGCAAGGAGCAGACTGTCCGATCAGGCAGATCGTTGGTAGTCCGAGAGGTCCAAATAGGTTGGAGGTTTGAGGGGGTCTCCCCCTGCACAATGCTTCATGTGGTTCTGTGTTGCTCAGGTATTTCACAGAGACCAAATCCCGAGTTTCACAGGGGCCCAGAATGATCGCTCCACTCCAATTATTGGACTTATAAAAGAATAGACATGTGTACGGCAAAAAAAATAATTTCAGATCATTTTGTTCGGGGTTTTTTTTTGTTTGTTTATAAATAAATAAATAAATAAAGTATTTTACCAGGAAGGATACATTGAGATTTCTCTTGTTTGTTTTGGGTCGTTCGTTATGTCACCGCGATTTGTATTTTGGACTGATTTGCTAATTCGGGTGGCCGGTATTTCATATTTCAAATCACTTCGTATTTATTAGTTATTTTAGAATGTGAAACGGATTAATTAATAATTTCTTAGATTTGGATTAAAAAAAAGGATCCGTAATCCCCCTGTCCTTCAGCACCAAAGATAGCAGCCAGCCGGTACTACAATAAAATGAACGTACCCTCCGGTACTAAAATAAAATATCAGCCGGTACTATAATAAAATTAAAATACCAACCGTACTAAAATAAAATACAGCCGGTACTACAATTAAAATACCAGCCGTACAAAATAATCTATTCAGATAATGCCAAACACCACCAAAATGTCAATGAAATGCCCTGATTTTCGGTGGTTCAGCTTCACAGGTTGGACAGTGCCATGGTGCCATTCGGTGTAGTTACGGTGGCAGTTAATCTATTTAGAGAACGCTGAACAGCACCGAAATGTCAGTGAAATGAATGCCCTGATTTTCGGTGGTTTCATTCGGCAGGTTTAAACAGGCGAATCAAATAGGTTTCAATGTATTTTTATTGTAGTACCGGCTGGTATTTTATTGTAGTACCGGCTGGTATTTTTATATCCCGAAAAATGTCTAAAACATCCTAAAACATGGAGACTTTTTTGCTGCAAATGAAAAGAATAAATATTTAACAAAACCAGGAATATTTTTTCTCTGAAACCTATGGGATTTGCTTGTTTAAAGCTGTCGAACAAACCACCGAAAATGGGCATTTCACTGACATTTCAGTGCTGTTTGGGGTTATCTGAATAGATTAACTAAACACAGGGTTATTCAAAGAGAGGTGAAAAGCAGGAGAATGACTGGAGAATGGAAAATTCTAGGTCATAATATCCAAACCAGAAAAATTCTCCCTTTCATCTCACTTTCCAAATCGGCTATTTTGACCTAGAATTTTCCATTCCCCAGTCATCTTCCTGTTTTTCACCGCTCTCTGAATAACCCTGTACTTGTCTATGGGGAATTGAGTCTAAGTGAAACGGGATAACGAATTGATCTATAAAAACGAAATCAATTTGTTTTATACCATTTCGTTTTCATTCCATTTCAGTCCGAATCCTCTCATTTTTCCCATGGAGTCAATTCGATTGTAAATTTCGTCCGAATTTTGATTTGGAACGAAACGCACATATCTATAAAAGAATGTTTTAATTGATTGGAACCTTAAGAAGCAACCAAAATAAGTAAAAAGGACCAGTCTGTAGTCAACCTATATTTTTTTCCCCACTTTTTAATTTTTTAAATATTTTTTATTAAAGTTAATTAAACTTTTGTATTGGGTTTCTTTTTAAAATAGGAAGCCAGTCGTATAAATAAAAGGCGCAAGACACAGATAATTTTTGAAAATGTATCTGAAGATTTTTGTTCCATCCCTGAAAATATATTTTAATTGACCATCAGTGTGATATTATGCAGCTGGCTTGATGTGCTTTCCAGCTGAGTCAATTGTATATTTAGAGACCATAATCCTCACTGAGAAAATAACACGGGCCATGCTTTGCGGCAGTCTATAGAATGGATTTTTATTTCTTTGTGTATTTGTGTAAAGATCTTTGGAGCATAACCTGCAATCTTGCTAGAGCTCACTGGGGGCATCTTATTGATTGGCAGATAAAATAAAAAATAATAATAAAAACTATTTTTGCGTCTCGTATTCAGCGAGCAGGCTTTCTTTGGGGATAAAGGGGGGGCTGCTAAAAGGAATTTTTTTTTATGTGTATTTTTTTGTATCTGCAAAGTAATTTTCTGAATGTCTCATATGGTTTTCATTGTGTTGGTCCTGAATGGGATTTTCTAGATCTGCCTCATACCACTGCTTTTTCTTTTACTGCAGCAGGCTCAGCAGAGAGGGGGTCCGGACCTCTCATTCACTATCGATGCAAATAAGCAGCAGAGACAGCTCATCGCTGAGCTCGAGAACAAAAACAGGTACATGTGTACAGGGCTTAATTTTCTAGTTTTCTTGTCGTAAGACTAAATTCATGCTTTGGTGCAGGTTGCTGACCCTTGAGTTGTAGTATGTAAAAAATAGCAAACCATACCTGCCTGTGGAATTTACTGACTTACAACTATTCTAAACTGTTTTAGTATTTTTATGTGTATATAGCTTGCAACAATAATATGTTTTACAGGAAAACATGCAATCTGTCAGCTGCCACAGCCTAAACTCCGCATCCATGATACACTCTCTGTATGAGGTTTCATCAGATCTTGTTTTTCAGCTCAATGTATGGTTATATCGTTACCTACATTAATACCTCTTATATTTTCATTCTCTCATTTCCCTGCCCATAATGTCCCTTCCTATATTTAATTTCTGAAAATTCAGGATTGCTCTTTACGTTATATACATTGACAGTAATGTACTAAAAAAACAGATCTTGGACAAAGTCCTTTAAAGATGAGCTATCTTCATGGAAGCCAAAGGAATGTTTTGCTTTGTTGTATCAGTTCTGCAATGATTTTTGCTTCATTCCATACTTAGACTCTAAATTGGAAAGTTTTCTCCAATAAAACATTAAAAAATAATCACTATAGGGATTAGTCGCTATTTATTCATTGGGAGAACAGTGGTTTATCTTTAGCAAACTATGGTGGGGCCAGTAGGCCCAAATTACATTGAATTCACGATTTAGGGAACTTCCACCAAAGTTTCACCGTAGAACTCGATTTAAATTCGGCCCGGTAGCTGAATTTGTCAATTTATTTAGCCATATTTCGGCCATTTTTTGACTACAGATTGAATTGTGGATTTACCGGCATTTCAATTCCTGATTTTGAGAGTGAAAATGTGATGTGCACAGCCTGCAATCCGGCACCTGCTGTTCCTATCACTGCGAACTGAACACCAGCTCTTAACCAAAATTGGTAGAGTGCCCCTCCCGAATCATGTGTCTGGATACCCCCCCTGCATTATAGTCTATGGAGTTGCTAAATTTACAACAGCTCTGGTTATGTTTATACCAACCTTGGAATAGGGCACCAGGTTTTTCTAATGTACACATTTAGGCTAGGGTCAGACGAACGCATTTTCGCGTTGTCTGTGAAAAAGTGCGTTCGAACGAATGGACGCATTTTTTCACGGAGTACGCGATAGCGGTCATACGATGCGCATTTGCATCCGTGATTTTGTACGGATCATCAATAAAACACTTTGTGCATCTGGACGTTATGTTGGCCGGACATTAGCAGTGTCTGACATCTCCAATTCACGCACACACGCCGCTAGCGGGCGCAGCGCACTCTGTACGTCAGTACTAGCAGTTTAACGTTCTCGAAAAAATGCATTCGTTTTCCACTTGCGTTGCGCAGCCGGACTTTTGTGCGACCGTACTTCGTATATTGGCCGTCATTGCCTGGCACTTGCTGCTAGTGCGGCCGTGATTAAGTGCGCCTGCACGCGCGTTCGCACTGCCTCAGTCTGACCCTAGCCTTAAAGGCATAAATCTTTATGATGCTATGCAAAAAATACGTTTTTTCAAGGGCTTTTATGGCATTTTTCTGGCCAAATTTTTTTCGGACCAGCAGCATTTTTCGTATATCTGCTTCGCTATACTTCTTCAACTGATTCAGCTGATGTAACAGATCTCCGTACCCCGATCACATCTGTTAATGCAGCTCCCTTGCCGGACCCCCTTTCTCCCGCCAGCAGTCTTTTGTGCCTTTCACCAGCCCTTAACCGAAGCTTAAGGATGGGCACACTGAAAGCACAGTGATAGTATGCCCCTGAAATTATCAGTACGCCGATCTTGAGGTTAGAACAGTCAGACTGGAACTCAGCCATTAATTAGCTGAATATATACAGTGCCAGGAGAGGCCTAGTGGCCAATGGGAAATCCCTTCCTAGCATATTGCTACGACAACTCAGTAATCACTTCCTGGCGCCTTGCTGTCTGTGACATAATTAGACCAGGGACAGATAATGGAATTAACCCTGGTCACCAAGACGCATTACGCAACATTCCAACAAAACAGAAAAATAGTTCTCAGTGTAGTTTTCACTTTTGTTTAAGTCTGTCTACCGTTATATTTACAAACAAAAATTGGCGAATACAAATATACTTAACTTTGAAAGTATAGGAAAATCTTCCAGGAGATAGTTCACGTTCTCCTTAATCAGACAATGGGATATGCACGTAAGATCTATAAGGTCCTATATGAATGATCAATCGTGCAATAGCTGCGGCAACAGAACCTCAGTATTTTTAGACTCAAAGTCCCTGGGGGAATTGGCATCCTCATGGTGCTCCTGAAGAACAAACATTCCTCTCTGCCCTCCAGAGCATGGCCTTTCTAATGATACCAAACATGACCATGTTTAAAGTAAAGAAAAACAAATATTGATGCAGCAATATTGTCCCCATTTCAATTATAATATGAACAATGATGCTGCACTAATGATTTTTTTCTATGTGGTGCATTTGCTAAAAATCATGTAATTCCCCCCCCCCCAAAAAAAATGAGTCCCCATTTCTAATTTTTTTAAGAAGCGCATCCCATAGAAAATATAAACGCAAAAACTCATATGATAAAATGTGAAAAAAAACACTTTACACGTTTTAGATGATTAAAATTTCAAATTTTATTGCATTTTTTGTTTATAATATACAGGCAGAGCATGACATATACATATAATAATGATATATTCTGACTCTGCGGAGTCTGCCGGAAAGAACGATATATATATATAATATGTCGGGGGTCATATAATAAAATGTGGCTTAAAGCGGTAAAAATTTGCTTAGCACACAGACGAGAAATGGCTCCGCAGCGAAGGGGTTAAACTACTACATTGCTTCTACCTCATGCATTGTGACATGACAACAGGGCACACCAAGTAGGGTGCCCCTAGAACTATGGCCTGCAGAGAAAATTGGATCTAATAAGTACATATAAGTACTGCTACATCAGATCCCATCAGTAAATAGAAATACTTTTAAGTAAAAATTGTGGGCTCTATTACATTCTTTGCGCAAACGTTAACGCGTGCGCAAAAACGCATTAACGCGAGGGGCAAAACCCTTTGCGCTGAACGTCGTATTACAATGTCCGTGCAAAAAATGCGCGTTAACATCTACCGCAGGTGAACCTGCGCGAACCCTACACGAGCGTAATGTACTGCGCGCGTCCTATACTTAACATTGTGAGCGCAAATGCGTTTGTGCGCTAGTATGCAGATGGTATTACAATCTATGCGCAAAATTTAACACACAGCGTTTGTGCACATAATTTTAACCTCTTTGAAAAGCTGGTGTTAACGGCAAATCTGAACGTCCTGGCCGAACCCAAATACACCAGCCCAAAAAAAAATACAGCATAGTATAGTTACACATTCTACGCATACCCAAACAATAAAATGGAGAAGTTGTGCGTGTTTTTATTATTGCTGCAGCATATGTGCGCAGATTGATTTTGACAGGCGCAAAATCTTAACATGAGATAATTGTGGTTCTTAATTCTGATTGGCTGAATCGTGTGAAAAAACAGTCCGCACACCGATTTCTGTGCGCAACGTTACTGCGCGCGCATGTTTGTGCGTGTTTTTGCGCGTTTTTTTACGCTTTTTATTTTTTGACGGATGAAATAATGCACGAGGATTGTAATACCAGCGGTGATTTACGCGCGTTAACGTTTAACTCTTCGTGCAAAAATTCACACGTTTACCGTGCATTTTTGCGTGAAGAATGTAATCGGGCCCTGTATTGGGTGAAACTTTTTTCTACTTGTCTCCTTTCCTGTATTTTGAATGCTTGTCTTGTATCATAATCCTTGTGAAATAACTGCAGTTGCCTAATAAAGCTGGCCTTGAATTCACAGCTCCATAATGGCCTCTCTGTGCATGTCCTTGATTATTCTTTATAAAATGTGCGGCTGCAGTTGGTGGGATCCAATCATTCATTTAAGATATAAATAATTTGTTTGGAATTTGCATGTATTCTATGGCGTTATAAATTAATTTTCATATCATAGCTGTATCTAAACCAATGCTGGCTTCGTAATTAGATGAGCATGCAGTTTTCTTCTTTCCACAAATGGATCTGCTCGCACAGGATGCTCCAACACCAGTGTGAAGAGGTCTTTGTAGAGGCTACATATGGGTAAACATTGCATATACTGTATCTATAGGACATCTTGGTAATGTCTTGTAAGAAGCGTATAATAAGTGTGTCTTATTCTATTAAACACAGCTGTCAAGAATGATTAAGAAGTAATTTTTCCTCTTTTTTTTTTTTTCCCCCCACTATTAAGAGAAATATTGCAGGAAATCCAGAGGTTGCGAATTGAACATGAACAAGCCTCTCAGCCCACACCTGAGAAAGCACAACAGAACCCCACTCTCCTGGCAGAACTCCGACTTCTCAGGTACCACAACCCACAAATCTGCAGCAGCATAGCTACATGTACACTGATATTTACAGGTTTATTCAGAGATGGGTGAAACTCTGGAGAAATTTTAGTACCGGCTGGTATTTTTATTGTAGTACTGGCTGTATTTTATTTTATTTGTACGACTGGTATTTTTATATCCCGTAAAATGGCTAAAAACATCCTAAAAAAATTGACTTTTTTTGCTGCAAATGTAAAGAATAAATATTTAATAAAAAACAGGAATATTTTTTTTCGCTGAAACCTATGGGATTTGCTTGTTTAAAGCTGTCGAACAAACCACCGAAAATCAGGGCATTTCACTGACCTTTCAGTGCTGTTTGGGGTTATCTGAATAGATGAACTAAACACAGGGTTATTCAAAGAGAGGTGAAAAGCAGGAGAATGACTGGAGAATGGAAAATTCTAGATCAAAATAGCCAAACCAGAAAAATTCTCCCATTTATCTCCCTTTCCAAATCAGCTATTTTGACCTAGTATTTTCACTTCTCCAAAAGTTGTCCAGAGTTTCACCTTTCTCTGAATAACCCTGGTAGTCTAAAACAAAAGACAGAAAGTAATTGGTTTAAGGCTCCAGCAGAGGATTGGGAGTTCTTCGGGTGCCAGTGATGGCTATAGCACAGATCCTCCCAACTTAAACTATCAACATACTTTAGCGTTTGCTTTACCTTGCATATACCTGGTTTGTATGGTATATGTCCTTGGTAAATTGTATGTGTTCCTGTGTTATTGAAAATAGTAGTGAAATTGTTTTGTATATCGCCTCTTTCCATATTGTTTGAATGATACAAAAAAACAAAAGCTATTAATTCAAGATGTACCTATTAGTAGCTGTAAAGTGGAAAAGGGGGATGGTTACTGAAAGGTGCGTGAAAAAGTATAAAGCTGAGTTAAAGCATCCCGCTACCATGGTAACTAATTGCCTTTAAAGAGAGCTATGTAAAGCTTCGTTTGTGAAACATGTCTGCCCCCTCACCACCTCTTTCATGTCAAGGTGAATAGATTGCAATTTCACATAATCATGGCACAGTGAAACATCGCCAGATGGAAGAAAAAATAGTAATGTTCTGCCGAATAAACAGAAGGAAATTATAGAAGGAAGTGTGTGTGCTTGTTCGATTCTCTTTCTTTTCCAATTAGAGGGCACAATTCAGATCAGGCGTTAGACAATTGGTGTAGGCAACCTGACAGTGTGCATTCTGAATGCGGTGAATGAAAGCATAGTCCACCTTGATCTTGATGTAAACAAATTGAACAAAACGGTACTTTTTAAAAAAGTTGCTGCGACTGGAACTATGGTACAGACAGAGGGCAATTGATTAACCGTCAAGAATCCCAAATGTTTATACACAGCTTTCACTATCCCTTTGTTTCATCACTGTCTCATTCACGAGGAACCATCGCAAGAGACTGCCTGGTGAAGTTCAAGTGGATTTTGGAGTGTTTTGATTAATGATCTGAGTACAGAAAAAAAAAAAGGAAAGAAAAAAAATATTCAGCAATTCAGAATATTGGAGGTGAAAAAACCCCACCCCTGACACTCAAAGTTAAATTGTGATATAACTATTGCTCCTTATTTCCAAATCCCAATGAATTTAGCTTGTATATCGACAAAGCTTGTGGAATTAGAACTTAAAAGCCAACCCACGCCTTCCACAAATATACACTTTTTGGGGTCATCTGGGATCTGTAGAAACAGAACGACATAATTAATAGTATACGTATAGTTTATGATAGTTACATTTATTATTAGCAGATGAGATACAGTAATACAGGTTTGTCATCCATTGAGTTGAAGTAAAATATAGTTTAGGAATTACAGTTATAAGTATTTATATAGCACCCACAAGGTCAGTATCGCTGTGCAATGGGTGAGAAAGAACAACAAATATACATACAGGTTAAACACACTGAACAGTACTAGAGATGACCCTGCTCGAGAGCTTACAATCTACGAGCACTCACTGTACGTATGTAGAGCTCAAAGAGCAAACGGGCTGACGAACGGCCTAATATACATCAATTGTGGAAGGAACGGAGTGAACTCTCCAGTACCTCGTCTGACAGATTTATTTGTAGTGGACAGCAAGCAATGTTTCGACCCTTCTAGAGTATTTCCCGAGCCATGTGAAAAGCTTTAGTAGGGCCGAAACGTTATTTGTTTTCCACTATCAATAAATCTGTAAGAAGCCTATCCCCTATTTTCCTTAAGTGATCCATTGGGATGGTAACCGGCAGATGGTTGAGTTGTGAGAAATACTAAATCTGATTCAATTCATCCTTCAGGCAGCGCAAAGACGAGCTGGAGCAGAGGATGTCCGCTCTGCAGGAGAGCAGGAGAGAACTCATGGTACAACTCGAAGGGCTCATGAAACTCTTAAAGGTAAGATATAGCAATTCAAGCAGTCTCAAAACACTGAAATCTGCAGAAGAAAAGTGTCCTAGTCACAGTGTGGTCATTCTATGGTTTAATGTCCTCATAGAGCTTACTGTGTGTTGCTACGTTACACTGTTTAGTCAAACGAAGCATTTAGAAAGTACAAAGGCTGCAGTGTTTCATTCATGAGATAAGTGAAGAATATTTCTTATTCTTTGCCCTTACATGTACAATATAAACCAACAAATTCCAATATGAGTGAAAGTGACTAAGATACCATTCCATAATGTCATGTCAAGAGAAGATGAACTCGCCACATATCAGAAACCCAACGGTTTATGCTTCTATTATTAGGAAGCTACTCTTTAAAAAGAAATAAACTGCGCCGTGGAGATTTCGTTTTGCTATGTAAGCCAAAATATTACAATTTGTTAAACAAACTATAACAATTGTATACCCAAAAGATACATATAATGTATAGAGAATATTTTTTAACTATGCACTTTCTCAGAGAAGCATGATTATCTTGTGTGTCCAAATCACACTATAATATCAACTTAGTAATACAGCCCTTACATCAATATAAAATGTCAAAACGTATTCAATATAAAAGGGTCTGTTCACAAAGCACCAAAATTACATTTCTGCCAATTTCAGCACACTTTGGCAATTCCATTTGAAGTCATTATTTAGCAAATAGTCACCATATTTTGCCAAAATTGGAGTCGCCAAAGCAGTTATTGGACATCAGCGATGCACCGAACTAGGGGAAAAAAAGGTCTCCCATTCTCCTTATAGGAGTTTCAATCAATAAAAATGTAGTAAAAATGTCCTTGAAAAAAATAAAAGTCTGTTACAAAATAAAGTCTTTCAAAGAAATTAAACAAAAATATTGTCTAAAAAATACAAAAAGGTCTTTTAAAAATTAAAGGGTTTTTGCAAAAAATAAAAAGTATAAACTGTCGAATTGTTTTTTTAAAAAAATTTTTTTACATTGAAACCTAATGGGTTTCACCTGTTTAAACGTATCAAATTGAACCATGGAAAATCAGGGCATTTTGCCAGAATTTTGGTGCAGTTCCGCATTTTGTCATTAGAAGAAACAATAGTTTTCTATGGGACTATTTCGGTGCCACTGAACTACGGCAAATTGTACCGTATTTCACTATCACATCACCTGTATCTGGTGAATTGACCACATAGCAAATAGACAAATTTACCCGAAACTGCACAGAGCGGTGTAATTCGGGGCCAATTCCTAGGTTGGTGAGTAACCCTTAAAGTGTCCATATTGTCCCATATGTACATAGGAAACTAAAAGAGGGAAGCTCCCTCTGCCGGAGACCCCTCGGTGCCTTGGCATTAGCCACATGTTCCACGTGTATTTTCTAAGTCCTTCAACAAAAACAGAATAATACATCCATATAGTGTAGTATATTGCATTTCAATAGGAAACACTATCAAATCCTTTAAAATTGGCCACTTGCAAAGTATAGAGCCTCTAAAACTGTCTCTGTTTTGTGTGCAGAGCAGCCCTCTCGGTTTCTCCTCTTCTGTAGATCTCAAAAGCAACCAGAACACACAAGCCTCATAGCGTAGAAAATCCAGTGTATAATTCCTGCTCTATGACAGAAGGACTTTCACTTACCCACGAGTCCTGAGCTCTATAGAGCCCTGGCTCTGGTATTGACGTTTCTGGGCCTCTGTCCTGAGAAGCTGAATAATGGACTGTGTGTCCGGGAAGGTGTCCTGTCTGCACGTTCCAGCACTCAAGCCCTGGGCGCTGCCTGGCTGCAGGATCAATCACCTAAGACATTGAGACTTCACACCCAGAGGATAACCAAAGGAAGATACAGATCAAGGAGAGGGAGGCTGGGCAGAGCCTCACAGCAATAATACTCACATCCACTCACCGCAATTTACTGTGAGCATTATTGCTGTGGTACTCTGTGATATGCTCATACATACTGCACATTACTGTATCAGAGCTCCACAGCAATAAAACGCTTTCATACAGGATTCACTCTCTGTACATCATACAGCAGTCTGTTTCACATTGCACACACTCACAGCACGCAAAACACCTTCACACTGCACCTACAAATGTATCACACACACCCCGACACCGCACACAAAACCCTCACAATGCACGTACGCACTGGTGTATTTTGGCCTAGGCCAACAAGGCCTAGGCCTAGGGCAGCACTCTCCAGGGGTCGGCGGCCCGCCGGGTGGCCCCACCCCTAAAAAAAATAATTAAAAAAAAAACTTTTTTTTTTTACTTTTGCAAACTATTTTACCAGGAAGGAAACATTGAGATGTCACTAATTTTCAAGTATGTCCTGGGTAGGACACGCCTAGGCTTTCACTTTCCAGGGGGCAACAAAAAACCTCACCACTAATTGGGTTACTCTCACAGAGCACCGAAATGACGCCAACATTTTGGTGTTCTGTAGTTCCCTGCACTTCGGGGAATAAAATTTCCCCCCCCTGCAGTGAATTCACCATTCACCGCAGGGTCCCCAAAGTGCATGGAGTCGGCCGCTGTATGCTGCCACCGCAAACCCATGGCCTGCGGTTTTCAAAAGAACTACTGAACGAAAATGTCTGGAATTTACATATAAGATCCTATGATTGATAATAAAAAGTTCTGTTACAGAAAAAGAAGAACCGATATTAAAAAAAAGGGGGGGGGGTTTTTGCCAAAAAAATTCTGAAAAATTACTAATTGGTACTAAAAAAAAAATCACTAAATAAAGACTTTTTACTGCAGATTAAAATAAGTGGTTTATTAGATATTGCATAAAAACGGGAATATTTTTAACAATGAAACCTATGGGGTTCGCCTGAATACCTGAACCTGCTGATTGAAACCACCGAACATCAGGGTATTTCACTGTCATTTCTCTGCTGTTTGGTGTTCTCTGAATAGATTAACCATTACTTCTCTATGGGGATTTGCACTGCCTTCAAACAGCACCGTACTTGCTGGCAGTTCGCCAAACTTGTGTGTGAGTATATCATCAGAGCAGTGGTGTACTTAGAGGAGTGGCGGAGGGCAGGCCGCCCCAGGTACCAGTGATTATTGGGGTGTCATTAGGGGGTTCTAGGAGGTGCCACTGTCACTGTGTGTCAGCTTTGAGCTGTGTTCTCAAACAACGAGCAGCGGAGCATGGTGTTTGCATACGGAATAAAATCGAATAGAATAAAAATCCCCCTCTCCTCCCTCCATAGCTCCTCCCCTGCCCCGCAGCAGCTCTAGGAGGGTGATGTGATTTGTGTCCAGAGAGAGAAGATGACAGTAAACGGCAGGTAAAGGGGGGGGGGTAATCAGCAGAATATGAAGCCCTGTCTGCTTACTGCTGTTTAAAATGGACCTTTCCTTAACCAGCACTGCTGTGATAGAAATTTGTCATTGAGCTGCCTGGCTCCTGGTGAGGCTGCGTACTTGCAGGTCACACTCGGTCCGGCCAGTCAGGTGGTACTGAGTCTCAGTACCACCTGACTGGCTGAACCACGTGACACGCATGCAGCTGCCCACCCTTTCGTTAACATGGACTGTCACTCTATTCTGGACTGAACACCCACCAGGAAGGGAATCAAAGCCATGGTGCACACCTCTGGCAGTGGCACCCCACTGCTGACAAGATGGCTTCACGCACAGGCACAGCCGCGATCCTAACGTGGCCTGGAGGGACCTCCTGCGGAGTCTGTACACAGTCCCTGCTGACTCTGCACACAGCCCTACCGCGGACGGAGGCCGGTAAATGTAGAATAAATAATTGCTGTGTGCTCATATACACTCGGTTTGCTGGGAGTTTTATTGCAGTGGATTCTGATGCACTCATACACACCACACATTGCATTGCTGGGAGTTTTATTGCCGCGGATTCAGATACGCTGACACACACCACACATTGCATTGCTGGGAGTTTTATTGCAATGGATTCTGATGCACTCATACACACCACACATTGCATTGCTGGGATTTTTATTGCCGTGGATTCTGATACGCTGACACACACCACACATTGCATTGCTGGGAGTTTTATTGCAGTGGATTCTGATGCACTCATACACACCGCGCATTGCATTGCTGGGAGTTTTATTGCTGTGGATTCTGATACGCTGACCCGCACATTGCATTACTGGGAGTTTTATTGCTGTGGATTCTGATACACTCATACACACTGCACATTGCATTGCTGGAATTTTTATTGCTGTGGATTCTGATACGCTGACATACACCAAACATTGCATTGCTGGGAGTTTTATTGCTGTGGATTCTGTGATACACACTGCATAGTACTGTGAGTTTTATTGCCTTGGAGCTCTGGGATACACTCACACACACTGCACATTACTGTGAGTTTTATTGCTGTGCAGTTCTGTGATATGCTCATACACAGTGCACATTTCTGTGGGTTTTATTGCTGTGTAGCTCTGTGATACGCTCATATGCAGTGCACGTTTCTGTGGATTTTATTGTTCAACCAATTAGAGCGGCTGTGATCCAGTATACTTAACATGCGTGGCTGTTTTTTGTAAAAATGCTTGAATTTAAACATTTCATAATTTTATTTATCTCAATAGATACATTTGAAATGGTATACAAAATATACAAGTAGGCACTTGGTATCCACTTTTAATATAAAGAGAGGAAAAGGCGGAGCTCTAAGAGGGAAGGGTGGGGATTAACCAGGAAGAGGTGTGCCCTTGACAGGAAGGGGTGCCTCAAATTTAAATTAGGGGGTGCACGAGTTTAGTCAGGCCTAGGGCAGCACAAAACCTAAATACACCACTGCGTACAAGTGTATCACAACCCCACTGACACTGCACACACTCTCAGTCACATTGCACCTGCAAATGTATACAGTATCACACACACCCTTACACTGCACACAAAACATTCTCGCACTGCTCCTACAAATGTATCACCCCACTGACACTGCACACAAAACTCCCAACACGGCACACACTGCATGCAATGACACTGCACACTCTCACACAGCACCTGCACTGCACTTTAACCCCCCTAAAACACACACACACATGCGCGCGCACACACACACGATCTTTTGTGTTGTAAACTGCCCCCACTCCCACAGTATCCTTGCAGCGCGTGTTCCTCAAGGTGTGGCATTAGGCATAGAATTCAGTGAATTGGTAAGAAAGTTCAATTCACAGCATTGTATTGTGTTGGATGTATGCAACAGGCGTTACCAGTGGGTAGATTAGAAGTCTTTTAAACTCTCTGTTTTATCTCATTCAGCTGCCATCTCTTATCTCGACTAATGTACACCACACAATAGATCTCCTGCAGCCTTATCTAAACAGTCACTTTTTTATTTTTTTAATATTTGATATTTTGTAAAGCAATAATAATTACTTCTATAAGCGTTAATGATTCCTCTTTCTCAGATAAACACTTGTAAGCTGACATATAGCATATTAGTGTTATACTTTTTGTTGCTCTTTAATTATTTACAAATTCACCTAAACGAAAAAAAACACAATTTATTGATAAGAACCAGGTTTGCAATTAGAACTTCTTTTTTCCCCCAGTTTTTAGTCAAAATAAAGAAATAAATCTAAACTTTTGTTAAAAGACCTCATATTTATCTCTTGTTCTATTTTACTGTTTGGAGTCTTTGTGGCAGTTTGGTATGCACCGAATGGGGAGCTGAGACTGGTTTTCATATAGTGATGTCATAAAGAGCAACGGAAGGAGTCACATAGACCTCATATTAAAGTGATGTGGGCACAGCAACATTGCAGAATATGTATTAAAATATGAAAAAAAATCAGTGTATACAGTATATATTATTTTTTTTCATGTTTGTATGTCTTTTACAATTTAGAAGTATGGATGGCAGGCTCCTTGGGGTGATGGCATAGGATCTTACCCCATGTGATGTTAAATAGATCCTATTTAGGATTTTTTTTTCTCTTTTCCTTCAACCATACCACAGTAGGTAGTTATGTACTGAAGAATGCAAAGTAAATATCATCTGATCTGCTTTTTGTTGTAAATGAACATTTTTACAGGAGCAGGAGCTGAGACAGGCTGTAAGTTCACCCATTGCCTGGCAATTGCATATGTGTGACTAACCTTCATGATGGAACTTTTGATTGGAGTGTGTTTGCATGATCAGTGTTTTCACTTTAAACAATAACCTTCACAGCAAAAGAAACCCATGTACTATTAAATATTTTAGCATAATATTCATCTAAATAACTATATTACTGGTTTATAATGTTATCAACATCTGAAGATGAGTAATGCATCCAACCTCAGACCAGCAGTCTCTTTTGAACCATATATCTTAGGGTTTATTATGGGAATGAATGATGCAGGCTTTTTTTTTTTTTACCGTGTCAAAGTTCAGATTACAAAATGTGCATCAAAAACTGTCACCTGTACCTATGGCTCGGTCATATCCTTTTTTTCTTAATTTTTTTTTTTTATTTTCGTGATTAGAGTTTGAACTTTACTTCAAGTGTACTTTTACAAAAATTGAGGATTCTGTTGTGACCATTGATCTGAGTAACGGCAAGGTAGAGCCCATCAGATCACCTGATAGACGGTTCAGTTCTACTCAGAAGGATGCTCCGTCAATTAAGAACCATATCCCTTGATTTTTATAACAGACAAATCATGGTCGACCTCATACACAATTTAATCGTGCGAAAACCAGGAAATCATCAGACCAAGTCGATACTAAACTTTGACACGTGTTTTAAATCCTGGAGCAGTAAATTGCTGCTCAGTGATTGCAGGATTCAGTCTGCATTTCCCCAAGGTGATCCTTAAAACCTGGCCTGTTAGTGGGCCCTGAGGACCAGAGTTGAGGGCCACTGGGGTAAGGGATAAGGTTTTTCATGGTTCATTTCTTTATGGGCTTAAATACTATGATGCTATTAGAATCTGCCCCATTTTTTCTTCACACTCACATAATTTTTCAACATTTTTCTATGCACCGCACAATTTAGTACCCAGAAAGGCGTAAGTGTCACTTTGTTTGACACACAACAGGCTCCATTCCATAGTTGGTGTTAACTTAACCGTAGCTGTTGTAAACTTAACTCCATATAATATAATGGCTGTGGTAAGTTTTCAACAGCTTTGGTTAAGTTAGAGACAACATTCAGGGCTGGACTGGGGCAAAATATCAGCCCTGGACTTCGTACAGACCGGCCCACTTTAATTATGTGAAATAAGCGATTCGGTAAAGCAACGCAGCGGCACTGAGGTTGAGTGCACACCATGTCTTAAGGTGAGGTGGATGCACAGCAGGTCTCACCGGCACGGTGACCCCAATATGAGACTGTGGCAGACTGTCTGTTTTACAGATGTGAGGAAGTTCTCACCTCACCCTTTAAGAGCAGTGCGAGCTGTGTGGTGAAAAAGCATTCACACTGGCCCACTGAGCCATCGGCTCACCGGGAGTCTCCCTGTAGTCCCTATGGCTAGTACATGCCTACCAACATTGGAAAATTGCCCAATATTTTGTAATCAGAAATCTGATATGCAAGTAAATATTTTTCAATAGGATATCATTTCCTTTTATTCCCTGGCAGAAATTCACAAAAAGCCATAGGTACAAGCTTGGACACCCATGCGTAATATTGAGTAAATATCTGATGCTTGTAGGGTATGTTTATAGAAAGGAATTACTAGAACACCTAGAAACCATACAGCATGCTTTATCTGCCATCTATTCATAGGTGTCTTCAGGCTGTGGAAAAGGTTACAAGTCCAGTGAAGCAGTTATTTTGTGTTATTAAAGAAGATAGTACTCTCTTGCCAGATATCCATTTTTCTGAAATAAATAGACTTAATGGTGAAGAGACACCGGGTTCTGGAGTGTTACTCCTATAGATTGAGGGGTCTGTATATACGATCTTCAAACCCCAGAGCATTTCTGGTTCTCCATCAACTGTAATAACAAACAGGTCAGCTAGAAAATGGAAAAGTGGTGATGCATGCTATATGCAAAATAAATCCAATATTTTTATCTCTTTCCCAGATTCGGTATATAAACCCCTCCCCCCTCCACACTATTCCCTATAAGGTTATAGGTACAGAATATTTATTGGCGTAACACAGCAATTTGAGGGCTTTTATTGAAAAGAAAGAACACTCATTTATATAAACAACTTGTTTACAAACAATAATATCGGTCTCTGCTATGACATCTTTTGTATCTAAAGACTAAATATTAATCATTTAAACCATTCATATAGGATCAAGCAGGTTTCATACAAGCATAAAAACTCGATTTTCTGGTGATTTTTAGCAATGTGAATAAACAGGCTAAACACAAGACATTGGTGTAAAAAAAAAAAGTAAAACTGAGAGAGGTGAAAACCTTGAGAATGACTGGAGAATTGAAACTTCTAGGTCAAAATAGCCAAACCCAAAAAATTCTCCCATTTATCTCACTTTTCTATTTGGCTATTTGGTCTAGATTGTTCATTCTCCTGGCAATTCTCAAGGTTTTCACCTCTCTCTGAATAGCCCTGTAATTTTTTGTTATACAGTCATGTCCAAAATTGTTGGCACCCCAGACATTTTTCCAGAAAATCAAGTATTTCTCACAGAAAAGTATTGCAGTAACACATGTTTTGCTATACACATGTTTATTCCCTTTGTCTGTATTGGAACAAAACAAAAAAAGGGAGGAAAAAAAGCAAATTGGACATAATGTCACACAAAACTCCAAAAATGGGCTGGACAAAATTATTGCCACCCTTAACTTAATATTTGGTTGCACACCCTTTGGAAAAAATAACTGAAATCAGTCACTTCCTATAACCATCAATAAGCTTCTTACACCTCTCACACGGAATTTTGGACCACTCTTCCTTTGCAAACTGCTCCAAGTCTCTCTTATTGGAAGGGCGCATTTTCCCAACAGCAATTTTAAGATCTCTCCACAGGTGTTCAATGGGATTTAGATCTGGACTCATTGCTGGCCACTTCAGCACTCTCCAGTTCTTTGTTACCATCCATTTCTGGGTGCTTTTTGACGTATGTTTGGGGTCATTGTCCTGCTGGAAGACCCAAGATCTCGGATGCAAACCCAGCTTTCTGACAGTGGGCTCTAAAATCCAAAATCCTTTGGTAATCCTCAGATTTCATGATGCCTTGCACACATTCAAGGCACCCAGTGTCAGAGGCAACCCCATAACATCATTGAACCTCCACCATATTTCACTGTAGGTACTGTGTTCTTTTCTTTGTAGGCCTCATTCCATTTTCGGTAAACCGTAGAATGATGTGCTTTGCCAAAAACCTCTATCTCGGTCTCATCTGTCCACAAGACGTTTTCCCAGAAGGATTTTGGCTTACTCAAGTACATTTTGGCAAACTGTCGTCTTGCTTTTTTATGTCTCTGTGTCAGCAGTGGGGTCCTCCTGGGTCTCCTGCCATAGCGTTTCATTTCATTTACATGTCGATGGATAGTTCGCGCTGACACTGATGCTCCCTGAGCCTGCAGGACAGCTTGAATTTCTTTGGAACTTGTTTGGGGCAGCTTATCCACCATCCGGACTATCCTGCGTTGCAACCTTTCATCAATTTTTCTCTTCCGTCCACCCACAGAGAGATTAGCTACAGTGCCATGGGTTGCGAACTTCTTGATAATGTTGCGCACTGTGGACAAAGGAAAATCTAGATCTCTGGAGATGGACTTGTAACCTTGAGATTGTTTATATTTTTCCACAATTTTGGTTCTCAAGTCCTCAGACAGTTCTATTCACCTCTTTCTGTTGTCCATGCTTAGTGTGGCACACACAGACACACAGTGCAAAGACTGAGTGAACTTCTCTCCTTTTTATCTGCTTTCAGGTGTGATTTTTATATTGCCCACACCTGTTACTTGCCCCAGGTGATTTTACAGGAGCATCACATGCTTGAAACAATCTTATGTATCCACAATTTTGAAAGGGTGCCAATAATTTTGTCCAGACCATTTTTGGAGTTTTGCGTGACATTATGTCCAATTTGCTTTTTTTCCTCCCTTTTTTGTTTTGTTCCAATACACACAAAGGGAATAAACATGTGTATAGCAAAACATGTGTTACTGCGTTACTTTTCTGTGAGAAATACTTGATTTTCTGGAAAAATGTCTGGGGTGCCAACAATTTCGGCCATGACTGGATCGTAACCGAATGAGTAGAAATTAATGAGTTTCAAGATATGTACCTCCTCTTATGTCGAGCTCATCTTGTTACAGCAAATGCTGGTCGCTGTTTGGTGTTGACTCAGCGCTGCATGTTATTGCTAACACGTCTCAATATTGAATAATCATTTTTTTGGATCTCATTCTTAATATTTTCCACTGAAGTGTTAATCAAGTGGATCGTGCCACAGTACATTTGCTCCTTCAGATAGCTTCTCAAAGAGAAGATTAGGGTTGCCACAGATTTTTGGAAATGACACAGCTTTAAATAAACTCCGGATTTTCGCCATTGATTCAAGAGGTATGTGCATTGTCGCACCATCTTGTTTCGTTGACATGCTGTTCTCGTGGCTGTGCGGCCACTAGCACGTACTGTGATGGGATGTTCTCAACAAAAGAGGTACATTTCCTGAAACTGTTATTCATTTCCTATCTATAACGAACACTTTAGTTTGGGCCTATATGAATTACTCTGCAAAAGATCAAGCAGATTTCTTGTGTAACTCTTAGTGAAAATTGTTTTCTGTACAAATCTCTAGGAGTTTTATCTATCTGCTAAAACCTCATGTAGCATAAAACCATAAAATTAGAATTTTTTTTGTTGATTTTTAACCCCTTCGCTGCGGGTGACGTGTGGGACACCTCCTCATTGACTCCCTCCATATGCGGAGGACGTGCCCCACACGTCACCCGCTTGCGGGAGCCCCGGCGGAGATACTCACCTCTCTGTCCTGGGTCCCGTGGCGGTATGACTTCAGTGTCCTCAGACGTTAAGCCCCTCCAGACAATGACATCATCACGCCATGTGTGATGATGTAATTTCCAGGCGACCCCCCCCCCCCGGCAATGCCGGGAGATCGCCTGGAAGGGATCCCTCTCCCTCCCGATCGGGAAGGAGCAGCGTCAAAAGCCAGGCACCGCTTAAAAGGGGAGAGTTTCCCCTTTTAAGTGGTGCCTGACTTTAACCCCTCAGGCACCGGGTCGCACTTCAGCGCCTTGCGTCGCCGAATTGCGGCCTAACTCCGGTGGGGGCCGCCATCTTGCATGGCGGCTCCACCCCGGTCCCCCCTCGCTGCCGAATGTCATCGTGCATAGCGTGATGATGTCAGAAAGCTGGGGAACCTCTAGCTGCCCAGGGATTTCCCAAGGAAATCCCCTGGTGGAGATACGGGGTTCCTTTGAACCCAATATCTCCAGATCCGTGGCAGCTAAGTGGGTCATGGAGGGTGTCATTTGAAAGGCCTGAGCATGGACTTTCGAATGATACCCAACATGACCAGGTACAAAGTAAACAATAGTTTAAAAAAATAATAAATAAATAAAAACAATTTTGTTTTTATTAATGCAGCAATATTGTTCACATTTCAATTATAATGTGAACAATGAGGCTGCACTAATGATTTTTTTCTATGGGGTGCGTTTGCTAAAAATCATGTAATTCTCCCCCAAAAAATGTAACAAGTCCCCATTTCTAATTTTTGTACAAGCGCACCCCACAGAAAATATAACTGCAATGCATGTGATAAAATGTGAAAAAAATAAACTTTACACGCTGCAGATGATTAAAAATTCAAATTTTATTGCATTTCTTCTTATAATGTACAGGCAGGACATGACGCATACATATAAAAATGATATATTATGAATCTGCTGAGTCTGCCGGAAAGAACGATATATAATATGTCTGGGTTGTATAATAAAATTTGGCTTCAAATCGCGTTTAAACATGATGAGCGAAAGTGGTAAAAATGAGCTCAGCACACAGCGGTGAAATGCCACAGCAGTGAATGGGTTAAAGAAGTGGAAAACAGGTTGATCACAAACCATTGGAGTACAAAATATCAAACTGTAGCCTCGTTGTTATTAGAATATGTTACCATTGCTGACAAATTCTACTTAAGCAGAAACTGAAAGAAAAAAAGTCCAAGGGCAAAACTATAATTTTGAGGCTTGGATGGGGGAAAAAAACAATAGAGAAAACTGGATGGTTTTCTAAATTACCATGATGGTACTGTAAAAATAGTATCAAATATCCTGATACAAAATGTGCAATTTTCTTGTCATGTATTCATTGAAGCCAGGTTTTCAGATGGGGATAAAGTTGAAGAAAGGAAAAATAGCAGGGAGTTTGTTTTTCGCATCCTGGGTTTTTATGGATGGTGTTATCTCATGATATTTTGGACTGCCAAATATCTTTAATTCAAAAAGTAGCATCAGTATATGAGCCATTAAAATAAAAACAAGTTAGTAAATGGCACGTTTGCGGGGTTTAGGATGTTTATAGTTTTGGCCAAATTCCCGCTCATTAATAATAATTTAATATAGTACACAGGTTAGTGAAGAAATTTAATTTCCATTGTCACAAATTCATCAGCAAATCAATGTTTTCATTATATGGTGGTTTGTGGTTTTTCCCTTTGTCTGATCTCTGTGTAATTTTAGCAGAAATGCTTTTAGAAGTCTAGTAGTGAGGTATACACTTGTGTGGTTGTGTCTTTGCGTAGTATGTGATGTGAGTCTCCTATTGATGCTGCAGGTTACGGCACACCATGACATTCTCCACAGTTAACAACTGTCAGGGTGGCACCTGGCATACGCCATGGTGGGACCCCATTGCAGGGGGTTTGAGCCCTTTAGGCAGGAATATTCTGACTGTACCTTAGAATAGGCTGGTTGGTAGCAGTCCATAGTGCAATACAAATGGGATGACGAGGTAGAATGGTCTGGACGGTCCGAGGGTCGAATAGGCGGGTAGCAAGGAGGCAAGGTCGGTTGGTTAATCAGGGTCTGGTACACGGGTTATCAATAGGAGTATAGAGCAGGTCTGAACAGTACAAAGGATTGACTTGTAATGAGAAGTCAAGATGCACAGGGGAAGGAGTCTCTTTTATTAGACAGGGGTGTGTGGTGTGTGTTTGTGCATAACGTTTCACTTGGGATTAACCCATATAGGTGCTGGACAGGACCGAAGCAGCACTTTTCCTGTATGCATACATGCAGGGCAGGTTCTTGCGCACATACAGGTACTGATTGTTGCGCACACGATTGCTAGTCCCTGACAACAACATGACTGCAGTAACAGGAGTTGCATTATAATTTAAAATGTGAATGGGTGTGATTATGCAGCCAATACCGTAGCCTTGCATGATACTGCAGGTAATGTGATGCCCCTATGTTCTGGAGAACAGAGCAACCTGAAAAATGCTGAGTGCTTAGGATTGCAATGTGCTGAGAAAGCGAGACGAATGGCTTGCCAGTTATAAAAGAACTGATTTTTTTTAAGTGATATATTTTAAGATGTAAAACAGAATTTTGGATATCACTGACCACTTAGATAAGATTATAACAGTATGGTAGATATAGTTATTCATTTTTAAATTAAGAAACCTTACCTCACAGCATCCCCATGTGTTAATTTTACTGTATCCTCTAATCCCAGTAAATATTGTTGTGTGCATGGTGTGGGAATTAACAGTCCGGAATTGATGGTGTTTTAGAAATCATTAGTATATTTATACAAGAATCCAAGGTGGAGCGCTACTGCTCACAATCTTCTGCAATCTTTGAATTCGTCTTTAAGTTCTTCTCAATCCAAAACCCCTCAAAAGGAAGCAAATGATATATAGTGCACAACAGTAAAGCGTGCAAAAGTAATGACGTTTCTGGTCCCACTCACGTGATTCAGAGCCTATTCAGACCAGGCTTAGGATATATGGCTTATGGATAAGTGTAGGCGATTCCCCCTTCTTTTGCATGTGCACTCTTGATGGATCACACCACAGCCCCTCAAAATAAACAGTTCATCATAGTGCAGCAACCTTAAAGCAGGAAATATGTGCAAAAAAAATCTAAAGGGAGCTACCACATGGTCAGGTGGCCTTATCAGGCACTCCTTCACAGGCCACCAGTGACTTAAAGGAGCACTGTATCTCCCATCACTCACAGCCAGCTCCTCCAGACAGATCAGGAACACAGGATGTAGTTATATTTATGTATTGCATAAATATAAATAAAATATACACCAAAACGCGTTTCGCCACAAACATGGCTTCCTCAGTTGGTGATCCAACAAATAACTCCTTTTGGGTGAAAATTGCAAAGCTACAATAATATTTAAATCAATGAGCCTTTTTTTGGTTTTATTTTATTATTCTCATCAGTTACAGATATTTGGAAAGTGGAGGGATTTCATTGGGCAGATGTTGGTCTTTCTGTTTTAGAAGATGTTTTCTAATAATGAACCGACAAGATCAGTTTTTATCTACTTTAAAGCAAATAAAAATGAGCCTTCGTATCGTATTAACAGCTAGTCTTTATTTTACAGACCCAAGGGGCTGGTTCCCCCCGTTCTTCTCCAAGTCACACCATTAGCCGGCCTATACCGATGCCTATAAGGTCTGCGTCTGCTTGCTCTACCCCAACCCACACTCCTCAGGATTCTCTGACTGGTGTTGGAGGAGATGTCCAAGAAGCTTTTGCACAGAGTAGGTTCCTAAGTAATTGAAGAAATGTTTTTGCTTTAATTCTGTCAAAATGATTTTATTTATTATTTTCTCAAGGTTTGTAAAAATCAGAAAACCAGTGATCTATAGTATTGCATGATCAGAACATAATATTTTAGGCCTTACCAAAATGCTAGAATTATAAAAATGTCCCATACAATCACCAAAGTGAATGTCTTCTAGATTTTATGTCACAACTGGATGGCAGATCGATTATGGCTCCTGATCTTCATATAAAATGATGACTGAATTCAGAACAGGGCCATATTTTGACAATATGGGGGTTACCACCATATTTTTCTGTTGTTTCAACGACAAAATAATTTGGCGATTACCAAAAGTGAAATTCAAACCGTGACAACAGAGGCTTCATCAATGACTCTTCTGCTGCCTCTGTTTGAATTTCCCTCTCGGGATCGCTGAGGTGTATTATTGCAACGGAGAACTACGATGGTTATGAACAACCCTGCATGTCTTGTTCATACAGATCATTTCTGCTTTTCCAATCTGGACATTCTTCAGTTGATAATGATAATTTATCGGTCCAGCTTAATCCTCTTTGTTTTTATTATCCTAGGTGCAAGAAGAAATTTACGTAATGATTTGCTAGTAGCAGCAGATTCTATCACCAATACAATGTCTTCTCTAGTAAAAGAGCTAAAATCAGGTAAGGCAGTGTGGTAACTTTTTGTTGTACATCAATCATTTCATGTCACATTTAGACTCCTATTACCTTGACAATCGTGTTTACAGCTTCTGTAGCTGAATTTTCATGTGGTAAAAATTCACCGAAATTCCCAGAATTCTCAAAACGGCTGATTTGACTTCTTCAGTAATTCCAACCAGAGTCATTTCTTGTTTCCAAAAATACTTACGTATAGCTCAAGCTTGAACGAAGTACCACATTTCCAAAAGCCCAAACCACCTCTCCCTTGCCAAACCGCATTCCTTGATTCATCCCAAATTCAAGTCTGCCCATAGTCCAATTCATGCATGTTTCTCTTCAGTCCTCAATTTTTCTTTTTCTACTGTTCACTCACTTGTCACATTCCATTTTTGACTTCATGTAGTGTGTGGGGTAATTGTGTAGGCAGTGGTTCCCATCAGCGGTCCTCAAGTCGCCCTAACAGGCCAGGTTTGCCAGATATCTGAAGCACAGTGCAGGTGATATGATTTGTTGCTCAGTGATTGCAGGACTCTGCTTTTCTACAAGGTAATCCTTAAAATCTGGCCTGTTAGGGGTACTTGAGGAGCGCGGTTGGGTACCACTGGTGTAGACTAACAGATCTCCACATGGTCTACAGGGACAATTTCCCATCATCTGGAAATCTCCCTATAAAAAACAATAAAGCTAGGGTGGGTCATTAAATATATATACATTTCACAATAATTTGAAAAGATCTAAAGGGGCAGTAGTGTGCAGACTATAGTAGGAGGAGTGGGGGGAGATGAGGCCGCTGCTGACTGGATTCGATGTTCTTCATTAAATTTTTTAAATACAGAAAATATCTAAATAAATGACTTGTTAAAATATAAGCAGCCATAATTGCATTGCTTATATTTATTGTACATATCTCATACCAATAGATGCTTTATACTGATGAGTTGTTTCCCGCTCCTTGCTCAAATGCACTGAGCATCTTTCATACCTGATAGACACTTTGCGATGATGGAACGTTTCCCAGACAATAAACATTCTCAGGGAAAAGTCAGACTGCATGTAAGATTTCGACTACTAAAGAAGACCTCCTCCAAAGTGTCTCCCCTGCTTATATTTGATGTGTATCGCCTTTTCTCGCAACCTCACTTAACAGTCCGACTAGCTCGGCTTTCAACACCAGCCAATGAAGAAAGAATTTGGACATTAGCCATTCTTATTAATTTTCACCCAAACACATTTAAACAAACTTTGGTAATTTCATACTGCATCTCCTGAAAGGCATGCTAAAATACAGGAGATTAGGGAGACATGGTGGAGGTGTAGAGCATACGCTGGTATCAAGCTACTCCTATCTGAAGATTGGACATTACAATGTATGTTTTGGACGGCATTTAGAAGTTCCTTTAAACCCTGCTTGACAGCCATGTATCTTTTTATCACTTGCTGAATGTGGAAAATTTACAAATTACCCTTAAATGGAAACCGATGTACCATGCAATCCTCAAGGTTAGATTAAAGTGTTGAAGACCTCCACCTGGAGAAATGTACTTTCCTCTTTGATACCACTATCTACCACATGAAAACCTGGTAATTGACCAGAATGTATATTCTGAAACTTCTGTTGCCTGGAAATAACTGGATATACCCAACTCTGAGACTGCATTTACCATTGACTGTTTATTTCTGGATTAGTGGTGTGGTGTCCCTTGACAGTGTTACAACCAAATTCTTTTTTATTTTCTCTTCTCCATGGTCCTCCATTTCTAGTTGCTTCTGTCAATTTGAAAGTCATCTAATGTCTATTTGCTCTTTTGCTAGTTTGCTACCTGATCTAATAGTTTGAAATGTGTTTAAACCAATTGTTTACGTATTCTTATGGTTTATTTTTTTTATCGTATGGATTCCCTTCAGTAATACACTCATTGTAATGGAACTATGTGTTTCCTTGATGTACAGATATTGTATTCTTTGAGTGTTTTGATTTGTCATATTTTGTTTTATCATTAAAATTGAGTAAATACTGGTTCTAAAAGTTGTTGTGTTTTTTGTTCTTAAAATCTAAATGAATTATTATATAAAGAGGAAGCTATTGCAAATTGGTAAGGCCTAAAACATTTAGATTTAACATTGCAGTTTATAATAGGCTAACTCCGGTTCCAAAATTGGATAAATTACCAGCGTATTACTGAAAAATAATGATTATAGTAATGGAAATGAGGATTTTTCTTCTTGGTGTATTCTAATTATTCCAGGTCGACCTTCCTTTTGGACATTCTCTATTGGCTTTGTCATCTGAAGCCATCCTATAGGCATATCCTCTAACTCAGTGTTTCCCAAACCTCTCCTCGGGACCCTCAACCAGGCCAGATTTTGCAGATCACCTTGGAGAAATACAGACCGAATCCTTTAATCAATGAGCAGCAAATCCTATCACCTGTGCTGTGCTTCAGATATCTGTCAAACCTGGCGTCAGCAGGTCCTGAGGAGAGGTTTGGGAAACACTACTCTAACTGCTCTGAATCATCAGACACAATAGCTACCTTATACGGATGACTTTAAAAACTTGATTATGTTCAATAATACCTTAACCTTCCTGGCGGTCTATTTATTCTGAAATTCCCTGCCTGAAAGCGGTCATTTTTTTTTTGCCCCCCTAGTGGCATCCCGAGTGTGGCTCGGGTTAAATTCCTATGTTGGAAGTGGTAGCCCTGAGCCATACTCGGGATGCCGCTGGATACATCACCTCTCCCTGCGCTCCCTTGATGTCCCCAGCTGCCTCCTCTGGCGACCACGACCTTATACTTCCTGGTTTCCTCCTCGCGAAAAGGAATCCAGGAAGTATGAGGTCGTGATTGCCGGAGGAGACTGCAGAGATCAGCGAGGGAGCGCAGGGAGAGGTGATATATACAGCCCGAGTGTGTCTCGGGGTTACAGCTCTCAGCGGTGAAATTTAACCCCGAGAAACACTCGGGAACACCGCCAGGGAGGTTAATGCAGTGGTGAGAAACCTTGGCCCTCCAGGTGTTTTGGAACTACATCTCCCATGATGTCTAGCCACTCAATAGGTTGAACCTTATAGGAATTTTTTTTTAAAAACATCTGGACGGCTAATGTTGCTGACCCAGTTCTACAATGACTTCTGAAGTAGATCTACGATCATCCGAGGACTCCAGTAGTAATCCTTTGTTCTTGGGTTATCAACACACTATAAAACTTTGATGGTTGGAGTAATTGTGTTACTTTGTAAATTATTTTAGAGTTAAGTCATTATTCAAAAATAATTGCTATAGTAAACATTTGCAATTAGTATACTGTGCATTATGGAGATCAATTGAGGAAAAATAAACCAGGATAAAACCGTTCCAATGTCTATTTTGGCCTTTTGAACACCCTTCCTATTTTAAGGTAAATGTATGGCAACAAAATTGATATCACATTTCTTGTACTAATGAATGTGATTATCCAGTGGGCTGATTTCCTTTTTATTCTGTTTTATTTATGGAGTGGCTACTATATGAATGTAAAATGTATTGCCAGGCCTGTTTTCACATCACCTACGGTTACTTTAGTCCAAAAATGGACTACTGTTTCATTAGAGGAACACATTTTAACTATAATGTCCCAAGGAACTGCATATTTCACCGCACAGGGGATAAACGTACACTTTGTGGAAATACAGTACACAAGTGTGTTTCTCTAGTAGCACCCAAATCTATTTTCATTTTAGTCTAGTAAGTTCTGTGAGCATGCATCGGTTGGAAAAGAGCCGTGCAACGGTACCTGCCATCCATTGCCAAAAATTGTGTCCGTGAGGATACATCACATGCTTTACGTTGAGCTGGGTTCTGCAAGTAGCCAATCAGTGCCAGCACTTGCTTATTAATTTGCCGTGTGCCTTTGCAGGGCTTAAAATATGCACTTTCTCAGCACATTCACCCCAGAATGACATGGCCTGTAGTTATTTTTGGACTGCAATATCCTTTTATGAACTATTTTCCAGTGATGATTTTTTTTTTGTTTCTCAAACAGAGCAAATGGAAAGGAGTGGATTGACCTTGTGTGACTTTAATGCAAAGTTGAAGCCGGTGTAACTGTGCAGGGATAATTAAAATGCATATTATGGTACAGATATATTTGACTGCAGAATTATCCACATGGCTTTAATAATGGCGCCTTCAAGTCAGAGTAGTAGGTGACCATGCAAAACAGAAGATGGTAGTACCCAACCTGCCTCATTTCTCCATAGCCCACTAGAAATATCTTTGTCCTGTTCCATAAGAAAGAGAGTGTTTGCTTGTTTTTAATGCATTACAATTTTGTTGGTGTCTTCTATATATATTTTTGGCCCATATTTATCATATATTGTATTAAAGTTCCATTTTTTTGATTGCCACTTTCAGGCTGTTCCACTTTACCATTTAAATTCTCACTCCTTTTCAGAAGTCGTTTAAAGCACAATTTCTCAATCAAAATCATTTTCCATTGAGAAAGTACCTTTTTTACTTCAATTTTGTAGTCAAATTACTATGTTTATAGTTTGCGATTGCAGCAGAAAGGACTGGCACGTACATCTAATTTGAATGAGGTCAGCGGGCAATGGTTACTTTAAATCCTCACCTTTAAGAGAACAAAAAAGGCAATCGAAGCTCCCTGATAATTTAAAACATTTCACGGTAATAATGGCAAGTTATACTCAAAAACAATTTCCATTAAGAAGTATAACAATTCAGAGCTTTACCTTTTTTCAGTTTTGTGGGAAGGATAAAGTGCTTGACAATTTTATTGGAAATGGAGTTGTTCTGTTAAATCTGTCGAAGTACCTTAAAGCCTGGTCAATGACGGTGACTTCTAAACTAGAAACTAGGCACTGACAACCCATCTTTGGGTCCTATTCCACGCACTAATATTATATACAGAGCTCACTTGTTAACCATAACTGCTCCCCGGCAATTCCAGCTGAGCCACACACTTTGCTCGGCCGGTTACTGTAAATTAACACTTCCTATATGGCCAGCCGTAGAATAACAAGAAATTACAAGGCCGCTGTTTGTCGTCTACTCTTGAGTGGGAATTTAAAACACTGACTCTCAAACCCTGGCGTTGAGTAAATCCCTACTTCCCTCTGGTCTCACTGTGTAAAGAAAGATACAGTTTGTCACCACCTCTTAGTGTTAGCAGAAGGAAACTTGGTTACATGAGCTCACGCTGCACTCGTATATATGTCTCCACGGAGTCCATAAGACTCTAGGACTCAACGTTACCAGTAGGGATCACATGGTATTTCTGCCTGTATCTGTAGCTTGTTATTTTTATGACTTGAGCTACTAATAAAGCAGTTCACTCGTAATACAGTGATCATAGGGAGGTGCTAATGGATAACGGCTCGTGATACATTTGTCCAACAGCAACTCCCTGTTATCAGCTCATCTGGAGTAGGGACCTATTGACTTTTAAATAATTACTGGTTTAACCTCCCTGGCGGTCTAATTTTTGCAAAATTTTGTGTCTAAAAGCGTTTCAATTTTTTTGGAAAGGATATGTGTTGTTTCATATAGTAAGCCTGTATTCTGTAGGAATAAGTCACGGAAATCCGTGCAAGCAAGAGTCTAGTAAACACACGCAGTCAGAGAAGGTTTGAAACCCTAAATAATAATTTATTATCCCACAAATAATTATCCAAAATAATGGAAATAAATTATATTCAATAAAATAATCAAACCAAAAACATGCCTCTTTCCTCTGGGTGCTGGGATTCCTGTCCAGATGTACAATCCTTTGCCAAAGTAATACAGCACACGGGGTACCAAAAAAAGAGTATTTATTCTCAAAGCAGCTTTACAGAAATAAAATGCGAATAAAAATAATTTCTAAAATGTAATAAGGCTTTGCAATACAAGTTTCACTGTTGGATCTGGGCAAGCACCAGCGAAACTTGTATTGCAAAGCCTTATTACATTTTAGAAATTATTTTTATTTGCCTTTTATTTCAGTAAAGCTGCTTTGAGAATTCTCTTTTTTTGGTACCCCGTGTCCTGTATTACTTTGGCAAAGGAGTGTACATCTGCACAGGAATTCCACTGCACAGCAAAGCTTATTGAAATTTTTTTTACTGTAATTTTTTTTTTTCATTTTTGAATTTGCCGCCTGGTCCCGCCCCCTGCATCATGTGACTCGCAGGGAGTGAAACCAGGAAGCAAAGTCGCCGGCTGCCGCAATCACACTGCGGTGACTGCGGAGATGGCGAGGGAGCGAAGGATGCGGTGAGTATGTATACAGCCTGAGTGTAGCTCGGGGTTACCAATCGCGGTAGCGAAATTTAACCCCAAGTCACACTCGGGAATACCGCCAGGGATGTTAAATGACTCATTGTATCAGATGTGAACATCATCTTCAATGTGGATATTGAATTGGTCATAAAAATCGGTGCAATAGCTTATCCCTTCATGTACTTCTTCAGTTCCAGCACTGGGCGCCACTATGCTCCTGTTCCATGGGTGAAACTTTAAGAGGGTCATTGTGCAGTGCTGCATGATTGGATTCACCGGTGATGTCGGCACACTGACTTACACTGGTGGCCAAAATTGTGGATACACCTTACATTTATACAAGCGTTGGCAGTTTAAAGTACTTTTTATATAAAAATGTCATAGCACAAGTAAAATTTGATATACTAAATGAATGCCTTAGCAACAGGAAGTCTTTAAAGAAGTTCAATTTTGGCTGGAAATGTACCATAATGCATCTTGGCTATTATATTGCATAAAACTGATAATTTCAAGTTTGTCACAATGTGTTTTTTCAATAACGTGTTGGATAGCCTTTGGTCTTAACTACTGCCTGACACCTTCTAGGCATTGAATCTACAAATCTTTTGACATCCTCCTCTATGATCAAATGATGCCAGGAATTGATCATAGCCTCAATGAGTCCTCGCTTGTTGCTTGGATTCTTGCTCGAGACCATGCGTTACAATCTTGACCACAGATTTTCGATGAGATTCAAGTCAGGGCTATTTCCAGCATAGAAGCGCCACGAACAGCGCCACGGTGGGAAACCTGATAAACCAACCGTCTCCATGAGATTCCAATCAGATGGGGATGCCACCAGCCCCCTGGATAAGTAGAAATGGAAGAAATGATGGATCTCCAGTGGATAATAAGTGCCAAACGGTTTATTCATGGAACAGCAGCCTTCAAAAAATCAGTGACGTTTTGAGGTCTTAATCATACATACATCATCCGTTTGGCACTTCTTATCCACTGGAGATCCATCATTTCTTCCAGGGCTATTTCCAGGTCAGGGAAGCCGAGGAATTTTCGTGTCAACCAAAACTGACAAAATCAGAAGGTGTATCCACAATTTTGGCCACTAGTGTATTTGTTAGTGCTCCGACCAGCCATTTAGTTGCCACTCACACCGGTGACCTGCCACTGGAAGTGAGGGACCGCTTAATTACACAAAATGTCCCATATTTATTCCTAGCGGCATAGCGTGGGTTGTCAGCGCCCGGGGCAAGGCAAAAATTTTGCACTACCCCCCCCCCAACCTGTGGACACTGTAACACACCGTGATTCCCTTCCACCAGTAGAGTATTGACCTCCTTACCCCACAAGCACATGTATTGTAAGAAAATACTAATGTTATAATTAAAAAATTCAACACACATGCCCCCCCATGCTACAGCACTGCTACCAGTCACCCTGTCCCAGTATGCCCTAGCATAGTTCCACTCATACTGTACCTAGTCACTCCCAGTATCCCCAGTCACTCTCTCCCTCAGGTATCCCCAGTCACACACTCTCCCAGTACCCCAGTCACACACTCTCCCAGTACCCCAGTCACACTCTCTCCCAGTACCCCAGTCACACTCTCTCCCAGTACCCCAGTCACTCTCTCCCAGTACCCCAGTCAATCTCTCCCAGTACCCCCAGTCACACACTCTCTTGCTCTCTCTCCCAGTACCCCCAGTCACTCTCTCTGCCAGTACCCCGTCACTTTCTCTCCCAGTATACCCCAGTCACTTTCTCTCAGTACCCCCACTTTCTCCCAGTACCCCCAGTCACTCTCTCTCCAAGTACCCCCTGTCACTCTCTCCCAGTATTCCCAGTCATTCTCTCCCTGAACCTCCAGTCACCCCCTCCCTGTACCCCCTCACTGTGTGTTGGTCACGCTGCTCTGGTGTCACACAGTGTCGCCTACCTACGTGGAGTTGCTGGTGGCCCAGGGGGCTGTCCAGGGGGCTTAGTAGAGACCGGATTTTAAATGTGCTGCAGGGCAGGCGCCTCCCTCCCCCCTGTTCAGTGGCTGCACTGCCAGCGGCGGGGGGCTGGCACAGGGCCGCAAGGGGGGCTGACAAGCATGGTACAGGGTTTTCCATCGGATAATGCTGCACTGCTTCACGTGACTCATGTCAGCGTTAAGGAGGAGTCAGGACGGGACCAGAATTTTCTGTCACGGTCCTACCTTCCGGACACTGAGTGCTAAGTCACCGCCGGCACCGTAAAACTGGCGGCTGCCCGTGCAAGGACCTCTCACGGACACCAGTGTCCGTCAGCAGGCACCTTGCTGAACCCTGCTGGAAAATATTAGGGGCACAAAATTTCAAACGAAATTTGAACCACTAAGAAAATTGCGCCTGGGGCGACTGCCCCGAGGCCCCCCCATGCTACGCCACTGTGTATTCCTAATTCGATCATCACATACCTAGGGATTGATTCTCTATAAAATAAGACCAACTAACGTTGTGCATGACACGTTCACTTTAAGTAAGTGGGTATTGAGAGGAGGCAAATGTCATACTAATGCTTACTTTGTATAAAAGGCCGGTGGGACCTCGGTGCAAAGGGATTGGGAACACAACAGGCTATCATTACTGTTACTGTACTTTATTTCATGCGCTGAATGATTAAATGAAGTACATTTAAATGTATGCAATGCTGTAATCCAGGTATTAATCTGGAGGGGCAGGAGTACTAGGACTTTCCTGATTAACATGGGGTGCTGAGGACTACACTATTTTTATTTGAGAGATGCCATTTCAATGTGCCATACCTCTTTACTACTATGTCTTGAGATAGTCATTTTTATTTATTTTTTTGCAGAATTGTGCATAATTAGTGAGGGCACATGCCTTTTAAAAGCCGCTGATGCAGCTTTTAGGTGTTTTTTAAGAAAATGCATTAAAGCTGGCTCTCTACTGCCAATAAGATGTGTATGTGGAGTTAATATCATTTTACTGGAAGTGTGACCGTGTGATTAGAGGCAGGGTGATAGACAACAGTTTTGTCAGCAGGTGGTTGGAGAAAGCCCCTTTTCCCCTATAGGATTAATTCTCAGGTGGCTGCTGATTAAGACTGCCCTGCATTTATAGGTACCGTGGTTCCTTCTTGGAGAGCAGTCTTTTGACTGGAAGCAACAAAGGAGGAGACAAGCCCTGAATTCCTGAATGGAAGTACAAACTCTTTATTTTGTTGATTTTACTGGTAAACGGCTTAGCTGCCCAGTATTCTAAGTGAGGGGAGAAAATGTTTAGTAAGTCTCCGAATGAGGAGTAGGCTTTTGATTTATGCTTGTTTTCTTTGCTTGCTTGATTTGACACTCTGCCTATACTGTGGTTGGAAAATAAAGTAAAAGGCTCAAACCGTGAATGGTCTGTCCAATGGCTATATCACAGAAGACAAGATGCTTCAAAGGGACCAAATACTATAATATGACTTGTTTTAATCATTAGTTTGGAAGAAGCAGATCAATGGATGTTAAATGTGGATATAGGGGTGTCAGACAAAGACTTAATTTTAGGTGAATGTGTCTGCTTTTTCCATTTTAGGTCCCCCCTACATACACTTTATAGCTGTTGCTTATCTGCTTTATGATAACCAGCATGAAAATAGCACTTGACAAAGACTTAAAGTCGAAACACGTTGTGCAATTTTATTTATGTGGTTTTATAAATAACATTGACCAGACCTGTGGCCTTTTTGGATCTTTATTGATTGGTACATAGTCTCTTTTTCAAAGACCTTTGAGCATACCTATACCAACGACATATCTTGGCTGAGGAGCACAGTGACTGCAGGACGTGGTGCGGTCCTAGAGTGCCTGTACTAATATGAATATGCTGATAAAGTTTAGAGCCAACTGTACAATGGCTCAATAACATGTGAGTGTAATTGCCAATGTGGGATATTTGGGATTACACATACTAGATTTGCTGCGCAATGCGTGTCCCATCTGTTTCATTGTAGGCACATCACTTCAGGAAGATCCTAGGACTTCTCATCTGTTGCATGTTTTTTATTCATTTTTGTGCGAGGCCCTTATCTTTTTTTATAGCTTGAAAATAGACTGTATCTCTGTAAAAATAATATTAAAAAAAATATTGCAGATCAAAGCTGTGTATTAATGCTGCATTTTCTCAGTTCCATGGTGGCATACATTAATCAGATGGGCTGTGCTTGCCAGTGTGTTAACATTTTCGCTTTCTTTTATAAGGGGATTATTCCTTATCTATTTTCTCACTTATGCATCATTCTTGTTTTTGAATATCCTTTTAAAGGCTTAAGAACAAATTATTATAGACTGTGAATCATATTGCATGATTACCCTTTGCAGCATTTTGTCTGTAATGTTATTTTTCATTTCTTCTCTGCTTCCAGGCTTTGGCTGCACTCATTTTTTCTTATTACCTTCTGATTACATAGACCCTAACTGGACGCAGACCCTGACAATGTTGCTTTGTCTTTCCAATCCTGACATGTCAAAAGAATAGCAGAAAAATTTCATTTCCTAGCCCTGTTGCTCAGATCTCGGCAGCTTTGTTTTAGTCTTAAAATATGGTGGTAGTGAATATTTGGAGCCTAAATGACAAATCTGCAAAAAATTAACAAACCTACAAATGCTCAAACTTATGACCTTTGTCATGGAACTGGATTCCTTGTTTGTTTTCTCTCTTTGCTTTTACTTAAAGTGGAATAGTCCACTCTCCCTGTCTAACTCATGGTTAGTTTTGCCCAGCTCATTTCCTCCTTTGCAAAGCCTTATTTTCCTGTCAGTCTATCTCAGAAGCATGTGGGTGAAGATCCTGTTCTGTACTGAGGATTGCATGTTGTTTTTACCTTCCCCCCATACCAAGGTACACCTTTTATTTGCTGTTACTTTCCAACAAAGTGAAGAAAATGCAAAGTACTTTGAGTGCTTTCAAAAGGGGAGGAGTAAAAGTTATCTGACTTCAATCATCTCCTGCATGTGACATTCACTTCGTGCCTATGACCCTGGGGTTCCAGACTAGTGATGGGTCGAACACCCCCGTGTTCAGTTCGCATTCGAACTCGAACATCCGAAAAAGTTTGACCGCAAACTCGACCACGATTCGAACACAATGCAAGTCAATGGGGCTCAAAAGTTCGAAAATCAAGGTGCCCTCCAGAGGGCATATATGCAAGATATTGGCCATAAAAGGTGTATGGGGGTACGGGTACTGCCCTGGGGGACAGGAAGCAGTGAGAAACAAATAAGAAAAAAGTTTTTAACCATTTCACTGCTGAGTGCTGAGCTCATTTTTACACTTTTGCTCATGTTTAAACATGATTTGAAGCCATGGGAAATGTTTAACCAACAAGGTGTGGAAAATGTTTGAGCAACAATGTGTGGGAAATGTTTGAGCAACAAGGTGTGGGAAATGTTTGAGCAACAAGGTGTGGGAAATGTTTGAGCAACAAGGTGTGGGAAATGAGCAACAAGATGTGGGAAATGTTTGAGCAACAAGGTGTGGGAAATGTTTGAGCAACAAGGTGTGGGAAATGTTTGAGCAACTTGGTGTGGGAAATGTTTCACCAACAAGGTGTGGGAAATGTTTGAGCAACAAGGTGTGGGAAATGTTTGACCAACAAGGTGTGGGAAATGTTTGAGCAACTAGATGTGGGAAATGTTTCACCAACAAGGTGTGGGAAATGTTTGAGCAACAAGGTGTGGGAAATGTTTGAGCAACTAGGTGTGGGAAATGTTTGAGCAACAAGGTGTGGGAAATGTTTGAGCAACAAGGTGTGGGAAATGTTTGAGCAACAAGGTGTGGGAAATGTTTGAGCAACTTGGTGTGGGAAATGTTTCACCAAGGTGTGGGAAATGTTTGAGCAACAAGGTGTGGGAAATGTTTATGAATCCCATAGGCTTCAATGTTAAAAATATTCCAGTTTTAATTCAATATCTAATAAACTGTTTATTATTATGTTCTGCAGTAAAGAGTCTCTTTATTTTTCAATTTTTTATTTTTTTAGGATCTTTTAAGCATTTTTTTTTAAAAAAAAATGAAAACTTTTTTTTTTTTTTTTGCGGACGTCCAGAAAAGTTTGAAGTTTGCGAATTTTCGAACAGCCGATGTTCGAATCGAACATCAAACCGATACGAACCGGCTGCCCATCCCTTTTCCAGAATACCTTTGTTCTCAGATTTCACATCAGGACCCTAACCGCTTGTGCTATCACACTTTTAAGTCCGTATCTGGGACTAGTCAAGGTTGCTCATTAATGAGGACTGCATTAGTGCTGGTGTATGGGTTTCAAAATCCCTATTTTTAATCTATTGAGCACCACAAGCACCATTAAACAGGTGTTGACGGTGCATTTTCCCTTCGTTCTTCTAAAAGCAAGTGGCGACCTAGGGCTGTCGAGTGATTGGGAGAAACTGTGACACACTGTTAAACCATGTGCCACGATAGGCCTGCAAATAAAATGAAGAAACCAAAATAAAAAACGTAGGGAACAGCCCCCCCCACCTGAGCACAAGTCTCACTTCCATACACCTTTTGTATTTTTCAATATAGGCCCAGTCCGATCTTTCCTTTACATTAAAGCGAAAGTATGTTGCTTATCCTCTATTGAAACTGTGACATGCCACTTACATTTTATGGTTTTCTCCAACCAATTCTCCAATTTAAAAGCTCATTGTACATTTAATGACACCACCTAATTTATTTGCACTTTCCTGTTAAGTTTGCATTGATCCATGTTTCTTTTTCTTTTTTGTCTTTCTTCCATGATTTGAAGCAAATGAGACTATAATGATGTGCTAACACTGACTATATTATTTGGGTTCCATATTTCGTTTTAAGAGATTTTTTTATTTTATGTTTTGCTTGCAGATATTTACTTACCGATACATATTTTTTGATATTTGTCTTACACATTCTCGATAAAATAGTTTTTCAAAATAAGATATTGCAGGTATATTAATCTAAGGTGGCTTATTAATTATTATAATACTAATTACCCGGTAAGCATGGATTCTGCTGTCAAGGAAGCAAACCCCTACTTCCCGTTCCGCCCGTTCATCTAGTCATTCATTTTCTTATGTTTCCAACTGCTTTTTTGTCCATTCTTGCTTTTCCGTTGCCTTAAAACATATTACATTCTTACACCAATGGTTTATCAAGCTTTATAATACTGGATGCTGACTTCAATGCCTTTGTATCTCTTAAGTACTCACTAGAAATGAACCAGAAAAAAAAGTTAAATGGGAGCCAATCGTTTTACACTTCGATTATTTGACAAATCGTACATGGTGGAATCAAATAGGGGAACATAATTATCCCTTTATTGACACTCCAGTCTATCAATCTGTAAGCGCGACTACCTTACCCTACTAAGTCATGAAGAGCTTTTTATGAAAAGCCACACCACTATAATCATATTCTATGTTTAATATCAAATGTCTATTATATATCAGTCGGGAATTGATGATTGATCATAGTCTGCAATATACAATATCCATGCCTTACAATCCTAATACTTATATGATTACGTAATATGATATTGTCATGCCCTTGCGAAGCTCACATCACCGGTTTTGAATAAGTGCAGCAAAGTTACAGTATCAATGGCAAGGCATAAACGTACATATTTTCCATTAAAGGATCAAAGGATTGTATTTGCTCTTAACAATTGTATGTATTGTCATTCTGTTTCATGTCTGCAAATCTATAATTATTCGTTCTGATTTTACACTTGACAGCCAAGCTAAAGAAATGTAATCTATAATAATCACTTAATGTGAATACAGTAATACCTTGGATTGGGAGCATATTTCATTACGGAAACGTGCTTGGAATCCAAAGCGCTCTTATATCAAAGCGAATTTCCCCATAAAAAATAATGGAAACTCTGACGATTGGTTCCACAACCATTTATTCATATGAAAATGATTACAGTAACACAAAATACTCTACAGTATAAAGTAAAAATAAAATAAAGTAACCTCACTTTATCTTTAGGAAGAATCGTAGCGGGTGGGAGAGAGATAGTAGTGATCCTGTTGGTGATAAACATCTAACTGTTGGGGAGGGTTTCCGCACGTCCGATGTAACGCGCGGCGCTCCCCGTCAAGCCGTTAGAATGCTGGAACGGATGCAGGGAGGAAAAGTCACACGGACGCACTCAATGCGCTCATGTGACCATGGCCTCAGTTGTCACGTGATGCTCGGCAGACAAAGTGTATATACTGCTTGTATTGCAAGACCTCGCTCGTTTATCAAGTTAAAATTTATAAATAATTGTTGCTCTTCTTGCAAACTGCTCTCAAACCAAATTACTCTCAATCCAAGGTTTAACTGTACTAGTTATCTGGCAAATTAACGTCTTTTTGCTGAGCTATTTGAGGGACTGAGATTAAAGATAACACACACACATTATTTATGGTTCTGTGTGCACCTGGGTTTTTGGTCACATGGCATATTAGTTGGCCATGTGGTATCTGATTGTTACTTTTTGTTATTTAGCAGAATTGTCATCGGTGAAACGTTTGAAAGAAATGCATACAGGATTAGTCAGAGAGAGGTGAAAACCACGAGAGTGACTGGAGAAGTGAAAATTCTAGGTCAAAATAGCCAAATCAGAAAAATTCTCCCATTTATCTCCCTTCCCAAATTGGCTATTTGGTCTAGATTGTTCTCTTCTCCTGCCATTCTCCTGGTTTTCACCTCTCTCTGACTAACCCTGATAGTCTTTCACACCACCAATCCATGTACTGCAAAAGCTTCACTGAAATTTGGAAGACTTCTCTGTTCTAGGTGACTTGATATTAAAAAGAGAACACTGCTTTACTGTCAGATTTTACATTTTTCTAGATGCTGGGAATGAAACGGAGAGCCACGTCAACACAGAGTATGGAAGAGTTCACTTTGATGATCTGGTTCCTTCGCCAACCTCTGAGAAGGCCTTCCTTGCCCAGATCCATGCAAGAAAACCTGGATTCAATCACAATTCTGCCGCTACCAGCAACATCCGAACAGATATGTAAGATTTGTTATTTATTTTTGTCTGGTCTGTTTTACGTCTCAGTGACTTTTGCTGATTAATACAGTAAATGCTGCACTAATTGGGAGATATTTTGAGGAAGAAAAAAATGAGTGCCCTGTTCCAACGAAGGGCCCGATTACAAGGGTAGCCCTAAAATGGGGATGTTAAACCTGCGCCTGCAGGTTTCCCCATAGCGTCCCCATTTCAGCGTGAGATTCTGGGGCAGGTGCTATTTCAGCACCTTGCCCCAGAACCATGTGATACCCTCAATGATACTCAGGTATAGGGATGAGCTGTTCAGTTCGATGTGTTCAGAGTTCGATTCGAACATCACCAGTTCGCATGTTCGCGAACTACGAACATTTCTGCGTGTTTGCCGCATGTTCGCCCACAATGGACCACAATGCACTTTTTCCACTGGCCTGAAGCTTGTAATTGGCTACAGCCTGCACCTGACCACAGTTTAGGTGCAAGACAGGTGTAAGACTATGCCAAACACGGCTCAGAGTCCTGATTGGGCAAATGTTGCCCAATCATGGGCTCACAGAGCTAAGTCCCGCAGCACACTATATAAGGCTTCACACAGCCCCAGCACGTGTTTTTTGAGAAGAGATTGTGTTAGTGTGTGTTCTCACTGCCAGTCTGCCACCAGCTATTGGGGGGGGGGGGTCTCACTGCTATAAAATATCTGGGATTTGTTGTAATCTTTGTGTTCTCACTGCCAGCAGCAATTGTGGGGGTCAGTCATTTCTACATATATCTGGGAATTGTTGTAATCTTTGTGCTCTCACTGCCACCAACTATTTTGGGGGTCAGTAATTTTTTTACAAAATATCTGGGAATTGTTGTAATCTTTGTGTTCTCACTGCCAGCAGCAATTGTGGGGGTCCAACCCTGCACTCTTCCACAATACCACAGAGGGGTTACTTATGGTGTGAAGGCACTTGCTGCCACCAAAGGCACAATATTTGGGTGCACTGCCATTGACGCCTATATTACCAGATTCATATCATTTTAATATTGGACCGCAGGGTCCAACCCTGCACTCTTCCACAATACCACAGAGGGGTTACGGTGTGACGGCACTGTTGCCGACACAAAAGCCCCAATTTTAAAGCACCTATTGTTAATTTCATCCAAAGCCTGCATAAGTTCCACCATAATTTAGCCAAAAAATCACTAGACTTGTTCTGCGTGTCCTAAAATGTCTCCTTTTTTAATACAGGCTGCCGCCCCAAGCAGTTGTTTATGAATAGATTAAAGGAAAAGCGTTTACCGTAATTTGAAACACCATTTTTTTGTTTTTAATTGTTTCTATACATCCTACAAATCCGCCACTTCAGGGGCAGGTTATGGGGACCTTATAGGCACGATATTTGAAGGAATTTTTCATTTTTATTTTTAACCCTTATTTCATGGAAAACTCACTGTTCCTTTAAAAACGTTTTTTTTTTACTTTTTGTCCTTGTTTCCTGTCCCCCAGGGCACTACCCGGACCCCATACACCTTTTATGGCAAATATCTTGCATATATGCCCTCTTGAAGGGCACTCTAAAAATCGAACTTTCGAGTCCCATTGACTTGCATGGAGTTTGGTTCGTGTTCGTGTTCGAGTTTGAACTCGAACTTTTGAAATTGTTTGAGTTCGAATGCGAACCGAACACGGGGGTGTTCGGCTCATCCCTACTCAGGTAGCGCTTCCGCGCCGTGGCGAGTATCATCTCCTGGAGTCCATAGGTTTATCTGAAGCACGGCACAGGTGGACTGATTTTCTGCTCAATGATTGCAGGATTCAGTCTGCATTTCCCCAGGTAATCTTTAAAACCTGGCCTGTTAGGGGACTGGAGGACCAGGGTTGGGAACCGCTGGCCAAGATGCATAGTATATATATTTGTGTTTATTTTTAAGGGGCACTGAAGATGATGAAACCTATGAGAATGACTCTGTACATCAGTTAGAAAATGAATTGAAAATGGAAGAATATTTGAAGCAAAAATTACAGGATGAAGCCTACCAGGTAAACCTGCATTAGGTAGCTAAATATTGCTGGACGGCAGGTGGATATGAATGCTTGGTAAAATCTGGATTTCAGTTAGGGCCACCAATGTTATGGACTTGTATATATCCATGATCAATACATTTTCTAGTGTTTCTAGCGACTAAAGGAAAGCATAGTGTAGAGCTGTTTATTGTAATCCTTCACTATCAAGCACTTTCTCTTGAAAACAATATTATACCATTTATTTGAAACATGACATATAAAGTACAATCTCTTAGATTAAAAGCTCGAGCAGGGTCCTCTCTCCTACTGTTCAGTTTGTATTGTACAGTGGGGCAAAAAAGTATTTAGTCAGCCACCAATTGTGCATGTTCTCCCACTTAAAAAGATGAGAGAGGCCTGTAATTGTCATCATAGGTACACTTCAACTAGGAGAGACAAAATGAGAAAAAAAAATCCAGAAAATCACATTGTCTGATTTTTAATTAATTTATTTGCAAATTATGGTGGAAAATAAGTATTTGGTCACCTACAGTACAGTACAAACAAGATTTCTGGCTCTCACAGACCTGTAACGTCTTCTTTAAGAGGCTCCTCTGTCCTCCACTCGTTACTTGTATGAATGGCTTCTGTTTGAACTTGTTATCAGTATAAAAGACACCTGTCCACAACCTCAAACAGACACACTCCAAACTCCACTATGGTCAAGACCAAAGACCTGTCGAAGGACACCAGAAACAAAATTGTAGACCTCCACCAGGCTGGGAAGACTGAATCTGCAATAGGCAAGCAGCTTGGTGTGAAGAAATAAACTGTGGGAGCAATCATTTGAAAATGGAAGACATACAAGACCACTGATAATCTCCATCGATCTGGGGCTCCACACAAGATCTCACCCCATAGGGTCAAAATGATCACAAGAACGGTGAGCAAAAATCCCAGAACCACACGGGGGGGACCTAGTGAATGACCTGCAGAGAGCTAGGACCAAAGTAACAAAGGCTACCATCCGTAACCCACTACGCCGCCAGGAACTCAAATCCTGCAGTGCCAGACGTGTCCCCCTGCTTAAGCCAGTACATGTCCGGGCCCGTCTGAAGTTTGCTAGAGAGCATTTGGATGATCCAGAAGAGGATTGGGAGAATGTCATATGGTCAGATGAAACCAAAGTAGAACTTTTCGGTAAAAACTCAACTCGTCATGTTTGGAGGAGAGAGAATGCTGAGTTGCATCCAAAGAACACCATACCTACTGTGAAGCATGGTGGCAGAAACCTCATGATTTGGGGCTGTTTTTCTGCAAAGCGACCAGGACGACTGATCCATGTAAAGGGAAGAATGAATGGGGCCATGTATCGTGCGATTTTGAGTAAAAACCTTCTTCCATCAGCAAGGGCATTGAAGATGAAACGTGGCTGGGTCTTTCAGCAGGACAATGATCCCAAACACACCGCCCGGGCAACGAAGGAGTGGCTTCGTAAGAAGCATATCAAGGTCCTGGAGTGGCCTAGCCAGTCTCCAGTTCTCAACCCCATAGAAAACCTTTTTAGGGAGTTGAAGGTCCGTGTTGCCCAGCGACAGCCCCAAAACATCACTGCTCTAGAGGAGATCTGCATGGAGGAATGGGAAAAAATACCAGCAACAGTGTGTGAAAACCTACAGAAACGGTTTGACCTCAGTCATTGCCAACAAAGGATATAACAAAGTATTGAGATGAACTTTTGATATTGACCAAATACTTATTTTCCACCATAATTTGCAAATAAATTCTTTAAAAATCAGACCATGTGATTTTCTGGATTTTTTTTCTCATTTTGTCTCTCATAGTTGAAGTGTACCCATGATGACAATTACAGGCCTCTCTCATCTTTTTAAGTGGGAGAACCTGCACAATTGGTGGCTGACTAAATACGTTTTTGCCCCACTGTATATGCATATTTGTTATTCTGTCTCTCCCATTGTACAGCGCTACGGAACTTCGCGCTTTATAAATGCCTGTAACTGTTGTAACTGTACAATGGCAGTTTGACAAAGATTGTTATTCCAAAATAGTTAACATTAACCACTTGGCTGCTATGGACGCGCTCAGCGCGTCCAGCCAAGTGGTTCTCCTGTGCTACGGACGCGCTCAGCGCGTCCGAGCACAGGAGGCAGCAATCTGCAGGATTCCGGCGGATTGCTGCGCCCCCCTGGTGCGGGCTGACATCTTGGATGTCAGCCCAGCACTCGGGAGCCCAGCGGGGACATTAGATGTCTACGCGATGACATCTAATTCAGGCGTCCCCCCCGCATGTGCGGAGGAGGCGCCTGAAAGGGAGGGGGGGAGGTCCTTCGGACCTCTCTCCCTCCCGATCGCCGGGGAGCAGGGGGTTAAGACAGGCACCGCTTGGAAGGGCACAGCCTGCCCTTCCAAACGGTGGCTCTCATTAACCCCTGGGGTGCCGGATCACGAATCGGCGCTGAAAAGCGCCGGTTCGTGATCCTTTCCCAGAGCTGGCCGACATCTTGGATGTCGGCCAAGCCTCCGGGAACTCCCCCTGAGGACTGGCGTCATCGTGCTATGCACGATGACGCCAGTCCTGGAGTTAACCCCTAGCTGCCACCAACGGTGGAGATAGGGGATTCATTGGAATCCCCTATCTCCCGGTTAATGTTTGGTACTGTTGGATCGGCCAGAGCCGTTCCAACGATACCAAACACCACTGTGAAAAAAGTTTTTTTTAAAAAAAAAAATTAAAAATAAAAAAAAAAAATATTTAAAAAAAAATTATAAAAAAAAATAAACAATTTTTTTTTTTTTTGGGGTTTGTTAATGCAGCAATATTGTTCCCATTTCAATTATAATGTGAACAATGATGCTGCACTAACGATTTTTGTATGCGGTGCGTTTGTTAAAAATCGCGTAATTTCCCCCAAAAAAAAATGTAACGAGACCCCATCTCTAATTTTTTTAACAAGCGCACCCCATACAAAATATAACCGCAATTGCTCGCATGTTAAAATGTGAAAAAAATACACTTTACACGTTGTAAATTATTGAAAATTCATATTTTATTGCATTTTTTGTTATAATATACAGACAGGTCATGACGTATACATATAATAATGACATATTATTAATCTGCCGAGTCTGACGGAAAGAACGATATATAATATGTCTGGGTCATATACTAAAATAAGCCTTCAAAACGCATTTAAACATGATGAGCAAAACCGGTAAATATGACCTCAGCACAGAGGCGTGAAACGCCTCAGCAGCGAAAGGGTTAAAATAATGTACATTTTCTCTTCTTTTTTTTTTATTTTTCATGTGTTTGTATTTGCTTTACAAAAATATTGCTGGGATTAAAGGATCTAAACTCTAGATGGTGTTGCTTGCACAATTTCACATGTTTGCATTATTTACTTACAGGCAGCAGTGGCCTTTGTATCAAATACAGTGAGATGAGCAGGATATCTTACAATTTTTATTATGTGGATTTCTAGTAATCATAATAAGAAACATGGAAGTGCTAGCTCAGAACATCTGGGGGGGGGGCAGAGTTTAACCGCCCTGTTCTAGAACATTCTTCTGTCTTCATTTTATGTGGTATTCTCTCAACAGGTCAGTTTACAGGGCTGAATGCAGTGATCCATTCCCCTCCCTTCAGAAGTAAGTGACCTTGCTGGATTGTTGCTGCAATGTTTTTTTGTTTTTTTTAACCCTTAACTACCAAGTGTGTTTTGTTGAAAAAAATATTATAATATTTATTTGAATCCTAGGATGCATAATTAACCCTTAAATGTAAGCTAAAGTAGCAATCTTGCATATAAATCGGTATTCTGAGATATTATACTAAAATACTGTAACTTTACTCCTTTTTAAATTTTCATGTGTTCATTTATCCTTCACAGAAAATTGCAGGGTGTAAGGGTCCATACGCTATAGATGATGTTTGATAACGGTCATTATCTTTCACAGTCTCCTACTGAAATGGCCTTTGCATCAAATACAGTAAATGTTATAAACCTAAATAATATAAATGTTCAGATATCCTGTTCATGGGGATTTGTAGTGATTATAATGTGATTATTAGCAAAGCAGATTCCAAAAAATATCAATAGAATATAAAGATAATCTTTGTGGCATAATACCTGTGTATGGAAAATAAAAGTAGCATCTTGTATCTGTACTGTACAAAGATTCAGTTATTAGAACAAGCTGAATCCTATCCCTGTACAGTAGTGAGTGACCCCAGAGATCATCTTGTATTCTGCTCTCTCCATGACTGTTACATAGTTACATAGGCTGAAAAAAGACATGCGTCCATCGGGTTCAGCCTCTCCCACATAACCTACTGCTGTTGATCCAAAAGAAGGCAAAAAACCCAGTCTGAAATGCTCACCAATATGCAACATACTGGGAAAAAATTCCTTCTTGACCCCAGAATGGCGTCAGATTTCTCCTTGGATCAAGAAGCTTTTACCCACATATTAAATATTATAACCCTTAATATTCTGTGTGTGCAGGAAGTCATCCAGTCGCTTTTTAAAAGTCTGTACAGTCTCTGACCCAACCACCTCAACAGGCAGAGTTGCAATGCACTTTCAAACTTTGCTGAGCATTTTGTTACAGTGAGGGTGGGCACTGCTCCTTGTAGATTCTTTATAATAATACAAGGGGACAGCAGTGAGACCTGAGACAGAATTTAGTTTTTTCCAAGGGAGAACACTAATCTTGTATTATAAAAGGTATGGGAAGGCCATTTTATCCGATAGTTTTTGTTTATTTTGCTTTATTTATTTTTCAATGTAAAATCATGTATACTTGTGTAATTGGTAAAGCTAGACTAATGAAATACATTTTTGGGCAGAACTCTTAATAGTTTAAGTATACAGGCTGTCATCATAAAAACAAGAGCGATACTCCTCTCTCGAGGCAGGAAAAGCAACCAATGAGTCTCCACTGTTCACAGCAACTGAAGGTCATAGTGTGTAAAGTGCTGCATTAGCAGGACAATTATCCTACGGTCAGGGTTGTCTGTTCCTTATGTTTTATTATGTCTCCTGTTTGTGTTACCCCATTGTAAAGCGCTACGGAATCTGTTGGCGCTGTGTAAGTAACTGTAAAGAATGAGTACAAGGCAGGGGGGCTAGATTACATACCAAATGCTAACTGTAACGTTTGACTATTTAAGCGTTAACGTCAGGATATGTGACTTTAACACCTGTCCCCCATATTACATTCCTATCACTAAACACGGTAAAAATCCATTAGCGCATCGGTGATTGCACTACCTTGTGCAAGCTTACTGTACTTTGTGTTCCTCATGTTAAGTATAGGATTCGCAATCAGTAATTAGAGTTTGGATAAGTAAGGCATTACAAAGGCCTAGTGCTAATTACCGCACTTAAACTTTTTTTTTAAAAGGTGGTGCTAAGTGATTCCGGTTATGCAGATTCATTTAGCACCACCTAACCCCCCCCCCCCTCAATAAATCGAATACTCTCCTCTCATCCTGCTGCAAGAATGGTGGCCCAATCAGCTGCTTCTTGTCGCCGTGAGCAGAGTAAGTCTGGGGAAAAATAGTCCCCAGTCTCTTTCCGAGATCACTCTGTGGTGCAGCACGATCTCGCAAGATCACGCAGGGCTCGTGGCCCAGCAGCTCGACCCTCCATGTAGTACTATGGACTTCAGAAGGTGATATCCATGGCGGTGTGGAAGCGCAACCATGAGTATCACAGACAGTATCGCTTGGTTCTGGATCAAGGCGCTGAAGTAGCTCCTGCCCTGGAATATCACCCTAAAATGGGGAAGCTATGGAGAAACCTGCAGGCGCAGGTGTTCCCTGTTAAAGTCCCCCTTTTAGTGTGCACAATGTAATCTGGCCCAGGTTCTCTAGATCATCATGTTGTAAATGACATCATGCAGCACATCCCTTTTACCAATAGAGGGCGGCCATGCCTCACAATATATAAAGAACAGCAGATGTAGCTGTATATTATTGCTCGCTGGCAACGATAGAATTTTTTTCCCAAAGTGGCCACAAAAATCAAATACTTATTGCACAGGAGTACTTTCAAATAACCTAATACAAATATACTTGATGCACACAGCCTGTGCATTAGATAAGAATGCAAAGTGTTATCAAGTTTAACATTCTAATATAATTTCACGTGGACCTGCCATAGTCTGTCTGCAATAGGCCAACTCTTCTTATCTCAAATAGAGGGTAAACATTGGCAGCTGTGATTGGATCTCACATTGCTGGGCCAACATTTCAATTGAACCCACAGACTGTGGCAAAAATGCCGTACAAACATAGGGCCCCCTTGCAACTGAGCTAATACTTTAACAAGGTGCCTCCCTCAGAAAGTGGAACAGATTGCTGTTTCGGCGGGAGAGTGGTAGAGCCCATAAAAATCTTGACAGTCCATCCTAAAGAGGGCTAGCTTGTGGGGAACTCTGGAGCGATTGAGTCCATAGTAATGATGGATTCCATTGTGGCTTACACAAGGGAGAGATCACGGGGAGTCACATTTGCACTGGGTAGCTGTATTTGGGCACCTGGGTTGTGCAGGAGATGCCAGGTTTATATGTGTGGATATATATTACCAAAAAAGAGCACTCCATGACCACCTTCTTCCATCCTTTCCAAAAAACCACACACAATTCCAAAGAATTCAAAAAACCTGACTGAGGTAAAAAATTATGGGGATTCAGTTCACAAAGTATGATCATAATTGTCACAGTCGCAAATGTACCCCATCGTTGACAGGACCTATCAAACTTGACCGAATCTGCATTTAGTGGATCAACTCACCCTAGAGCTCCCCAGCAGGCTCATTATAGGCAGCCACGGTGGGACACACCCGTGAACATGGAGGGGTGCATACCCAAGAGGGTTGTCAGCCCTGAATATGTACACATATATATATCACCTGTGCTGTGCTTCAGATTACTGGAAAACCTGGACTGTTAGGTTGGGAACCACTGATTTACATGAATATCCCATCCCTCCATTCAAAAGCTATCAGATGCTTTACTTAATACACTGTCATTACAAATGGTTTTATCTCTACTCAGTCAAAAACTACAGCACCTTGACATATCTGTTGATTGCATTGTCCTTCCCTTTAGGGCAGTGGTTCCCAACCGCGGCCTCAAGTACCCCTAACAGGATAGGTTTGCCAAATATCTGAAGCACAGCTCAGGTGATATGATTTGCTGCTCAGTGATTGCAGGATTCAGTCTGCATTTCCCCAAGGTGATCCTTAAAACCTGGCCTGTTAGGGGTACTTGAGGACCGTGGTTGGGATCCACTGCTTTAGGGAATGAGGGAGTCTCCAATAGCCAATGTATTCCATGTACATGTTGTTATGATATAAATTATGCCCATTTTGTTCCAACAAACCTTCTTTTTTTTTTTTTCTGCAGGTAATACTGAGAAGATAAAACCAAACATAAGATGCAGTGACACTGGTTTTGTTAGAACTGAAGAAGAACCACTACAGTCTGTGGGACAGAAAAGGCCTGGGAGGGGAGTCTGCATCTTCTAACGTACTCCAACTGAGTCCCATGGAATGTAGCACAGTAAATTTGTTCTGAAACTTGTAGTTTGTAGGTGTGTGTGTGTATGTATGTATATGCATACATACATACATACACACATATATATTACAAGGCTTTCGTTTTAAACTACAAATAATTTGCATCTCTGGCAACCAAAAGAACAACAAATATTCATGTAAATTTTTTGCACGGGCAAATTAACATGTTGAGTTTATAACACTCATGTTTTTCATATGCTTAACTACTGAGCTACCACAAAGAGCTGCCAAGGCCTTCCGGTAGGAATGTGGTTAACTCACACTGCTCAGGGGAAGGGGAAGTTGTTTAGTTTAATTTCTTTTTATAAAGTAAGAGGTTATAGTGAAATGGTATAGTTATAAGGCTTCCAAACAGCTAGCAGGATCATCAGATGCCAGGTGAGCACAACGAGCTGCTGCCTGGGACTGTGGCATGAAGAGTCACATCTGGCATTGGCCAAAATACAAGTAGGTGGAATCTCTCCCACGTCACTGGTCTGCAAACCAGGGGAAGTCAACTCTTTGTAGAATCATTGATCTCCGTCTTCTTGTACCTACTAGATGTCTGAGTGCCTTAGTTCTTCTTGAACCTACTCAGCCAAGTATCTAGTAGTAGTGCTCAAGCAGCATTCAAACTGCTTTTTGGAAAGGTAAATGCAATGCATCTCTTCGCTGCAAAGTGAGACTATACCTACCCAGAGGCCTTTAAATGTACTACAGGGAATTTACTAGATATTGGCATCCTGTGGCATTCCAGCTGTTGAGGGCCACAACCTCCAGTAACGCTTTGCCAGCAGTTCCAGCCATAGGAGCAAACGTTACCTAAGGATTGCCTTGTAACTTGTTTCAGAGGCTTCTTGTGGTCATAAGTGGAAATACTATGTTAATATGAAATAATATTCTGACGCTCACCCGCTTTCTGCAAGATATACCAGTGCGTGGCAGGTGAGGCCCGCTATTCTTATTAGCGAGGTGACCTGTAACTGGCTGAGCATGAAGGGAGAAGATATTGGTCACACAGCTTGAGTGCCAGAGGCTTCCTATCCTTGAAATTACTTGGTACTACATAAAATTATTAGCGTAAACTATACCACCAAATATCGGCCGGATACATGAAATCAGGAGTACAGGGAGCTGTGAGAATGCCATACGTCTTAATTTTATGCTGTATTGGCCTAGGCCAGAGATGTTGAACCTTGGCATCCCAGATGTTTCTGAACTACATGTCCAATGATGCTTGGTTAGGCTTAGAGCTAGTAGACTATCATGGGACATGTAGATCCAAAACATCTGTGGTGCCGAGGTTTGCCATTACTGGCCTAGGCTGTGTCCAGACCACATGGTATCACAAGTGATGGGACACCGAGAGACTCTGCAAGACTTCTTAGAGTGACCTTAATGTTATCGTTAAAGGAGGCAAAACTTAGGCTACAAATAGGGGGTCATTCAAACCAGACATATTTGTAAAGGCACTTTGTGAATGTTCATAAAAAGACTTGAGTATCCTCTACCCGATATTGCAAAATCTCAATTTTTTTTACCACTGAAATAACACCAAAAGTCAGAAATTCCACGTCTGACCTCACAAGACGGGGACAAAATTTAAAAAAATATTGTATACAATTACCTTCAGACTAGATGTATAAGGTGTATAGGAAACATAAATGAATTTCCTGTTTAGTCTTGAGTCCCATCCCCAAGATATCTCATTATTATTATATGCAAATATTCGAAAAAAGGGAGAAAAAAAATTCAAAACACTTCTGGTACCAAACATTTCAAATATCAGGATACTCAACCTGTATGAGATCTAATTTTATAGCTTAAATGAACAACATTTCACCAGCAAACGTATACATTAAAAAATGGACACAAGGAAACATTACTTTATTGAGCGATCATAGTAATGTTTTTTTAATCTGGTTTAATTTTTAGCAATTAAAGTGAAAATGGGGTTTTCTAGAACCAGGGCTTCCTTATGGCACTGGTGGTAATTTGGCATCACCACATTTCTACTGAATCCTGATGAATCAGATCAGTTGATGGAATTTTGGCTTTAGGCTTCTTGCGCTGACAATACATAATTTAATATTAATATAAAAACAGGACTCAGATCAGTCACGAAAATAATTTAGGTTTCCATCAATCAGAGGGTGACGTGTGACAGGTGTTTCTTCAAAGCCGAAAAAGGCCATATGGAGGGTCTGCAAGTGCAAATGATATGGAGGATTATCTCATAAAACCGTTCCTGTCTATTATGGAGCCCACATATATAACCCCTTCATTATCAAAGCGCTGTTTGAAGGGAAAAAAACTACAGCGAGGGAAAAGATAATTTGATCCCCTGCTGATTTTGTACGTTTGCCCACTGACAAAGAAATGATCAGTCTATAATTGTAATGGTAGGTTTATTTTTACAGCGAGAGATAGAATAAGGAGAAAAAAAAACGAAAAACGCATTTCAAAAAAGTTATAAATTGATTTACATTTTAATGCGCAAAATAAGTATTTGACCCTTCGCAATTTTTTCACTCACTGTATATATATATATATATATAATATACAGTATTTATTTGAAACTAAGGATGCATAGTAAACTCTCGAAGATGATGCATAGATTAGTATTTTGAGAAAATTAACATTTCATGAATTTGCACAATTTTTAATTTTGTTCTTTTACAGGAATATTGTTGAGATGGAAATATAAACTGACATTCAAAAATGCTGTTGCAATAGTGATTTTCCAAGTGGGAAATCGTGGTACAAGGGAGAAAATGGCCCTGGAATAAATAAATAATAATAAATACCTTAAATCTCTTTGTGAATAGATATACAATGGATACCTCTAGCGGTGATGCTACTGCGCTCTGTATTAGTGTTTGGCAATATAACGTCAGGCTTGAAATGATTTTAATTGCATTGTTAGCCGGGCAGTTTACCTTTCAATATGATGTCCTCTAACTCGCTGGAGTCCTTTATGATCTTTGATGGGTTCAGGGCTATACACCAGGTCTTCAGTTCAAGCACGTACTGGAAGCCTGTTTATTTCTGGATTAGGAGGAATAAAGCGTCTAATCTTCTGATACAGTGCTCATGTATGAGACACGTGTTTACGGGGGTCCGCTCATTTTGGCTGGAAGTTTGCCTCGAATAAAGGTCACTCTAAAAAGCCTCCTGGAGTATCCAAAGAAGCATATATCCATAAATAAAGCACTCGCTGATTTCTTGTATCCACAGTGTGTGCATAAATAATTTTCCAAATTTGGATTGATCATTTCACTCGTAAGAGGTAGCATTTATTTATTTATAGATTTATTATTTTATTTTAGCTCTGAAAATGGCAGGAATTACGCCTGAATCAGGATTGCGGTCATGGGATGCACCTGGTTGTAGGATAATATAGGTCACCAGATCGCCATGCAGTACTTTATAGCGTGCTGAATCACTGGACACTTCGGTAAATTATTATGTATTTTTTAAAATTATTTTATTGTGCAAAGAGGACATAAAAAGCAGCGTTAACTTTCTGTGTTCCAGAGGCTTGAATGAGCCACGTGCTTATCCCTCTGGTGCCTGGATGGTTAACATAGGGCTTATGTTACGCCTGGATTGTATTCAGTCACTGCAATCTCTCAAATCAGCCATATACATTTCTATTGTAAATATCTATATTTTTGTTCATTTTCAATATAGGCGCTAGTCATATACAGATAGATAAAATATACAGATATTCATATTATGTACAATCTAGTTTTGAAATCCACGCAGATGCTATTATGCTGTGATCCATGTCAAGAACTACTCCTTTAGTATCCCTCTCACTTCCAGAGGACAATGCCACAGCTGTGTCAAAAGTCCCTCTGGAGGTAGAAAGGGTTAATAGCTGTTTTATAAACCACAGGTGCCATAAAATCCTGATGAACTGAAACGTAACCATTAGTTATCATTCATAGAATTTTGTTTGCAGCGAAATGGATTTTATTTTTTGCGGTGTTTACATATAGAGAAATCAGTCTGCTACGTAGGTTTTATTTTTGATGCCTTTGCCGTTTCACTTACCACGTGCTTGCAAAAAAATGAGGTTTTTCTGTTTTCGTTTTTAAAATGTTTTCTTGAATGCCTTATGGCCACTAAAATGTTCTGCTTGCATGATGAGTGGCACTTAGATGAATAAAGAATAGTAAAAGGGCTGGCATGTGAGCCCGGAAAACACAATTCAAGGTAGAATATAGCTGACAGTATCGCACCTGTGAATGCCAGGGGAAAGTAATACACGTTTATCGAGTCTAGCTTAATCAAGATTTATCAAATCAATTAATAGAAAACAGATTCACCCAAAGGCCAGTTAACCTTCAGAGTTCACAAAATCCATGCCAGGCCAGACGACAGCATTTTATTGAAAATTATAGGCTTTATGATGAATCCCTCTTATACAAACAATTTCCTTGGGTTGTCACATTGGCCTGCCACTGCGTTTGGGTTGTTGTAAGAATGAATGCCTTGTCAGGCTAGAGTATGTGGAATTCATACACTCTAGACATGTAATTCGCTAACTAATCATGGCAATTTGTTTACTCAACGAACACTTTTTGTACCTACTACTACTAGATATCTGAGTGCCTTAGTTCCACCTACTCAGCCAATTGTCTAGTAGCAATGACCAAGCAGTGATGAATCTGGAACAGAATGGCTTGGTATCCAAGGGGTAAAATAATCACTCCTCTAACATTTTTTCATAATTTGCCCTTTAACCCATGGGCCAGCAACCTGGGCCCTCTAGATGTGTGGTACTACATTTTCCACCAAGCTCTGTTAAGAAAATGAGTAGTTTAGTTCCAAAACATCTTGAGGGCAAAGTTCCTGACCCCCTCTAATGAGCTTTAATCTGTGGAGGCACCACAGATGCACTGTGACCCACCCTGGTACATGGTATCTTTATACGATGCCCGCCTCCCCTTTTCGTTTTTCCTTCCAGAAGTGGAGAACACCGTTCCATGGCTGAGAGTTCTGGATATGGTGTTCACCACAACTGGAAGGACATTCATTGGCCATTACGGGCCTTGTATGCCCTATTTAATGGGAGAATCACTGGATGCTCGTGGTTGGGAAGTGGAAGATATGTACAAACCAACAATGGGGAAGAGAATATGGTGCCACTTCAACCTGATAAATGACGGCAGGATATTAATACTAAGTAGGTTGGTTCTGGAGTAACTGCTACAAGACCTAGCCAAGCATTTGTAATAGAGCAAGCAATAGGTATGGCAGGCCTCAAAATTTCCACTCGCCTACTCTCATTTGGCGAGTGGAAATTACATGAGGGCGAGTGGAAATGCAGATGCAGGCAGGGCAGGATAAGGGTTAGGTGGGGCAACTAGTGGCACTGAAGAGTAACTCTTAAGGCCTGGCTAGTAGCTTGGGACTTGAAATTTTGAGCCCTGGGTATGGTTTGCTGTATTTGGGGAAAATAAATTGGAACAATGTTTTGGTTGGATTATGGTGATAACAGATATTTAAGGGCACTGATTGTTATGCTTCACCAGCTATCAAACACAGACTGATATATCGATAATGGGAATTCAAGTGTTCACACAGGAGCGAGTTTCATTAGCTGGCGGAGGGCTGTGTGTTTAACAATGCCCTGTGTTAGTGTAGGAGTAGGTTACTTTGGGTGCTTTCAATAGGTAAGTCTGGAATCAAACACCAGCAATTCTTGTATTACTTCAATTATATTTCAATCAGCATAGTCACTCTTCACAGCTGGTGATATTCTAAATATGAATAACACTTAATGAAAGTAAAAGCTGGTTATTTTATAATCTGAGTGTTCCCGGAATGTATAATGAAAGGTTGTTAGAATGTAGGAAATTTTAAAGAATTGCAAAATGACTTGCGTGGCCTTCATTGTAACATTTTCTAAGAATCTGATTTCTGCATGGTTTCGGTAACTTACATTATTTAGCAAAGTTATGAATTTTTTTGTTGACTTTTTTTTATCCTGCTAATACATTGCTGTAGATAAATCATGTAAATATGTGCAACTAAAGGTTGCGTCAATCAAGTTGGTTATGTGTAGTATATGGAGCACAAAAGGTGAGCACTCCCATGCCTAGGAAGGCTCTTTGAGTTAAGAACCAAAACAAAAATACAAAAAGTCTCAAGGTTACTAATTGATGCTTTAACCTTTTTTTGTGCCATGGGTCTGAACATATATGGAAACACAGTACGATGCTCTTCGTCCTGGCACTCAGACGGTTAATTTTAACTACTGTACTTGACCACTTGACTGCAAGAACAGACACATTAAAGGATTTGAACATGTTCATTGGTATTGTAACAAAACAACTATTGTATGGAAATTTTGTATCACTGTTAAGTATTGTTTTGTGTGCATGTCGGATCCTACATGGGAACATCCTACATGTTCTATTTTGAAGTGGTTATATTAATTGTGTGTCTATATTTTGGAATGGAATTATTTCTTCATTAAAAAACGATTTTTAAACACGCACTGTTGTTTATATTGCTTTTTTCATGTTTTATTTTGTTCGGCATATGTGTGTCCAGGTCGGAAAGGGAAAATACAAGATGGAAAATGTAGGTAAACTTCATAATCACACACGAAGTATATATATGTCTCAGGAAATACTTGAAAACTAGAGGAATTTCAATGTATCTCTTCCTGGTAAAACACTTATAAATAATCATGTCTGACATCATCAAGTGACTCTTCTTGATTATTAATTAATAATTTGGATAAGAAAAGTAAAATCGCACAGGGAGGTAATGGGGAGGAAAGGGACAGAGCTGGGAGAATACGTAATAGTAGTTATTCTGGAACCCCAGGGTCATATGCAAGAATTAAATGTCACATGCAGGATATGATTGAAGTCAGATCGCTTAACTCATCCCCTTTTAAAAGCACACAACATCCTTTATATTTTCTCCACTTTATTGGGAAAGTATCAGCAAATAAAAGGCGTCTTGTGAATAGAGAGGGCTTCTCTGTTGTGCTTTGGTATGGGAGGAAGGTAAAAGAGGATGCAATGGCCCAGTATGAACAGGATGTTTACTCACATGCCTCTATGGTTAGACTGAAAAGGAAGAGAAGCTTGCGGAGCACGAAATGGGGCTGGGCTAAACTATGAGTTAGACAGAGTGGACTAGTCCATTCTTAAGTAAAGCATAGGGGGGGACAAATGAGGAATCTGGTTCCATGATAGTAGTGAATATACAGTAGGTATATTGCACTCTTTTCTCCCAAAAAGCATAATGTGAAACCAGAGTTTTTTTGGTACTAGTAACCATATCTCCTTGCTGGATAGTTAGTACAATGCTGTCACAGTTGTTGCACTTTGCTCATGCTCATACATTTAATTAGTAATTCTAGACTAGAAGTAACCTATACAAAATACATTTAAAAATATGTAAAAAAGAAAAAAAACTAAAGTGACTGATTCTGATGATTGTTAAAGTTAGTTACCATGATTTCCCAGTTCCTACAGTAACTGTAAGGAGCACTGCTACACAGGACCTATTCATGTGTATGGAGATTAGGCATATCTGTTAAATCTTGGCCTAGCAGCTAATCACCTATGGAGTGCAACCTGGAGCAGCAATTCAATGTTTTTACATCATGTTGTTGGAACTGGTGGATATACAACAGACACACAGGCGCTGCTATCAGCCATGTCACGCTAACCTGGTTTCAATCATATGTATCCGACCGATCACAATATGTGTCAATTTCTGGCAGCTCCTCCCTCCCGCTCCCAGTCACTTGCGGTGTACCCCAAGGCTCAATACTAGGCCCCCTGCTATTCACAATATTCATAAATGATCTGCCCAACGTCTGCAAAGCCTCAACTGTACATATGTACGCAGACGACACTGTGATCTATACCCGCAAACCAAATCTCCCGCAGCTGGAGGCCGTGCTGCAAGAACAATTCACAGAGGTAGAAAAGTGGATCAAAAACAACAAACTTTTTTTAAATACTGACAAAACTGTAACGATGCTCTTTGGAACAGCACCTAAACTACACAAATTGCAAAATCCCCATCTATGTGTTGGGACAATATCAAATGGCACACTGACCACAGTCACTTCTCTCAAATATCTAGGTATGTGGTTGGACCCTAATCTATCCTTTGGCCCCCACATCGAAAAACTCTCATCTAAACTTTACCCCAAACTAGGTGCCCTGTACAGAAACAAATCCTGCCTGAGTCCCGCGGTAAGAAAGCAGATTGTACAGCAAATGCTTATGCCGGCTATTGATTACGGAGATGTAGTGTATGCAGCCGCCCCGCAAACACACCTTCATAAACTTACTACATTGTATAACTCATTCTGCCGCTTTGCGCTACAATGTAACTACATGACCCACCATTGTGACATGTTAAAACAGCTAAACTGGCCATCGCTAGAATCCAGACGCACCCTTCACCTTTCCAGCCTGGTGTTTAACCCCTTCACTGCTGACGACGTGTGGGACACGTCCTCAGTTACTCCCGCTGTATGCTGAGGAGGACGTGCCCCACACGTCATCATCTTTGCGTAACCCCCGGCGGAGATACTCACCTCTCTGTCCGGGGTCCCGCGGCGTTCTGACTTCAGCGTCCTCAGACGCTGAAGTCAAGCTCCTCCCGACGTAAATGACGTCATTGCGCCATGCGCGATGACGTCATTTCCAGGCGACCCCCGGCAATGCCGGGAGATCGCCTGGAAGGGAGGGGGGATCCATTCGGATCCCTCTCCCTCCTGATCGGGAGGTCCCACAAAAAGAAGCCAGGCATCACTTAAAAGGGGAGCCTCCTCTTTTAAGCAGTACCTGGCTTTAACCCCTTAGGCACCGGGTCGCACTTCGGCACCTTGCGGCGTCATCTTGGATGGCGGCTCCACCCCCAGGTCCCCTCTCACTGCCGGACTTCCTCACACATAGCGTGTTGACGTCAGATAGCCGGAGAACCCCTAGGGGAACCCCTAGGGGAGCCCCTAGCTGCCCGGAATCCCCTAGTGGAGATAGGGGGTTCATTTGAACCCCGATATCTCCAGAACCGTGGCAGCTAGGGGGTCATGGAGGGTGTCAATCGAAAGGCCTGAGCACGGCCTTTCGGATGATATCCAACATTACTAGGTATAAAGTAAAAACAAAACAAAAAAACATGTATTTTTTTTGTGTGTTATTTTTATTAATGCAGCAATACTGTTCGCATTTCAATTATAATGTGAATAATGATGCTGCACTAATGATTTTTTTCTATGGTGTGCGTTTGCTAAAAATCACATAATTTCCCCCAAAAAATGTAATAAGTCCCCATTTCTAATTTTTGTACAAGCGCACCCCATAGAAAATATAACCGCAAATGTTCATGTGATAAAAGGTGAAAAAACACTTCACACGCTGCAGATGATTAAAAATTCAAGTTTTATTGCATTTTTTGTTATAATATACAGACAGGACATGACGTATACATATAAAAATGAATCTGCCGAGTCTGCCGTAAAAAAACGATATATAATATGTCTGGGTCGTATAATAAAATGTGGCTTCAAATCGCGTTTAAACATGATGAGCGAAAGTGGTAAAAATTAGCTCAGCGCACAGGGGTGAAATGCCTCAGCAGTGAAAGGGTTAAGAGCATCTCTGGGAAGCTGCCACCCTACCTGAATAGACTGCTTCCCCCAGCAGCTCCCTCATCCTATAACCTCCGATCCAGGACCAGCACCTTACTTGCAATACCACAATACAAAAAGACAGTGGCTCGGTCCTCATTTTCCTACAGAGCACCACAATTATGGAATAACCTCCCAGACACCATCAAATCTTCCACCAGTCTTAAGTCACTCAAAATTTCCCTGTTTAACATACCTCAATACAGAATGCACCTGTAAACATGTAACCTAGTGACTATATTTCCTACATATTTATTTTCTGTTAATCTGTATATTTGTGTTGTTAATATCTTACATTGTATTACTTTGTATTTCTGTAAATGTAACACTTCAATGTACTTGAACCCAGGACATACTTGAAAACGAGAGAAATCTCAATGTATCCTTCCTGGTAAAATCCTTTATAAATAAATAAATAAATAAATGTCAGCAGGTATGTGTGGCTAGGCTTCTGATATGCAATTGTCTTGGCAGCAGGCAGTTCACACAAGTGGAACAATCCATCCATTTGTATCAGTAGAGTCTTGTGTGTGTAGGGCCCACATGCTCTTGTTGGCCGGGCACATACACCAACTGGCTTGGCAACGCAGGAGAAGCAAGAGTAATGATGTAAGAAATGTTGTTCTACAGTACAGCTATTGATAAGGAGGCAGAGACAGAAGAATGGTGTGCATGACCAATTTTGAGCATGAAGGCCTGTTTTAAAAAAGTAAACAGAGAGCACAAAAATAAATGTCACATTGAGGCAGGAAAATGTACATATGATGTCTTGCATACCACTTGTTAATTCGAGACATTTAAAGGCACACTCCTGAAAAAAGGGCTAAAAAGAAAAACAACCCTCCACCCTGCTTTTGGTTTCAAAGTGTTTAAAACTTTAACTTCTTTCCAGCATCAGGTTCTCACTCAGCCCTATTTTGGCCTGACACTGTCACGTAGATGAGCATTCAGCCAATGTTATGCCTCTCAAAACATGTGCAAAGCTATAGCCTTGGAATGCTTTCCCAGTGTGAGTTGATTTGACACCTTTCCTTGCAGAGGGAAGTCCAGGCCCGTCTTTAATATTGATTGGACCCTGGGCAAACAATTTCTTGAGAACCCCTGAAAGCCCACCCACTGCATAATTTTGCTCTCCACCCCCATCATCCCAAAAAACATCAAGAACTTGTCTCAAAACTCACAGTAATGTGCGGTGTGTATGAGCGTATCACAAAGCTCCACAGCAATAAAACTCACAGTAATGTGTGGTGTGTATGAGCGTATCACAGAATCCACAGCAATAAAACTCACAGTAATGTGCGGTGTGTATGAGCATATCACAAAGCTCCACAGCAATAAAACTCACAGTAATGTGCGGTGTGTATGAGCGTATCACAATGCTCCACAGCAATAAAACTCACAGTAATGTGCGTATCACAGCTCACACACACACACACAATAATAGAGCTAATTATTATACTTTATTTATATAGCGCCAGCATATTCCGCAGTGCTGATTAAAGAACATATCTGGCGGCACACATTAGATAGAAATCTAGAAACATAGAAAAATGTCGGGAGATAAGAACCTTTCGGCCCATCTAGTCTGCCCAATTACATGGATACTTTACCTGGATTTATCTTTTGTTTAGGATAGCCTTATGCCTATCCCATGCTTGCTTAAATTCAATTACTGTTTTGGCCTCTACCACTTCTACTGGAAGACTGTTCCATGTATCCACCACCCTCTCAGTAAAATAATGCTTCCTGATGTTACTTTTAAACCTTTGCCCCTCTAATCTAAGACTATGTCCTCTTGTTTTGCTACTTTGTTTCCTTTTAAATATACTCCCTTCCTCTACCTTGTGGATTCCCTTTACGTATTTAAATGTTTCTATCATATCTCCTCTGTCTCGTCTTTTTTCCAAGCTATACATGTTAAGATCATTAAGCCTTTCCTGGTAACTTTTCTCCTTCAAGCCGTACACCATTTTAGTAGCCCTTCTCTGAACTCTCTCTAAGATGTCTATATCCTTCTGGAGATACGGTCTCCAGTACTGCACACAGTACTCCAAGTGAGGTCTCACCAGTGCTCTGTACAGTGGCATGAGCACTTCCCTTTTCCTACTGCTAATACCTCTCCCTACACAACCAAGCATTCTGCCAGCATTTCCTGCTGCTCTATTACATTGACTACTTACCCTTAGATCCTCTGAAATAATGACCCCTAAATCCCTTTCCTCAGATGTTGAGGTTAGGAGTGTATCAAATATTCTATATTCAGCCCTTGGGTTTTTACGTCCCAGGTGCATTATCTTGCACTTATCCACATTAAAACTCAATTGCCACAGCTCCGACCATTTTTTTAGTTTACCTAAATCATTTGTCATTTGGCTGATCCCTCCAGGAACGTCAACCCTGTTGCAAATCCTGGCCATTCGGCTATCCAGAGAGCCAGTGGTGTATTTTGGCCTAGGCGTAGGCCGGCACTTTACAGGGGGCGGCGGCCCCACCCATAATTTTTTTTTTTTTTTTTTTTTTCTTTTGCAATGTATTTTACCAGGAAGGATACATTGAGATTTCACTAATTTTCGAGTATGTCCTGGGTAGGCAAGGCCTAGGCTTTCACTTTCCAGGGGGCAGCAAAAAACCTCACCACTAAATGGGTTACTCCCAGAGCACCGAAATGACGCCAACATTTTGGTGTTCTGTAGTTCCCTGCAGTTCGGAGAATAAAATTTCCCCACCCTGCAGTGAATTCACCGCAGGGTCCCCAAAGTGCATGGAATGGAGTCGGCCGCTGAATGCTGCCACCGCAAACCCGTGGCCTGCTGTTTTCAAAAGAACTACTGAACGAAAATGTCTGGAATTTACATATAAGATCCTAGGATTGATAATAAAAAGTTCTGTTACAGAAAAAAGAAAAACCTGCTATAAAAAAAAGGGGGGGGGAATTTTGTCCAAAAAATATGAAAAATTACTAAAAGGTACAAAAAAAAAAAAAAAAGATAAAGACTTTTTACTGCAGATTAAAATAATAAATGGTTTATTACATATTGCATAAAAACTGGGATATTTTAAACCTTGAAACCTATGGCCTGAATAAATCTGCTGATTGAAACCACCGAACATCAGGGCATTTCACTGCCATTTCTCTGCTGTTTGGTGTTCTCTGAATAGATTAACCATTACTTCTCTATGGGGACTTGCACTGCCTTCAAACAGCACCGTACTTGCTGGCAGTTCGCCAAACTTGTGTGCAGTGGTGTACACCAGAGCAGTGGTGTACTTAGGGGAATGGTGGAGGGCGGGCCGCCCCAGGTACCAGTGATTATTGGGGTGTCATTAGGGGGTACTAGGAGGTGCCACTGTCACTGTGTGTCAGCTTTGAGATGTGTTTTCAAACAACGAGCAGCGGAGCAGGGCGTTTGCATACGGAATAAAATCGAATAGAATACAAATCCACCTCTCCTCCCTCCATAGCTCCTCCCCTGCCCCGCAGCAGCTCTAGGAGAGGGGAGGGGGATGTGATTTGTATGCAGAGAGAGAAGATGACAGTAAACGGCAGGTAAGGGGGGGGGTTTATCAGCAGAATATGAAGCCCTGTCTGCTTACTGCTGTTTAAAGTGGACCTTTCCTTAACCAGCACTGCAGTGATAGAAATTTGTCATTGAGCTGCCTGGCTCCTGGTGAGGCTGCGTGCGTGCAGGTCACGCGGTCTGGCCAGTCAGGTGGTACTGAGTCTCAGTACCACCTGACTGGCTGAACCACGTGACCCTTAGTTTCGCATGGCAGGGTGCGAATAAGGGGGGTCCAATTGGTAAAGAAGGCTTAAGTCTTCTTTCGAATAAGCTCTTTTAATTGAAGAGACCTTTTTTTTTTCTTTCTTCAAGTTTATTGGTTTTTCAATACAGGAAATCAATTGCAGAAAAAATGCACAAAAAATATAACTTCAGTCATGCATAAATATGTGACAGAAAAGAAAGCCATCCTTTCACAACCCATAGCAGAGGGCAGCCATATAGTAAGACCTGGACATAGACGAGAACAACGAAAACTCTGGATGAGGCTCAGATAGCACAGTGTACTCAACGTGGTATATTGATCCTGCTCTGTTAACAGGGAATAGTCTGCGAGGGCTCATGTGGCTGAGAACAACGCGGCATCACCCCAGAGTTCCAATAGAACCATCTCCGAGCGAGCTGCACATACTGATCACGAGATTGAAGAGACCTTTTATGCAGAGAATATAATTAACCGATGGGAATGAATCTATACTGGCAATTTAAATTTTGCACGTTTCACAATTTGTTGTGTCCTTCAATGGTATTCTTTACATCAAATCAGTCTTTTATTATATGTTTCTGTGCAAAAAATGCATTTTATGCTTTACATAGGGCTTATGCCAGGAATTAAGATACAGTAACCTGCTAGTGAATGAAGTTAATTTGCATTGTAACCTGATAGTAATATCGATTTATCCAGCTATTTGGGGAGTGTGTGTGTGTGCTTTTTCTTCCAGCAATAACTGCTGCTGGAGGATGTATTTTGTCATCTCAAGTACATTTGTAAATGCACCACCTGATGCAACAAAACAAGATGCCCTGGGAGAATCAAGAGTAAACAAGTAGGCCTTGTCTTGGGAATATTATTCTGCAGATATATTATGACTGGCTGCTTACAAGACGTTTTGCATCATCTGTAGTATTAACGAGAGCTTGTCATAAAAGAAAAACATTTCATGGTCTCATCAAGTCATGAATACATCATTGGTCATATCTCCCAGTCATATGCAGGGAGGTTTTAAATAGAGTTGTGCATTCGTTTCGTAATGAATTTTGTTAATTCGTATTTCGGAAGTACTTCCGAAATAACAAATCGATTTCATAATGAAACGGTATATAACAAAATTAGATTTGTTGTTATACTGTGTTTTGTTTTCACAGTTTCAAAAGAGAACCCATTGATTGTATGAGCAGGATTTGATGATTATTTACTTAGGTGATATCGATTTGGATTAATGATGTAACTATCGAATCAATCTTAACTTACATATACATAACAGCAAATGCAAACGACTTTATGAAACAAATTAGATTTGTTTCACTGAGTCACCCTGTACGTGTCTCCAATCTCCATCTATTCCGTAATGATCCGAAATTCGAATCTATCAACTATCGAATCGATCGGTAGCAAAATTCCGAAACGAAATAGGAAACAAAGCTAAATGGAATGAAATTAATTTGAAGCGAAACAAATTTTCCAGCCGTGCACATGTCTAGTTTTAAATAACATAATACAAAATTTAATTTAGAATGAATTAAAAACGTGCCGGGCCTTGTCTAGTGTGAGTAATCCTATCATATTCATACAGCAATTGGATTTGGACAGAATGAAAAACAAGAAGCGGCAGCGGTGCATTGTGCACGGTTACAATGTGAGGTTTAAAATAGCAATCACCAAATTAGCTTTAACACTGTGAGTCAGCCAAATGTCCCAATGCTGTTTGACGTTAGGTCACAGGTACATTTACTGGCATGAGCAGCATCTCCTTCATTTTATCTGCGCTACGATTTTCGTAAACCTTAACTCCTGCAGCTTCATGTCCCAGTTTCTTCAGCTTCTTGGCGTCTATTTTAGTTATTGCCATGTTATTTCTATCCCAGTCTAGTTTAGCTTGTCATGTTTCCAGAGGGCCAGGAGAACATTTAGCTTCTGGCACATATTCAGGACATTTCTTATTCTGCTCCATAAAGCCACGGTGATATATTAGAAAATTCTAGTGGTTTTTAAAGTAATCCTAAATAAATCCAGTCTGTTAAACATTTTAATAACCAAAAATATTTAATTATTTGTACTAATGAGGACTGAATCCTAATTCAGGAGCCTGTGGGACACTACACTGGGCTTGCTGCTCCTTGTCTTTCTTGTTTACAGTAAAGGGTGAGAGCAGGGTCAGATTTGCATCTCAGGACCCTGTAGCACAGAAATGAGGAGCACACCCTCACCCAAACCCCCCCCCCCCCAAAAAAAAGAAACCTGCCAAGATGACTTTTTAAATTTTCGATTTGGGGCAAAATAAAATGTAACATTTTTAAGAAAAAAAACAAACAGAAAACCAATTTCTCTCTGCGCTCAAAACAAAAGAAAGGGCAGGATCTGTTGTCATAGTTGAGTTAGTGCAACGGCATTGTTTGTTTTATATGTAAGGCCGGGGTGAGACGAGCGCATATGTGCGCTCGTACTGATGTGCCTCCTGGTGTCCGTCGCAGCATTGTGACACTGACGGGGCCGGCCACACGCTATAGCGCGTGCGCGAATTGCGCACACTACAGCAGACATGCTGCAGCCGTGCTGAAAGCCTCCCTGTCGAACCGCTACGACGCACGTTCGACAGGGCTGCAAAGCGTGATCCATAGGAGGATCAATCGTACGAAGTGTGCTCAGCGAGGTGACCAGACGCGAGTGGAAGGAACGTTAGAAAAGATAGAAAAATATTTTTCTACATAAATCTTACCTGGTTATGTTTGAGATCACTAGAAAGGCCATAATCTGCCCTTTCCAGTGATCCCTCTTATGTTCCTCTAGCCCAGGGGTCGGCAACCTACGGCCCGCGGGCTGTATACGGCCCGCCGCCCCTGTTATTAAGATTAAGGCCCGCGGGTGTCTGTGATAAAATCACGGACACCCGGCCCACGATAAAAATCCCCAAAATGGGTGGATCCAGGGGGGGCAACGGGGCCCCGAGAATAAATTGCTGGCTGGCGGGCGCGTTCGTATCCTACGAGCAGCCGCCAGCATAAACCTCTGCCGCTCGCTGACTGGGTGGGGTCTATCCACCAGCCAGCCGCAATCTCGCGGCTGGCTGGTGGATAGACCCCACCCAGGCAGCGAGCGGCAGCGCTTTATGCTGGCTGCCGCTCGAAGGTGGAAAAGCACACGGCCGCCGGCAATGACAAGTTGGAGACGGCAGAGGAGGTAATATTTCTATGTGGGCTGGGGGCAATATTTCCATGTGAGCTGGGGCAATATTTCCATGAGCTAGGGGGCAATATTTCCATGAGCTAGGGGGCAATATTTCCATGAGCTTGGGGGCAATATTTCCATATGAGCTGGGGGCAATATTTCCATGAGCTGGGGGCAATATTTCCATATGAGCTGGGGGCAATATTTCCATATGAGCTGGGGGCAATATTTCCATGTGAGCTGGGGCAATATTTCCATGAGCTGGGGGTAATAGTTCCATATGAGCTGGGGCAATATTTCTATATGAGCTGGGGGTAATATTTCTATTTGAGCTGGGTGCAATATTTCTATTTGAGCTGGGGGCAATATTTCTATTTGAGCTGGGGGCAATATTTCTATTTGAGCTGGGGCCAATATTTATATTTGAGCTGGGGGCAATATTTCCATGTGAGCTGGGGGCAATATTTCCATGTGAGCTGGGGGCAATATTTCTATGTGAGCTGGGGGCAATATTTCCATGAGCTGGGGACAATATTTCCATGTGAGCTAGGGCAATATTTCCATGAGCTGGGGGTAATATTTCCATATGAGGTGGGGCAATATTTCTATATGAGCTGGGGGTAATATTTCTATTTGAGCTGGGGGCAATATTTTCTTTTTTTTTTGTAAATATCTGTTTATTAGATTTCAAGGTAAACACATAAATCAATGAACACGCAGGTTCTCAGAGATGGTAAACAAGCAGTTAGGGACACGCAGGTCCTGTGTGAGGCAACAATGCTTACATATTGCTATAAAGGAAGACGGGGGGAGGGAGGGTAAAGGAGGTTAAAAGCATGCATCAGGTTAGCATCATGTCAGTCGCCTATATACGAAGCTCTCTAGGAACTTTCTTTTATTCGGGGAGGATCAACAACCCTCTGAATGAGGTGGCCGAGGATCTGAGAACCCAATTCAACCATATCTCGTAGTATAGGGGTAATTGGTCTGAGGCCTGGTATATCAGATGTTCGATGGAATGGAGTTCTTCCATGCAGGTAAACCAGAGTGTGAGGGGTGGGGGAGTGAGCTGTCTCCAGAACAGGGGTATTAAGGCCTTGGCGGTGTTCAAGACCCGGATGGCCAGCGTGTGTTTGTACGAAGCTATCGAGTAATTATTATGATGTAGGAGCAGTGCGGCAGGTGAAAACTCTGGAAGAGGGTCTATGAATTCTTTAAGTATGTCGTATATTCTAGCCCAGAAAGGTCAGATTATTTGGCATTCCCATCAAATGTGCAACATATCACCAAGTGCATCGTTACATCGCCAGCAGAGCGCAGGAACCTGTGGGTCATAACGATTAATTATGTCCGGTGTCCGGTACCAAAAGCTAAGGACTTTGTATGCTGTTTCTTGCAATTTGGAGGAGGTGGAGCAGTGAGGTGTTAATTCGCATATCTTGGACCATTGGTCGTCCGAAAGTGTAATATTTAATACGGACTCCCATTTTCCCATGTATGGCGGTGGAGTGGCAGAGGTTGCGTCTCTGAGCAGCGTGTACAGCAGTGATAGACCATGTGAGAGAGGTCCCATGCCGTGACATATTCTCTCAAATGTCCGTAGTGGGCGCCCCAGCTGATGTTTTTGGGGTATGCCATCAAGGTAGTGCCGTATCCAAGCGTAGTGAAAGGAGTGAAGGAATGAAACATGTCTGTCTTGCATTATGTCTGTCAGTGATCGGCGGACCGAGTAGTTGAAAAAGTGCATTATGCGAGGTGTGGGGGCATGTATCAGCCGTCTGACCGAGTGGGGGTCTAGGCCAGGAAGGTAATCTTCATTATGTATCACCAGAGTCATGGGAGAGGGAAAGGAGGTGAGGTTAGATTTAATCGCTATCCGGCGCCATATTCCGTACGTTGCCCCCACATATGGCGAGGAGTTGGCCAGTTTCCTACCTTCTTTCAATGTCAGCCACAGGAGAACTGTCATCGGTCTCCCAATCAATACTTGCTCCACTGCTCTCCACAATTTAACCGATCCCTCTCTTGACCACTCAACCACCCATTGTAAGTGACAGGCCTGATGGTAAAGGCTAAAATTGGGTAGGGCCAAGCCCCCTGCAGCTCTTGATCTAGTGAGTACCTGATAGCTCGTCCTGGGGCGTTTACCTCTCCAAATGTAATTGGCCACTAGAGACCTAAGGGAAGCAAGGAACGCTCGAGGAAGATCAATAGGTATCGTTTGTAGCAGGTATAGGAGTCGGGGTTGTACATTCATCTTAATAACTGCGATACGTCCCAGCCAAGAGATGTGTGGGTAATTCCAGTTGGCTAGGTCACGTTGCAGGAGTGTAAGTAGTGGAGGGAAGTTATCTCGGAAGAGGTGGGAACCTTGAGATGAGAGCCAGATGCCCAGGTATTTAATTTTGTTGGCAGCCCATGTGAAAGCAAAGTGTGGCTTTAGAGCTTGGGCTCTGGGGTCAGGGACCGAGACGTTGAAGATATGGGATTTAAGAAAATTAATTTTAAGATTGGATAGTCTGCCGTATTCCTCAAAGGCCACCATGATTGCCGGCAGGGTCACCTCCGGCCTTGTGACAAAAAACAGAAGGTCATCCGCGTACGCAGCTACCTGTGGTGTTGAGGACCCACCAGGACCCCTGTTATATTCGGATTTGACCGTATGGCCTCCAAGAATGGTTCTAGGGTCAATACGAATAGTAACGGTGAGAGTGGACATCCCTGTTGTGTGCCATTGCGGATAGGAAATGGGACCGTAAATACCCCGTTCACGCAGACGCGTGCTGTTGCATCTCCATATAGAGCTCCTATCCAGGCGCGGAGGTGAGGGCCCAGGCCAATGCGTATCAGGGAAAGTGATATAAAATCCCAATCCACCCTATCAAAGACTTTCTCCGCGTCCGTGGACAGGAGCGCCAACGCCTGAGATGAGCGGCGAGCATGGTGCATGAGTTGCAGAGTACGCATGGTGTTGTCCCGGGCCTCTCGGCCAAGTACAAACCCCACCTGGTCCGCATGGACAAGGGCGGGAAGGAAGGGTTTGAGTCTTTCAGCTAGAATTTTTGCGAACAGCTTCAGGTCACAGTTCAATAAAGAAATGGGTCTGTAGCTGGAGCAAAGGTCGGTGTCCTTACCCTCTTTCGGTAGGATCGTTATGTTGGCACATAGGGTCTGTGTAGGGAGAGGTTGCCCCTCTGCCAGGTCATTGTAAGCTGTCAGGAGATGTGGGGATAGGATTGCAGCATAGATTTTGTAGTATCGGACTGGGAGACCATTGGGGCCGGGGCTTTTTCCGGTTTTAGAGGTCTTAAGTGTCAAAGCTAGTTCTTCTGCCGTCAAGGGCCGGTCTAAAAGTTCTGACGTTTGACTTGAGATTCGTTTAGTGGAGTATTTAGTGAGATAAGCCATAATGTCCGCGCGTTTGCGGGCTACATCCTGAGGGCAAGTATTGCCCTGCAGGTCATAGACCGCAGCATAATAGTCTCGTGTAATTTGAAGAAGTTTTGCTGGTAACCGCTGCGTTACGCCCTGTGAGTCGCGCAATTTCGCTATTTACGTAGCTGAGCGTTTTTTGGCTATCATTCGTGCTAGTAACCGCCCACTTTTGTCCCCGTGTAGATGAAAAAGGGCCTTAGAGCGTAAGTACGATCGGTGATAAGTTGTGTTCATAAGTGTAGTTAAGGATCTGCGGAGTTCAGTCAGGTGAGCCATAGTTTCAGGGTTACCCTCCCGCTTGTGGTTGGAGGAGATCTGGGTTATCTGGTGCTGTAGGTCTCGCATAGCTGATCAGCTTTTAGCCAGTTCAGTGCCTTTTCTGATAAAGTAGCCTCTGATCACGCATTTGTGCGCCTCCCACACTAGTGGCGGGGCCACCTCACCAGTTGTGTTTTCTTCGAAAAAGTCCGTGAGGACCTGCCGTCCTTCCTCAGCCACAAGCGGGTCAGATAAGAGGGAGTCATTAAGGTGCCAGTTAGGGGCAGTCGGCCTGAACATGGGAGAGCGCAAATTGATAGAGACAGGAGCGTGGTCCGACCACGTGGCCGTACCAATAGCTGTGCTGCGTAGAGCCGAGAGGTGGTATTGTGGTATGAACAGGTAATCAATCCTGGAGTAGGATTGGGAGGGATGTGCATAGAATGAGAAGTCTTTGCCCGTAGGGTGTAGTGTTCGCCAGCAATCTGCAAGTCTCGATGCGTGTAGGGAGTTGCGGCATGAGCGTATTATGTGTAGTGGTATGGACGAGTTACCCGCGGAGGTGTCCCAAGATGGTTCTAAGGGCACATTTAGGTCCCCTCCCTGCACGACCAACCCCTCAGCAAAGTCCCGCAGTGTACGCAGTGTAGCGGAGAGGAACCTATGTTGTGCTCTGTTGGGGGCATAGCAGGTGGCAAAGGTGTATACCTGGTCTAAGATCCGGCCCTTGACAAAAACAAAGCGGCCTCCCGCATCAGACACAGAATCAAGTAGCTGAAACGGGACGTGTCTGTGAAACAAAATCGCAGTCCCCTTAGTTTTAGCCTCAGTATTATTGCTATAGAAGCCTAAGGGGTAATAAGAGTTTGTCAGAGTGGGCGCCTTCGCTTCCTGGAAGTGAGTCTCCTGTATTAGCACAACTGAGGCCTTCTGGGATCGGAAGTCTCTCATGGCGTGGGAACGTTTTTCAGGGACATTTAAACCATTTGCATTAATGGAAACAATGACCAGTTCCGCAGGCGTAAGTGGCGTGCTGTGTACAGTCGACATATCAAGATCCTCAGGGGGGGGTAGGGAAACAAAACAAAGGAAGACAAGGGAAAACTATATACAATCACAAAGAGGCGATGAGCGGCGGGTGCAGCAACGACACTAGCGAAAACACCAGATGACGGCTGCACTCTGCAATGCCGCTAACCTCGGCGGGGTATGCGACTGAGCCCCAGGCGGGACCAACAGATAATTGAAGAGGAAAAAGTAATAAACATAGCGGTGTGGAGCCGCTCAACGACTCAAAAAGGCAGTAAAGTAAAACATATTCGGCAAACATTTATGAGGCCTTAAGGCCAGCATTAACTGAATTATTGGAGACGAACCTGACCGGATTTGGGGTCGGGACAAGTCCCTCTCACGAATTCTGAAAAAAGAGAGACCCATTACGTGGTCAGTCTAGCTGTGTGGGACAACAAAAGGGCCACCCAGTCCATTGGTGGTATCGTGCCATAGTTAGAATGGTGGGAAGGCTGGGTAACGAGGAGTTTTCTGTTCATTAGTGAGCATCAACATATGCCACCATCCTCGGTCAGCAATCCCCGGTAGCCTCCTCTACAACGAGTAGCCCCAGGGTGGGGCGGTAAGGAGGCCAGCAGGGCACTCTGTGCAGTCTGGCGATTTATTTAAAAGAGAAAAAGGGGGAAACAAGCAGCATATCTTCGTGGCAAATCGTAGAAAGGATTGGAAGCTTCAGATCGCTGTCAGTAGATTGTCCAGGTACGAAGGGGCAGCCCAACATGGGCCTGCATGGTTCGGCTGTAGGGCTTGGATATTATCAATCCAGCCAGGTGGGTTCGTGGAGTGGGAGCGGGGTGTGTCCAGATCACATCTGCGAGCCGGTGCGTCTCCCGGCTTGACCACGGTTTCGCCCGGGACGTGGCGGGAGAGGAGTCTGGCGTGAGCCACGTGCCACTTGATTGAAGAGAGCAAGAGGATCCGGCCAGGCAAATTGCAAAGGTGGTAATTGAAGGTCTGTCGATAAAGTCGCTACATCCTGTGGGGATTGTAAAATATGAGTGCCTTGATCCGAGAGAACCGCTAGGCCAGTTGGTGTGTGCCAGCGGTAGCGAAGCTGTTGGTCGCGTAAAAGCAATGTAAGCGGTTTCAGGGCACGTCTATAGGCCAGGGTCGCCGGTGATAGGTCTGGGTACAGTTGGAGCTCAGTCCCTTCATAGGAGAATTGTGTAGCCTCACGTGCTTTACGTAGTATGTCTTCTTTGAGGCCAAAATTGTAAAGGCAGCATATTATGTCCCGTGGTGGGCTCCCCGGGGGTCCTCTGGGCCTGAGGGCTCTATGCGCCCGAACAAAATCAATGGCTGAGGGTTCAGGTCTGTCTAGCAAAGTATTAAAAATTGAAGAGAGCATACCCGTCAGTTGATCCACAGATGTTTCCGTTTCAGGTAGGCCCCTTAGTCGAAGGTTATTGCGGCGGCCCCTGTTATCTAAGTCCGCTAGGTGGAGGGCCATGTTACGAAGTTGAGTAGAGCGTAATTGTAGGACCGATGTGGACACTTCTTGAGCCAGCTGCAGTGAGTCAGATCCCTGTTCCAGTGTGTTCACCCTGTGTGTAAGGCCCTGAATGTCTTGGCGCACGTGTTGCAGTTCCGCCATGATGGAGGTGCGTAATTCTGCGTTGGCCTCCTTTAAGTCCGACTTCGTGGGCAAGTTGCGGAGTAAGGGGAGCCAAACAGCTGCGTCTACCGAGGTAACTTCCTCTGTGTGTGATGGGGGGATCATGGAGGGTTCAGGATCTGCCTGTGTCCTCACCTCATCCGCCATTTTGTCTGGCGGACCCGCTGGGAGATCCGAGGGCCCCACCAAAAACCAGCGCAGAGATGGAGTGTCTGACACCCGGTGGGGCCTTGAGGCTTCTGGGCACCGGGGGTCTTATTAGATTTCCCCATCGCCGGTCAGGGAGTGCAGGGGAGCCGTATAGTGCTGGAGTCTGAGCGGAGCTCCTCACTCACGCGGCCATTCCGGATGGAGCCCAAGCCACGCCCCCGGGGGCAATATTTCCATGAGCTGGGGGCAATATTTCCATGAGCTGCGGGAAATATTTCCATATGAGCTCGGGGCAATATATCCATATGAGCTGGGACAATATATCCATGTGTGAGCTGGGGACAATATATCCATATGTGCTGGGGCAATATATCCATGTGAGCTGGGGCAATATATTCATGTGGCAATATATCCATGTGAGCTGGGGGCAATATTTCCATGTGAGCTGGGCAATATATCCATGTGAGCTGGGCAATATATCCATGTGAGCTGGGGGCAATATATCCATGTGAGCTGTGGGCAATATTTCCATGTGAGCTGTGGGCAATATATCCATGTGAGCTGCGTTATTACAATATTATCATCATTTATTAGCTTTGTAGGTGAATGCGGCCCTCCATGCATTCACAGTTGTTGCATCCGGCCCTCAGGCATAGAAAGGTTGTCTACCCCTGCTCTAGCCCTTAGGACTCCAGAGATACAGTGGTCTAAATGATTGTAAAAAAAAAAATCAACAAAAAAAAAATATATATTTTTTTTTACTTTACAGAGCGCCTTGTGGCAGGCGCCTGTAAGCACATGCCTACTCTGCCGATTTATAAATCTGGCCCTGGGTGAGAGTCTGTGCCATAGAGTACATGGGGTGACCATTGCTCGCAGATGAGAACAGGAATATAAAGATAAAAAACATAGCTATGAAAGTCAAAATATTCATCCATTGCTACATTTTTCCTCAAAGTAGGTTAAAAATGGCATTATTTAGCAAACTCTTCCACGTGGCACAAGTAGTTTACCATGCACCCCGGCGTTTTGTCCCCTGCTAAGGTCTTCTACAGAGGACTTTTGGGCAAAATAGCAGAGAAAAGCAAAAATTTCTCACACGAATGCGAGATAATTATTCCTATGTGGACCACTATAAATACTAGTGGGGTTTGAAGGGACCCTCTACTCCTGATGAAGCCGTGACAAACGGCGAAACGCGTCGAGTAAGCCTGCTGGAGTGATTATGCTCCTATTTTAACAGTAATTTTCTTTTACTGCCTTGTTCTCAATCCTAGTATATGGTGTTAAATAGGCGGCACGGACCGCCGAGGTATAGACAGGCATCGTACTGACGGATTTTTCCGTAGTATATCGCCTCATTGTAGGTCTTAATACCAGATAGAACTTTAGCCTGTCTTATTCATTATACCTCATAGATGCCTGAATTTTCAGCAAACCTCTTGATGCACTGACTTAATATTTACCCTAGTGGAATCTAATAAATTATGCTACAATTTAACGTTTATATTTACTAGTAATTTCTGTTTGGAGTGACAAAACTGTTGCAACTGATTGCTCGTCCGTATTTCTGTCAGCCATCTTCCAAATCAAAGCATTTAGACTGCTCCTGCATCGGTGAAACTCTCCGCAAAGTGTCTCTGAGTGTAGCTCCTGAATACGTGATAAGAATTTAGCAGATGTATGATATTATGTCTTGATGACGCCTCATCTAAAAGCTAATAATATATATTCTTTGCGTTAAAAAAATTCAGTGTTACCTCTTTGAATTTAAGTCTTGGAATTTGGTAGACTTACGGAAAAATGTATTATGGATGAAGGTTCTAATATGCCAACAATTACCGTCTGTAACCGCTGAACTAATTGTTACAAACCACCGGTACTATTGACAGTTATTTACATGACCAATCGATCTGTACCAAGATACTTGTTTTCTTAATAATCAATGGTTGCTACTCGCATCAAATTTTTTAAGTGCCTGTATTTTTTCAAACACCTATTCGAATAACCTCTCCTTATACCTATCTAATTAGGATTTATGTGCTCTTTCCCCTACGGAGTGCCCCTATTTTAGAGACACCCTATAATATTGGTATATAGATGTTCCTGCTAATATTGGATTGACAACAGGCAGATCTTTAATTATTCGAATATACAGTGGCAAGAAAAAGTATGTGAACCCCTCAGGGCCTGGACGGATTGTTGTCATTGATGGAATAATGAATTCCAGAGTTTATCAAGACATTTTGCAGGAAAACGTAAGACCATCTGTCCGCCAACTGAAGCTCCGCAGAGGATGGGTGATGCAACAGGACAATGACCCAAAGCATACAAGTAATTCAACAAAAGAATGGCTTCAACAAAACAAAATACGCCTTCTGGAGTGGCCCAGTCAGAGTCCTGACCTCAACCCGATTGAAATGCTGTGGCATGACCTTGAGGCTAGGGTCAGACGAACGCATTTTCGCGTTGTCTGTGAAAAAGTGCGTTCGAACGAATGGACGCATTTTTTCACGGAGTACGCGATAGCGGTCATACTATGCGCATTTGCGTTCGTGATTTTGTACGGATCATCAATAAATCACTTTGTGCATCTGGACGTTATGTTGGCCGGACATTAGCAGTGTCTGACATCTCCAATTCACGCACACACGCCGCTAGCGGACGCAGCGCACTCTGTACAATCGTACTAGCGGTTTTACGTTCTCGACAAAATGCGTTCGTTTGCCACTTGCGTTGCGCAGCCGGACTTTTGTGCGACCGTACTTCGTATATTGGCCGTCATTGCCCGGCATTTGCTGCTACTACAGCCGTGATTAAGTGCGCCTGCACGCGCGTTCGCACTGCCTCAGTCTGACCCTAGCCTAAGAGAGCGATTCACACCAGACATCCCAAGAATACTGCTACACTGAAACAGTTTTGTGAAGATGAGTGGTCCAAAATGACTCCAGATCGTTGTGCAGGTCTGATCTGCAACTACAGGAAACGTTTGGTTGAGGTTATTGCTGCCAAAGGAGGGTCAACCAGTTATTAAGTCCAAAGGTTCACATACTTTTTCCACCCTGCACTGTGAATGTTTACATGTTCTGTTCAATAAAAACATAAAAACATATGTTTGTGTTGTATTATTTTAAGCAGACTGTGTTTTTCAAATTGTTGTGACTTAGATGAAGATCAGAGCACATTTTATGACCAATTCATGCAAAACTCCACGTAATCCCAAAGGGTTCACATACTTTTTCTTGCCACTGTATGTCTTTTATGTTTGGTTTACTTCATGTACCAGTGTTCATTATAATAAAGTAATTATCAATATATATCTATTGTCAATTTTCAGCCTAGTTAGGCTATTGTTTGTAGCAGAGAAAAGTGTCTGGTTTTAGTTTTTTATTTGCAAAATCTCTTTCTTGTCACAGACATAAATATAGGTCTTATTTTATTTCTGATTAAAAATTATGATTTTTTAATTCAATATTTTATTTTTCATTTACTTACCATGTTTCGTACTTTTAAATAAAGCTTCAGTTTTACTAGACCCTTACTGCTCCAGTTCCTTTACTTGGCAGGTGCCTGGATCTTCTAGGAAAGGGATTGTTCACTCCTTGCCTTCGGGGACCTCTTGGCAGCAAGGTGGTCCTCTAAGCCGCGGGACGGCATAGCATACCCTGGTGGCTCTGAGGCCTTATACGGTCTGCCTCCTGTCCTGGCAGGCTGAGCGCATAATTCGCTGCTACAGGACTGTCTAGTTTCAGACAATTCCGCTGCAGCCAATGACGTGATTGGCACACATGCAGGGGGCAGGGAGTAGGCAGGTATAGAGAGCCAGCAGGGCATTCTATGCCAGCCCGAGGCATTTAGACTCACCCGCTGCGAGGACGGTCGGCATAGCATGCCCCAAGGTGGGAAAAGGTTAAATGCAGGGGTCAAGTCAAGTGGGAATGTAGTTCCTCCACTAATTTTGCAGAAGGAACGGAGTTCCCATTGGTCCTATACACTATAAAGCTTGTTTCGCAGTTCAATCATATCTTTCCCTGTTTAGTCTCAATAAATGTAATATTTATGATATATTTTTTCTAAAATCCACATATATGCATAAATATGAGATTTAAGTGTGTGATTGTGTTAAGTGACCAATTATAAGTGCTAATTGGAAGACAGAAATTTCGGTGATTTCCCATACTTTGTTTTAGGACTTGACCTCTGGTTAAATTTCATACATCGAGCAGCTTCTATCTGTGCCCATACACATGCGTTGTGAATCCCACTCAAGTGGCAGAGTTATTGTATTTTGTTTCTTTTTCATTCTCTCCATTTCTTTTATCGGATTGGCTGCGCATGTACTAGTGGCACGTGCACCAATCATAAGTTAGCTAGCATCAAGCCACTTCCTGCAGCAAGTCGCCCGCAAGCTTGAAGACGAGAGTGAAACTGTGGAACAAGATCAGGGGTTAATTCTTGCATAAGGCAACTCAGCCTGGACCTAGGGCAGCAGATTGGAGGAGTGAAGCATTTTATTTCTGTTATGGAGGCGGATATGTAACAGAGATACAAAGTAATAAAACCCTCAGCAATTAGTCTCAGAAATATATTTACACCAAGTGATTTCTTACATTTATTATGATACTTTGCTTTTGTTCTAAATTATATTTTTGTATATGTAACTATCTCCATTAGATTGTTCTTATTTATTTTGATATCAGGTAAAGGACAGCAGAATTTGGAGTGCCAAGGGCATCACCAGTCTTAAGTGCGTTCTTGAGCAGGGTATAAGGCCAGCGTCAGACGAGCGTGCTATGTGCGCCCGTACTGACGTGCTTACCGGCGTCCGTCGCAGCATTTTGATGCTGCAACGGGGCCGGTCACACGCTTGTGCACACCTGTGTGCGCGCGCACAAAATGCACGTGCAACAAGCGTCCGTTATCCAAGCCTCTCCGGCAAAGCGCTAGGACGGACGTTCTCACGAGATCGTGGCTGGTCACGTGGTTCCCCCAGGCGAGCGGCCAAGCTCCATGCCTTCGGACGCTCATAGGGAGCCAAACACACGGCGCAAAGCATGCGGTGGCAGAGGTGAGAGCTGGGGGCAATATATCCATGTGTAAGCTGGGGGCAATATATCCATGTGTGAGCTGGGGGAAATATATCCATGCGTGAGCTGGGGGAAATATATCCATGCGTGAGCTGGGGGCAAATATATCCATGCGTGAGCTGGGGGCAAATATATCCATGTGTGAGCTGGGGGCAATATAATAACTTACGTCAGTGCTACAGTTTGAATTTAAAACGTATTTGTGTGAACAGTGAAGTAAAGTCATGGATTGTTGAAACTAACTAGTGTCGGGTGATTGTATATAGTATATACCACATTTACCACTGACTAATGCAGAGTTGCAATGCATGCAGATCAGCTAAAAGTAGTTGGATCTGTATGTATGTTATAATTAATCAAAATTAATAGATTAAATCGATTTTAAAAAAAAATAATATTGATTAATCGAACACGAAAATTTTAATCATTACCAGCCCATATATATAGATAAACAATTACAGGTATTTATAAAGTGCCAAGAAATTCCGTAGTGTTATACAATGGGTAGGACAAACAAACCAAGTTAACAAATAACAAAGACTGAGAACAATGGAAAAAGGGGACTCTGCTCAGGAGCTTACAATCTAAGAGGAGTGGGGTGACACACTGGTGAGGGTGAATGAATAGCAGAACATGAGACGTAAAAGCCTGCATGTGATCTGCGTGGGAGATAGATCAAGAAAGTTACAATGGGGGATAATGGAGTGAACCGATAGACTCATTTACTATATTAGCAGCATAATGTTACTGCAAGATCATGCCATTACAGTGAGATTTTACTGCTGATATTGCAATGATGGCCCAGTGATTACCCCTTTGGTAGGCTAGACAGGATTGCAGAGACTTATAGTGGGGGCATTACGCTAGGGACTTTCCCTGGGTGAGAATGATGGGGCTACAGTCCGCAGGCTCTTGAAGGCCTCTACTTTAACCCAAGATCTCGTGGACTGTACCCTGAAGCTGAGTCTTATCTGTGCTCCCACAGACAACAGGGTTTGGGAGGATTTGAAGCCTTAAAACAGTCACAAGGAGTATGATCACCAAGAGATGCCAGATAGCTATTACAACCCACCAGTCAAAGGAAAATAGGATGGGAGAATCAAACCGAGCCAGGGAGTGGAATTTTAAATTTCGGGATATCCACGCAGCCCCTGCCAGTGTTCCCGCTACGTGACACCAGCATTTAGTACATACAGTATATGTGAGCGGTGTATAAATTAGACCCCTGTTCTAAACCAAGGAGACATACATAGGAAACCCTTAGCATACATGTAGGATTTAACCCTCAAAATATATACAGTGTGGGTATCCAGTATTGGGGGTAATAGGATGAATCATAATTGAAGTGTGCAGTTTTTATTCCCAATCTGGAGAGTGCATCTGTGTATTTGTACATACTCTGTTGAAGTCAGTAGAAATAGCATTGCACTTTAGGCTGGCATCATGATCCTTCACACTTGTATATAGGATACTAAGGCATGGGACTCCATAAATGGTGGGATCTATATTAGGAACCTGGACAGGCCTTTTCTCCCTTACTACAGTGTGGCCGTGCATTCTCTGCCCTGGTTACTATACCACCTCTGTTTATTGTTTACTACATCGCAATCCTCGCTCCATGCTCATATCCACAGGAGGTCAATTCATGTCACTTAGCTAGATTTAAATATACTGAGGATGGACAGTGAATGTTAGACTTGTGCATTCATTTTTGGGCAAATTGTGATTCGTTTGAATTTTGGACAATTCGGCCTAATCATGAATAAACGAAGAACCCCCTGCATGTATCAGACTAAAAAGTAATCGTATAATGGACACATTTTCGTCCAGTGATTTGTTTTACGATCACTCATTATTGTGGCATTAAGTAGCCCCTGCCCATCTCTTGGTAGCCAGTTACCACTTTAAAATGTAAACAAATATATAAAGGCAAAAAGGTGTCATCTGCGCTCGTTTCTATGTGTTCTATGTACAACAAAACTGAGGTTTTTGTTTGTTTCAATGGCCATTGCAACGTAAGCTCACTCGCCACTTCACGGCACCTCTTTACAGAGTGAGTACCTAACAATTGTACCAAAAGGCCGCTCTACTGAGCAGCTCCAAGCCCCTCCTGCTGCTTTTCAGCCAAGGAGAGGCAGAGATGGTGGGTTTTATTTATACACGCACCAAACACTTCCCATTTGGGATTAAAAACAAAAACATGGAAAAACACGTTGCAATGGCCATTGAAACAAACAAAAACCTCAGTTGTCACTGTGTGACACCAGAGCAGCGTGACCAACACATACTGAGGGGGGTAGGGGGAGAATGACTGGGAATACTGGGAGAGAATGACTGGGAATACTGGGAGAGAGTGACAGGGAATACTGGGAGAGAGTGACAGGGAATACTGGGAGAGAGTGACAGGGAATACTGGGAGAGAGTGACAGGGAATACTGGGAGAGAGTGACAGGGAATACTGGGAGAGAGTGACAGGGGGTACTGGGGTACTTGAAGAAAGTGGGGGTACTTGGAGAGAGAAAGAGTGACTGGGGTACTGGGAGAGAGTGACTAGGTATAGTGTGAGTGTGGAACTATGCTAGGGTATACTGGGACAAGGTGACTGGTAGCAGTGGTGTGGTGTGGGGGGAAACCAAGAACAACCATATAGTAATCCAATACAAAAATTGCATGGATTGCTAATAGAGGGGATGTGGGTCCCCAATAATACACAATTTATTGCGGGTGTAAATAATCAAACCCATAAATACACATGCTAAAAAAAACACATAAATTGGAGTATATTGTATGTGGAGAGAATATAACACGCAGCGTGTAATGATAGGTGGAGACTCTTAGGCTAGGGTCAGACGAACGCATTTTCACGTTGTCTGTGAAAAAGTACGTTCGAACGAATGGACGCATTTTTTCACGGAGTACGCGATAGCGGTCATACGATGCGCATTTGCATCCGTGATTTTGTACGGATCATCAATAAAACACTTTGTGCATCTGGACGTTATGTTGGCCGGACATTAGCAGTGTCTGACATCTCCAATTCACAAACACACGCCGCTAGCGAACGCAGCGCACTCTGTACAACCGTACTAGAGGTTTTACGTCATTTGGCTGTCATTGCCTTGCACTTGCTGCTAGTGCGGCCGTGATTAAGTGCGCCTGCACGCGCGTTCGCACTGCCTCAGTCTGACCCTAGCCTTCGAAACCAAAGTAATGGTGCTGATTCTGAAGTTCATACAATGCAGAAAATAGTTTTAAAAAAAAAAGAGTGACTCTGGAAAAAGCCTGCCACGCAGGTGAAACGCGTTGAGTGTTTCCTGATGTTTATAAGTTTTTAACTCTTTGGGGTGCCTTCAAATCTCCTGTCTTTTTCTGGTTGTTTTTTGTGTTTCCCTTTGGGAATAATGAGTCTATGCACAAGATACTTTGATGTATATTTGGTGTGGTACCATCAATTGGTGTTGAGTATTTTCTTCGTTTCTTAGGGTTCCCTCTGCTATATATGGTCATATGGTGTAATTACTGGATGGCGTGTGTATGCCAAGTTCATCTGACACATATGCAATTATAATGACCTTGCAGTAGGGGGATAGCTAATATTGTTGGCTTTTGATTGATATAGCCACATGAGCAGTTTTTTTAAAATTTTTATTAAAAATAACATTTTCTGCTTTGTATGAACTTCAGCACCATTACTTTGGTTTCTAAGAGTCTCCACCTATCATTAGACGCTGCGTGTTATATTCTCTCCACATACAATATACTCCAATTTATGTGTTTTTTTAGCATGTGTATTTATGGGTTAGATTATTTACACCCGCAATAAATTGTGTATTATTGGGGACCCACATCCCCTCTATTAGCAATCCATGCAATTTTTGTATTGGATTACTATATGGTTGTTCTTGGTTTCTTGCATCTAGGAGGGTTAGGCCCTTAGGGAGTGTGGGTTTGGCACTTTCGAGTGGTCCTAGGTGGGATCACTTTTGTGGTTTTCTTCTCATTGGTGTAGCGTAGGGGGGCCTGTGTGTTTCTTTTTTTATTATATCTGTATTTTGTTAATATACAATACATGTGCTTGTGGGGTAAGGGGTTCAATACTCTGTTAGAAGGGAATCAGGGTGTGTTACAGTGTCCACAGGTGGGGGGGGGGGGCGCAAAATTCTTGCCTTGCCCCGGGCGCTGACAACCCACGCTACGCTGCTGCACACAGCCCATGTATGCAAATTCCTATACTTGTAATGGGCGATATCTCACAGTGGCTACACTATATGGGCGTTTTTGGTAGTGATTTTGCCCATTTTCTTGTGGCAATGTAGCCGCAATAGAATATATCAGAAAGGCGGCATTTTGCAACCAGTCACCCCATTAGTGAATCCTCCTGCTCTACAAGTTTCTCAGACCTGCCAACTCACACAGTCTGGTCAGGCCGTGTAACACTCAGTGACAGTCAAGTCAGTTGGGCATTTTAGGCTAGCATCTGAAGAACGCAGTCATCACGTCGGTGTCGCTGCACAGTTTAACATTCATCGTAGCATTGATTTGTGATCAATAGAGACTTTGACGTAAAAGCGCTACGATGGACGCCCAGAGTGAGCCGCGGCCGGTGTGCGGGATGACACAACATCAGACGCAGCGCATTTGCAACATCCATCATGTTGACGCTCAGAAGTTTTCTGGTCTGGCTGACTGTACCTGTCATTTAATTTTGTTTCCCATATTTCCCCTACATCCGGAAAAAAAAAAAAACGACTGTGTGGTGTCTACAGTATCTTCCGTCAATACGTACGTCCGTTATGCACGCACGGAGAGTGCGCTCAGACTGCGTTCGTCTGACATTAGCCTAAGTCACCACAACTATTTACAGAGTACCCCAAACCTGTGCTCAGGACCACCTAACAGGCCAGATTTTAAAGGGACACTACTGCTTACACAAGCTGTAAACCACATTATAAAACACAGTCTGCTGGGTTTCTTTGTCTTTGTTTGAAATAATTGCATGTAAAAAGGAAAAATAAATTGATTGTTTTATCTCGTGTTTCCATTTTGTAGATTTTTCCCATGATGCAACATATATCAAAATCTGTACAAAAGTATATTTTACTGCTGTGGTTTAACAGTTACTGAGGTGCAGGAAAGAATGTTTAGATACAGCTGCAATGGGTGTATTGTGTTCTCCAGGCCGCCTGAGATAAAACAGGGATCTTACAAAATTTATAATCTACCCCATAGTGATGACCTTTGAATACAGCCCACACAATGCATTGACTTCAATTGGTGAAAGACCAGTAGACTCCATTCCAACAAGTGTCCATTTCTGACAGCTCCACCCTCCCACTCAAGTGCGGAGTACACCAAGGCTCGATAATCGGCCCCCTGCTATTTTTTTTAAAATTTTTTTGGAGAAAGGATTTTACCAGGAAGGATACATTGAGATTTCTCTCGTTTTCAAGTATGTCCTGGGTGGCGAGTATGTACCGTTGGGTGTCTTGCCCAAGGACACTAACTGGAGAGGTTGCTCGCTGGGATCGAACCCATGACTCCACAGGCTCTCTCCATGCAGAGCAGTGATGTTACCTCTACTCCACCCGGCCCCCTGCTATTCACGATAATCATAAATGATCTGCCCAATGTCTGCAAAGCCTCAACTGTACACATGTACACAGATGACACCATACTCTATACCAGCAAACCAAATCTCCCACAGCTGGAGGCCGTGCTGCAAGAACAATTCACAGGTAGAAATGTGGATCAGAGATAACAAACTTTTCTTGAATACTAACAAAACGGTAACGATGCTCTTTGGAACAGCACCTAAACTGCAAAATCCCCATCTATGTGTCAGGACAAAATCAAATGGCACGCTGACCACAGTCACTGCTCGCAAATATCTAGGTACATGGTTAGACCCAAATCTATCCTTTGGCCCCCACATCGAAAAACTCTCATCTAAACTTTACCCCAAACTAGGCGCCCTGTACAGAAACAAATCCTGCCTGAGCCCCGCGGTAAGAAAGCAGATTGTACAACAAATGCTTATGCCGGCTATTGAATACGGAGATGTAGTGTATGCAGCCGCCCCACAAACACATCTTCAGAAACTTACTACATTGTAGCGCAAAGCGGCAGCATGAGTTATACAATGTAACTACATGACCCACCATTGTGACATGTTAAAAGGGCTAAACTGGCAGTTGCTGCAATCTAGACGCACTCTTCACCTTTCCAACCTGGTGTTTAAGAGCATTTCTGGGAAGCTGCCACCCTACCTGAAAAGGCTGCTTCCCCTAGCAGTTCCCTCATCCTATAACCTCCGATCCAGGACCAGCACCTTACTTGCAATACCACAATACAAAAAGAAAGTGTCTCGGTCCTCAATTTCCTACTTAAGAGCTCCCTATTAACATACCCCAATACAGAATGCACCTGTAAACATGTAACATAGTGACTATATTACTTACATATTTATTTTCTGTGTCAATTTGTATATTTGTGTTTTGTTTTTAATATCTTGCATTTATTACTTTGTATTTCTGTAATGACTGTAAAATTTCAATGTTCTTGAACCCAGGACATACTTGAAAACAAGAGAAATCTCAATGTATCCTTCCTGGTAAAATCCTTTATAAATAAGTAAATAAATTCTATGTCCAAAACCTCACATCGAGGAGCAAGTGAGATAAAGATACTGGGGGGGGGGGGGGCAGCAGTTTGCAACACAAAAGCTCACACTGCACCCAGTGACACATATAGAGTAAAATAGTTTCTTATCTAAACATACAAGAGGAAAAACAAAGCACATGTAGAGATATCAGCAACATAACATAAACACAATAAAGCATTTCATTTTTTGGCGGTAGTGTCCCTTTAAATCACCTTGGGGAAATGCAGACTGAATCCTGCAATCACTGAGCAGCAAATCAGATCACCTATGCTGTGCTTCATAGGTTCGCCAAGTCGGCCATGTTTTCCTGGACACATAACTATTTCATGCAGAGGGAGAGCACAGGGGAAAGTGCTGCCCTACAACTCGTATAATTCATATACTGCAGGAATGAAGTCAAGGCAGGTCACCTACGATTCTTTTTCAGTTTCTTACCTGCAGCATATGGATTCTACATGCTGTGTGGCGGCATTTTTCATGCACTGCCCCTCAGTATGAATAAATTCTATGTGTCCAGGAAAACATGGCCAACCTGGCAACTGTATTCAGATATCTGGCAAACCTGGCCTGTTAGGAGGACTTGAATTACAGTCTTAAGACAGGTGTCAGAAAACTTGTCCCTCCAGTTGTTTTGGAACTACATTTCCCATGATGCTCAGTAACTCGTCGTTAGGATGCCTGTTACCTGCAGTGCATAAAACAGCAAATTTACATTACTGCACTCTTTTTATTTTGCTCAAAACAAGGCTCTTCGTGCAGAACGGCTGTTTATTCCCCCCTGCATTTCAGACCAAATTCCCCATCTGTTTGAAACGTTATGTTTTTCTCAAAGTGCTTGGCGCTTGAGGGGTTAAACTTCTATCCCGCCCCCTCACACTACACGCGCTTCCACCTCCTCACACACCGCCAGCAGGCAGCACTTCTACAAACTACGTCATAACGCATTATTAGTCTGGTGATGAGGAGCACTCCGCACGCGTCACAGCGCTGCCACGCCCACTCAGGACGGCTTTCCCCGGGTTAAAGCCAGGCGTGGCCTAGCCGCCGACACTTGAGGAAAAAGGCTTGGCCAGGTGGGCGTGTCATGAGAGGGAGGTCTGCAGCGGCCCTTGTCTGACTGGGAGATGGGAGGGACCGATATTGGAAACAAGAAAGGCGGGGTCATCAGAGGGCGTGTTTACAGACAGGGGCAAGGGAAAGGAGAAGGCGTGTACTCTGGGAGAGCTATCAGACACAGAGAAGGGAGGAGTCTAGTGGGCGTGTCCGCAGAAGGGAGGAGTCAGCTGGTGGAGCTGTCAGAAACACAGACGGGATGGGGTCGGCCTGTGGGCGTGTCCTTAGCGCAGTGAGGGTGGGGCTGGCTGGGGGATCTGTCAGGCAGAGTTGGCGAGCCGGGGAAGCGTTGCAGCGGCCGCAGCAGGTGAGTGAGGTGAATGTGTCCGCCGGGGAGTGGTCGCTGTGCCCGGTTTTCTGGCTGCCATGGCCGGCAGGCACTCCACGCACGCGCCGGGCCAAGTGTGCCGCGTGCCTGCCTTTCATTGTGCTCCCCGGACACTTCCTGCTGTGCGGCGACTGCGGCTCCCAGCATGCTCAGCCAGCGGCCACCCCTAGGGTAACTTCGGTCCCTCCCACCCCGGACTACCACTCCCGTGATGCTCAGTGACAGGGAGCATCTGGAGTAAGAGACAGAACAGGTGTAAGGGCTGCTAATGGTCATGATGGGAGTTGTAGTCCATTGGGTCACAGCGGCCTCATTACCTCATTGGCCGGTGCGTGTGTCCTGTGAATTGCACCTGCTGCCGGGTGAGGAGAGCCAAGTCTTTAAAGAGTGATGTATAAACCATGACATTAATGACTTCTTCCTCCAGACTTTACACTCTCTGCTTCCTGGGAAAATACACACAAATATATTGACACATTAGGCTTCACTTCATAATCCGGGGTTCCTGGCGCCGTCATGTCTTGCAGGACACACATGTGACTGTCCCATGCGGTGTGTTGGTGCCTGCCCGCCTTCTCACAGGCACGCTGCATTCTTCTCGCGGTGTCACCGGTTACATGCATTGCATCACTGATGTCATTGCAGCGGTTCCATTCATTGGAGCAGAATGATGTAACGCTGGGTTGCGCCGATGGAGTAGGCGCTGTGTCGACCGCACTCATTGTTATGTGGATGGAGCTGTGAGGTGATGGGGTGTGCGCGCCTCTGAGACTGGCTGCTGCAGGGTTGCGGGGTGAGGCGGGGGGCTTCCTCAGGGGTAGCGTGCTTTTATCCAAATATGATGGCACAGTTTCCTTGTCCATTCGTAAAGCTGCTTTTACAAGACCGTGTGATGGAGTCAGGGGGTTCTGTTGTGCCATGGCGGTACCGGTGATGTATGTGGTGATGCTGCTCATCTTGTGCCAGCACCGTATCTGTATGTCAAAAGCTATAACAGATCAGATCCGTGCATAGGCGTGTGCCCAGTGTGCCCAGGCATGCCCTAATGTTGGGTGAGAGGTCCTCTTTCACCTCTTGCAGTGGCATTTTAGATGTCACGTATCTGGTTGATGAATGACCTAAAACTGTCCGTATCTCTGATTACAACTTGTTATTTCTAATGAAAAGTGCGTATTTTGTGCAAAATCTTCTAAACATAAGTTTCTGATTTAATAATAAAGGATCCATTAAGTGCATAATGCAACACGCTGCGCACGCCAGTGCGTCCTGAATCACGTCTGATCCATAAAGTCATAAGTGGGTTTCTTGGGCACAGCCGGCAGTAACGCCCTCATATACACAGAGGCAGAGTTACAGAATCTCCAATTCTTAATGGGTTTTAATTTTTGTTTAAGTTGTTTTGTAAAGCGCCAACATATCCCACAGTGCTGTACAATGAAAAGGGAAACCTTAACAATCTTGATTCATGGAGAATGACAGGAAAAGAGGTGCAAGAGCTTACAATCTAAAAGGACCAGGGTGGCGCACACAGGTGAAGGTAATTATAACCCAAATGCTAACCTATTATAAATATCGGAGTTTTTTAGTACCACTGTAACTTCACCCACCACTGTTCGTCCTTGTGGTAAAATATTGGGGTAGACGGTTGCGGAACACAAAGCCACGATTCACACCAAGGCTCTAAAGCTGAGACACAAATGGAAAACCTGTTCGCGAGCTGCTTACCGCTAAGGCTGGGGTCAGACCAGCGCACTTTTAACGTGCGTTCTGGCGCACATAATTACGGCCGCACTAGCAGCAGATGACGGGCAATGACGGCCAATATACGATGTACGGCCGCACAAAAGTCCGGCCGTGCAACGCAAGTGGAATTTGAACGCATTTTTATGAGAATGCTGAACCGCTAGTACTGACGTACTGAGTGCGCAGCTGCGGCATAGCGGCGTGTTTGCGTGATTAGGAGATGTCAGACGCTGCTAATGTCCAGCCTACATAACGTCCAGACGCAAAAAGAGTTTTATTGACGATCCGTACAAAATCACGCCCGAAAATGCGCCTCGTCTGACCGTTTTTGCGCATTCCGTGAAAAAATATGTCAATGCGTTCGGACGCACTTTTTCACGTTCGCGGGGAAAAATGCTTTCGTCTGACCCTAGCCTTAACTGTAACGTCTGTTTTCCAATCAAGCCGCTTTGTCGGTATTTCGAGTCACAGTACTCCCGAATCGCAGGATAATAACTGCAATAATGCTGTGCACGTCCGCTGGTATCGGCTCTCGCAGTTAATAGTGACCCTGCACAAGCAGTTTTGCGTTGATGAGGTGGAGGGACATTGGGAGCTGTTTGCTCAGTGTTTTGCTGTCCTTGTCTAGCAGAAGCAGTGGATTGCGCTTCCCTCTGCATTATTAGGTCTGGGTAAGTATCGTTTTTGTCTAATTCAAAGTGGTTAACCCTTTCACGGTGCTGGGTGTGCTATGCCGTGGATGGGACTGCATACCACATGACAGCATAGCATGCCTCGCTGGCTTCTATGACCAGCCTCTCACCCTGGCCAGCGCACTTCACTGGAGGCCCGGGACGGCTGAACTAAGGCCGTCACTGTGCGGTCAATGACGCGTGTGTCGGCAGCAGATACAGGCCTCAGGAGGGGCCGGACAGCCACGTTAAGACCCTCCTGCTGGGCACCACATGCCTGACGGGGAGGGGTTAACATCAGGCTCTAAGAGGTAGTGAATGAGTGAAGTTATTATTATTTTTATTATTATTTTTATTATTCTTTATTTATAAAGCGCCGGCATATTCCGCAGCGCTGTACAATAGGCACAGTATAGACATTTAGAGTATTTTTATTTTTTTATTTTTTTGTATTTAAGGTTTTTATTTTGAAATAAAGTCAGCAAAACAAGCAAATAAGATGGCCTCGCAGGGCCATAATGTCATAGGAAGGATAACGTTCAAAACAGTAAGCATAGGCACAGCAAACAATAATATATCAGCAAAATCATCCCCAATAGGGGGGTCTCATCTAGAACATGCATATATAAAGTCAACTGACTACAGCCGTAGGTCAGCAAAATCATCCCCAATAGGGGGGTCTCATCCAAATGTAAGAGGATAGAAAGAAAACACTCGTAGCTAAAAGGAAGCAGGTAAGAGCACTGCAAGAGAACAGGGCATAAAAAAAAAAAAAAAAAAAAAAAGGGGGGGGGGAGGGGCGGTTAGAAAAAATAAAAATAAAAATAAGTGTCTTCAATGAAAGTCCTCGATAATGTCACAAATGCACATAAAGACATTCAGGAAAGTCTCATAGCAGGGGGGGAGGAATGACTTAGCTAGGGGAGGAACATCAAAAATAACAAAAGGGGATCAGGGAACAAAAATACTCGGCTGAGGGGGAGGAACAAAAACAAAAGTGTCTGCATGAGGGGTTCAACGTAAAGCACTCCGGTCGGCAACATTAGGGGACCAAAGCTGACCGCTTCAGCCTGTGTCCAGCGGGAGGGCCACCTGCACGGCTCCACCGCGCCAAGGCAGCTCACGGGGTACACCACCGGAGGACATCCACTGGGCCAACTCCATCTCAGCTAGGGCCACACAAGGCCCAGAGAAAAGCACCCTGCCCGCACCCATCCTCCCGATGATCCGCCGCGGTCTCATTATGGACGGCTCAGGGGGAGCGACGGCAAGTCGCACAGGGTCCCCTGCTACTTCTCGAGTCGTCAGCGCCGGTCGGCCCCTCGCCACCTCTTCGTTCAGGGAACGCAGCCTCTGACCTGGAGAAATCCTCCTCAGCGTCCGCGGAGGGTTCAGCCACCGGCAGCACCGCGTCCTCCACTTCTCTCTTCCGTTCCGTCCCAGTACCTCCATTAGCCTGCGCCACATGCCACAGGTAACCGGGCTCTTGTCGTCCCCAGGCATCATCGTCAAGCAGGCCTCAAGGCCCTCCAACACCGCTCCCAAAGTCTTCATGGGGGAAGGGCAGGCCAGCCGCTGCCGATCCTCAGCCACCCCCGTTAACTCTGCTGCGTGTCCGACAGCAGCAGCCGGAGGACAGGGGCCCTCCATCCCCGCAGCTTGCCGCAACCCGGAACCCTGCGAATGAGGCCGAAGGAGAGTCTGGACGTGCAGGCGCCAAAGCCCAGGCCCCAAGATGGCCGCCGGTGGATCGCACTCTGCAGGCACCCGAGGTACGAAACGGGCTGTCTCAGGTCCGGAGGGGGGAACCATGCAGCCTCCGGACAGCACAACTCTGGTGGCCAGCCACCCCGGTACCTTTAAAGCAGAAAAGTCCCCTTTTTAAAGTCATCAGAAGGTCCCTTATGGAGGCAGACGAGCGGAGCTCCATCAAAGCACGTCCGTCTCCGTTGGTAGCCGGCCACGCCCCCCCGACATTTAGAGTATTACTATGGAATAGCTCGGTGTTCTCAATCTGAGCAGTTTCTATAAAGTATAGCAGCTGTTTTTTGACGTTAAGGAGGCGCTAATTCTGATCTGAAAACCGTTAATATAAAAATTATTCCTGCTCTGAAACACTTGGGCAACAGTGTGAACTATTCGCACGTGAAGCTCCGATCTATCGCGGCCTTTGAAACCAATAACGCAATACGTCTGAGAGGTGGTGTCGTCGGCAGGCTCCCTGCATGTCGACGTCACTAGGAACCGAGTAGTAACTGGCAGCCGGGAAATTCAAATTCCTGGCTGCTGGTAACACTGGGTGGGGTGGAGGAAACTCCCCCACTTTACCCAGCTTTTTAACCATAACAGGAGGGAGAAGAGGGGGGCATCCTAACCTGACCATTTTAAAACTATAATGTGGTCAGGATATGTAGAGTGTTCATTTTAAATACCATGCCGTCCCCACGACGAGTGAGCCTTAACGCTGCACGGCGGCATAGCGCGTCTCACTTGCGTCTATGGGCTGCGAGAACTCAGGCTGTCCCCCTGCAGCCAATGACGCGCGTCAACTGCATAAGTGGGCCAGGGGAGGGGCCCGCCGCAGCAGCCGGCTAGCGGGATGTACTAGTACACCCTACCGGCGTTTGCTCCCCACGGCAGGGCACAACCTGCCTGGCAGTAAGGGGACTGCCAACATACTGAAGAATTGCATGTGGCCCGCGAGCGTATTATTGCTGTGGAGCGCTGTGATTCCGGAGTACCATAAACTGCTGACAAGTGTAAAATGTCCTATTCGCTAAATGTAAATATTCGAGGCCTAACAAGGCCGAAACGATTGTCGGTGGTTGCTGCACCTCTCGTGCAGGGATGACGTCCTTGGCAGTCAGTACTGGCCACCCTCATTGGGTGAGAGCAGACTGATTTGCATATGGAGCATTCATCCCTGTAATGGCACAAACAAGCAAAAACCTTGTGAGACCTGAGTGGGCCCCACCGTAGAGCAGGCCATTAGTGCTGTTGCTTGTCCTCAGGACCCTCACACCCTCCCCTTTCTCAAACAGTGAATATACTTTGTGGCCTGAAGAAGTTATAGCTTATTCTAATTTTGTCCTCCACCTACTACCAAGTTTTGCAGGTGTGTTTTAACCGTTTTCCACGATGGGGCATACCATGCCATGCCATCCCTGTGGCGGATGGGTGTAAATGATGCAGGATGGCATACCACGCCCTGCTAGCATCTATGGGCCTCTATAGTCCCGCTCACCAGTTGGCACACGCCGTTGGCTGCCGCGGCATGTCCTGAGCTCAGGCAGTCCCCCTGCAGCCAATGATGTGTGCAGGCTGCAGGAGGGGCCTGCAGCGGCTGGAAAGCGGGGTGTACTGGTACACCCCAACGGTGTTAACGCCCTGCCGCCAGCCTCAATTCGCCTGGCGATGAGGGGTTAAAATGTAAGTTCACTCGCTGACATCAAGGCAGACCTGCACTAACCTCTCACTTTGGGGCTGGATAATGCGGTCCCGGCAGCTGCTGAGGTGCAGTAGGAGTCCGGCCGCAGGACTCGGCTCTGTAAATTTTAATGATGATTAAATGTTGCAGGCCTCCATTAATTACCAATTTGAATAAGATCCCTGTTTTAGGAAAGCAACCCCGCTGCCTATATCGGTATGTTTGTCCCAGGGCAGGGCCGCCATAAAGCCTCCTGTTTGTGTTGCCCTTTCTGACATGAAAGCTGACAATAAAACCGATTTACACACAAATCCTAGAAACCACTCTGCTCCCGTGTCTCTCATAAAAAGGGATGTTGGCAGGGCTCGCCCTTAAGGTCACTAAATAACCTTTTTATAGGGTAAATAAAGACATCCTAAAGAGCCCCGAGTGTCTGCCGCCCCTGTTCTGTGGTAAATTTTGGATTTGTTTTTATTTCTCCCTCCTGCACCGTATTTTGCTGCTATCATTACTAGCAATCCCCCCTCCCATTCATTTTAGTGCCCGCACAGGGGTGGCAAGCTGGTTAATCTCGGTGCCCACCCGCCTTTCCCCACGTGCTGTTTTATGGCTTTGTGATTCAGGTTTACTGAAGTGCCTCTTATTTACATTCTCCATTTTGCCGCCAGAGAACATAATCTCCATCCCCCAGCCGCCCCGGACCACAGACTGAATCAATGAATGGGCCCCTTTTAAAAGGACAGCCTGTCAGTGCTGGAGAGAGGCCTTATACACAGGCCAAAACCTTTAACCCCTCGATGACTGGTTTTTCCATAACATTGTCATCTTGGGTCCCTATACTAATGTGGTTTATGCAAAATATACAATTTATGTAACATTTGAAGCTCTGTTAATTTTCCTCTCTGAATGAGGCAGAGAATGTATTTATACATCAATGTGTGTGTAAAAAATTATATATATAGATTATATTATAAAAAAAATTTAACGCCTGAAAGCCATAAAGCTGCATTCTTTTGATTGACTTATTCCACCATAAAGCCTTGGAGAGGTTATATCTTCATATGTATTGATGTAGGAAACCTCGTTCAAAGTGGATCTTCCTTTTCCTGTAATGCACGCGGCGAGCGCCGAAAGGGATGACTTGCAAAAAGGAGAAGGCGATTTGCATGGTTTAAAAGCGTTGGCTGGATGTAGCCTGTGTACGTAAAGCGGAAGCTGTGTATTGCAAAAGATTTAATCGATACGGTTTCACACAGCCATGTCTGTCATGGGAATGCAAGTGTTTAAACCAGGGATCTCAAACTCCGCCCCCAGATGTTTGACTGCAATTCCCAGAATTCTTTGAATGCCATAAATGGCCATTGAATTATTGGAGATGTAGTTCAGAAACATGGGGGCGTAGGCAGAGATTAAACTGTTATCAGAGATGTCTTGTATATAATTTATCATTTCTGAGAGAGGAGTTGGACTCAAACTCTATCTACCCCCCCAACTACGTGAAGGAAGAAACAGCTGCTGTAGGGACTGCAACATCCCGAAGCTTTGCCTCATGGACACGCGTTCTAGGACTCCATGAAACAAGTTGACATTATAGCCACTAGAGAGGCAACCATGAAGGGGGGGGGGGTTATTTTCTAGATTATGACCCTTGGGACACTGACAAAGAAATAAGTAAAATCTGCCAAATTTTAGGAATTTGCCACATTTTATGAGGTGGGAAAAATATATATATTTTTTCGTATTCATTTATGATCAAGTTGCAACATGGGATATTTATTGGATTTTTGGGCTCATCATTTTCAGGAGCTCTCATTCTTTCCAATCCAGACATTATAGAATACCTTTTTGATGTTAAGGGGGTTAAAGTACAGGTTTATTTTGTGAGAGATGGAACATTTTCGCTAGGCTGCGGTACAGAAGAATTGGGTAAGCAAACATGAACCCAGGACATACTTAGAAACGAGAGGAATCTCCATGTATCCTTCCTGGTAAAATAATTTTTCGTGCTGGCCTGCCCGCGCATATATTGTCCAAACCTGACATGGCGGCTGCCTTGCATTCGCTAGGGATGCCACATATCTCTGGCGGTTTAGTGAAAGTGTTCATGTCTCCAAACTGAGGATAAATTATTAAGTGTCACTTTATACCTGTGTTAGGAAACCTCTGACAGTGCAGTTGGGCAGAGGACAAGCACAGGCAGCCATAGGTCACCATCAATCTATAATACTACATTTAACTCTCTTGGTGCCATCACAGTCAGCAACTGCTGCATTATAACAGCCGCGAGAGGGCAGATTACAGCGAGGCCTCTGTGGTCACTCCCTACTGAACCAGGATAAGATTCAGGGGGTTGTAATTGCTGAAAACACCTGTACAGTACAGATACAAGCTTTAGATACAAAGAAAAGTTAGGTACACCATCTAACAAAAAGGTAATGGGAAGTACCAATAAAACATAACTTTTAAAAGTTAATAAAATAAACTCAACCTAACACACATACATATACGATTATGTAAGACATATGGGGTGGGGTGCATGGTAATTATTGTTAGCCCATATATAATCTCTCAATATGTATCAGTGGTTAGTAAAGGAGGTGGCTACCATTGCCAGTGTTCAATATAGACTGATGATACATAAATAATTGAAGCAAGAGCGATGTCCCATATAGGCACGGGGTACAGGAATAATTCCAAAGGTACAAAGCCGCGATAGCGATTAAAGGTTTAGAGGTAAATTCTCATACATACCTTTACTAACCACTGATACATATTGAGAGATTATATATGGGCTAACAATAATTCCCATGCACCCCACCCCATATGTCTTACATAATCGTATATGTATGTGTGTTAGGTTGAGTTTATTTTAACTATTAAGTTATGTTTTATTGGTACTTCCCATTACCTTTATGTTAGATGGTATACCTAACTTTTTCTTTGTCTCTATACACGAGAACTACTCTGGGTTAGGCCCCTATTTGGTAATGGTGCCTAGTGTACCAATTACTCCTTCCCTCTTTTGTCAGATGCAAGGTTTTACTGTAATTTCCATATGCTGGCAGAAACGGAGCCGCGTTCAATACCTCAGCCGCTGCAAGTGCTAAGTTAGCAACTTGCCATTGAACGCCGTTCAACCGCTCAGCAGTGCTAACCTAGCACTTGCAGCGACCCGAGGAGATGCTGCGAGTAGCTGAGTGTGACGTATTAAAGATGGCTGCCGCCATGAAGCAAGTAATAATTCCGTACAGCAATGTTAATTTTGAGGTTTTTGTTCACCAAAGCACAAAATATTTATTATTTCCCCCTGCACATAGACATATATTACAGTTCAATTTATATATTGTTTCAGAAGTAAACCTATCATTTGTGGTGTGTGCATACAAAACGGAATTGTGCTGACTGCTTTTCTTTATCATATTTTGTCCGCGTGATCCGACAAACAATCTGAATTTTTCATTAAATCGTCGGCCATTTTGGATTCAAAATTCGCATCCAAAGTGTTCAATGACACTGCTGCAGCAAACGGAATTGCTGCGCTGCAGCAATTCAGCAGCTGCTGAGATATTGAACGGGCCTCCGGTGTGATGCTGCACAAGATAAAGGACGCCATCCAGATTGTAGAACCTTTTTATCCCAGCAATATTTTTCTTAAAGGATATAGGAGTACATGAGAAATAAAAAATGAGCAAATCTACATTGTTATTCAGAGTTATTTTAACCAGATTAAAATAATCTTAACTATTTTACACTAAAGTCATAATTATAAATACCAGGCTTTAGACAAATTGATTGATTGATATATATATATATATATCAATCAATCAATCACATTTTATTTATTTTTCAACAAAAGTGCTTGATAGCGAAAGGGTTAAGTGCTAATTCTTCACTCGTATCCCAATGGTACGACCCTTTTGTCTTCTTGGTGCCGTGTCTAGTCATCAGCTTGCCTGTTCCTGCACAGATTGGTTTCTCTGGGACTCGTTGCTGTCAATCTCCAGGGTCCGCCGTGTTTGCACGTTTGAGGACATAAAGCTAATGGCCGTATTTACCCGTAGTAAATCTATTATGGCTTGGGTTACTGCGGTCTTGGGTTAATAACCTGCTTTGTAAAGCCACGCTCTCGGGCATTATGAGCCAGCGTGTGTATTTGAGGAATGGTAGGGTGTTGCTCACATGACAGGATTATTTATCATCACAATAACAAACGTAAGCGCAAACCACAGTGTCACAGGAGCAAACATCTGGCGCCTGAAGAAGGAAAAAATAAACTGGGGTTCAGTTAAATATATGATCATACATTGCATTTACCTGCCATCATAATTTGTAACCAAATCCCCCAGTCGTGCCCCCTCCCCAAGGTGTTTATAAAATCTTATATTAAAGTGAAGTTGTGTGACGGTAGCTTGACGTAAGGATAGACCAATTATTGAGAGCCAATATTTGGCAAATTACCGATATCGGCCATTTATCTATAATTGGCCAAGGCTGCTCACTGCAGTTGTGATTCGCGTAGTCCCATAGCTCAGCAATGATCTGGGGCTTCTCCCACACCAGGCTGACATCTTGGATGTCTGTCCTCTCTGTAGGGCTTCCCCTGACTGTATTGGGCTTGATGATATCAGAAATGGGGCCTCCCACGCATCTGGCAGGGAATTTCCTAAACAAAGATGCTTTGTTGATGATATTGGTCTGTCCCTAGTGTGTTGTGTTCATTGCTCTTATATGCACCCTTATGTAAAATGCATGTTCAGGTTGATTGCCGTCATTCTGTTTTTGAATGATACATTTGTATGACTGACCACCTTCCTTGATTTTTGCAGCCCATCATGTCACAGGTGCCTCATTGCAGGGCCTATTTAAACCTTGAACTGCAGAGAGCTCCAGGAGGATGTATGTAACAAGTAAATGGGTTTACCTCAAAAGAGCAGTCTATTAAGTTAGGAAAAATAGGGCCTGCGGGGATGGTGCATATTGATGTTGCAGTGAAAAATGATACAGCACATGTATACAAATCACACAAAATACCAGACAATTTATGGCAGCCAGCCCAGCAACAGCTTGAGTATCAAACAAAGCCGGTCACTCCATGGTGCGAAAAATTGAGAGCTGATTTATTAGATGTGCAATGTTTTGTTTTCTCCTGGAACCTTCATCAAGCAACATTGACGTTGTGGCAGATGTATGCATTGTGTGATCATATTTTGTAACTACTCCTTTTTAAAGCTTTAATAAAGTGGAGCTCTCTATATTTATTTATAAAGGATTTTACCAGGAAGGATACATTGAGATTTCTCTTGTTTTTCAAGTGTTTCCTGGGTTCAAGAACATTGCATGCTTCTTCAGATTGTTTCTGGTTGTTGTTTGTAGTAAATCAGGGTCGAACTATGACCGTAGCTTCTTGGTATTTTTGCAGTAAATTATTCAAGAAGTTAATAATTGAAAAGGTAAAGACACACAGATGGGGAATTTTGTCTTTTCAGACATGACCAGAAGTGATTCGCCTCTTGTGCGGCGTCTGTAAGAGTGACGCTATGTTTGGGTCCCTGCTACACTCCTCACATAACCTATGTGATGCTCCTGATAAGAAATGTGTCTGGTTGGAAATCTCTGAAAGCTTCACATCAGTTGTAATGTCTGGAAATGTTGTGTTTTTTTTTTTTTTTTGTTTTTTCCCTACTGTTGTTCAACACGGATTGCAGAGTGAATTCTCTATATTACATATGCAAACACTGAATAAAAGCAGGTAGAGTTGCTTGGAGCAAAAGATAAATGTATTTTACCTTAAGTAACGTTTACTTTAATTAAAGTGATGGTTCATTGATCCATTACTTTGCTTAGGATACTTGCAGTACCTATTGTCCCCCCCCCCCATCCCCATAAAAAAATCTTTTCATACAGGTATAACACAAAGTGAAGTGGTGCAGGAGACCTTTTTTGCATCATTGTTACAGACCGTAGCTCAAGGAAGCATTTTGGTAGTCTTGCATTCAGCTGGACACCCCTTGATATAACACGTATTTCTCTTCTTGTAACAGAAAGTCAACATTCCAAAAAGGGGTCTGTAACTGTGTGGGTTCGGTGCCTGTGTGGATGACCTGCAGGAGTTCAGTGAGGATCCATTCAGTGTATTTAAAGGAAGATTTGGAGTTCATCCTGAAACCCGTATTTTTTTTTTTTTTTTAAATTTAATAATGTTAATGAGTTGTGTATAAGGCTGGGGTCAGACGAGAGCAGTATTAACGTGCGTTTAGCCGCACTTTATCACGGCCGTGCTAGCAGCAAATGACGTCCACTGCCGGGCAGCATACGAAGAACGGCCGTACAAAAGTGCGGCCGCGCAACGCAAGTGGCAAATGAACGCATTTTTTCGAGGAACGTGAAACCGCTAGTACTGATGTACAGAGTGCGCTGCGTCCGCTAGCAGCATGTGTGTGCGTGATTAGGAGACGTCAGACGCTGCTAATGTCCGGCCAACATAACGTCCAGGCACAAAAAGTGTTTTATTGATGATCCGTATAAAATCACGACGAAAATGCGCATCGTATGACCGCTATCACGTATTCCGTGAAAAAATGCGTCCATTCGTTAGAATGCACTTTTTCGCGAAAAAATGCGTTCGTCTGACCCTAGCCTAAGTACTGCAGCTCACCACCTGCCAACACCCTGGTGACTTTTGAAATTTAACAAGTCTGTTTATCTTGTTCAATACTTAGGCTTTTATAACTGGAGCAGTAACTATTAAGCGCTGCTTGGTAATTCTTGCCGGTCCACACACAAACATAAATTTTTGTCTTTGTGTCAAGCCAGACCATAATTGTCACATTACCCCCCCCCCCTTGGTTCCAAGATGTCAGTCCCTGTATACAGTACCCTATCTACTCCCTTCGATCCTTAAATGCTCGGTACAGCCGACCTACCTTCAGGGACTCAATCCTATAACACCCAGCAAGGGTTAAAAAGGCCTCAGAACAGTAGAACACCATAGGCCCTGATAGCATAGGTCTTAAAGCCAGGAGAGAGGATCAGCCTTATACCAATTGTTATACGTAGAGCAGGGTTCTCAGGACTAGCTGGGTCGGTACGCGAAGAGGGGTTCTTGGGAATAGCCGGGTTGGTATGCGAAGCGGGGTTCTTGGGAATAGCTGGGTGGGTACGCAAAGTAGGGTTCTCAGAATAAGCCAAACGTCAATTGCCAGAACAGAATTTGCCAAAGCACTGGGGAAGGAAACTCCACGTCAGGGCAATGAGTCTGCCAGAGCAGAGTAATTTTTAAAGCCGGCAGCTTCACGTCATCATGCCGTGCCCCCACCCAGGTGACCACCGCAGTTCTGTATATCACTCTGCGCCTGGCCAGCGAGCAGCGAGGACTGTGCTGTCGGGCAGGGATCCTCACAATGGACGTGACCATAACATTCAGTCACAGTACATTCCGCGTCTTACACATTATAGGAAAAAGAAAAGAATTGCTAGCCGTAGAGTAATGTGCGATTCGGAGAAGCTTGTTGTTCTGCCATTCTAGAGACCTTTTTTTTTTTTTTTTTTTTTAAGGGAGGGGGGGAGAACGAGTCACAGAAGAGGATTTTTTGGAAACAGTGCATGGGCGTGTGGGTTTTCGTTGGGGTGCGGCGTCCTATCTTCAGAGAATCCTTTTTAGGGTTGTATTTCCAATCCCCAAGTTGGTCAACCTAGGGAAAGTTCTCCAAAAACCTATTTCTGCCTTTTTTTTTTTTTTTTTTTTTTTTTTTTTACATTAATTTCTTGCTAATTGTTCTACATCAGGGGTTCTCAACCCATTGTACATGAACCACAAGCAGGGGGCTATGCGTACCTGGCATTTTCAAGAGTACTTGGCTTGTGATGACTTTATTACCATTAAAGGCTGGGGTTGTTAGTAATAGTTTAATTCATCGGGTGCCCTGATGAAATAATTGTCATAAAAATTCCTAGTCTTTGTTGCAGGATTTGACAAATTCAGGGGCCATGTTGTCACTGACACCCAACTGTCCTAAATTTGTTGTGCTCTGACTTAACCGCTATAGTGTGGTGGAGGGTGTGTGAGGAGCGCCATCTGTTTTTTCTATGGTATGCAGACAACACTCTGTGTGCTTTGCGCTACTTTCCTTCCAAATCCCACAGTGGAAAAAAAAAAGTGTTCTCCAGCTCATGAAATTGTGTGTGTTGACTGAGGTAAACGTCAAGGGACACCAGATTGTCTTGATGTCAACGCGTAGTCCCCAGACTCTCACTGGCTTAGGAAACCCCCAATAAGGGCGAAACGAGTTCCATTTACTAGATTATATTTTTGCTCATTTGTAAAATTCCTCTTTTACTTGTTTTTAGGTTTCATATTTATGCTATAGCATTTTATTATAAATAGAACAGGAACAGGGATCAGCAACTTTGGCCCTCCTTTTTATTTTTTTTTATTTTATTTTTTACATCTCCCATGATTTTCAGCTACTCATTAGGGTTGCAGGACCTCATGGGAAACCCTTCCCAAACCTCTGGAGGCCCAAGGTTGCTGACCTTTTGAAATGGACCGCATCAGTTTTTTGATGCAAAAATGGTTTTAGTGATTTTTTTTTTTTTTATTACGCAGATTTATTCTAGGGGGTCTCCTTTGTTTACCCTTCTTGTGTGTTTTCATTCAAGACGAAAGCGGACTGGTCGTGTACTTTGACACACGAGAGGTGAGTGAAAACCAGCATTGAGGTATCATTTGGTACACTGAAAAATAGAAATCTCATGGAGAATAAAGCAAATTTGGGCTCTGCGATATGTGAATGTGCAATGGTCTAAATTTTATCTAAATGTCACTTGTCATTCTTTGCTATTTAATTTTACAGTAATTGTAACCCGAGACTGGTGCCATTGGAAAAAAAACTATATTTTTCTATTGATGCCTGTTCTGAGGTTCTAAGACTTATGAAAGCGGAGTGTTTTTACACCGTAAATATATTTCAGTTTACACTGCGGACGTTGGCACCATGCCATCCTAAAGGATCGCTTAACGGTTTCCTACATCAAAAAAATGGTAAAGATGAACTCATCACATGGGTATGTAATGGCTCAGCACTAAAGGGAAAATCATTCTCTCCTGATCTTTCTGGTTGTATAGAGCTATTGATGCTGAACTGATGGCGCATCCTGTGTGATTCCTGATCTGCGTGCCTCATATTGTGTTGCAGGCCACAAAAGGGGTTAAAGTACTCACATTGAACAGAAAACCAATTTTGGGCCCTATTACAGGGTTGGTGTAAACTTACCAGAGCCATTATAGTCTATATGGGGTTAAGTGTTCAAAAGCTCTGGTTAAGTTGGCACTGACTTTGGAATTGGGCCCTTGATTGGAAATCACAAATAATTGTGTCCTATGGAGATAGGAAATGATGCTCAGAGGGTTTATACAAGGGATGCAGCCATACTAGTTTTGGTGCCGATAGCGGCATTTGTAGGAGTACTTGGTACTCGTTCAAATTAGGGATAGACCGATATATCGGTTTTGCCGTTTATCGGCTGCCGATATTCATAAAATTACTGATATCGGTATCGGCATTTTATTTGCTGATAATTGGACAAGTTGGCTCACTGCAGCTGCGACACACAAGATCCCACAGCACTGTGCGAATCCGGGGCTTCTCCCGCATCAGGCTGTAAGCCCTCACTGCAGAACGACCCCCTGCTCACTGACCGTATTGCGCATGAGCGTTGTGGCAGACTAGATCTATATTTCTATGTGTTTATCTCCTCCATATAGAGTTAAATTCATATTTGTGTCTGACCATTTGGTAAGTTTATCCCTGGGTTCACAGCTGTAATGTACTCAAAATGTTTAGCTTTCTCCCTTGGGGGGAGGATGTAACACGTACCTGTAAAAAGGGAATTTCTTTTGTACACTGCCATAGCAAATCACACCTTAGCAGACAAATCGGCACCAAGAGAGCTGAACACGATCTTCAAAGAAAGGAAGCACATCCTTGATCTCTAAGGGGGGTCTGGAGGGAAGAGGGACGCCTTTAGGCAATTAAAGATTAATTGACAAGCTTACTGAGCATGAGCGAGAATTGCACCCTGGGAAATGAAGTCCAGGACACTATGGGTGGGGGCTGGAAAGATCAGGAAGTTTATAAATTCGGAACACTGGCCATGTGCTTTTGCTGATCACTTGGGATTCCTTCTAGAGCATGGACAAATCAGTCCTCTTTATCTCCAGATCCCAGGAGGCACCGATGCCAGTTACTGATTATTTCGTCGTAAGTGAGGCTCTGTGATTAACACCTTTTTCTTTATATTTTGCTGTGTATTGTATAAGTAATTGATTTATTCTAGTTATGATTTTTTATGTAACTAAGCACTGATTTCTTTATCATAAATAAACCAAAAAAAATATTTAAGTTTTGACTCTGGCTGATCAAATCCACGCTAACTAAGAGATTGGGAGTATTGCTATTTGCCTTAAGCTCGGTTATATATAAGAAATTGCGTGTTGCGGTCGTCAGGAAACGGCAGGGAATTGTGGGATCCGTAGTCACTGTCAGAGTCTAGGATAGTGCGGCGTCTAAGCCCTGCATCTCCTGTTGCGACGCGCATAGTGTCCGTGAGGACTGGTGGCAGCGTTACTAATAGAATAAGAAAGTGAGTTCCAGGATTGTGAGAGACGTAGTTATTATGCGCTTCAGGAGAAGGCTTGTGCTGCGTTGCAATCTTGGGATCAGTATATCGCGCCCTACGTGCCTGCTGTGAGGGGTAGTGAGGCCTGGACGGGTAGAGAAGCGTGCGTAATTATCTGGGTCTAGGATAGACAGTGCGCTGCTTAACCCGGCGTCTTTGCGCAGCAGCGCGCGTAGTTGGGTCGTGACAAGCGTGATAACAGAAATGGGGCTTCCATCCCATCTGGCAGGGAATCCCCCATACAGGAGATGCAGGGGTCAGCAACCTGGGCCCTCCAGATGTCTTGGAACTGCATTTCCCATGAGGCTCCAAGAACCTAATGAGAAGATGAGCATCATAGCAGATGTAATTCCAAAACATGTGGGGCATTATTACAAAGTCAGTGCTAACTTAACCAGAGCTGTTGTAAACTTCCCAGAGCCATTATAGTCTATGGGGTTGTTAAGTTTACAACCGCTCTGGTTAAGTTAGCCTCAACTTTGTAATATAACCCATGGAGGGCCAAGGTTGCTGAACCCCTTACAAACAGGGTCATATGAGGGATATTTAAGAAAGCCAAAGACACGGTCCTATTGTTTGTAAAAATAAAAGCTTAAATTAAAAAAAATCTTATTAAATTGAATAAATGAAGTGAACGTGGTGCAATGTCAGATTTGTGCTGGGTTTTTTTTTTTTTTCCACAACTTTAAATTTACAGAATATCAGCACCAAATATCGGCTATCGCCCAGAAAACCTGCCAATAATTTTTTTCAGGGCCGATACCAATTATCTGTCTATCCCTAGTGCAAATGCCCTGATACCTCTAACGATACCCAAAAGCCAGCGTTGGGATGGCTTTGCCGGTATCTGAGGGGCTGGGGCTGCTAGCAGAATGCATTAAACTGCATTCTCCGGCTGGCCGCAGGTTCCTCTTCAGTCTTTGAAGGCTGTGACGCAGCCTCCAGCCGAGGTCTCGCGGGATCGCAAGATCTCACAAGGGCACGTCACAGCCTTCACAAGCCGGTGGCCACTCGGAGAACCACATGGTCAGCTGGCGCTCTGTGGAAAATGTGGGGTATGCATGGTCCTGGGGTCTGTGTCTGCATGGTCCTGGGGTCTGTGTCTGCATGGTCCTGGGGTCTGTGTCTGCATGGTCCTGGGGTCTGTGTCTGCATGGTCCTGGGGTCTGTGTCTGCATGGTCCTGGGGTCTGTCTGTGTGTGGGTATGCATGGTCCTGGGGTCTGGTTTGTGTGTGGGTGTGTAATCTCTATCGAAGGTCTGGGTGTGTGCAGGCTGTGCTGTGGGTAAATGGGGTGTCTGGCCATATATTGAAAAATATTAACATAAATTGGACAGGCTTTCAGCAAAATCCAAAATTATTTATTGGAAAGTGGAATCGGTACTCAAAAGTACCTGAAAAAAGTATTGGTACTCGTACCGTCTTACAAAATTGGTACCTGTGCATCCATAGTTTTTATACATTTTTTTTTTTTTTTTTTCTTTTTAGGGATTCTACAAATTTGTTTTTAGTTAATTTGCAATAAAGTTCCATTATGCATATTTTGTGCCACGCAATTTTTAGAGACGTGTCTTTTTTATTTTGGCTTTTGCAGCATATTCTGTTTAGAAAGTTATGAGATATTCTTCATATTCCATAACCTGTCATCACGATCTCGGCTTCCGCAGAGCTCCAAGTGAAACGGGCGCTTGTTCTTCCTGTGATTATAGGATGTGGCCATGGCCCCCGGCTCCCTATTTCAGAGCTGACTAATTATCTGCGACTGTCTGGCATGTGAAATCCTCTTTTATAGGACAGTGGTTAGGTCATACTTATTGTTCCCGTTATCCAGTTGGTTCACAGCGATTTAAATGGACGGAGCGGATCCCGGGTACCAGTATGTGCCATGTTGCAGTCTGTGCGCCACGCTGTCCGGGCACCAGGCACAGCTGCCTTTTTCTGTTGGGATGAGTGCAGGGCTGTCTCAGATTGGCTCCGAAAGACTGAATTGACATCATTGTCTTCTGTTTTAAAAGCATTTATTTTACGAATTTTTCACTTTTTGTGAAAACTAATTGGGTGTTTGTGGGTAAAATGTAGATAAAATATTTGTGTGTGAGATCCAAAGGGGGGGGGGGGGGTTATACTGTATTTTTTTTCTTTTTCTGAGCTATTGTAATGATCAAAGGGGCAGATGCACGACCTACATTTGAATGTAGAATGTACATGGAATGTACATGGAATGTACATGGAATGTACATGGAACAGCCTTCCAGTAGAAGTGGTAGAGGCCAAAACAGTGATTGAGTTTAAGCAGGCATGGGATAGGCATAAGGCTATCCTAAACAAAAGATAAATCCAGGTAAAGTATCCATGTAATTGGGCAGACTAGATGGGCCGAAAGGTTCTTATCTGCCGACATTTTTCTATGTTTCTACATAGAGGCAGAGTTGATTGATGAAAATTGCAGTGTAATGGCTATACACCAGCTGCAAAACCACTGTACCACCATCTTTTTAGCTGAAAAATGGAGCTGTGTATCAATCTTCTGTGATTTACAGCAGAGCTTTGTCTTCCTGTCTCTTTACTCTGTAATCTGAGATCAATGATCTGACAAAACACCAGAAGCTCCCTCCCTCTAATGTGAACCAGGAAGATGAGGAAGCAAAGTCTGCGGTATGCCCAAGTACGCCGAATAAATACAAGTAACTCCTTGTAGTTAGAATAATTACTTTAGAATGCTAAAATGCTTCTTTTAACCCTTTCGCTGCTGAGGCATTTCCCGCCTCTGTGCTGAGGTAATTTTTACCGATTTTGCTCATCATGTTTAAACGTGTTTTGAAGGCTTATTTTAGTATATGACCCAGACATATTATATATCGTTCTTTCCGTCAGACTCGGCAGAGTCATAATATGTCATTATTATAAGTATACGTCATGACCTGTCTGTATATTATAACAAAAAATGCAATAAAATATGAATTTTCAATAATTTGCAATGTGTAAAGTGTGTTTTTTTCACATTTTAACATGCGAGCAATTGCGGTTATATTTTGTATGGGGTGCGCTTGTTAAAAAAATTAGAGATGGGGTCTCGTTACATTTTTTTTTTTTGGGGAAAATTACGCGATCTTTAACAAACGCACCGCATACGAAAATCGTTAGTGCAGCATTATTGTTCACATTATAATTGAAATGGGAACAATATTGGTGCATTAACGAACCAAAAAAAGAAAAAATTTTTTTTTTTTAAAAAACTTTTTTCATACTCATGTTTGGTATTGTTGGAACGGCCATGCTCTGGCCGATCCAACAATACCAAACATTAACCCCTAACTGCCACGGATCAGGAGGGGGCATTCCCGGAAGCTTGGCTGACATCCAAGATGTCGGCCAGCTCCGGGAAAGGATCATGAACCGGCGCCGATTCGTGATCCGGCCCCCATGGGGTTAATGCTAGGTACCATTTGGAAGGGCAGGCTGTGCCCTTCCAAACGGTGCCTGGGTTAACCCCCCTGCACGCCGCCGATCGGGAGGGAGAGAGGTCTGAAGGACCCCCCCCTCCCTTTCAGGTGCCTCCTCCGCACATGCGAGGGGGGGGGGGGCGCCTGAATTAGGTGTCATCGCGCCCACGCGATGACACCTAATTACTCCGGCGGCGGTTCCGGGTGCTGGGCTGACATCGAGGATGTCAGCCGGAACCCGGCCGAACGCTGGTCCCAAAGGGAGGACGCGCTCAGCGCGTCCTCCGCAAGGAACGATACTGCGGGTGGACACGCTGAGCGCGTCCTCCGCAGTGAAGTGGTTAACAGACTGGATTTATTAAGGCTGACTTACATTCTAGTGTTTAAGTTTAAAATGTGGGGAAATTCTGAAGAATCGGAGTGACAGTTTAACCTATAGTATGACCAGGATAGAGGAAATAATGGATACAGAGAGTCACATTCCCTCGCGCCATATTAATGTGTTCCTGCATCCATACACATACAGACTACCAATATATCTCGTATATCCATATTTATTTATAAAGCATTTTACCAGGAAGGATACATTGCGATTTCTCTCGTTTTCAAGTACCGTAAAAAAATGCAAGCTATTAAAAATATCACAAATATACAGATTAACACAGAAAATTAATATGTAGGAAATCTGCTCATTGTTACATGTTTACAGGTGCATTCAGATCTATACACAAACACCATATAAATAAAACCTTGTGCACCCTACAGGTATAACCCCCCCCCCCCCCGTATCCACACAAGAACACCAACCTTATGTATCCACACTTATAGACCACCAAAATACCTCCCCTGTATCCATACTCCACCCATCCCCCTGTGTCCACAGAGCTATTATACCTACCCTGTATCTAGGCACCCTTATAAGACACTCAAACACTTCATAGAAACATAGAAAAATGTCGGCAGATAAGAACCTTTCGGCCCATCTAGTCTGCCCAATTACATGATACTTAACCTGGATTTATCTTTTGTTTAGGATAGCCTTATGCCTATCCCATGCTTGCTTAAATTCAATTACTGTTTTGGCCTCTACCACTTCAACTGGAAGGCTGTTCCATGTATCCACCACCCTCTCAGTAAAATAATGCTTCCTGATGTTACTTTTAAACCTTTGCCCCTCCATCTAAGACTATGTCCTCTTGTTTTGCTACTTTGTTTCCTTTTAAATATACTCCTTTCCTCTACCTTGTGGATTCCCTTTACGTATTTAAATGTTTTTCTCATATCTCCTGTCTCGTCTTTTTTCCAAGCTGTACATGTTAAGATCATTAAAGGGACACTCTACTCAAAAAATCGCCCCCCCCCCCGTTTTTTTTTATCCTAACCTATCCCTATTCCCTTAATAAATCTTTCGTTTTTATTTATTTTTTTGTAACTGTAATACTTACCCTAAAATCCACTTCTTTCCAGCGGCGTCTTTTTTTTTTTTTTTTCATGCTCCCCTCCCTCCTCTTCCGCTACCGTCCTTCTTCATGCTTCTTGGCTTCTGGTTTACGTGAGAAGTGCGCATGCGCGCCTCTCACATAGGCCAGCCAATCGGCAGGCTTCCTCCCGGCTCCCTCTGAGGATTAGTGTTGAGCGCAAGAGGATGCGTGCAGCACTAACCCTCAGAGGGAGCCGCCAGCTTCTGCGGTGAGTTGGAGACGTCATCGTGCTGAAAGCGCGATGACGTCTCCTACTCGGCAAAAGTCGGCAGAAGCGGGAAATATGATTCCCGCTCTGCTGACTGACAGCTGGGAGGGCGGAGTAAACTCCTCCGCCTCTCTCAGCTGAACTGCCGAGCGGAGGGAGGGGGGACAGAGGGCAGGATACTCCGGGCATCATGACCACCTAAAATAGCTTAGGTGGTCATGTTGCCTAGAGTGTCCCTTTTAAGCCTTTCCTGGTAACTTTTCTCCTTCAAGCCGTACACCATTTTAGTAGCCCTTCTCTGAACTCTCTCTAAGATGTCTATATCCTTCTGGAGATACGGTCTCCAGTACTGCACACAGTACTCCAAGTGAGGTCTCACCAGTGCTCTGTACAGTGGCATGAGCACTTCCCTTTTCCTACTGCTAATACCTCTCCCTACACAACCAAGCATTCTGCCAGCATTTCCTGCTGCTCTATTACATTGACTACTTACCCTTAGATACTCTGAAATAATAACCCCTAAATCCCAACCCTCAGATGTTGAGGTTAGGACTGTATCAAATCTATTAGTCTTCACTCTATTAGTCTGTTGGGCACACCGCCCCATATTTTTCGCACCTTATCTATATACTGCAGATTTGAGGATGACAGCTGGCAACCCTAGCGGATGACTACAATCACCTTTTCCAGATTAGGTTTATCTGCATATGGCCTCACCTTCCAGCTAGAGCTGCTCTAGCTGCTGCTGGGCGTTTCTGATGTAAGCTGCTCTTATGACATCACAGCCTGCCTGTGGATTTGATCCTCCTCCCAGCCTGTAACTGAATGCGTAGATAGAGATATTGATTATTGTAGCTGTTAATCCTAAATGTTAGGCTGGGGTCACACAAGCATTTTTTTTGAGAGCGGAAGGAACGTCCGTGAGAGTGGTTGTTCCAATGGTAGCGCACGCAACACTGTGTGGTCCTTTTCGTTGAGCCGTCACAAAGTGTGAAATTTTACACTTTGTGTCATGTATTATTTCAAATGAAAGCTCTATTCATAAGCTTTAAACGAAACCTATCCCATGTCTGTAGCTATCATATGTATCGCAGAAATGGCGTTTGAATCTAAGGTGGCTAGCAAATTTGGCGTTTTTAGGCAATTTTGAAGCTAGAATATCTCAAACGGGTGGAAAAAATAACCTATCATGGTAAAGTACAAATGAACAAAGTCCTTGACATTAAGGTTTTATGCATTGGTTGATTTGACATGCAATGTCCCTATATCCATTTACGCCCCCCCCCCCCACCTTCACGCTGCGTGCACCAAGCATGTCATTGGCTGCTGTAGGACAGCCTGAAGAAGGGTGTCAGAGCCTGCAGGGCTTGCTATGTTGCCGGGCGGTCTTATGGCCACTTTTCCGCAGGGAGACCCCAGCAGTAAGGGGTTAATTGAGTTGTCCTATGGTCCATGAATATGCTAGCTATTCCTACCCACTTTAAGCAACCTCACTGGACTTTTGCTGCACATGCTCACTTCCACTACTCAGAGGCCTTTTTCCACCTTGTCCCTCTGAGCAGTGCAGTTTTGCAAGGATGTGCACCATCTCCTGCATCCTGTGCTTCAACACGTTGTAAGTACCTGACTGTGCATATTGAATCCCAGAACTTGACATTTCAGTTCTAGCCACTCCATTTTGGGTGATGACCGTCTGATTTGCATATGGTATTGTCTTCTCTTTAGCCCCCCCCCCCCGGTGGTATTCCAGAGTGTGGCACGGGGTTAACTTTCTGTGCTAAAAGCGGTAACCCCGAGTCAAACTCGGGCTGGATACATTACCTTTACCTGTGCTCCCTCGCTGACCTCCGCAATCACATTCTCCTCCATCATTCGCAGCGTTTTGCTTCCTAGTTCCCTTTTCGCGAGAAGGAAACCAGGAAGTATGACATCATGATCGTCTGGAGGTGACAGCGGGGACGGCGAGGGAGCACAGGGACAGGTAATATATGAGGACCGCGGTTGGGAACCACTGGTCTAGCTGAAACCTTATGAGATCAGCGTGGGGACTCGCCATAGGACAGGTCACTAGTGCTGCTGTCATTTCTCATTGCCCCCAGAAACCTTTTTTTTTTTTTTTTTATGCTAAACGGACAGGGTAATAGCTGTGGATCCATTGCTCGAGGTGCCTAGAGGGCTGTCAGCTATACTCTCCTGATGAGGGCCAAAACTGTTTTCGGGGGTTGCTGCACCTCTTGTGTAGAGGAGGTTGCCTTTGCGTTTCAGTTCTGAACACCCTTTCTGGGTGATAGCAGTCTGGTTTGCACATGGAGTAGTCTTTTCTGTAATGGCACCATCTTGCTAAAACCTTGTGGGTCCTTCGTGTGGACTTGCTGGTTAGCTACTAGTGCTCAAAACCCTCTCATAACCCTTGTTTTATGCAATAATGCCTAGAATAAAGTTTTGAAGGTAAATGATGGTCTCTCCAGATTGCTATTATTTTCATATTCATTTTTTTTTTCTGTTCATTCACTTTGCATTTGTTTTAATTGATTTAAAATTGAGTCGTGATATCTTGTATTTTTGGAGGCATTCTTGGATTCTTGTATTTTTCCTACTTAAAACCTTTGCACAGTAGTGTCGGATTGTGTAAATATAAAAAAATGTTGTACGTTTATCATCTTGTGCCACATATGAACCTGTAAGGATTCTGTTTAAACCTACATTTTGATTTAATTTTACTAGTAATGTATTTTTGCTCTATCTGGGCAGGCTGCGACACCGATTTAATGCAGGTTATGCAAATGTTTTAAACTCAGCCATGTTTTCTTGAATACTTTCTGGAGCAGGGCTGTTTTCAGTGAGCCGTTTGTTTCTGACATGTTTTGTGATCAGCTAAGCCATCTGCATCTGAGTTGTCCTCTGGTGATCGGAGAACATCATCTAAGTGGTACCATGGACAGGGTTGGTTGAGGGGACGGTTACACTGAATATCGTTTTATCACTTGAAGCCATGGAATTTCCTCTCTAAGGGCAGAATAGCTTCTTCAGTTTACAAGTTAGATTTCAGACCTAATGTTACTGTATAGAAACTGATTCCCAAAGCACCATTGCATTACTAGTCTTTCCCATGACCTGTCTTCTCTGTTCTGTCTTCTCTGTTCTGTCTTCTCTGTTCTGTCTTCTCTGTTCTGTCTTCTCTGTTCTGTCTTCTCTGTTCTGTCTTCTCTGTTCTGTCTTCTCTGTTCTGTCTTCTCTGTTCTGTCTTCTCTGTTCTGTCTTCTCTGTTCTGTGTTGCATAAGAGATACTAAATCGCACCAAACATCCTGAAGGAAATTTTGTAGATATGGGACATAACATTTTAATCACTTTTTTTCCGCTGTTGTTTTTATTTAATAAATTCGGAACCCCGGCCAGCTTCTTTGTGTTTTAAGTATCCTCCTTTGCACTCCTGCCCCCAATAAAGACAACATAGCGGAGTGTCCCCTTTTTTCATGAAACAAGTAATGCGAGTTTCTGTCAGTATGCTGTAGGGCTCGTCAAAAATGGCGTGCCTCGAAGTAGTGGGCTTAACATGACACTTTCTAAAAATAATAATAAAAAAAAAACTGGTATTTTACCAGGAAAGATACATTGAAATTTCGTTAATTTTCAAGTATGTCCTGGGTGGTGAGTATGTACCGTTAGGTGTCTAGCCCAAGGACACTTACTGGAGAGGTGCTCTGCACGGGATTCGAACCTGTGTCTCCAGTTATAGAGCAATGATGTTACCTCTACTCCATCCTGCTGGTACATATTGTTTTTTGTTAGGTGTTTAGTCTTCATTGTTGTTCCGATTTGTTTTTTTAGCTTCAGTGTTTGCTTCATGGAAAGATTTCAATTAAAAGCATGAAACAAGATTACAGTACATCTGTTTACAGCTGCTTTAAAATAAAGGGAGGCACGTAGGCTATAAGGCTGGGGTCAGACTAACACATTTTTAACGTGCGTTTAGGCGCACTTATATGTCAAAAACTGAGAACCACCACCTGAAATGAATAATCCGCAAGAGATGCCTAAGGATCCCCTCAGAAAAGTATGCACACATTAGAGTATACTTAAAATGCTTAAAGACCTGTGCCGCCAAATTGGTTATTGTAGTTAGCGTGCACCACTCAAAAGCGTCACGATGAGGTGCAAACATAAGTGGTCCACGTCACGGAATACAACTGGTTAATACAGAGACAAGGAGTGAGCCTGGTAGCTACAATTTGCATGCACTGATCGAGAACTCACAATAGAGTGCAAGCAGTAGCAATCTCCCAGCCACAAGTGTATTCCTCAGCAAGAAAATTCATAGAATACATAAAGGGGATCATGAGATTAAAAATCCATCTCAACATTAAACATGCTACAATGTTGCTGAACGGTTATGGGCAATCCGTCATAGCCCAAACAGATTGTGCTGTAATGGTATTGTTCTCTATGAAATATAGATGCGTCCAGCTCAGGCATGCAACGAGAGGAAAACCTTAAATGGGTTAATAGAGCACGTCCAACGCGGCGTTTCGCTTGTGTCTGCTCCTCAGGGACGTGGGACCTGAGGAGCAGACACAAGCGAAACGCCGCGTTGGACGTGCTCTATTAACCCATTTAAGGTTTTCCTCTCGTTGCATGCCTGAGCTGGACGCATCTATATTTCATAGAGAACAATACCATTACAGCACAATCTGTTTGGGCTATGACGGATTGCCCATAACCGTTCAGCAACATTGTAGCATGTTTAATGTTGAGATGGATTTTTAATCTCATGATCCCCTTTATGTATTCTATGAATTTTCTTGCTGAGGAATACACTTGTGGCTGGGAGATTGCTACTGCTTGCACTCTATTGTGATTTCTCGATCAGTGCATGCAAATTGTAGCTACCAGGCTCACTCCTTGTCTCTGTATTAACCAGTTGTATTCCGTGACGTGGACCACTTGAGTGGTGCATGCTAACTACAATAACCAGTTCGGTGGCACATGTCTTTAAGCATTTAATTATACTCTAATGTGTGCATACATTTCTGAGGGGATCCTTAGGCATCTCTTGCTTCTTATTCATTTCAGGTGGTGGTTCTCAGTTTTTGACATACAATTGTCACAGAGACCTCACCCTGCATTAGATGCCTTTTGTGATTGGTCACTGACCTTGAGTTATGGTCTCTAATTTATGACCTTTTTTGTGTTGTTTTTTTTTTTATACATTTTGTGGGTTTGTACGTTTTTTTCTCAGAAGTCCAATAAAGGTTTAGAATTTTAATCATTTGTTCCCACCTTCCTTTTGGGTTCTTTGGAATCCAATTCCTCCTTCATCATTAGGGCTAAGTCCTGCAAGTTTTTGGTGGACGATTGCTAGTACTCAGAGGCTATAGTAATCACTTGCCACTCCACGCCCCACCCTGTTTTGAGTGGGTGCTTGCTTCTCTTTAGGCGCACTTAATCACGGCCGCAGTAGCAGCAAATGATGGCCAATATACGAAGTGCAGCCGCACGAAAGTTCGGCCGCGCAACGCAAGCAGCAAACTAATGCATTTTTTCGAGAACGTAGAACTCCTTGTACTGACTTAGAGAGTGCGCTGCGTCGGCATAGCGGCGTGTGTGCGTGATTAGCAGCGTCTGACATCTCTTAATGTCCAGCCTACATAACGTCCAGACGCAAAAAGGGTTTTATTGACGATCCGTAAAAAACACGCACAAAAATGTGCATCGTTCGCCCGCTTTCCCGTCCACCGTAAAAAAAAGTCAATGCGTTCGGACGCACTTTTTGACAGTCGATGCAAAAAAAAAAAAGCCTTAGTTTGACCCTAGCCTAAAATCCATGATTGCCATTAATTATGTAATTGTGTTTTTTTTTTTTTTGCTTTTCACATTCTTCATTCGCACTGCCAGTTTCTTAGTTGGCTGTTTTTAGATGTTTATGTATTATTGAGTGTTCTATCTTTGTCCACAACAGAGGTTTGGAAACTTTGCGGCAAGCCGCTGTCCCAACCTGCTGCCAATTCCCACTTCTGCCGAGAGACAGACTCTTCGCTGGTGCCTTCTATAACCCTTTGCGTGGGCTCACAATTCCTAAACCCAACCATGACAGCAGTTCCATTGCTGGTAATAGTATGATAGTGCAGAAAATGAATTCCACAACCCAAATTGGTCTCCAGACGTATTAGAGAGTGCATTTGAACGTGGGTATTTTCCCATCACGGTGTCTTGGCTCAATTCCTTGTGGGTAATTTGTTGTAGTGATTTTGGTCCATAAACCAATAAAGGAATTTGTATGGGGCCGGTTCAAGGTAATCCAGTAATATTGTGTTCTTTTGCATTTGTTCTTGGCAGTGAGCAGCTTCTTGACCCTTGTGGTACACCATATTATCATAAATTTGATACCTAGCGCTGCAGCCACAATTGATGGTGCCCCTGTCAGACCAGCAGCTCTTGTTTTTTTTCTCCGCACAATAGCCTGATTGTTGCATGGTGAGATGTATTTCTTCTTGTTTATTTTGGGTAGTGATGCTGTATTTCCAGTTAATCTGAGCTTTGTTTCCATTGCAGAGGCAGCCTGTTGGTTGAATAACGTTTCTTCAGTCTCCCACCAAGCAAGGTGCTTCGTCAAGGTAAGCCAGCAAATCCGTGCAAGTGTTTTATTACATAGTTATGTTTTGGCTCTCTCGGAAATTGTATTTTTTTATTCGGCCCTACCTTTTGCAATGTAAGATCTATGAACCTGGAATTGATTCTGATTCAGCATTTAAAAGTTTTTACTTTTGAAAATTAAGAAAAAGCTCCATCCATTAGACAGTGGTCATCAATCTCAACCCTGCAGATGTCTTGGAGCTACATCCATTTATTTATAAATTTATTTTTCCGGGAAGGATGCATTAATATTGCTCTCATTTTCAAGTATGTCCTGGGTTGATGCTCCATGATGCTCAGCTACTCATTAGGTTGGTTAAACCTCATGGGAAATGTAGTTCCAAAACATCTGGACGGCCAAGGTTGCTGACCCCTGCATTACGCGTCACTGAAACCTTTTGATCTAGCATGTGTCTTCTAGTTTTAATAGGTGTTATTATAGGAGGATTATGATTTCCACTCGGATCTGTTTTGTAGATGAGTTATGGAATCATTCATGGTTTAAACCCTAAGAAATCCTACTGAATTCTTGCTATGTTCGGCTTTTCACTCCCGCTCCATCCCTTTTCAGCCATGTCTCTGTATTGTCAAACTGTCATCCTAAATTACACACACAGAATCTGCTAAAGCTGGTACGCTGGGACCCATTTGTTCAAATTTTGTCAAATTTTCTTTTTTGTTTGTTATTGCAGCAATAAACCACATCATCCATCCCTTACTCTATCTGCCTTTCAACAAGTTCTATTTTGTTAGTTTGATGTATTAGTTTCAGTCGTATAGTACATTATTTTCAGAATATCTTGCTACTGAAGAATATGTCCCTATGAGAATGGGTGAAGTTTCTTTTTTTCCAATTGGGGAAAAAAGTAATTCTGCAATGATGTGAAATAAAAGTTATGTCAACTTGCATCATCGTGGGCAATGTGGATCTGTTTATCTTGTCTACTATTTGAGTTCTTCCAATTAAATGCCATCATTGCTTAAAGGGACACCATAGGCATTATGTCCATTCACTCTAATATGAATGGTCACAGTGGACGCTCAGGGGACTTGAAGGACTGATTCAGCCCTCCAAAGTGGCTAGGGGGATCCGTCCTTCCACGAAAACTGATGATAAACTCTTGCTGATCTGTTTTCAAGCCAAAAGGCTGGGAATCTATAGCCATATGTTTCCAGCTAGCCAATGGCTTTCTCACATTGAGAGCCATTCAATTGACTGGACACTCACTCAAGCATCCTGCCTGCTCTTAAACTCTCGATAGCTGTGGACACAGCTTTGCACATCCAGTCCAGTGCTGAGGGAGCTGGGTCCGGGATTAAAGGTGTTTAAACACTATGGGGGTAAAATTGGAGGGGAGTGCAGGAGGGGGTTAATGTTTAATCACCCCCCCCCCCTCTTCTCATTATTGCATCCCTTTTTAAAGGGATACTCTAAGCTACATAGGGTAACTGGGAACCAGAGGGAGTTAGAGTAGCACTCTTATTTTCGTTTAAAGTATTGCCCCATTCCAGCTCCAGTGTTTTCCTTGGCGTTCTAACTTTCTGGTAGGTCTGCTCCGGATCACTCCTTGGCTGATCACCGCTGCACATTCAGGAGTTTGGATAAGTGGAGGACAAACGCTTGTCACCACAACCTCTTAACCCTTGCTATGCCAACCATATTATTGTGGAAGAGTTTTATTTGAAATATGGGATGTGTAACAAACACTTAAATGTTGTGTGAAATGTCATATTCTGGGACCTATAAAATAGTATACATTTGCTTGCTAATTTTTCATGTAGTTTTGTTTTAGATATTGCTGGGATAAAAGGGTCTAAACTCTAGATGGTCTTTTTTATCGTGTGCAATTTCGCACAGGGTCTGCATACAGGCAGAAAGTGGCCTTTGTGTCAAATCCAGTAAATGTGATAAAGTTAGGTTATTAAACTGGTCGGATATCTTGTTTCTTGGTAATTGTAGTGCTCATAATAAGATGATTACCAATGGTGCGTCAACCCATAGCTCTCAATTTTGTGTGCGAACATCTACTTACATCTTTGCAGTAATACAGCGTGACCGGAGGAAGAGCTAAATACAAATTGCTTTCCCCATGGAGGACATCAATCCTGCATTAAAGGTGTTCAAATGGATTTTTGTATGGTAAATGTAATTTTTCTCTGTAAAGACCTAAATATAGTAAAACCTTGGATTGCGAGTAACCTAACTTGGTCTACTCGTGTTTTGCAAGACGAGCAACAATGTTTAACTTGATAAACGAGTGAGGTCTTGCAGTACGTACGCTATGCCTGCTGAGCATCACGTCACGTTGGAGGGTTTCAACACTTTTTAAAAAGCTACAACGGACGTAAAGACTCCCCCCCCCCCCCCCCCCAGCTCCCCCCCCCCCTTTAACGTCAGTCATAACTAACTGATACAATGTCAATTGCAATCACACCATCCACAATCCTTCTCAAAGGTAGAGTGCAGGTTAATTTGTTTTATTTTTAGCTTATACTGTACAGCAGGGCTGGACTGGGACAAAAATTCAGCCGTGGACTTCATCCAGACCGGCCCACAAACTTGCACAAAAATAGTATATAAACCAACCGGATCGCTCAACCAATCGCTCTACGCAGAGCGATTGGGTAGAGCAACGCAGCGGAACTGAGGTTGAGTGCGCACCATGTCTTAAGTTGACGAGATGCCGGTATCACCGCCACAGTGGCCCCGATATGAGATTGCGGCAGATTGCGAGGAATGTCTCACCTCATCCATTAAGGGCAGTGAACCAGCATTCACACTGAGCCTATCAGCCCACCGGGAATCTCCCTGTAGTCCCTATGGCCAGTACATGCCTGCTGTACAGTATTTTGTATTACTGTAATCATTTTCATATGAATAAATGGTTGTGGAACCAAATGTCAGACTTCCCATTATTTCTTATGGAGGAATTTGCTTTGATATACAAGTGATTTGGATTACAAGCCCGCTTCCGGATGAATTATGCTCTCAATCCAAGGTATTACTGTGCTCCTTTTTAGATCTGAAAAGGTTAAATGGGTGTAAGTGGTTGTGGTAGCTAGAGTGTCCCTAAAACTGAATTTTCCGTATTGAAAATTCTCCTGGTAAACTTACAGTATGCTCCAGTAGGTGGCAACATCAGAACTGCTATCTGCCGCGTTGGACCCTGCACGCACCGTCCGTATATTTAAATGGAGAAGCCAGCGCCACTACTGCTGCAAAGCGAAAATACACAAATGTGTTTCTGTGCTTTATCAGGAGTTGGTTTTTAAGTCCCTTGTTTACCGTAAGCGTAACGGCAGAACATCTGGAAGAGGTTTTTAAAGCTGTACACCCCGGCAGGCAGTGAAATACTCTTATTATGTGGATTATTGATGTTCTCACTCACTGTAACTGCTTTAAATGCTCGATTTAACTGGATTAAATGGATTCCTGTAGCAAATTCAAATATACTACCCACAAGCGTGACACATGGAGCTTTTACGGCCTTTGAGTGTTGTTCATCCTGATTTATAGATGATGCGTCTTTTTAACCATTTTTCATTTTCATGGAGTGATGGTGAGGATGAGCCGGTTTTGTTCTGAAACACTTTGAAGATTTTTGATGGGAGCGCCACGAGTTACAAATGGATTTGTATGGTTTAGATCTTACCAGGAGGTTTCCATACACGTTTTTCACTCTGCTGCCGCTTATATCACATTTCAAAGAAGCGCTGTGCTTTGAAATGCATTTTAATAAACAATTTTTTTTTTAATTTTTAACAGCCATTAAGTGCAGTGTGTAAATCTGAATTAACAACGTGCTGGCATCCTGTCCTGGCATTGAAATGGAATAAGAAGGATGTTTATGTTTCTCTAAAATGTCCCTAATCTCCTCCTTGCGTCCTTCTAATCGCTCCCTCCATCCTTTCGCTCTTTTTATAGACTTACTATGTCTAGCGGTGCCCCGTACCCACGATCCCTGGGCCGCACAACTATAGATTTCTTATGACCAGCTGTGTAAAATAAATAAAATTAAATCCCCAAAGGAATATCTCATTCATGTTTATTCCCCATAATTTAAAAGTTAAAAATCTTGTGCTTCCCAGAGATGATTGTTCGTCAATTCACTTCCCTTCAGTTTTTTTTTTACTTGTTCACTTACCTTTCCTCCACTTATTATCTTTTTGTGGTAGAGTGGCATGCCTGGTTTCAATGTCTCTTTTTATTCAGAACAGCCTGTGGAATTGTGTGACTTTACCATCCAATGGAGTTAAAAGACTTTAAGGAACACTCTATGCACTGTGATCCCACAAAGTGGCCTGATTGCCCTCCCCCTCTTGGGGGCTGATTGAGCCCTCAAAATGCTGGGTTTTAGCATCGCCTAAAAGACGAGATTAGCAATCGCTGATCTCCGCTTTCGAGGAATTCCTGGATGTGGGACTCTTTCAGGACCTAGGGACTGCTAATGGCTTTTTGACTGGAGTTTGAAAACCACCAGATTGGCTGTCGAGCCCGTTAGTGATCGTGATGGGAGGGGGGGGGGTGCGCTGCAAAGGGGAACAAGGGCTTGTTAATGTTTTAACTGTAGAGTATCCATTTAATCAAACGCTCAGATTAGCAATCTTGTAAAATCAATTTATACCCAGGTTTTGGTAGCACAGCTTGTTTTTGCGGTAGGCTTGGAATCATTTGTTAGTGTGGGTGTCACCTGCTATCAGCAGGATTAAAACATGTGCTCAACGTGGTGTGGCAAAGCTACCATTCAATGTCTCTTTTCTTGGAGTATTGTCCATGGTCTGATTTCCAATTTAGGTACATGGTTCATGCCTAGCACAATGTTACTTTATCTCCAATGTACCACCGACATGTGCCCTATATGATGGATATATACTGTCAAATTTAGTTTTTTTGTTTTTTTTTTGGGATGTTGTAAAACCGGGATATTATAGCTGTTGACAGTTTAACATTTGAAGCATTTTTGTATGCCTTTCTTCAGAAGAGTAGGAATTCTGTGTGCTCCATGCATGACACTCTATTGCAAAAAAACCCTAGGGTAATATCCCAAGTGAACAATATAATGCGCTAATAAAGTCACCACATACAAGAGCATCGTAGTAAATGCGCCCATCATGCTCCAATAATTTGCTGTGACTGACGTTGACCCGATCACTTGGGGGAACCTCGATTTATAATTGACACAAAGCAAAAAAATAGTGCAGATGGAGTTTGACGCATGTGCGGTTTGATCCAAATGGCAGCGGCCGCACGAGAAGACAGACTTTTTTGGGCTAGTTGTCTGTAATTCTGGTTTATTGCAGTACAGTATATAAATCCTGACCCTAAACAGGGGTAGACTACATCACTATTGCTCCTGAAGAAGTCCCTAACAGGACGAAGCGTGTTGGGCCGGACCTTTTCTTATCCCATTCGGATCCCAGTGCTCGCTGCGCTGATTTTACCAATTTCAAGTGCGTTAATAAATACTTGTCAGGAGCCTCTGCCCATTTATTTAAGAACAAAAAGGACCTCCATTTTTTCAGTGGTGTGTTCCTTTAATCTTAATTCATTGGTTTTATGGTCTGTTTGGCATCTTTTAATGTTGCATACAGCTTTCTTGGTCAACATGTTTTGTTCTGTAGCGTGTTTTGATTCAAACCATTCCCCATTTATAATTAAGGTTGAAATGAAAATAATGAATATGTAGGGATGCACCGATACCACTTTTTTAAGACCGAGTACGAGTACCGATACTTTTTAAAAGTACTCACCGATACCGAGTACCGATACTTTTATTTAATGTCATGTGACGCTTTCCAATAGGAACAGACCTCATAAAAATTTATATGAGATTGACCGCAGCTCACATGGATTTGCCCCCAGCTCACATGGGTTTGCCCCCAGCTCACATGGGTTTGCCCCCAGCTCACATGGGTTTGCCCCAGGTCACATGGGTTTGCCCCCAGGTCACATGGGTTTGCCCCCAGGTCACATGGGTTTGCCCCCAGGTCACATGGGTTTGCCCCCAGGTCTCATGGATTTGCCCCCAGGTCTCATGGATTGGCCCCGCAGCTCTCATGGATTGGCCCCGCAGCTCTCATGGATTGGCCCCGCAGCTCGAACGCTGGGGAAGCTGGCCGTGTGCATGTAAAGCACGCGGCCAGCGTTCCCCTCCGGCGCGGCGCGAAATACTCACCCTTCCTGAAGTTCCGGTCTCTGGGCAGTGATGCGGTCACGTGGCCGCCGGGCGCATCTGTGACGCTGCCTCCAGCCGAGAGGCCGCGTCACAGGAGCGCCCGGCGGCCACGTGACCGCATCACTGCCCAGAGACCGGAACTTCAGGAAGGGTGAGTATTTGGCGCGCCGAAGGGGAACGCTGGCCGCGAGCTTTTCATGCACGCGGCCAGCTTCCCCAGCCCCGCAGATACCGGCAAGCCGGCCCAGCGCCGGCTTCCGGTATCGGCGGGATGTATCGGGCCGTTTGCACGAGTAACAAGTACTCGTGCAAACGGCAATATCGGCCCCGATACCGATACTAGCATCGGTATCGGTGCATCCCTATGAATATGGAATCAATTTTATATAATTAAGTGACAAGGCATTTAAAGGACATCTCTAGTCCCATAGAAATGAAATAATATATATGGACTTTGTAAAATCTGCACATACACAAAGCACACGTTCTGTGCAAATTTTTCTGTATTTCTGTTCAGCTTTTGTTTGGGATTTAGCATGGTGGTGTCACACATTCTTTAGGTCAGTCAGTGGTCAAATAAAATGCTATGGTTTCATGTCAATTCTAGTATATATCAACTAACAGTGGTAGACTCAACCAATCCACAAGGCAAAGAGTGATTCAGCGGTCAGGATCAACACATTTCGTTTTCAGATTTCAGCAACTTACATTTTTACACTGAAATGCAACATTTTCTGTTTTTATTAAACATTTTTATTTTCACTTTTGCTTTAACCCCTTAAGGACGGAAGTAATTTTACAAGTTTGGAACACTTTTGAACACTTCTAAAAGTAGAATTTCAGCTATTCGCTGTTCAGCCATAATTTATCTCTTACATATTAAGTGTACCCACCCTTATTATATATCATCATTTTGTTCAGGAGAAATAGGGCTTTCATTTTCCATCAAAGATTTATATATAAAATATATTGTAGTATGAAAAAAACCCTAAAAACTATGAGAATTCTTTTTGCGATTTTCAAAGTTCTCCATTGTATTTTTAGTGTGAATGACATTATACGCTTAGCATTAAATTAAATAAAATACATATATTTCTGGTCGGCAATGTCTTACGAGTTCAACGGTACCCCCCATGTAGAGGTTTTGAGGTTTTGGAAAGTTACAGGGTCAAATATAGAGTTTGCCCATTTCACGTTTTACAACTTGAAATTTGCCAGATTTGTTTCCTGGCCCTATGTTGACTTTGAGAGGTTATGGCAGCCCAGGTATGAAAAGTACCCCAACATGTCATACCATTTTGAAAAGTAGACAACCCAGGCTATTCCAAATTGTGTACGTTTCGTTTTTTTATAGTAGTCACTTAGTCGCAAACTTGGTCTTCAGGTTTATGTTTTGCATTGTTTACACGAAAACTGTTATTTTGCTGCTAATATCATGCTCAGTCAACCTTTTACTGGCCTACAACATTGATATGTGGTCAGCAATGTGTTACGAGTTCAACGGTACCCCACATGTAGCATTTTTATTTAGTTTTTTGGTAATTTGACAAGTGATTTTTAGGATTTGTCGACTTTGAGAGAACATGGCACGCCAAGAAAGAATATTGCTCCAAAGATGACGTGCCATTGATTCTAAATTAGTATTTTGAGTTGTTTGGTGCAGCCACTTTAGAATAGCTGGGCTTAACGTAAACAGGGACAGGCCAAATTCAGGGGATTCCAGAAGTCAGAGTAGTCGTTATAACAAGCCAATGAGTCGGTAAAGGCAGCAAACAAAGCGTAGTCGGTACAGGCAGCAAACAAAGCGTAGTCGGTATAACAAGCCAATGAGTCGGTACAGGCAGCAAACAAAGCGTAGTCGGTACAGGCAGCAAACAAAGCGTAGTCGGTATAACAAGCCAATGAGTCGGTACAGGCAGCAAACAAAGCGTAGTCGGTACAGGCAGCAAACAAAGCGTAGTCGGTATAACAAGCCAATGAGTCGGTACAGGCAGCAAACAAAGAGTAGTCGTTATAACAAGCCAATGAGTCGGTACAGGCAGCAAACAAAGCGTAGTCGGTACAGGCAGCAAACAAAGCGTAGTCGGTATAACAAGCCAATGAGTCGGTACAGGCAGCAAACAAAGAGTAGTCGTTATAACAAGCCAATGAGTCGGTACAGGCAGCAAACAAAGCGTAGTCGGTACAGGCCGCAAACAAAGCGTAGTCGGTATAACAAGCCAATGAGTCGGTACAGGCAGCAAAGGGTAATCGGGACAAAGCAGAAAAGGGGATTTAGTAATTTAGCTCGGTGTGATAAATTTTGAAGCACTCGGTTATGCAGAGGCCAGGTAGAGATGGGCAGGTAGGGCAATAATAACTAGAATCCTTTCGGATTCCTTTCTTGCGGCAGACGCAACACTTTTTCTGGGGGGACTTTTTACAGCGGGTGGGAGGGACTCGGGAAGGAAAGTGTCTGCCGCTTAATCTTTGGAGATCTCCTGATTCCAAAGCGGATGTAACGGGGGGCCGGGGTTAGGATAAGTTGGGATATGATCTCAAGCATGAATTCTAGGAAGGGATATGGCTTTTGTACTGCTGCCTGCTTGTAGAGAACGTACGCATTGACAATTGCTATCTCGGTCAAATAGATGGCAATCTTCTTGTACCATGCCCTAGTCTTTCAGTTCACCAGATAAGGCTGTATACATTGATCAGCCAAGTCTACTCCCCCCATAAACTTGCTGTAATCTACAATGCACTTCGGCTTTTCCAGTGGCTCAGTCCTCCCTCTCACAGGCCCTGGCACTGTACTTTCATCGTGCACTGTAGATAGCATGTATACATCCTTCTTATCGGTGAACCGAAGGGCTAGCACTTCTTCCTGACCTAGAGCTGAAGAGGAGCCTCTACTTTTTTTGCCTGCTGTCAGGATTTGGGGAAAACCTCTGCGATTCTTCCGCACTGTGCCACACGCAAGGGTCTCGAATCAATATAAACTTTTAAATAGGTCGATACTGGTGTAATAGTTATCGACCCATAAATGATAGCCCTTGTTGAATAGGGGACAGACCTGATCCCACACAATTTTTCCACTGGTGCCAATACAATCGGGGCATCCTGGGGGGTCAAGGTGGCTATCTTTCCCTTTGTATATTCTAAATGCCCATGTGTAGCCTGTTGTGGACTCGCACAATTTATAAAACTTGACGCCATACCGGGATCGCTTGCTTGGGATATACTGCTTGAAGAGCAGTCTGCCTTTAAATTTCATAAGGGACTCGTCTACAGATATATTTGGGACGGGAACATAATTATCAGTGAATTTGGCAGACATAAGTCTGATAAGGGGCCGAATTTTATAGAGGCGGTCATGCATTGGGTCGTTTCTTGGTGGGCACAGTGCGTTATCATTAAAATGGAGGAATCGCATGAGATTTTCGTATCTCTCCCTTTTCATAACCCTTGGGAATAGTGGGGTAGCCAGGATGGGGTTTTTGTGCCAGTAAGACCGGATACTTGGCTTCTTCACTATTCCCATTACGAGGGTTAGAGCCCATCTGTTGGGTGCCACTTGTTACGTCTGTGGCGATGTGAATCCGGATGCGCATCAAGATACTGGTTGGCAAACAGGTTGGTTTGCTCAACCACCATTTCGAATACGTCGTCCGACATAGATTAAAAAAAGCTCACTGGCTCACAGTCCTCTACCCTTACTATGATGCCAGGAGTCGCTATAAATGGGGGTATTTCTGGGGCAGCCATATTTGGGGTTACCCAATTGCTTTCGCGCCTCCCAGTAGATGGTGGGGGGTCACCATCACTGGAGGGTTCACTACGGGGCTCTATATCAGAGGCTGTGAGCGTGTCACTGTCGGCGAGAGCGTCACTCTCAGAGGCGGCCAGGATCTCATATGCCTCTTCTGGGGAATAAAAGCGGGAGGACATTTTTATGGGGATCTTGTTATAACTAATTAAATGGGAGGTCGGGGAACAGATGGGGTCAAGTACACAGCTAAAATATTAAACACCTAAACTAAGCCCTCCCGGTCCTTGTAGTGGCCGGTACTTATTTATTTATTTATTTATAAATGATTTTACCAGGAAGGATACATTGAGATTTCTCTCGTTTTCAAGTATGTCCTGGGTTCAAGAACATTGAGTGGTTACAGAAATACAAAGTTACAGTTACAAGTACTTATACAGCGCCAACAAATTCCATAGCAGACTTACATGATACATGAGGAAATAACCCTGGACATCAGATAACTGTCCAGGTAATATATCACTTTAAACAAAAAGCTCAGGCAGACATCCCATGAGCTTACACTCTAAGGGACTAGGGTAACAGAAACCAATGGGAGCAGAGGGAAGGTGAAACTGGTGGTCAGAGGGATTGCATGAAATGGACCAGATTTTTTTGGCCTTAGTAAGGGTGATTAGGGAGAAAAGTGGAGACAGCTGGAAAGGATGCCTGAAATTAGGGACCAGCTCTGGGAGGGTGGGTTGGGGAGGAATGGAGGTCACTCTGTGATGGAGAATGCTGTGGAAAGTGAATGAGGTTTGTGATAATGCAGATAGCCCCAATTAAACAAACATGAGGGGGATGAGGAGGGAGGAGGGAAACACAGATTTTTTCTATCTGAAATGGAGGGAGATTCAAAATATTTCAAAAGACTAGTCATAAAATAATAAATGCAGACATAAAAATACATTTGCAAGATCATGGCAGCCTGGGGTATGATGTCGTACGCCTTTGTTGAGATGGTGGATACCTTGAATGCTTGGTTCAGGGCAGCAGAGGGGAGGAATGGAGGTCACTCTGTGATGGAGAATGCTTGAATGCTTGGTTCAGGGCAGCAGAGGGGAGGAATGGAGGTCACTCTGTGATGGAGAATGCTTGAATACTTCTATCTAGACAAGGTAAGAATATTCCAAGGGGGGTCGGATGCCAATTCGGGTAGTCAGAAATGCCAGGGGGTCGTATGCCAATTCGGGTAGTCAGAAATGCCAGGGGGTCGTATGCCAATTCGGGTAGTCAGAAATGCCAGGGGGTCGTATGCCAATTCGGGTAGTCAGAAATGCCAGGGGGTCGTATGCCAATTCGGGTAGTCAGAAATGCCAAAGGGTCGTATGTCAATGCGGGTTCTTAATCGGGGGTACACTGCCAATCAGTGGGTATACTGCAGGCCAGGGGGTACAGTGCCAGTAGGTACATTGCCTGGGGGGTGGGGTGCCTGGGGTTTTCGTTTTTTTTTTCCTGTCCTGCTCCATTCTCTGCCTCTCTCTCTCTCGCTCCTCAGATCGCAATGCGGAACAGGATAAAAGGGGCAGAGACAGTCTCAGCCAATGCAACAATCATTGGCTGAGACCTTCTGACAGTTGCAGAAGTGACAGTCTGTCACCTCTGCAATGTCAGGTCCATTCCCCGATTGGCTGACTGCTCGTTTCCACGAGGGAAACGGCCCGCCTCCCTTCCCACAATGCCGATCGCCAGCTGGGAGGGTCTGCCCTGTTGTCAGGCAGACCCCCAGCCGGCGATCGGCATTGTGGGAAAGGAGGCGGGCCGTTTTTCGGCGCGCAGAGACAGCAAACGCCGCGGGGCGTAGAAATGCCGTCCTGCGGCTTTAAAGCCCACGCGATGCAGGACGGCATGGTATGCCCCGCGTCGTTAAGGGGTTAAACACCCGGAGATAACCCACTTTCTTTCTTTTTTTAAAAAAATCATTTTTTTTTACAGCATGTAATACTTTATAATTATTATTTCCCCAACCTTCTTGATTTATTTGTTTAGGGAAGGAAAAAAAAATAATCATACATACATTTGCAAATCTGGCACTCAGGATTTCTCATAGCACATGCCCGGTGCAACGCTCTGTGACTTATGGAAAAGACCATGTGTGTCTCGGAAGCTATTTGCACATCACAGCAATTCAAAGAACTGCATCCCTGAGCTCCTGTGCTACATTCCCTGTATGCAGCAAGGAACCCTGGGTAGGACATGCAAATGTCTCACTTTTATGCTTCCGGTTTCTGTTTTTACAGAGAACCCTTAACCCTTTCGCTGCTGAGGCTTTTCACACCTCTGTGCTGAGGTAATTTTTACCGGTTTTGCTCATCCTGTTTAAACGTGTTTTGAAGGCTTATTTTAGTATATGACCCAGACATATTATATATCGTTCTTTCCGTCAGACTCGGTAGATTCATAATATGTCATTATTATATGTATACGTCATGACCTGTCTGTATATTATAACAAAAAATGCAATAAAATATGTATTTTCAATAATTTACAATGTGTAAAGTGTTTTTTTTTTCACATTTTAACATGCGAGCAATTGCGGTTATATTTTGTATGGGGTGCGCTTGTTAAAAAAATTAGAGATGGGGTCTCGTTACATTTTTTTTTGGGGAAAATTACACGATTTTTAACAAACGCACCGCATACAAAAATCGTTAGTGCAGCATCATTGTTCACATTATAATTGAAATGGGAACAATATTGCTGCATTAACAAACCAAAAAAAAAATGTTTTTTTTTTATAATTTTTTTTTATTTTTATTTTTTCTTTTTTTACAAAAATTTTCACAGTCGTGTTTGGTATTGTTGGAACGGCCATGCTCTGGCCGATCCAACAGTACCAAACTTTAACCCCTAGCTGCCACGGATCGGGAGATAGGGGGTTGAAATGAACCCCCTATCTCCACCATTGGTGGCAGCTAGGGGTTAACTCAAGGACTGGCGTCATCGTGCTATGCACGATGACGCCAGTCCTCAGGGGGAGTTCCCGGAGGCTTGGCCGACATCCAAGATGTCGGCCAGCTCCAGGAAAGGATCACGAACCGGCGCTTTTCAGCGCCGATTCGTGATCCGGCACCCCAGGGGTTAATGACAGCCACCGTTTGGAAGGGCAGGGGGGGGGGCCTGAATTAGATGTCATCGCGTCGCCGCGATGACATCTAATGTCCCCGCCGGGCTCCCGAGTGCTGGGCTGACATCCAAGAGTGGTTAAACCAATGCCATGCCATACTAGATGGCTTTTTTTATTTTTTTATTTTAAGCAGAGAACAGGTTTATGCAACTGGTCAAAGCCATTCCTAGGACAGCGCTGTTTCGTGTTTATTGGACCCTCATCAGCTAGGGGCTAGGCATGACCAGCTGCAGTGGATGCTTGGACCCGTAGGGCAAATTGGTACTTACAAGGGTTGTGGTGGAGGGGTATATGTCCAGCAAAACCTTTCAAAATTAAATAGCAAAAGGAGAGGTGCTAGGCCTGTGTGCTATATAGAAAATCCAACAGATGGCCGCACTCAAAAAATAAAATAACAATTTATTAAAGCAAGTCTTGAAGTCCCAGCTCTCGAAGGAGCCGAAACGTCAGGACTTGCTTTTTAAATATGCTTTAACAAAATTTTGTTAGTTATTTTTTGATTGAGTACGGCCATCTGTTGCAAAATAATAATATATAAATATTCTTTGAATTGCGGAGATATGTAAATGACTTTTTGCAGTGTGGAGGGTTTTAATTTTTTTTTTTTGCCATCCACCACAACTTAAACAATATTTATTTCTACTTTATTGTGCATCATAAGAATTCTTTCTCCCTAAACTGCATGTTCATTAGACCCACCTTAATACAGACACAAGCGCTTCAGTGCTTTAAGCCTGTTCACAACACCAAATTACCTTCTCCCAAACAAGATCTTCATAATTTGTGGGTATAGTATACTATACATCCATGACTGGAGCATGCTAGTAATCACTGGTCTATCAGTGCCCTGTCCAAATTTCTGTGCTGTACAAAGGGTCTATATCTCTCTCCTTGTACATGGAAGATCCCCATACTAGCCCTCATACAGACCTTTAACCCCTCCCTCCTTTCTGTGATCCTTTCGACTACTACTCCTTTTCACTCTTTTGCTCCTAACTCTGTAAATGCCAGAAAGTTATACTTATTCAAAAACATCCCATATGGGGACTTTATAAACGACCAGTCTTATCGCCCTTCTCAACCCACCTGTCCACCATTACTGTTGCTTTATTACCATTTATCCCCCTACAGTTCACCTCCCCCAGGTGCTCTATGTCCTTACTTTAGGTTACAGGTTTAATGTAGCCCCTTTCCACTTGATCTTGGGCCCTATTCCAACTTTTGTAAAATCTCTAACCCCCTGGGTCTGTGATCTGCAAAGAATACAGGCTCGAGACAAGAAGAATGTGCTACTTTGGAGTAGCTTGTTTTTCTCGTTGGCCAAAAATTAACTGCACCAACACAAAGTATAGCAGCTGATAATTTACAGTAAGCGGCCACAACGTCCTTTGCTTGCGGCTCAGTTGAAATCAAGTGGCCCTAATGTCTGAAAAGCACATTTTATGTCTTTATAATTACTGACATATTATGAAGAAAATAAATCTATGGTTAGTATTTCATACGTTTGCTGCTTCTTCTGCGAATTTACTGTTATTCTGTATCTGCTGTACAGTTAAGAGAATTCTACTCCCCCAGCTCACAGAACCCTGTGAAGTCACAAGCACTTTGTGATGTCGCCATAATCCTGCACTGTCATCACTTGAGTCCTGTTGTCTCGTGTAGATGCAGTGGTACCTTTGTTCATGTCCTTCACTTTACAATGAGGTGCGGCTGATGGCACCCTTCTCTTCACCGCAGGATGAAAGTTAAGTTCCACCATGATATATATATATATATATATATATCTCTTTCAGGACCAAAATCACTTACACAATTTTTACTGAACTAATATTTTTCTTGTACATGAATATTGAATAACTGGGAATCCATAATCCTTCACAGGCTCCTCCCCAAATTTGTGCTTCCTACATCAAGTATAGGAAGCTTTAATGCACTGCATCCCACCTTACAAGTTGACCGGCAGTAGAGCCTTTAAGGCCGGGTGCACACTAGGCATTTTTTTGTGCGCACTAATGCACGGTAAAACGTACTTACTGGAGTGCGTCGCAGCATATAATTACGTGGATAGAGAAGAACACATGCATAACGCGTGCTGAAGACGTCTGTCATGGGAACACCAAGGCTTGTGCGCTAGGATTGATGCGACATTGGCCACGTGCTGAACGTCAAATTAGAAAAGCCCAGGTTTTTATTTTTTTCATTCAACTCAAATTCCGTTTTTACGACGTGCGTCAAAATTAACGCATCGTCTGGCGTCTACCATCTCTTCCGTCATTTTTAACGCATGCTAGTGCGCACAAAAAAAACACCTGGTGTGCACCCGGCCTTACATGTACTAACCGGACTTTTAACGTTAAGGGCTCACTAGTAAATATTAATAGCCCCACATCAGGAATAACATTGTGTGACGATAAAAACTATGGGGTTATTTACTAAACACTAAAGTCTCTCATTCTTGAAACAATGATAAACTTTAGCATTTCCCAAAGAGAAATTCAAATGGTGTTAATGGAGTCCTGATAAAGCTTCCTCTGCTGCTGTTTGAACCACTCTTTGGGAAACCCAGACGTTTATGGTCATGGTGGTTAGTGAATATTCTTTTTTAATATTTGATTACATGCAAAGTATTGGAGATGTGTATAATAAGAGTTCCATGAACTGGCTTGAAATAATGACTTCTCCTAATCACCTGAACAGTAAACGTCGGAGAAAGTGGCAAATCTCTGCATGAAAAATGGAGTTGTCAAAAACAAATGACACATAAACCTGGATGGAGTGTATAGTGAACACAAGGGATGTACGGATTCAAAGCCTGAACATAGGTTAATTTTATTTGGGTCTTAAAATATATCAAGCCAAATTAAAACCTCTATTCATCTACAGAATACTTTCAGAAATGGGTTTAAGCTCAAATTAAGCCCAATGTAGACTGTAAACTAGTAAGGAAAAATCCCAACGGAAATTCACTTTAAACCATATTGTTTACAAAGAATTCTATAAACCATTGTGATGGAATATGGAGATATTATTACATGTGGCATAATCAGGGTTTTGTGTAAATCTAGTCACGCAATTGGCTTTGGCTTTTCTAAAGTCTGTAAATGGGCTAGCCTATATTTAAGATAAAACAGAGATCACACTGAACATTTATACAACGTGTAGTGGTGGATTACTGAACTGACTTGACCCGAGAGTAAAAAAATACTTTGGTCTACACCAGGCATATGGATTTCTCAACTACTTCATAAGAATGGATATATAGCAAATTGTAACTATATTTCAAGATGATTTCTGTCATTTAATGGACAGTTTCTGGATTAACTTTATATTGAATCTTTGCCAGCCTGAGTTCTTGTGAGGCCCATTGGCGACAAATCAGGGCCACACAATCCAACCCGACCCAACTGCGGAAGCATTCAGAGGCCTCAAATTGGCTGAAACAAAGGGTGGGAGCTTGAGGAGGGTTACATCTCCCTTCCCTTTTTTTGTTCTGCAGAAGTGCCCCTTTAAGGGCAGCCCTGACCGATATTAACTGGTGAGGGGATATGTTACCCATGTACACCAGGTTAATAGTATGATCCCTGATGCACTCAGCGCTGGTATGGGTAAAAATGTAGGTATCATACTCCCAGACTGGGGACTTCAGAGACAAATCCTGGACCAGCTTCATGTTTGAAGTGATGGGTGAGTGTCTTGTGGTATTTTGATTTTTGTATCTTTTTTTTATTGCCCCCTCTCCTTCTTTTTTTTTTTTTTTTTTTTTTTTTTACAGAGGGAGGAGGGGGGGGGTTATTCCCTGTGGTACGCTGAAGGCTTAAAAGCAATCCCAGGTGGTCCAGTGGGAGAGTAGTGGAATTTGCGCTTTTGTCGGTTGCTTACTTTGTAACGGCTTACTCGGTGTTATAGCACCATGGCAGGGAGTCAGAGCACATGCTGCTCTTTCACGAACCCGGAGCGCAGACACCCTGTTATACGTTAAGTGAAAATGGATCATAAATATCCTATATATGCACAGTGGGTACTTTTTATTCATTTTGTCAAGGGAACAGTAGTTAATTCCTTGGTTAAAAAAAACCCACCAGCCATGCCACACCTTGATCCAGGAGTCAAAATAGAACCTGGACCAGTGCGCAGGAGTGAATGAGTCCCTAGCTTAACCCATACACCACATACATGCCACCAACTCTGCACCAAGATCCAGGCAGTTGAGTCTGGCGTGAAGTGAATCCTAAATACCTTTTTTGAAGGTGTTCTCAAAAACTTTTTTTTTCTACGTCTCTGCGGTGTTTTCTTGCCCACCAAGCCTGAGCCTAGGGCAGTAGATGGGGATGCAGAAGTCTGTATATATTTTTTTTCTGTCGTTTCTTTTTCATGGCCCAACATTTTCCCATTGTCTGAGTGTATAACAGAGCTGCAAATCCATAAAATTCCCAGCAATGAGGCTCTAAACTACAATAATTGGTGTTTAGAAATCATTTGGTGTATTTAAGATCCTTTGGTTTTTATTCTAGCTTCTACTTTTTTCAATCTACACTGCCTCTCTAGGCAAACTGATCAGCTCCTTTGGATTCCAGTACCACCTATACACTGTTGACACTCAAATTTATCTCTCCATATCTCTCTCCATATCTCTCTCCATATCTCTCTCCATATCTCTCTCCATATCTCTCTCCATATCTCTCTCCATATCTCTCTCCATATCTCTCTCCATATCTCTCTCTCTCCATATCTCTCTCCATATCTCTCTCCATATCTCTCTCTCTCTCTCTCCATATCTCTCTCTCTCTCTCTCCATATCTCTCTCCATATCTCTCTCCATATCTCTCTCCATATCTCTCTCTCCATATCTCTCTCCATATCTCTCTCCATATCTCTCTCCTGTCTCAAATTGGATGGCTTCCCATCTCCATTTTACCAAAACTGAAGTTCTCGTCATTCCTCCCTCCAAGAACCCAATACCATCCATCTCTCTACGAGTAAATGGAACGCCCATTAGCCCAATGCCACTAGCTCACTACCTTGGTGTCACTTTTGACTCTGCACTAACATTCTCTTTCCACATCCAGACAGTGTCCAAATCTTGTTACTTTCAACTCAAAAACATTGCCTGTGTCCGCCCCTTTCTGACACAAGATACCACAAAAGTGCTGGTTCATGCTCTTGTCATTTCACGACTTGATTACTGCAACTCGATCTCATTGGTCTCCCCAACTCACGTATTGCAATCGGTAATAAATGCAGGCGCCAGGCTTATTTTTCTCCCTAAACGCACCTCTCGTACCTCCCCACTCTGCCGGTCCCTCCATTGGCTTCCTGTATGTTCCAGGATACAGTTTAAAATACTGACGCTCACGTTCAAATCGCTCAATAACTCAACTCCTCCATACATGTCTTTGTTACTCCGCAAGCATGTCCCGTCTAGACAACTCCGTTCAGCAGGTGATCTCCACCTGTCATCGGTTTGCACGCACGGGTAAATCTCCCCTCCAAGCCTTCTCAAGGGCAGCACCGGTCCTGTGAAATGACTTGCCTCTCCCTATCAAACTCTCCCCTGACCTTCAGGCCTTCAAGAAATCCCTCAAAACCCAGCTCTTCAGATTAGCATACCACATCACTGATGCAACTCAACCCTCTGCTCACCTACTCATACATGATTGAAACTGCTTCTATGACCCCACCCCCCCCCACCATTCCCAAACCACTCGCACTAATGATCCTGCTATCTTGTAAAATTCATATTGTCTTCCTCAACCCCAATCCCTCTAGATCAGGGGTCGACAACCCCAACACACGTGCCCGATGTGGCACGCAAGTCTCTCTCTGCTGGCACGGCAGGGCCAGCACTTTTTTGCGCCACCACCGCTGCACTATTTCTTTTTATTGGCGGTGGCATCTACTTTTGTGGCGCCGCCGTCGCATGGCATCCATGGCCCCAGCAGCCTGAGGAGGATCCGCCCACACGCGCCGTAATCCTACACTTCCATTCCTGACCTCGTGTGTGGGCGGCCAGCCGGGTCTAGAATAAAAGCGTGGTATTACTGCAGTGCGCGTGCAGGCGAATCCTTCAGCCAGACTGTCTTCAGCAACTTCTCTCCTCTCGGGCTCTACTGCTGGGTATCTGAAAATCCTGGGCTTCTCTGCTGGGTATGTCAAATCCTGGGCTCCGCTGCTGGGTATGTCAAATTCTGTGAGTTTAACTTACTATTAGCAGTACAACTGAGTATAAAAATTTAAATCTAACTAACACTATGGAGCGCTGTTGTTCACTGGCACCCGGTTGTCTGATGGTTTAAAAAATGCCACTTGGTGTGTAAAAAGGTTGCTGACCCCTGCTCTAGATTGTAAGCTCCTATGAGCAGGGCCCTCTATGCCTCTTGTTTACATTTGAAGTCCGTTTACCTGCATCTTGTTTCCTTTGGTTATGGTAAAGCACTGAGGAAACTGTTGGCGCTATATAAATTATGACAATAATCATAATAATTTGACAGCCGTAACCCCCCAGGAGGTTGTGAATATTTGCATTAACTTCATCCTTATGTACATGTTCAGATTTATTTGTCAGATGAGAAGACAGCAGAATTTAAAGTGCCTAGGGCAGCACAGAGCTGTAATGCATCCCACTACAACACCTGTTTTTTCTATAAGTTTGCATTTATATCAAACACAAATATATACAGTTGTGCTCATAAATTTACATACCCTGGCAAAATTTATGATTTCTTGGCCATCATTCTGAGACTATGAATAACACAAACATTTCTTTCACTCGTGGTTAGTGTTTGGCTGAAGCCATTTATTATCAATCGTGTTTACTCTTTTTAAATCATAATAAGAACAAACTCCCCAAATGACCCTGATCAAAAGTTTACATACCCTGGCGATTTTGGCTGCATAACACGCACACAAGTTGACACAAATGTGTTTGGCTATTAAAGGTAACCATCCTCACCTGTGATCTGTTTGATTGTAATAAGTATGTGTGTATTAAAGGTCAATGAGTTTCTGGACTCCTGACAGACCCAAAATACAGTGCTGTTCGGCAGCAGTGAAATCCCCATAGAGAAGAAATGGTTAATCTATTCAGAGAACACCGAACAGCAGCGAAATGCCCTGTTTGGGGTTTTCATTCGACCAGGTTTAATCGGGTAAAACCCCTAGGTTTCAATGTTGAAACTATTCCTGTTTTTTACAGATTCCAGATTTTACAGATCTGAGAAACCAAATGGAGCAGGGGGATTGTGGAGTTAGAAACTAGTGATGAGCCGAACACTCCCATGTTAGGTTCGCATTCGAACTCAAACCATTTCAAAAGTTTAGGTTCGAACGCGAACACTAGTCAAACTCCATGCAAGTCAATGGGACTCGAAAGTTCGATTTTTAGAGTGCCCTCCAAGAGGGCATATATGCAAGATATTTGCCATAAAAGGTGTATGGAGGTCCAGGTAGTGCCCTGGGGGACAGGAAACAAGGACAAAAAGTTAAAAAAAAAAAAAAAGTTTTTAAAGGAACAGTGAGTTTTCCATGAAATAAAAGTTAAGAATAAAAACGAAACATTCCTTCAAATATCGTGCCTAGGAGGTCCCCATAACCTGCCCGTGAAGTGGCGGATTTGTAGGATGTATATAAACATTTAAAAACAAAAAAATGACATTTCAAATGATGGTAAATGGTTTTCCTTTTAATCTATTCATAAACAACTGCTTGGGGCGGCAGCCTGTATGAAAAGAGGAGACCTTTTAGAACACGCAGAACAAGTTTAGTGACTTTTTTTGGCTAAATTATGGTGAAACTTATGCAGGCTTTGGATGAAAGTAACAATAGGGGCTTTAAAATTGGGCCTTTAGTGTCTGCAACAGTGCCGTCACACCGTAACCCCTCTGTGGTATTGTGGAAGAGTGCAGGGTTGAACCCTGCGGTCCAATATTAAAATGATATGAATCTGGTAATATAGGCGTCAGTGGCAGTGCACCCAAATATTGTGCCTTTGGCAGCAAGTGCCTTCACACCGTAAGTAACCACTCTGTGGTATTGTGGAAGAGTGCCGGGTTGGACCCTGCGGTCCAATATTAAAATATGAATCTGGTACAGGCGTCAGTGCACCCAAATATTTTGCCTTTGGTGGCAGCAAGTGCCCTGATAGTTGACTGTCAGTGACTGAGAAGACACGGATTACAATTCACAGAAATGTTATGGAAGTATGTGACACCCCCCTGATAGCTGACTGTCAGTGACTGAGAAGACCCCCTTTCCACCACCAATTCCCAGATATCTGCAACAAGTGAGCCCCCCCAAATTGCTGCTGTCAGTGACTGAGAAGACACACTTTCCACCAATTCCCAGATATCTGCAACAAGTGAGACCCCCTCCCAATAGCTATCCCTGGCAGTGAGAAGACACACTGACAGAACAATCTCCTCTCACTCCTGCAGAAAAACACGTGCTGGCTGGGCTGGGTTGAAAGCCTTATATAGTCTGCATGAAAAAAGTTTATAGTCTGCTGCGGGACTTAGCTCTGTGAGCCCATGATTGAGCAAAATTTTCCCAATCAGGACTCTGAGCTGTGATTGGCATAGTCTTGCACCTGTCTCGTGGTCAGGTCCGAGGCTCTAGCTAATTACAAGCTTCAGGGAAGTGGAAAACTGCATTGTGGTCCATAGTGGTGCATTGTGGGCAAACTCGAGACAAACACGAGGAAATGTTCGCAGTTTGCGAACTATCGAACATGCGATGTTCGTTGCGAACTCTTGAACGCATTGAACCGAACGCCCATCCCTACTTGGGAAGCCCCGGCAGGCTGCCCTCTACAGTGCCTGATTAGAGGGCTGTGTCTGCCTGATGTTTTAGTAACAAGAATGTTTTATCCCATAGGCTTCATTGTTAAAAATATTCTCGTTTTAATTTAATATCTAATAAACCGTTGCTTATAATATTCTGCAGTAAAGAGTCGCTTTTATTTCTATTTTTTTTTTTTTAAGCATTTATACTTTTTTTAAAAAAAAAAAAAAAAATTGCCAACTTTTGGCGAAGTCCCAAAAAAGTTCGAAGTTCGTGAACTTTCGAACAGCCGATGTTCGATTCGAACTCCGAACAGATCTGAACCGAACGCTCCTCCATATTAGAGACCAGATAAAGCAGTGTTTCCCAAACCTGTAGTCAGGATCCACCAGCACACACAGACTTCATAATTGGAGTCATCCTATGTATTCACTTCATCATTAGAAATCCTTTGGGCTAAATTACATCGTATGACGATAGCAGTCATACGATGCGCATTTTCGTCCGTGATTTTTTTACGGATCATCAATAAAACACTTTTTGCGTCTGGGCGTTATGTTGGCCAGACATTAGCAGCGTCTGACGTCTCCTAATCCCGCACACACGCCGCTATGCGGACGCATCGCACTCTGTACGTCAGTATTAGCGGTTTGACGTTCTCGAAAAAATGCGTTTGTTTGCCACTTGAGTTGCGCGGACGGACGTTCGTGCGGCCGTTCTTCATATGTTGCCTGGAATTGGACGTCATTTGCTGCTAGCACGGCCGTGATTAAGTACGGCTAAACGCACGTTGAAACTGCGTTCGTCTGACCCTAGCCTAAAGCTGGTCGTCCGCCAGCACCGTATTGGTGCTATCATCCGATTTATCGTCTGAAGTCGTCCGACTGATCCTACAACATGGAGGTGAATCGACCCTCTTCCACTGCATCTAACCACCATCAGACGATTTCAGATGATTTTATGCGATTACAACAGATTAGCGATCCTTTCAATTTAAATTGAATTTGGTCAGATGAAATTGAACAATATGGTACAAGTTTACATGAAAAAGATATATATAAAAGATATAATTAAACCACCCTGGCGAGGCAGGAAAAAGATGCATTATATAGTAAAACCGCCGTGCGCAAATAGGATTCAATCTAAAAAATATTTTCGTTTTTACTCAACTGTTTATTATTTTTTTTTTTAATCCGCAGCAAAATGCCTTTTATTGAATCTTTCTTTTTTTTTTTAATTTTTTTTTTTTTTAAGGTGACATTTTGGGTTCTGATAATTTTTTCCAATTTAAATTTTTTTTTTTTTTTTTTTTGGGGGGAGGTGAGGGGTTTGTTAAAATAGACTTCATGTGGGCAATGGTTTTATTTGAATAGTTTTTTTTTTTAAAAAAAAAACCTAGCGATTAAAAGCTTTCTCTCTCCTGTTTATAGCTAGCATCCCATGAGTATTTGTTCTAGACAGGAATACCCCAGCCTGCGTGTCCCTGAAACTCACTGTTCCCATGATATTTCTGGAGTAATTAAATGGTCTGCACATGACTCAGCCCGGTAGTCACACAGACGAACTAGATTGGTTTTCCCATTCTTTTTAAAGTGACATTCTAGTCATTTTTGAGCTTGACATAAATAAATTCAGCATGTCAAAAAGGAGCATTTTCCTAATTTATTTTATTTATTTGCTATCTTTTACAGTTATTCCTGCATGCTTTCCCTCCTGACATAAAGAACAGCGCTGCACTTACCAGACAAGGCCCCTCCTGATTGATCTCTCATTTTAACCCTTAGATTGTTGTTACTCTTGCCTTCATTGCAGCACTGGGCTCATTTAGGCTAGGGTCAGACGAACACATTTTTCACGTCGTCTGTGAAAAAGTGTGTTCGAACGAATGGACGTATATTTTCACGAAATACGCGATAGCGGTCATACGATGCGCATTTTCGTCCGTGATTTTGTACAGATCATCAATAAAACCCTTTTTGCGTCTGGACGTTATGTTGGCCGGACATTAGCAGCGTCTGACGTCTCCTAATCACACACACACGCCGCTAGCGGACGCAGCGCACTCTGTACGTCAGTACTAGCGGTATCACGTTCTCGAAAAAATGCGTTTGTTTGCTGCTTGCAGTGCGCGGCCGCACTTCCGTGCGGCTGTACTTCGTATATTGCCCGTCATTGGCCGTCATTTGCTGCTACTACGGCCGTGATAAAGTGCGGCTGCACGCGCGTTCGCACTGCGTTCACATGACCCCAGCCTAAGTGTTGAGAAGCAAAATCACATTGGATGCAATCTGCAAAAATACAAGACCGTATACAGTCATGGCTGAAATTGTTGGCACCCTAAATTTTTTTCCAGAAAATCAAGTATTTCTCACAGAAAAGTATTGCAGTAACACATGTTTATTCCCTTTGTGTGTATTGGAACAAAACAAAAAAAGGGAGGAAAATAAGCAAATTGGACATAATGTCACACAAAACTCCAAAAATGGGCTGGACAAAATTCTTGGCACCCTTAGGCTAGGGTCAGACTAACGCATTTTTCACGTTGTCCGTGAAAATGTGCGTTCGAAGAATGGACGTATTTTTTCACGGAATACGCAATAGCGGTCATACTATGCGCAGTTTCATCTGTGATTTTGTACGGATCATCAATAAAACACTTCTTGCATCTGGACGTTATGTTGGCCGGACATTAGCAGCGTCTGACGTCTCCTAATCACACACACACGCCGCTAGCGGACGCAGCGCACTCTGTACGTCAGTACTAGTGGTTTAACGTTCTCGAAAAAATGCGTTCATTTTCCACTTGCGTTGCGCAGCCGGACTTTTGTGCGACCGTACTTCGTATATTGGCCGTCATTTGCTGCTACTACGGCCGTGATAAAGTGCGGCTGCACGCGCGTTCGCACTGCGTTCACATGACCCCAGCCTAAGTGTTGAGAAGCAAAATCACATTGGATGCAATCTGCAAAAATACAAGACCGTATACAGTCATGGCCGAAATTGTTGGCACCCTAAATTTTTTTCCAGAAAATCAAGTATTTCTCACAGAAAAGTATTGCAGTAACACATGTTTTGCTATACACATGTTTATTCCCTTTGTGTGTATTGGAACAAAACAAAAAAAGGGAGGAAAATAAGCAAATTGGACATAATGTCACACAAAACTCCAAAAATGGGCTGGACAAAATTCTTGGCACCCTTAACTTAATATTTGGTTGCACACCAATTTGGAAATAAACTGAAATACGTCGCTTCCTATAACCATCAATAAGCTTCTTACACCGCTCACCTGGAATTTTGGACCACTCTTCCTTTTGCAAACTGCTCCAGGTCTCTCTTATTGGAAGGGCGCCTTTTCCCAACAGCAATTTTAAGATCTCTCCACAGGTGTTCAATGGGATTTAGATCTGGACTCATTGCTGGCCACTTCAGCACTCTCCAGCGCTTTGTTACCATCCATTTCTGGTTTATTTACGTATATCTGGGGTCATTGTCCTGCTGGAAGAACCAAGATCTCGGATGCAACCCAGCTTTCTGACACTGGGCACTACAGTGCGACCCAAAATTAGGGATGCACCGATACCGATACTATTATCGGTATCGGTGCTGATACTGCCATTTGCACGAGTATTTGGTACTCGTGCAAAAGGCCCGATACACCCCCCCTCCCGATACCGGAAGCCAGCGCTGGACCGGCTTGCCAGTATCCGTGGGCTGGGGAAGCTGGCTGCTTGCATGAAAAGCATGTGGCCAGCGTTCCCTTCCGGCGGCAGCGATACTCACCCGTCTGAAGGTCGGGTCACGCAGCTGTGATGTGTTCACGCGGCCTCCAGCGCTTCTGTGACACTGCCTCTCGGCTGGAGGCAGCTTCACAGAAGCGCCGGCGGCCACGTGATCGCGCCACAGCCGTGTGACCGGACCTCAGGATAGGGGAGTATCGCTGCCACCGAAGGAACACTGGCCGTGTGCTTTTCATGCATGTGGCCAGCTTCCCCAGCGTATAGGTGAGAGCTGGGGGCAAGCTACATGTGCGGCTGGGGGCAATGTATATATATATATTGCCCCCAGCTCCCATGTATATACCCCCGAGAGTATATATATATATATTACAGTTGTGTTCAAAATTATTATGCAACTAAAATGACATCAATTGGTTTTGTAATACAGTAGTAAATGTTTCTTTTGTGAATTCTTCATTGACACAATTATTCAACCCCTTAAAGACTACCACTCTGAAAACACTTGAATGAACCTCTGTTCTTCAATCAGGTATTGAAAACACCTGTGGATGTCACAGAGCAGCAATAAAGCATAATAAGCACCAATTAGGCAGCTTTAAAATGACTGATACTCAGCTCCTTCTAGACATTTACTGGTGTGGTTACAAACATGGTGAAGTCAAGAGAATGGTCCAGTAAGAGAAGAGAAGAGGTGATTACTCTTCACAGGAAGGGCAATGGCTATAAAAAGATTGCAAAGATGTTAAACATACCAAGAGAGACAATAGGAAGCATGATTCGCAAATTCAAGGCAAAGGGCACTGTTGAAACGTTACCTGGTCGTGGCAGAAAGAAGATGCTGACTTCGACTGCTGTGCGCTACCTGAAGCGTAGAGTGGAGAAAAGTCCCCGTGTGACTGCTGAGGAACTGAGAAAAGATTTGTCAGATGTGGGTACTGAAGTTTCAGCTCAGACAATACGGCGCACACTGCGTAATGAAGGCCTCCATGCCAGAACTCCCAGGCGCACCCCCTTGCTGTCTCCAAAGAATAAGAAGAGTCGACTGCAGTATGCCCTAAAGTCATGTGGACAAACCACAGAAGTTTTGGGATAGTGTTCTGTGGACTGATGAAACAAAATTAGAACTGTTTGGGCCCATGGCTCAATGCTATGTTTGGAGGAGGAAGAACAAGGCCTATGAGGAATAGAACACCTTGCCGACTGAGGCATGGCGGGGGGTCAATCATGCTTTGGGGCTGTTTTGCTTCTGCAGGTACAGGGAAGCTTCAGCGTGTGCAAGGTACCATGAATTCTCTTCAGTACCAGGAGATATTGGATGACAATGTGATGCAGTCCGTCACAAACCTGAGCTTTGGGAGACGTTGGACCTTTCAACAGGACAATGATCCCAAGCATACCTCCAAGTCCACTAGAGCATGGTTGCAGATTAAAGGCTGGAACATTTTGGAGTGGCCATCGCAGTCACCTGACTTAAATCCGATTGAGAACCTCTGGTGGGACTTAAAGAAAGCAGTTGCAGTGCGCAAGCCTAAGAATGTGACTGAACTGGAGGCTTTTGCCCATGATGAATGGGTGAAGATACCGTAGATCGCTGCAAGACACTTGTGTCAAGCTATGCTTCACGTTTAAAAGCTGTTAGTACAACATCCTTTTACAGTTATAAGTACTAAGATTGAATGTCACTTGGGGGTTGAATAAAACTGATAATGATGTGAGCACAGAAAAGACATTTGTGGTTATTTCATTATAAATGTTGTTATATTTGTCTGACCTACACGTGCCTCTTTGATTTAATTGTAAGCAAGATGACTGAATGATCTAAATCAATGTCAAACCGGCCTAAACACTCAATTTCAGTGGGGGTTGAATAATTTTGAACACAACTGTATATATATTCTCTCGGGGGTATATACATGGGAGCTGGGGGCATTTTTATATGAGGTCTGTTCTTATTGGAAAGTGGTCACATGACATAAAAGTAATCGGTACTCTGTCTTAAAGTGGTATCAGTGCATCCCTACCCAAAATCCTTTGGTAATCCTCAGATTTCATGGTGCCTTGCACACATTCAAGGCACCCAGAGGCAGCAAAACAACCCCAAAACATCATTGAACCTCCACCATATTTCACTGTAGGTACTGTGTTCTTTTCTTTGTAGGCCTCATTCCGTTTTCGGTAAACAGTAGAATGATGTGCTTTACCAAAAAGCTCTATCTTGGTCTCATCTGTCCACAGGATGTTTTCCCAGAAGGATTTTGGCTTACTCAAGTACATTTTGGCAAACTGTAGTCTTGCTTTTTTAGGTCTGTCAGCAGTGGGGTCCTTCTGGGTCTCCTGCCATAGCGTTTCATTTCATTTAAATGTCGACGACTAGTTCGCACTGACGCGGATGCTCCTTGAGCCTGCAGGACCGCTTGAATTTCTTTTGGAACTTGTTTGGGGCTGCTTGTCCACCATCCGGACTATCCTGCGTTGCAACCTTTCATCAATTTTTCTCTTCCGTCCACCCACAGAGATTAGCTACAGTACCATGGGTTGCAAACTTCTTGATAATGTTTCGCACTGTGGACAAAGGCAAATCTAGATCTCTGGAGATGGACTTGAAAACCAAAATTGTGGAAAAATATCAACAATCTCAAGGTTACAAGTCCTCAGACAGTTCTCTTCTCTTTCTGTTGTCCATGCTTAGTGTGGCACACAAAGACACACAATGAAAAGACTAAGTGAACTTCTCTCCTTTTTATCTGCTTTCAGGTGTGCTTTTTATATTGCCCACACCTGTTACTTGCCCCAGGTGAGTTTACAGGAGCATCACATGCTTGAAACAATCTTATGTATCCACAATTTTGAATGGGTGCCAATAATTTTGTCCAGCCCATTTTTGGAGTTCTGTGTGACATTATGTCCAATTTGCTTTATTTTTTCCTCCCTTTTTTTTTTTTTGTTTTCCAATACACACCAAGCGAATAAACATGTGTATAGCAAAACATGTGTTACTGCAATACTTTTCTGTGAGAAATACTTGATTTTCTGGAAAAACTTATGGGGTGCCAACAATTTCGGCCATGACTGTATAAGGAAATATCCCACAACATAAGGGGGTGACTGAATACAATTGGCCACTCACATATGCACCATATACTCGGAGTCTATCATCCCCTAGGGCAGTGGTTCCCAACTGCGGTCCTCAAGTCCGCCTAACAGGTCAGGTTTTCCATATATCTGAAGCACAGCACAGGTGATATGGTTTACTGCTCAGTGATTGCAGGATTCAGTCAGATTTTTCTCCAAGGTAATCCTTAAAATCTAGCCTGTTGGGGGTACTTGAGGACCGGGGTTGGGGACCACTGCCCTAGGGGATCCTCCATGTAGTCAGAATATCTCAGCCAGACAGCAGGACCATATAACATAAAAAAAGATACAAAACAAAATAGTGCAGATCTAGTAATCTAACTAATATGTAAAGAAGAAACCGCTATTTAGTGCACTCTCATAACAAAAGCGATAGCAGCACAGCATAAAAGCATAAGGCTGGGCATCCACTGGATCCGTATTCGTGCGACGACATCGCACAAAGTCGTCCGTGTCGTCAGACCAATCCAACACTATTGTGAATGTACCATTGTCCATTGCATCAGACTTGTGACTTCCAGCGACTTTTGAAGTCTGCTGCAGACTAGCGATCAGACCAAACATTTTGGAAATATCACACATGCAACTCAGACAGCCAGACGATCAGGGAAGGAGATGGATGCTGAGAAGTTGATTAGGGGAGTTAGAAACACCATTATATTTCTTTTTTTGATATTTAAATTAGGGATGCACCGATACCACTTTTTTAAGACCGAGTACCGATACTCTTTAAAAAGTACTCACCGATACCGAGTACCGATACTTTTATGTCATGTGACCGCTTTCCAATAAGAACAGACCTCATATAAAAATGCCCCCAGCTCACGTGTATATTTCCCCCCGAGATGTACTATATAGAATGCCCCCAGCTCACATGGATTTGCCCCCAGGTTTCATGGATATGCCAGCAAAGAAACGAGAGATGAACTCTCAAAATGGATAGGAGTGCTGTATGAAACGTAACTTCCTATCCATTTTGAGAGTTCCTCTCTCGTTTCTTTTCTATTTTATATACCAGGTTTAATCCTACTTAGGGGTGCCCAGCCCAGAGATAATTGTTGCTTTGGGGCGGGGTGATTGTTGTCTCCACCACATGGTGGGGATTCCTCTTGTTCTTCATTTAATGGATATGCCCCCCAGGTCTCATGGATATGCCCCCCAGGTCTCATGGATATTGCCCCCATCGAATGCTGGGGAAGCTGGCCGCGTGCATGAAAAGCACTCGCCCAGCGTTCCCCCTCCGGTGGCTGCAATACTCACCCCTTCCGAAGGTCCGGTCGCACGGCTGTGGCGCGATCACGTGTCCTCCGGGCGCCTCTGACGCTGCCTCCAGCCAAGAGGCAGCATCACAGAAGCGCCGGCGGCCACGTGATCGCGCCACAGCCGTGCGACCGGACCTTCGGAAGGGGTGAGTATTGCTGCCCGCCGGATGGGAACGCTGGCCGAGTGCTTTTCATGAACGCGGCCAGCCTCCCCAGCCCCGCGGATACTGGCCAGCGCTGGGCCGGCTTACTTCCGGTATGGGGGTGGTGTGTGTATCGGGCCATTTGCACGAGTACGAAGTACTCGTACAAACGGCAGTATCGGCACCGATAACGATACTGGTGTAGCGCTCACTCCCGGAGGAGCCGCTGAATTAACCTCGGGTTAGTCTTACCGCACTAGGGAATAAATATACACCAGCACTGTTGTGGATTTTTATAGATTATATTCTTTACTGATCCCAATAAAGCAGCATATATAACGTAGATACGGTATTTAAACGACAGGATTTCGTAACGCGGGAAAAACACGCGGCGGCAAAAGAAAAAGACTAACCCCCTCAGTTCTGGAGTGTAAGTCCCGTGAAAAATAGCTCAAAAAGGTGTATGTGTATTGTCTCGGGTACCCGGGTACTGTATTCAACTGGCCAGTGAATGAAACAAACAATCTTCGACTAGTCACGTTGGGGCCCTGTGGATTTAAACATTACTGCAGCGTGCGTTTATTTTTGGAACTGCGGCCTGGGAGGCCTCTCACCCATCCGATAGACAAACTGCCCAGCACCCGATCAAGGATCTTCTCCCGCCGTGCACTGGGACTCTGTGCCGCTGGATCCACTCTCTGCTTGTCGAATCTCCGCAACAGGAACAACGATCCACTGCCGGCACTCCCAATAGATCAGCGCGGTCTCCTTACTCGGGGTCCAGCCGGAATCAGATTTCCATCCAGACCGCTCAGCGCTGCGTAGGTAGGTCTCTGCAGGGTCACCGTCCCGATCTCCAGCACCAGTGAGGCAGCGCCTGTACTCTGGCCTGGTCACGATCCGTGACTGTTTCACGTGCGTCCTCCACCTTTCACCGCTCAGCTCACTCTGCCTCTCCCCTGCAGGAGGCTGCTGATGTCTTTCCTCTTCCTACACCACCCACTTCCTGTACTCACGCAAAGCATGATGGAAATTGTAGTTCAGTTTATGTCCAGCATAGTCCATTATGTCTCTGTCTCCCTCTGGTGGCCATAATTAAATGCAGCAAACACAATCATTAAGCAGCGCTACACTGGTATCGGTGCATCCCTAATTTAAATGTATATTTTGTGTATAGGAGATGGGTGGGACTAGCCATGTTTGGATAGGGTACAGGGTGTATGAAATTTAGGTATTTTTTCAGCTGCGCAAAGGGATTAAAATTCACACACAGAACTAGCGCATCCAGCTCCTCCATATCCATTTTCGCACACGAAGGACTGCAGTGTTTCCAAAAGCAGAATGCAATAGTCTCAGAAAAAAAAGAGAACCAGAATAAACTTTTTTTTGGGTCCATAGTCGCTGATCGCTAGTCTGAGGCAGTGGACGACCCTCGTCAGACTGAGTCGCGCGACCGAAAGACATCATTTCTAGTCTGCAGACCAAGTCGGTTGCACGACTACGGATCCAGTGATGGCCAGCCTAAGATGACCAACCCAAACCATAAAGGGAGGATGAGGACTGTCCATTTTAACCCAGATTGAAAACTGGACATGGAAAACTGTGGAAAAAAAACACCCATCTTTATTTTTTCTTTTTACATGCCATTACTTCAAAGAAAAAAACCGCAGCGTGTGTTTTTATAAGGTGCTTTTATTTGTAATGTCTAAGTAATCTAGTGACAGCTTATGTTAGTGGTAGTGTACCTTTTTTTTAGTATGTAGTTTATCGTTCTTTTTTTCTCATGTGAGAAGTGACACAGGGCCCTATTCCCAGACTGACGCTAATCGCTCAAGCTGTACAACATAATGGCTACAGAATTTAGCTTAACACTTTCAAGTGGCAGGGTGTGCTATGGCGGGTGGGCCTAAACGCCGCAGGCTGGCATAGCATGCCCTGCAGCCCCCCCACAGACTCAATGTAAGTGGGCTGAAGGCCGACCACAGCATCAGCGGGGCATGTTTTGCTGTCTCGTTTCGCTAAGGTACCACCTTGCCACCGGGAGCCCATTTTTCCAATCGCCACACAAGCTTTGCTTGTGGCTCCTTAAAGATGGGTGGGCATCGCCTGTCAGGCCTGGCTAAATGCCGGCAAGGCATACAAGTACACCTCGCTGGCAGGTGGCGAGGCGCAGATCATTGGCTGCAGGGGGATGGCCTGAGTTCAAGCAGTCCCAGTGTAGCCAATGTCGCGCGTCGGCGTCTGCAGGCTGCAGGGAGGGGCCGAGGTGGCCCTATTGAAGACAGCAAGGTGTACCTGGACGTCCTGCATTTTCAAAGTCCTCCTGTCACCAGAACTGCATAGAACGTCCAGGGGCAGTAAGGGGTTAATGTAAATTAATCTCCCATTTATTTTATATAAAAGAGCCGTTAATTTGCTGCTAGCTGATTTAAGAACAAACTCCTATGTACACTTGGAGATAACAGTAGTGGCTGACGTTATCCACCTGCGCTTCACAAGTATTACAACTTGAGCTGCTGATCCAGTGACTCCCTCGCCATACAGCCATTGGCGAGACGCAAATGACAACGGGCTCGCCCTGGATTTCTCAATGTGTCGCTGTCCAGTAAGTGCTGGGTTGGAATAGTGTCCCTTGTTTTATCTATATATAACGTTGTTTCCAGTCGGGATTTTTTAAGCAGCTATAGATGTAGATTTATTTCATTAACCCATGGAAAAAACTTTGTATTTTAAACTCTGCCCAATCAAATGTTTAGACATTCGCTACTGAATGCTTTTGCAATAGAACAAAAAGTGGAGAGGGATAGAACCTAAGGGTCGCTTTAAAGGTCACCACGTGTCCACTATTTAACACTGGAGACGACGACACTCAAATCTACCCACTAACACGCTAGGAATTAATGGGATAAAGACTTTTTTTTTTCCCTTCCTAATAGTATGTATTATGTGAAATTTGGTTAGAAAATCTTTCCTTTTTATCCCCTACTGTGTTTTTTTTAAATAAAAAAATTCGGAGGCCTGTCCGTTGGCTGACCTAGGTCGTCCACAGACCCTTCCAGTGGAAGACCTGATCGTTCGTCTGACTACGGTTCCAGTGGACGGCCAGGCTTCATTCTGCTAGGATGCAATCTTGGAGGATGTCATCTCAATCATGCCGGCAGTTTTGGGCTTCCTTGCGTTCCACGGTGCGTTTTAACACCGGTCTCTGTTGAAATACATTCAGTATGCTCACATGTCTGTGATGCATGCCATCCTTTTACATTGGGTCTGCGGAGTTATGCTTGCACAGTGGCAAAAGATCTGTCCCTTTGACATTGGGAGGTAGCCTGGGAGAGCTGCTAGGGTGGCTACCTAGGCTCTGTACACCCTTTTGGCCCCAGGTCTCCTGGCCACGCGGCCCCTTCCATGGCCCTCGGTTCCCTTTAGGTTGCTGGAGTGAGCCAGGAATGCCACGATATGTTTGGCAGTCCCTCACTACCCTTTTTATCCCTTTTTTTTTTTTTTGTTTGTTTCCCTGGTGCCCCATCAGCGAACTCCATCGCTCTCTTTTGTTTTTGCAGGATGACCCTCCTGACGAGTTTCTACACCCCCCCACTATTTTCGGTTTTCTGTAGTTTCCTATGTGAACCCCTCCCCCTTATGTTTTCTGTGCTTTCTTTGTGAGTATCTCATTTGGACCTGTGAGGCCACCTGACTGGTCGGTCTGTGACCTTTTGTTTATTGCAAAATAAAAATTTTGAAATACAAAAAAAAATAAAAAAATGTCCCTGTTAAACAAATTCGCCTGAGAGATTTCCAGATGTTCTGGTTCATTTCAGCCCTTATTCCTGGTACAGTGAAAGACTATTATTGAAAAGGTGCTAGTAACCTCACAATGTGATTTCTCCCCCCCCCCCCCTGCTCCCGTGTGGTGTCCTGTTTTCAGTTTTTGGCATGACCAAACCTTTTGCCCTGAATTGTTTTTATAATCCTTTCAGGACATTTAAAAATGGCCTTTCACATTGCCTGGTTTGTGATCCTAGCAAAGCAAAAATATTGAGATGGAAATACACCCCCAAAACTATAAGGAATCAAACCTTGATGTGCAACTGTACATAAAGCTAGCATGCAGCAGACAAATGCAGGGTTTAAAAAAAAGGATATATCTATCCCATAAAAAGGAACATATAGGAGAGAGGCAGAAAAATAGAAGTATGGTAATATGTGTTTAAATAAGAATAAAATAAGTCACCAAATGCAGAATTGTGCAATAAGGCTCATATAAAAACCTCAGCCAGATAATCATCTGTCAACCATATGTTCTATAGGACAGCCACGGAAGCAGGAGGGGGACATTGCCAGGACCTCTGAAGAAATTCCAACTCGCATCTATCTTTTGCATGTATCTGTATAGCCTGCCTCTATACATCCAACAGATCAAAATGATCTCCCTCTTGATGTGCATATAAGGTAAAATTCCACAGAATCCATAAAGATCAAGCTCTCCTAATAAGTTTATTCAATCGACTTCCTCGAATGCAGTCAGCTCAAATAATCAGTACGTGTGTGTATATACAGTAAGTATACTAAACCAGGGCATCCTATTTGGAAAATCCTTACGGCCGGTTTAGGCTGGGGTCAGACCAGCGCACTTCAGAGTGGAAGGAACGTCCGTGAGAGTGTATGTTCCTTCCACTCTGACGCCCGTATGGCCACCTCGCTGAGCACAGTCAGTGCACTCAGCGCTGCAAAGCTTGATCCTCCTATGGAGGATTGCGCTTTGTAGCCCCGTCAACGCGTGTCTAGCGTTTTGATGGGGAGGCTTTGTGCACGGACGCTTGTAGCACACACATTTCATGCATGCGCTACTGCATTTGACCGGCTCTGTTGCAGTGTGTCAACGCTGGCACGTCAGTACGGGTGCACCTAGTGTGCTCGTCTGACACCGGCCGTAAACAGCCAGAATGAAAGTATCCCAGAAAAAACTGGAAAGGTGACTTTGTTGGGCATCATAAAGGTACAATGGCCTAGATCTTCTAAAGCCTATTGAAATCCTCTACTGGAAAAATGAAGAACTATAGAAATGCTAGTGCTAAGGGATATATTAACTGTAACTGGAAAAAAAAAAAGCCCGCTTCAACTTCAGGTAAATCTAACTTCTCCAATCACTCGGGTTGGTTCAGTAGAAAGATTACACTAGAAACATAGAAAAATGTCGGCAGATAAGAACCTTTCGGCCCATCTAGTCTGCCCAATTACATGGATACTTTACCTGGATTTATCTTTTGTTTAGGATAGCCGTATGCCTATCCCATGCCTGCTTAAATTCAATTACTGTTTTGGCCTCTACCACTTCAACTGGAAGACTGTTCCATGTATCCACCACCCTCTCAGTAAAATAATGCTTCCTGATGTTACTTTTAAACCTTTGCCCCTCTAATCTAAGACTATGTCCTCTTGTTTTGCTACTTTGTTTCCTTTTAAATATACTCCCTTCCTCTACCTTGTGGATTCCCTTTACGTATTTAAATGTTTCTATCATATCTCCTCTGTCTCGTCTTTTTTCCAAGCTGTACATGTTAAGATCATTAAGCCTTTCCTGGTAACTTTTCTCCTTCAAGCCGTACACCATTTTAGTAGCCCTTCTCTGAACTCTCTCTAAGGTGTCTATATCCTTCTGGAGATACGGTCTCCAGTACTGCACACAGTACTCCAAGTGAGGTCTCACCAGTGCTCTGTACAGTGGCATGAGCACTTCCCTTTTCCTACTGCTAATACCTCTCCCTACACAACCAAGCATTCTGCTAGCATTTCCTGCTGCTCTATTACATTGACTACTTACCCTTAGATCCTCTGAAATAATGACCCCTAAATCCCAACCCTCAGATGTTGAGGTTAGGACTGTATCAAATATTCTATATTCAGCCCTTGGGTTTTTACGCCCCAGGTGCATTATCTTGCACTTATCCACATTAAAACTCCATTGCCACAGCTCCGACCATTTTTTTAGTTTACCTAAATCATTTGTCTTGAATTGCATCAATAGTGTATTTACATAAAAAATGTTATGAAAGCTATTAGTCCACGTGTAACTTTTTATAAAATCCCACTCAATCTAGCAGGGATCCTATAACTTAATTACTCCAACTTTAAATCCAGAGTATAAAACAGACTTTACGTTCCATTCCACCTACAATCCAGAACAATTTATGTACAGAAGCTGTCAAACTAGTATAACATATCTACAGTAACGGAAATGTAACCCCATCTAATCTAATGGACATTGGTAACATTAAAGTACATATAGAATGGGCAATCTGTCATGCTGGTTCCTGCAGTGTGTTTCAAGAACCATGAGCAGAGACCGAAGGGATCTCTGATGCAAATAGATTCATAGGCTCCTCCTTTAGATACTTGGTCCATCCCACCTCCATGTGATATTCCTTAAGAGCACCTGGCTTCCTCCAGAGGAAAAGCTTCTAGGTTTTATACAGGGGGCTGGAAGTTTCCCAGGTGGGGTTGACCATAACCAGACTGATCAGTTTTCTTCTCCTTAGATCCTCAGGACCACCAGCCATTATAGCCCTTATGTCATATGTTAAGCAGGTAACCATGTGTAAGGCTATTCTATGGCCCAGTTCCCTTGGCATTATGTGAGGTACTGGGCGAACAGGAGCCCTTATTTTTCAGTGTTTTTCAAACCTTGTGATACCATACTACAGTTGCATCTGGTTGTTAGAGGTGAATATTCTAAGGAAGAAAGTTTCTCTGTACAAGAGTTTTTTTTAACCATTAAATGAGCACTTTAAACCTACATTTTCCCATTTCTTTTTTATTTATACCTTCTTATGACTTCCATTTGCGATCACTATTTTTTTTTTCTTGTTGCAACCTCATTATACTTGTTTGGATTTTTTTGTTTGTTTTTGTGTAGCCTGGTGGCCGCCTAGATTTTATTTCATTCTTCTCCATATACTGTGTTGTATACTCTTTGTACTTGGTGAATGAAAACACAATGGTACTTAGGGCTTATTGTCTGCACTTACACGTGCCTATAAAACTTGTCATATTTAGGAATGGTCTGTGCGTTCGTGTGAGCTCCTTCTAAGAAAACATTGTAAATTCAGTATGAAGCCAGCAAGAACTATTCAATCATATGAGATCTTTACATGAAGGTTATAGGGTTTCGCATACTCTTCCATCAAACTACTCTTCATTTGTAGCAGCCATTGTACTGCACAGGGCCACCTTAGCTGGTTTTATGGAGCTTTCTAATGCCTTTAATTTCCGATTTCTGCTTGCGGACCTAATGGTTGCCATTAGAAACAGTTAAACTTCTCATTTTTATTTTATTGCTGTTTATAAAATTTGACACAGTGCAGAAACAGGCAGGACCCTGCATGATTGCAACCACAGGCTTGTCTGGTTATAGGAGAGAAGGCGGCGTAGGAGGGCTCAGAGACAGCTCGATGGGTGGTAGAGCTCACTCGAGCAAAAGGCAAACATTCAGATGCTGGTAGGTGGTTGATCCACGGTGGGAATGTCCTTTTTTTCAATGAACAGTATATATATAATTACTGCAGCAGTTTACTGTGTTATGTCAAATATAAGGTGTTAGATTTAAAAAATATAACTTGCAGACCTTTTTTAAGCACCGAGAATATTCTATTTTAACATTTGCGGACTTGCTCAAAGAAAAAGGCAAGAATCCCAGAAATCGATGTGTTGTAACAAAAGTTGATTCTACTTGAAGTGTTCTAGTACTCGATCCGCAAGTTGATCCATAAAACCTGGCCTGCTAGGTGTACATGGGGGTCGGGAAACACTGACTTAGATGGAACTGTATCAATAAAATGGTAACCATACAAATGGTAGTAATATGGATGCAGGAGTGTTGTCTTGCGTTATTGAATTCCAGTCATTCCAATGTCACTGACCTGTCCTATATTTATACACCGCATTGTGGCCAATTAATTGTGTGACTTCTGTTGCCAATTTCCAACTTTTGCTATCGGCTATATATTAATCAAATCGTGAACATAAAGGGATGTTTTAGGTTTAAAATGGGGGTTTTACTGTCTCTTAAATCCAGCGCCTGGATCTGGAGTGCTGAAAGGGGCATAGGCGCCCAGCCAATCCAATGGCTCAAAGTGCAGGCACATTTTGAACGATGGTCATCTTTTGGTAATTGTAAGAGCCAACTAGACTTTTTTAGGAGCTAGGCACAGGTTTTTCTGAATAGGGGCCACAAGTAATATTCTAGGAGCCAGTGGCTAACTGCTTCCTGGCATTGCCTGTGCCCTGATACCACCAACAGAGAGATCCAATTCTATAGCTGGGGGGGTTAAGCCCCTGGAAGTGTATGCTCATTATGTATAGGAGAGGGAGTTGGGATATGGTCTTCACAGTTTATTCCTCCCTTCATGGATAATTAATTTCACTGTAACTGTATCTGATTTTATTTCATTTTTTTCTTCAACTCACTGTCCTACAAGTTTTTCTCCCACATTCTTTCTGTGTGTGGCGAAAACAAACAATCAGCAAAAATATATCCCATGAAGATGGAACATCTGGAATTTCTCAGAATAGCAAAAAAGAGCAGAACGCAATAAGCTTGGCCAAGACTGTAAAAGATAAATCACATTATTCTGGGATGGGGGGGGGGGAAATCTCCATCCAGAGACTTTTATTTAGGAGATGCTCCTGTGTTTTACATTTTGCATGTGTGCTTGTTTTAGATGGAAAAGGACACATATCTCTTGTGATAAGTCTCATCCCAACCTCCGTTTTTAATTTTAGTGTTTTTCATCCGCGTTGCCTGACCTAAAAGGCGAGCGAGCGGAGGCAATTCCAATTTGACAAGTAGCGTTGCAGAATGTTAAAGACAACAAGATGAACTATGCTGGAAATGGATGCTGAAGGCCATACTCTTCACTAATCCCACCCTGTCATAATACAGTTTTATCTTGTTTGACTTCCAGCTCTTACCATTTGTAGTTATTTAGACAGTCTCTTGTAGGAATTATCCCTTGGATCCTCTTCTATAATGAGAGAATTAATTCTAATAAACATCATGGTGATGTTGTCCAGGGATGGACTACTGGAGGTCTGGAGACGTTTTGTAGCCCACCATGTGTTTTTCCTTTACTGGTCTTACTTTAATATTTAATAGATGAATATTTTATTATAATATAAGCTGCATGGCATATTCTGTTCTTTGCCTTGTATTAATGCACGTTTGCACTTGGTAGTGGGCCACTGGTAATTCCCTGCTTGCAAATTGCGATTCCAAGTCAACCTGTGACTACTTAAATTACATGGAGTGGTCAGTGTGTAAAATAGCCCTTTGTGTCTATTTAGCAGCTCAAGTAATCGGCCCACATTCATATTTATAAATCTTAAGGCATCCAGCTAATGTATTTAATCAATGGCCTCATTCACAAATACGCGTTATATATATTTTTTTGCGTATGTGCGCGCACATACACGCGTAATAAAGTTTGGTTTTCTTTTTTAAGACCCTGGTGTTTTTGGCCCCCTGGTATCGAGTGTGGCTCGATGTTAACCTTCAGTACTGAAAGCGTTAACCCTGAGCCACACTCGGGCTGCCGCTGCATACATTACCTCTCCCTGCGCTCCCTCGCTGACCCCTGCTGTCTCCTCCGGCAATCGTGGAGTTTTACTTCCTGGTTCTCTTCACGCGAGAAGGCAACCAGGAAGTAAAAGTCCGTGATCGCCGGAGGAGACAGCGGGGGGTCAGCAAGTTAGTGCAGGGAGAAGTAATGTATGCAACGGCAGCCCGAGTGTGGCTCGGGGTTACCTCTTTCAGCACTGAAAGTTAACCCTGAGCCATACTCTGGAACACCGTCGGGGGTTAAACTTGGTAAAGTACGCGTGTATACGTGCACACGCACACGCACACACAAAAACTGAGAAATACGCTGCCGGGACACAGCTCGGTTCCATTCCGTTTTTGCGCGCGTTTGCGCAATGCAAATATACGGCTCCATAAGCGGCTATGTGTATGGAGCCATTTATTTGCACATATTCCATACAGTACAATACGCACATACACGCTTATACGTGCATATCAGTGTGAATGAGGCCTTAAAGTCTGCCATGTGTCCTATGCTGTAAGCATTACATTTTAAAGGGACACCGTCACTTAAGCTGTAACTAGATTGCTTGTGAATTACAAATGAAACCACATTATTAACCCCTTCACTGCTGATGACGTGTGGGACACGTCCTCAGTTACTCCCGCTGTATGCTGAGGACGTCATCAGCTTTGCGGGACCCCCGTCGGAGATACTCACCTCTCTGTCCGGGTCCCGCGGCGGTCTGACTTCAGCGTTCTCAGACGCTGAAGTTAAGACCCGCCCGACGTCAATGACGTGATTACGTCATTTCCAGGCGACACCCCCCCCCCCCCACGGCAATGTTCGGATCCCTCTCCCTCCTGATTGGGAGGTCCCACAAAGAAAAGCCAGGCACCGCTTAAAAGGGGAGACACAACCCCCCTCAGAACAAACAACCCCCCCATCTGCACCGGGCAGTGAGGGGTTCCCCGGCTATCTGACGTCATCACGCTATGCGTGATGACGTCAGGCAGCGAGGGGGGGGCCCGGGGGTGGAGAAGCCATCCAAGATGTCGGCCCCCACCGGAGCTAGGCCGCACTTCGGCGCCGCAAGGCGCTTAAGTGCGAACCGTTACCTAAGGGGTTAAAGCCAAGCACCGCTTAAAAGGGGAGACTCTCCCTTTAAGCGGTGCCTGGCTTTAACCCCTTAGGCACCGGTTCGCACTTAAGCACCTTGCGGCGCCGAAGTGCGGCCTAGCTCCGGTGGGGGCCGACATCTTGGATGGCGGCTCCACCCCCGGCCCCCCCTCGCTGCCTGACGTCATCACGCATAGCGTGATGATGTCAGATAGCCGGGGAACCCCTAACTGCCCGGTGGAGATGGGGGGGGGGTTGTTTGTTTATTTGGGGGGGGTTTGTATCTCCAGAACCGTGGCAGCTAGGGGTCATGGAGGGTGTCATTCGAACGGCCTGAGCATGGCCTTTCGAATGATACCAAACGTGACCAGGTATAAAGTAAAAAAAATTAAATCATAATAATAAAAAAAAACATGTATTTTGTGTGTTGTTTTTATTAATGCAGCAATATTATTCACATTTCAATTATAATGTGAACAATGATGCTGCACTAATGATTTTTTTCTATGGGGTGCGTTTGCTAAAAATCACGTAATTCCGCCCCAAAAAATTTAACAAGTCCCCATTTCAAATTTTTGTACAAGCGCACCCCATAGAACATATACCGCAAATGTTCATGTGATAAAATGTGAAAAAAACCACTTTACGCACTGCAGATGATTTAAAAATTCTAATTTTACTGCATTTTTTGTTATAATATACAGGCAGGACATGACGTATACATATAAAAATGATATATTCTCTGCTGAGTCTGCCGGAAAGAACGATATATAATATGTCTGGGTCGTGTAATAAAATGTGACTTCAAATCTCGTTTAAACATGAGGAGCAAAAGCGGTAAAAATGAGCTCAGCACACAGCAGTGAAATGCCTCAGCAGTGAAAGGGTTAAAACACATACTGTTTTTTTTTTCTTTTCTTTTCTTTGAAATAATTGTATGTAAAAATGAAAGATGGAAGTAGGTATTTAATTTCTGGGTTCCAGTTTCTGGATTTTTTTTTTTCCAATGATGCAACATTTACCAATAGCTTTATGGCTCTTGTTTAGTTTAATCTACAATATTTACCGGTTAATGAGGTAGAGCAGGGAATGTTTAGACAAGGCTATTGTTCTTGATACAATATGATTATCATTCTCCAGGCTACTTGAGAGAAGAGCTGCCAGATGAATGAGATCACAAGGAGCTTAGGCTGGGGTCAGACGAGTGCACTTTTTGAGTCCCTCTGACCCCACTGTTTGCTGTCCGTCGTAGCTTTTCAAAGGAGTTAATAGAGAACAACACATGGAGTATGTGTGCTTTTTTTCACGCGCGGGCAACGCATGTTGTAACGGACGCCAAAATGGCATCAATGTGAAAAAGCTACACGGACGTAGAGAAACCCCTGCATAGTTTTTTTTTCTTCTCAAAATCTGTCAAAACTAACTGATACAATGTAATCACAATCTCATCCGTTTATAAAGTGCATCTGTTACTGTGTGCAATCTTTGCGCTTGTTTTACCCCAGCCCAGTGGCGTAACTAGAAACCTGAGGGCCCCGGTGCAAGAATCCATGAAGGGCCCCCCCAACCCCCCCCAAAAAAGATCCATATTTTTACCTTTTTTTTTTCCTGCAATATAAAAAAGATAGTATTGCCCCCAGCTCACATGGACATATATATATTGCCCCCAGCTCACATGGACATATATATATATATTGCCCCCAGCTCACATGGACATATATATATATTGCCCCCAGCTCACATGGACATATATATATATTGCCCCCAGCTCACATGGACATATATATTGCCCCCAGACCACACATGGATATATTGCCCCAGCTCACACATGGATATACTTCCCCAGCACATGGATATACTGCCCCAGCACATGGATATACTGCCCCAGCTCTGCCCCAGCACATGGATATACTGCCCCAGCTCATGGATATACTGCCCCAGCTCTGCCCCAGCTCATGGATATACTGCCCCAGCTCATGGATATACTGCCCCAGCTCTGCCCCAGCTCATGGATATACTGCCCCAGCTCTGCCCCAGCTCATGGATATACCGCCCCAGCTCTGCCCCAGCTCATGGATATACTGCCCCAGCTCTGCCCCAGCTCATGGATATACTGCCCCAGCTCTGCCCCAGCTCATGGATATACTGCCCCAGCTCATGGATATACTGCCAGTGCCCCAGCTCATGGATATACTGCCCCAGCTCTGCCCCAGCTCATGGATATACTGCCCCAGCTCTGCCCCAGCTCATGGATATACTGCCCCAGCTCTGCCCCAGCTCATGGATATACTCACCTCCTCTGCTGCCGCCGTTGTTCCTCTGAGGTGAGCGGCCGCTGAAAGCATGCAGCCTGGCCGCTCACCGGAAACCACCTGACCAGCGCAGCCGAGTTCTCGCGAGATCTCGTGCGCTGGTCAGCTAGTTCCCATCCCACGCGAGCGGCCAAGCTGCAAGCCAGCGGGCCGCTCGCAGGGAGGGGAACAGCCAGCGGCGCTGCTCCCAGATTCCGGCGCTTTTTGCCAGAATCTGGCGGCGGTGCTGGGCCCCCCTCCAGCGGCGGAATGCCAGGGCCCGGTCGCAACCGCGACCGCTGCGACCCTGGTACTTCCACCACTGCCCCAGCCTTAAGACTTCTAATCTACCACATGGTTTCGTCCTTTGAATATATCCCACACAATACAATGATGTGAGTCGGCTGCCAGACCCATAGAGCCCATTATATGGTCAAAACCACAAAGTGAGGACCAAGTGATGTAAAGATACGGGGGAGGGGTGCAGTTTACAATGCAAAAGATCACACAATGGATGCCCCCAGTGACACACCTAGAGGAAAATATTTTCTTAAAGGGACATGCATGCTTTGCTAGTGTGCCATTTAAAACGTGTAGTCCCATTTAGGCTAGGGTCAGACGAAAGCATTTTTCCCCGCGAACGTGAAAAAGTGCGTCCGAACGCATTGACGTATTTTTTCACGGAATGCGCAAAAACGGTCAGATGCGCATTCTCGGGCGTGATTTTGTATGGATCGTCAATAAAACTCTTTTTGCGTCTGGACGTTATGTAGGCTGGACATTAGCAGCGTCTGACATCTCCTAATCACGCAAACACGCCGCTATGCCGCAGCTGCGCACTCAGTACGTCAGTACTAGCTGTTCAGCGTTCTCAGAAAAATGCGTTCAAATTCCACTTGCGTTGCACGGCCGGACTTTTGTGCGGCCGTACATCGTATATTGCCGTCATCTGCTGCTAGTGCGGCCGTAATTATGTGCGCCAGAACCCACGTTAAAAGTGCGCTGGTCTGACCCCAGCCTTAGAGTGAGCGAGTAATCCCATTCTATTGCGTGTCACTATTCTCTAATCTTGTGCAATGTTTACAAATGAACTACCCAATCACACGCATCATAAGACAGTTTTGCCATAAAGCTCATCACAGATTTCCTGCTCACGCGACATGAAGCCGGTGACCCGTAACATATGGCAGATTTCTAGCCATTCATTATTCAGCTAGTTAATTTGTAAATTGTAGCACTTGTGCTGTTGTATGGTTCTAGTTAGATGTCCTTGATCAGGATCAAACACTATTTATTCATTGTACTAGTCGAAATGCTACTAGATGGATAATGTATAAGAAAATGCAAGCCCCTACCTTCATGTGTTAATCAAAAATGTCAACGGCATCTGTAAATCCGTTGCACACCCCAAATCCTTCTGGTTTATGCAGGAGTTTTGTTCAGTTTCTGGTTGTTTGCTGGTCAGAGTGTAGCCGGAGTCAGACAGGTTCACTTTCAGAACGGCGCCGGACCAGACACAAGCAAGGATTGTCCAAACACGAGTCTCTTCAGGAAAGGCAAGAGTTTATTGTGTCGTCACACAAGTGCTCACACAGGATTGAATCGCTTAGAGTGAGCCCCGATTACACAGAGACATGAGGTTTTATGCCCCAAATACATAATTAGGTACATCCCCATTAGCCCACCTCCCTATGACACTCTATTCCACCCCACGTGGGTTAATACCTCCCATCATTAATTCGAACACAAAGAACATTCCACATATAACTATAAATTGATACACTTCTCGTTAGTTTGACAGTCTGTGATTTGTTTGTGCTGTCTTTCTCCGGGGAGTGCCTCCCTCCCTATCGGCTATGTTTATTCAGATGGCCTGGGGCCGGTCTTCTATACTCCTTCGTCTTTTCACGGGCCCAACGACCTTGGAATATCTACTTCTCCATGCTAAAAACAGCAAAGATCTTTCATAAGGCTTTAATTGCTTTTCTGCTAATCTAAACGCATTCCTAAATTTCTACGTATACCTCATTCTAGTCTCAGCTACAAACCTGTCTAGTTATATACAAGTGAACCAATATTCTGAACAAGATGGCCGCCTGTGTACAATGGCGGCCGTCTTCCAGCCTATTTCCACTTCAAGAGCACTACAGGAGCCGGGCCAACATTAAGGTGAGAATGCATGCCAGGCTAAGGGACCAGGGCACCACTGGTGACATGGTAACATAGAGGACACATTCCCCATGCAGTTACGTCTACGCCTAGTGCGCATAGATTCCTCCCAATACTGGGTGCAATATCGTTACATATGCCAAGCTATGATTTTTGTACGTCTGCAGTGTGGAGTCTATTCAGGAATCTCCTTGTCTGATAAATAATACTTGTCCTGTATGAGCTTCCCAGGCGGTTCCAGTTTATCTAAGATGGTATCGCAGTCTGAGAATGTTGATGGAGAGAATGTGAAGTTGATCTTTGTCAAATAATTGGCAAACTGTCCAAAACTCAAGTTTTAACAGCAAATCTGCTTGTTTTTTTTGTTTTTTTTTTTGTTTTTTTTTGTGCTCTCCTGTTCGCCGCACTACAGCGCGTTTTATTCGCCAACCCTGTGGTGAATTCAGCATTCACCACAGGGTCCCCCGAAGTGTGGTGAATCGACCCCCCCCCCCCCGAACGCATCTGAAAAACCACCGAATGCATCCGATGATCTGCCAAACAGACCGCAGACTCAATCCGAAAAGAGCCGACCAGCTGCTGGAAGAAGTGGACAAGCTGCCAAACGAAACCAAAAAAACACCACTGCAAATTTTTTAAAAAACAACTTTTTAAAACCCACACTATAAAACTACTGCGTGACCATAATGTATAAGGTCCTATGAATAATAAAAAGGTCTGTTACACAAAGCTATTTTAAAAAAAATCTGAGGAAAAAGATTCTCACAAAAAATAGCCTTTTTGCTGCAAATGAAATGAATAAATATATAAGAAAAAAGGAATTTATTTTCATTGAAACCGAATGGCATTCGCCTGTTGAATGAAACCACTGAAAATCATGGAATTTCACTGACATTTCTGTTACTAGATTAACCATTACTTCTCTATGGGGAATTTCACTGCTGCCGAACAGCACTGTATTTCACTGGCAGTTTGCCAATATTTGAATAGCTGAATGCCCACGTAATTGCACCGTATGGGTAAATTCACTGTTCGGTTCAATTTCGTGACCAATTCGGTGCACTCTGAATAACCCCTTTAGTTCACTCAGTGTCAGACCCAAGCAGCCGAGGAGCTCATTTTGCAGAAATGTACGCTTGAACGGGTCAACAACTGTGCAAAGTGTGTGTGTGTGTGTGTGTGTGTGTGTGTGTGTGTGTGTGTGTGACATCCCAATCACAAACACTATATTGCCAAAAGTATTCGCTCACCCATCCAAATAATCAGAATCAGGTGTTCCAATCACTTCCATGGCCACAGGTATATAAAATCAAGCACCTAGGCATGCAGACGGTTTTTACAAACCTTTTGTAAAAGAATGGGTCGCTCTCAGCTCAGTGAATTCCAGCGTGGAACTGTGATAGGATGCCACCTGTGCAACAAATCCAGTCGTGAAATTTCCTCGCTCCTAAATATTCCAGTCAACTGTCAGCTGTATTATAAGAACGTGGAAGTGTTTGGGAACGACAGCAACTCGGCTACAAAGTGGTAGGCCATGTAAACTGACGGAGCGGGGTCAGCGGATGCTGAGGCGCATAGTGCGAAGAGGTCGCCAACTTTCTGCAGAGTCAATCGCTACAGACCTCCAAACTTCATGTGGCCTTCAGATTAGCTCAAGAACAGTGCGCAGAGAGCTTCATGGAATGTGTTTCCATGGCCGAGCAGCTGCATCCAAGCCATACATCACAAAGTGCAATGCAAAGCTTCGGATGCAGTGGTGTAAAGCACGCCGCCACTGAACTCTAGAGCAGTGGAGACGCGTTCTCTGGAGTGACAAATCGCGCTTCTCCATCTGCCAATCTGATGGACGAGTCGTCTGTGTTTGGCGGTTGCCAGGAGAACTGTACTTGTCTGACTGCATTGTGCCAGGTGTAAAGTTTGGAGCGGGGATTATGGTGTGGGGTTGTTTTTCAGGAGCTGGGCTTGGCTCCTTAGTTCCAGTGAAAAGAACTCTGAATGCTTCAGCATACCAAGACATTTTGGACAATTCCAGACTCCCAATTTTGTGGCAACAGTTTGGAGCTGGCCCCTTCCTCTTCCAACATGACTGTGCACCAGTGCACAAAGCAAGGTCCATAAAGACATGGATGACAGAGTCTGGGGTGGATGAACTTGACTGTCCTGCACAGAGTCCTGACCTCAACCCGATAGAACACCTTTGGGATGAATTAGAGCGGAGACTGTGAGCCAGGCCTTCTCGTCCAACATCAGTGTGTGACCTCACAAATGCGCTTCTGGAAGAATGGTAAAAGATTCCCATAAACACACTCCTAAACCTTGTGAACAGCCTTCCCAGAAGAGTTGAAGCTATTATAGCTGCAAAGGGTGGACCGACGTCCTATTAAACCCTATGGATTAGGATGTCACTTAAGTTCATATGCGAGTCAAGGCAGGTGAGCAAATACGTATGTATGTATGTTATGTATGTTATGTATGTATGTTATGTATCTATGTATGTATTTATGTAATGTATTTATTCATGGCTGAAATTGTTGGCACCCCAGACATTTTTCCAGAAAATCAAGTATTTCTCACAGAAAAGTATTGCAGTAACACATGTTTTGCTATACACATGTTTATTCCCTTTGTGTGTATTGGAACAAAACAAAGAATGGGAGGGAAAAAAGCAAATTGGACATAATGTCACATAAAACTCCAAAAATGGGCTGGACAAAATTCTTGGCACCCTTTCAAAATTGTGGATAAATAAGATTGTTTCAAGCATGTGATGCTCCTGTAAACTCACCTGGGGCAAGTAACCGGTGTGGGCAATATAAAAATCACACCTGAAAGCAGATAAAAATGAGCGAAGTTCATGTAGTCTTTGCATTGTGTGTGTGTGCCACACTAAGCATGGACAACAGAAAGAGAAGAGAACTGTCTGAGGACTTGAGAACCAAAATTGTGGGAAAATATCAACAATCTCAAGGTTACAAGTCCATCTCCAGAGATCTAGATTTGCCTTTGTCCACAGTGCGCAACATTATCAAGAAGTTTGCAACCCATGGCACTGTAGCTAATCTCTCTGGGCGTGGACGGAAGAGAAAAATTGATGAAAGGTTGCAACGCAGGATAGTCCGGATGGTGGATAAGCAGCCCCAAACAAGTTCCAAAGAAATTCAAGCTGTCCTGCAGGCTCAGGAGCATCAGTGTCAGCGCAAACTATCCGTCGACATTTAAATGAAATGAAACGCTATGGCAGGAGACCCAGGAGGACCCCACTGCTGACAGAGACATAAATAAGCAAGACTACAGTTTGCCAAAACGTACTTGAGTAAGCAAAAATCCTTCTGGGAAAACGTTTTTTGGACAGATGAGACCAAGATAGAGCTTTTTGATAAAGCACATCATTCTACTGTTTACCGAAAACAGAATGAGGCCTACAAAGAAAAGAACACCGTACCTACAGTGAAATATGGTGGAGGTTCAATTTTGTTTTGGGGTTGTTTTGCTGCCTCTGGCACTGGGTGCCTTGAATGTGTGCAAGGCATCATGAAATCTGAGGATTACCAAAGGATTTTGGTTCGCACTGTAGAGCCCAGTGTCAGAAAGCTGGGTTTGTGTCCGAGATCTTGGGTCTTCCAGCAGGACAATGACCCCAAACATACGTCAAAAAGCACCCAGAAGTGGATGGCAACAAAGTGCTGGAGAGTTCTGAAGTGGCCAGCAAGGAGTCCAGATCTAAATCCCATTGAACACCTGTGGAGAGATCTTAAAATTGCTGTTGGCAAAAGGCGCCCTTCCAATAAGAGACCTGGAGCAGTTTGCAAAGGAAGAGTGGTCCAAAATTCCGGGTGAGAGGTGTAAGAAGCTTATTGATGGTTATAGGAAGCCACTGATTTCAGTTATTTTTCTCCTAAAGTGTGTGCAACCAAACATCAAGTTAAGGGTGCCAAGAATTTTGTCCAGACCATTTCTGGAGTTTTGTGTGACATTATGTCCAGGTTGCTTTTTTTCCTTCATTTGTTTTGTTCCAGTACACACAAAGGGAATAAACAGGTGTATAGCAAAACGTGTTACTGCAATACTTTTTTGTGAGAAATACTTGATTTTCTGCACATATTTCTGGGATGCCAACCGTTTCGGTCATGACATAGATATATATATCTATCACACAATCTCTTTGTACAGCAGGTGATCCAGTGGTCTACACGGAGCAGGGAGCCCGTTGCTCTGGAGTGATCATGGCTCCCAGTGCCGCTGGGCCTGACACAATAAGGATATCCTTATGGTAGAAGTTATGAGAAGATCTGAAAATACTTGTTATGGTTCTGAGTATTTTTTTTATTTTAATGAAGCGTGTTGTATTTCGACTTCGTTAGAATTGTCGATTGATAAAAAGACCATTTGTTTTTCTATAGATTGATTTTCTTTTTGTTGCTGTTTTTTTTATTTATTTTCTTAGCCCTGAAACCTCAGAAATAGAACCATAAGCCTATAAATGCCACTGGATGACTTGTATGGAAGATTGGAAATCGCTCATCACTCTTGTCATTAGTAGTAGCTGATCAATTTTACCAAGCCATTAAAAATTCAGGTTTAGATGAAGCCTTCTGTGCCCGGGAAATGCAGAATTTTCATATTCTGTGTTTCACGTACCCTCAGAAGTGCTGAAGGATTTGACTGCTTTCACCGAGCAAGGAATAGTAATGGCACATATCTCCCCTATGATTGAAGGATGACATCAGCGTAACATGTCTTCCTGATCTCTTGGTACTGCCACATGGCTTTTACAAAGCTCCTTTTTGACCATCTGTTTCTGTCAAACCATTTGATTTATATCACAATAGTGGATTGAACTTAAATGAAAATTCTGACCTCAGAGTACAAGCAGCAAAGGTTTACTGCCAGGAAGAGCCATAAAGCACATGTGCATGTATTTTTGACTTATTCCCCTATAACTTGGGAATCGGGCACACTTTTAATAATAAACACATACACGCCACTTTAACAAATATCACTGTACACACATCAGCCACTCTCACACACTCTCATCAAATGACGTCCGCAAAGATCCAGGACCTGCACCTTACTTGCTATACCACAATACAAAAAGACAGTGTCTCGGTCCTCATTTTCCTACAGAGCACCACAATTATGGAATAACCTCCCAGACACCATCAAATCTTAAATCACTCAAAAGCTCCTTACTAACATACCTCCAATACAGAATGCACCTGTAAACATGTAACCTAGTGACTATATTTCCTACATATTTTTCTGTTAATCTGTATATTTGTGTTTTTTAATATCTTGCATTGTATTACTTTGTATTTCTGTAACTGTAACACTTCAATGTTCTTGAACCCAGGACATACTTGAAAACGAGAGATATCTCAATGTATCCTTCCTGGTAAAATCCTTTATAAATAAATAAATAAATAAATAAATCTAATAAACTTCTTAAATGAGCATCCTTGGTCTCCATGTGCATAATATACAGTTTTAAAAAATATTACATATATGCTTAAAGACACTATATTCAGATTCACTACTTAATACTGTCTGATTGCACTTTCTTTAGCTCCCTGACCCCTCTCCTTTTGGCTGGGGGGGGGGGGGTGGTGTTCTTGGAGGACTGAGTCAGCCCTTTGAGCACAGGGTCTTTGTTCCACCCAGAACCTGAATGCTAAACTCAGGCTTGATCTTTTTTGGCAGCTAGTTCCCACCGATGTCTCTCGGTGCACTCCGGCATGAACTACTACTTTTAAGGCTCCTTTTATTTCCCTATGGGGCATTGAGCATGCTAGGAGGATGTATCTTAATTTGCATCTAGCTCTAGACTCTGGATTCTATGTTGGATTATCCTCAAAATGCAGTTTGTTACTGTTACATTTTTTTGGGAGATGTCGTGCTGCTTTCCAGTTCTGATTTCTACAATCTAATCTGTTTACTTATACATGTATTGTTACGCCCGTCACTTCTATTAAAGAAGTTGGCCATGTCCAAGACACTTCAAAAGGAATATTCTAGTTACCTTTAGGCTGGTGTCAGACGATCGCACTGTGCGTCCGTGCTGAAGTGCTTCCCAACATCCGTCGCAGCGTTGCAACGCTGCGATGGGGCTGGCCTCATGCTGTTGGGCACGACTACGGCCGTGCTGCAAGCCTCCCCATCGAAACGCTACGATGTGCGTTCGGGGCTGCAAAGCGCGATCCTCCATAGGAGTATCGAGCCTTGCAGAGCTGAGCGTATTAACTGCGCTCAACGAGGTGGCCAGACGGGCTTCAGAGTGGAAGGAATGTCCTTCCGCTCTTAAAAACACTCGTCTGACCCTGGCCTTAATCCTATTTATTCACCAACATTCAGTGTAGTGCAGAGGGACTCTGCTTCCTTCTCCTTTTATCTATCTAACTCGCCGTCGGGTGTGCACATTTCTGCTTTCCTTTGAATAGGAGAGCATAGGTGTAATGTTGAAGAATACAGAACGTTCAGGTGTAGAACACGATTCATCCACAGCTGTAGTTTCAGCAAGAAGTTTAGAAATATGTTAATTTTGTAAATCAAACATTTTTGTCAAAGACTAATCTAGTTTTCATGAGTTATGATGACGAACAAATCTATTTACATTTTCATTGACTAATATTAGAGGAAAATGTTTGGAGGAACTAATTTTGTTTTAGTCCTTTGACTAAAATGCCATTTTAGCTATAGTCATATTTTAGTTTACTAAATTAACACATGTTAGAAGTGGTATTTTATTTTGGCAAGCTGTTTCAGACTTAACCCCTTCAACTGCTGAGCCATTTCATCCCCTGTGCTGAGCTCCTTTTAATAGTTTTGTGTTCATCATGTTTAAGTGTGACTTGAAGTCATGCTTTATTAGAAGACCCAGACATATTTTATAGCCATCTTTTTCGTCAGATTAAACATCTATTCCTATTATTTGTATACGTCATATTCCGTCAGAATACTAGAACAAGAAAAATTAAAATTTCCATCAGATCTCCGGAATGACAAGGGGGACCATATTGGACTTGTTTAAAGGAACACATATTGCCATTTCATGCAGATGGGAGCACAGGTTAAAGTGCTGCCCTGCAACATGTATAATTCATATGCTGCAGGAAGAAAATCAAGGCAGGTCACCTGGGAATCCTCTTTGACTTCAAACCTGCAGCATATAGATTTTGCATGCCGCAGAGTCCCATTCTTCATGCACTTCCCATCAGCATGAATACATTAGATGTGTCCCTTTAAACATGGCTGTTGTTGTCACCCTAGTAATAACACATTGTTTCATCGCCTCCACACTTGTTGGCAACATGGGAAGTGAGATGGGGAGTTAGTGCAGCATCATTGTTCACTTTATAATTGAAAAGTGAGCAAACGTATTTTTTCTTTTACAAACCCTGGTCATATTTGATATGGCATTTCCAATGATACCATGCATGACTCTCTAGCAGTTGGGGTTCAGGAGATACATGGGTTCAAAGGACCCCATGTCTCCTCCATAGGGAATCCCTGCTCGGCCAAGTAGAGGTCTGTGGCCGGGGGGGGGGGGGAAGAGATGGGAAGCAGGAGCTCAAGTGGAGAGTAGTGCCAGTAGAAATTTATTAAGTGGGAGAAAGCAGACCCCACTAGATTAGAATTGGCGTATGTTTTTGAATTCAGCGCACACATTCGCGATGACGTAGTGGCTGGGTGGAGACCTCATGGGTAGGGCTGACCTGCAGGATGTTGGCCCCCAAGGAAGAAGTCCGGTCGACTTCAGTGATGGGCTGGAGTCCTCCTTTTGTATGCAATGAGGAAACTGGGGGACGTCTCCAGCGCGTATTCTGCAACAAAGAGGTTAAAGACTTTAACAGTGAATTTAGTAGCCTACATATGTCACGTCCTCCGGGGTTCATCCAAAGGTTCATAAAAGATTGATTTGTACTGTCTGGTCTCCCATTCCTGTGTTTATTAGATGGAGCATTGTCAGATTGCTGCTAATACACCATTGTGACACCTCCTCCCCTACAACACATACTCCAGGTGCGTCACCCGTTTCCTCTTTAAAATGTAAGCTCTCGAGCAGGGTCCTTCCTTCCTACTGTTCCATGTGTTCCATGTGTATGTATGTTTGTCATTCTGTCTCTCCTATTGTACAGCGCTAAGGAATCTGTTGGCGCTTTATAAATACTTGTAACTGGTGTAATATTTTCTATCATTCTGCTAGGGGCAAGGCCTGGATGCTCCACCCCTCTGGTTTTCTAGTACATTCCATCCTTTCGCTGGTCTGCTCAATGGCAAGGTTCCTCAGTGTTTAGAAGTCCTTCCGATTCCTTTGTTCCCTGCCCTGTTACGAGCGTTCCAGATTTTCTGATTGATTTTTCACCCTTTCTTTACTCTGATTTTGATATCTCTGCTCTTTCCATTTTGTCTTTTTTCACGATTTACCTCTCAATCCCTGACCTTGTCTCCTATCTTGTTTTTGGATTTTTCTCCTGAACCAGAACTCCACTTGTCCTGACTGCTCGCTTTTTGTCAAGCCTGGCCAGCACATGATCCTTAACTATTTCCCAATCTCTCCTTTGCTCTGGAGGTGGTCTGCATATGTAGGTCATTACTCCATGACAGTAGAACAGATTTTCAGTAGATAAACACTAGTGGAAGATCCCTTTTTAAAGAAGATCTAGCCATTCCAATATAAGATACTTTTTAAATGATGGCTCAAAAGCCGAGGTCAGACGAGCGCACTATATGCGCCTGTACTGATGTGCCTCCCGGCGTCCATCGCAGCATTGTGACGCTTCAGGGCTGGCCACACGCTGTAGCGTATGCACTAATTGGGCGCGGTACAGTGGGTGTGCTGCAGACGTTCTTAAAGCCTCCCCATGGAAACGCTACGATGCACGTTCGGGGCTGCAAAGCGCATTTCTCCATAGGAGGATCGTGCCTTGCAGTGCTGCGCGCACCAACTGCGCTCAGCGAGGTGGTCAGACTGGCGTCCGAGTGGAAGGAACGTCCACTCTCAGACGTTCCTTCCGCTCTGCAATACACTCATCTGACCCCGACCTAAATGTGATGCCGACTTAAATCTAATTCCATTATCAACTGCTGGGTTTTTACAGTAAAGTAAAACTTTATAAAATTTGAGCTGGAGTTAAAATGTGTGAAAAAGTAATGGTAGATTTATGTGTTGCTGGCCTTTTTCCTAAAACTTCACCATTGTTCAGTTTGAGATTTACAGTTTGCAGTGTTGATGGGTTTCGCTACGCTACAAAACCCTACAGCATTGTAACTATTCCGTGATTGATTGTAACGGCATGTGTGCCCCTGCTGTTACATAATCATTAATCATAATGGGAAACCAGAAAGGTGTTAAAAGTAACAAGGACCTGTCTTACAGGCATTTTATGTGAAAAGCAGCGGTTTTCCTCGTCTATTTAGATTTCCAATTTTCACTTCTATAATTCCCCCTTTAATTATCTCTAGCCATTGTGACTGTGTGTCCATGTATACGCTTGACACGTTAAAGGGACTGTATCATGAAATGGTTTATGTGTCCATTTAGGCCTGTGTCAGACAAATGCAGTGATCACGTCCGTGTTGCCGCACAGTTTAACGTCCTTCGTAGCATAGAATCATGAGCAATAGAGACCCACACACGAAGTACATGCACACCGCGCAGGTGGCAAACGGACGCAAGTTAGACAAAAACTTAAAACCGCTACCACGGACGCGTAGAGTTCGCTCCCGCTGTGGCCCGAGCGCTTTAGCAGGCGGCCGCCGCACATTGCCGGCAGCCGCGTGCTTCCTATTAGAACGGCTGGTGACCGGAAGTGGAGCCGCTCGCCTGGCTGTTTCATAGATCCCAGGCGAGCGGCTGCACTTCCTGTCAGCGGCCGCTGAAGCAGGAAGCACGCGGCCGCCGGCAATGTGCGGCAGGAGCAGCAGAGGTGAGCTGGGCTGGGGGCATATCCATGAGACCCGGGGGCATATCCATGAGAGCCGGGGGCATTATCCATGAGAGCCGGGGGCATTATCCATGAGAGCCGGGGGCATTATCCATGAGAGCCGGGGGCATTATCCATGAGAGCCGGGGGCATTATCCATGAGAGCCGGGGGCATTATCCATGAGAGCCGGGGGCATTATCCATGAGAGCCGGGGGCATTATCCATGAGAGCGGGGGCATTATCCATGAGAGCCGGGGGCATTATCCATGAGAGCCGGGGGCATTATCCATGAGAGCCGGGGGCAATATATACCCATATGAGCTGGGGGCAATTATATCCATGTGAACTGGGGAAAATATATCCATATAACCAGTGCTGTGCATATTATTCTTGGGGTTCAGTGCTGTGCATGTTATGATGTTATTCTTGGGGCTCAGTGCTGTGCATGTTATGATGTTATTCTTGGGGCTCAGTGCTGTGTATGTTATGATGTTATTCTTGGGGCTCAGTGCTGTGTATGTTATTCTGGGGGCTCAGCACTGGGTATGTTATTCTGGGGGATATATATATATATGTATATGTATATATATGTTAGTCCAGTTGCCACAATCACGAGTATACCTGTACGTAGTGATACCTTTCACTGATCAGTATAGTTTCCAGTTTACACTCTTGAAATACATAAATACAGAAAAAATGGCGTCGCGCCCATACTCACCGGAGCGGCAGCAACTGCCAGGAGTAACAGCCCAGTTAATGTATAAAACATAACAAGGAAAAAAGGTGTCATCTGCGCTCGTTTCTATGTGTTCCATGTACAACAAAACTGAGGTTTTTGTTTGTTTCAATGGCCATTGCAACGTAAACTCACTCGCCACTTCACGGCACCTCTTTACAGAGTGAGTACCTAACATGTACCAAAAGGCTGCTCTACTGAGCAGCTCCAAGCCCCTCCTGCTGCTTTTTAGCCAAGGAGAGGCAGAGATGGTGGGTTTTATTTATACACTCTTGAAAGCTTGTCTTTTAAATGTAAAGTTAACCCAATAAAAATGGTATCACCACGCACTGCTGTACTCGTGATATATATATATATATATATATATTTTCTTAAGGTAATAGGGGTTGTGGAATTCGTGGGTGAGTTCCCTCACTTTTTTTTCCAGGACTTGACCCCTGACGCAGAGTGTGCTCAAACTGCGTTCGTCTGACTCTAGCCTAAGCGAGTGAGGAAAAGATTTATCTATGCATAGTGTCAAAGTTTTTTTTATTTTTTTATTCTCAACAATGATTTTATGAGGAAAACCCTCGAAATATTTCAGTGCATAGAATCACTTCCTGTTTCCTGTACAGTGACGTGGTAGGATCTCATTGACATTCAAATAATTTCATTGGCTGCTAATATCACACGCTCCCTGTTGTCTTGTTTTTCTGTGCTTTGGTGTCCTTTACCATCAAGGAGGATTTTCGAAGTTGTGATGCAATTCCAAGATGGCCTCCTCCACAAAGAAACTAGGCATGTCTTCAAGGGGTAGTTACTGTTTAAACCAATTGCACAAATAGTATGTATTGTATTTCATATGAAACCATTTTATACGACAGTGCTATAAATATAAAAAAATTGTAACAATTTTTTATCAAGTTTTCAGTATAGAAAGGGCACATTGAAAAGATATAAGGTGCGGAGACAGCGAGGTGCAACTCGCAACGACATCAGCAAAACATTCTAATTACAAGCATCAAATGACATGTGATGCATCATAGACACAACACATGACAAACCTACAGTAAACGAGGGAATACAGCATCAAATGGGGGGGTATATGAAATATTCTACATTGTCTAAGAAATAGCCTGTTGTTCAGATGCTCATATTTGGTAAATCGCAAAGAATAACTTGTGTAGTATCACAATGAACCATAATAGAGAGAAAGATAAAGTGCGTAGCAGACACTTATAACATCGGCGAGCCACCAGAAATAAAAAGGCATCCGTAGCACCGGGCTCGACAAATCCCAGGCGCCATGGCGACTAGAAATGGCATCCTGGCGCCTGGTATATTGTCAGCCCATTCACTGTTGGCACAAGTGTGTGAAATCTTTATTGCAGCATCTGCCCAGCAGCTCTGGGGGGCTCCACCTCATGCTGTTGCCGATTGCCAGGGGGCCAGCTTCCCCCACAGCTCCCCCCAGGCATCACACAGACAGAAATATGAATGCTCAGCATAGCCCACCTTCTCTTTATGTTGCTCTGATGTGTAGCTTTACAGATGCACAGCGCAGGTTTACACACAGTTACGCCGCTCCGCTTTTGATTAAATAACCACCTTAGGATCCTTTAATAACTTCGAACATTTCAAACTGTAACAGCCGTGATAGAAGCCGAGACTGGAGACCATCGCTCACTTATTTCACGAGTACCAAGTACTCGTGCAGAACCCGGTATCGGCACCGATACTAGTATCAGTTCATTCCTAGTGGTTCAGTGTGCAGGAGACCGGGTCAGTAACAGGAATTCTGGATCATTGTGGAGTCTGTTCCTTTTTTGATGTAGTGTATTATAACTTTTATATAAAATTTATAAAGGTCTCCTATAAATGTTGAGTGAATGTACAGTTTAATTGACTCATCCTTGACATACTAGGCGGGGAAGCTGTCAGTACAGTACGCTTGGTTTTTGTCTGCTTCCCATCTGTCAAAGAAAGTTAAACTCCTTCAAGGTTTTTCTGAACAGGTTCGGGTATTTCTAGAGATGTCTGTTGTGATCATAGGGTTTCATCGAAGACCTCCGTGACCCAGCTCATCCAGTTCAACCAACTAGTTTCGATTTCTCTCCAAAAAGCTTTGTTTTCATTGTGTCTCAACAACCCAGTAATGCGCTATAGCACAAATACATTTTAATTACTGCACCTCCCTGTTTGCGTTGCTTTGTCTGCCAGAACGCTTACAATGGTGATATTTCATGTAACCATTAACCTGTCGACAGGTGAGCATTCCACACCTGCCGAGCCGAGACCAGACGACCATGTCCTGGAAACACATTGCCTTCACTGCATGTATTTGATTTATTTATTTCCCTTCCTAAAGTTTTGTATTCTATTTAATACGACCCAAGAACTTTGTTATGCTGCATTCTATTGATAAGTAATGGCTAAAGAACTTCGATTCCATACAATTTTACACAGAATCAGCATAATGTTTAATAGAATGCAGCGGGACGTTTTTAATCTAAACGAACAGTGGTTAAGTGCCCCTGACATTAATATCCCATCAGGGGATGGATATTAGTTTGCCCTGGAGTAGGGCTGAAACAACCAATCAATTGATCGATAACTAATCGATAATGAAAATAGTTGTCAACTATTCTCATTATAGATTAATCGGTTGTCGATTAATCGTTTTGTGCACACACTGTTTAGTAGAATCAGAGTTAAACGTTATAAGCTCTGACTCTGCTTCGGAGCTGATTGCAGAAGACGTGCCGCTGCTTTACTCTGTATGATTGGTTTTGTCAAACATAACCCTAGAACTAATTTGTTTTTATTCAGTTTACAACTCTAGCAGCTCTATAGCACAAACCCTGGGATACTGCCACTGGGAATGGGCGCTGTAACACTGGTGTTTTATACTTCCATGAAGCTGGAGTCCTGTGCCACCACCCAACCTAGCTGCAATCCCATCTTTGGTCTGTAGCTGCCATTCTCTCCCGTTCGTCCTGTCCCTTCCCACAAACTCTCTCCCACACTTAGGTCCTGCCTTTTGCCCCAACCAACTCCCTCTCATACTCGGATCAAGTCCCTCGCCCATACTCTCTCCCTTCCACCCCTGGACCCTCCTCCCATTCAGTTTGTTCATGAGATCATTGTAAAGGGACACTCTACACACCCTGACCACTTTAGCTTATTAAAGTGGTCAGGCTGCGTGGCGTTCTCGCCCTGCTTTTTTGCTGACAGTATGTTTTTTGCGCGCTTGTAGCAGTGTTTGTTTGGGGAGAAAGCAGACATGGGCTTATGCTGCGCACGCTGCATCAATCCATCACTCTGACCAGGCGCTTGTGTACCTTGTGTGCGAAAAGTATGCAATTTGCGTATGTACGTACAAATGTAATATACACAACGCAAATTGTTACAAAATAAAGGAGCGGGGCAGGGTTTATTTCTTAAAAAGGAAGATGTTAATTTTTTTGTAAAAAAAAAAATCTTTTTATCCGATTAATCGAAAAAATAACTGGCCAATTAATCGATTTAAGCAAATAATTGTTAGTTGCAGCCCTACTCTTCAGGATCAATGTCTAGCACCGGGTGCTGCCACATTTCTCCGATGGGTGGATCTTGCAAAGTGTCTTCATACAGCTCTGCGTGACTGATTAGAAGCCACTGTCACTTTGTGGTCTTCAAAGCTGCTGAACCAATGCTTGATTTGAACCTTTGGAATCCACATCATGGAGAGTGCATCATCATTGCTATAACCTGATATAAACTCCTTTTCATTTGGATATGAGCTAATCTGCACCAGCGACCTGGCCCTCAGCAGTGATTGTGTGAAGTAGGATACACACCGTGAAAGGAGTTCAGTCCTATAGGATGCCGCTATGCTCACAGCTGTCACTCATCCTGACAGCGTGCCACTGTGAATTCTAAACTTTGATGGGGAATTACTCTACATTTTCCAATATAACATATAATTGCTTAACACAAGTCGGGCATGATAACTTTCTGAGGTACCAAACTGTTAAATGGGTACGTTGTGTGTCGCCACAAAGTTGTGACTAGCCATCACACTGATGTAGCTGCTTCTGAGCTGACTTTGCCAAGAAATTAGAGCAGTGGCCCCAGCCCTGGTCCTCAGGGTCCACTAACAGGTCAGGTTTTAAGGATTACCTTGGAAATGCAGACTGAATCCTGCAATCGCTGAGCAGCAAATCCTATCATCTATGCTGCGCTTCAGATATCTGGCAAACCTGGCCTATTAGTGGGCCCTGAGGACCAGGATTGCGGACCACTCAGGACAGCAGGAGAAATTCCCGAGCTCCTCTCCGGCTCTTACCTGACACACTCATATTGAAGCAAGAGTTAAACAAGGCAGCAGATTTATTATAGGGAAATCTTTTCGTGCTGTACATTGTCGAACCTTTATCAAGCACATTGTTCAGTGTAATACCCAAATAAATGAGCTAAAATTAACCAGTCTATAAAGGGTTAACTTTGAAATTAATCACGCGAGTTTCACTTAAAATCGGGGTGTGCCAAAACTCTGCCAAGTCAACACATTCCACATGCCCTGGTGTTATGGCATTAATGGGTGGGTCCTTATTAAATGAATTTCATGTGCCAAGTCTGTTAAGGAGAATGATTTGTACTAATGGATCATATGATACACAAGGGCACATCATGTTTTGTCTTCACTGAAAATTATTATTGGCACATACTTGCATGATACTTTTTTAAATCATTAGTGCGGCTTGCAATATGATAATTATGTAGCAATTTTGCACCACCCTTAAGCTTATTCCCAGATTGACATAAATTTAAATTTTCTTAAAACATTAGCCTCATTGCAGACTGCATTGAAACATGTTTATTGTAGTTGCTCAATATTTTTTCCCTTTATATATAATTACCTATTAGGAAATATTTGCTACTGCCATTTTTATTTTTAAAACCTTTTTCCCATTTATGGATTATTAATTTGCCCCTGAAGTTAAACAGAATGCACATAACATATTAATTATGCAGGGGTTTTCTTGTTTCCCAACAGAAAATGAAACTCTCATAGCTGCTTGAGGTCTGTTGCATGTGGGAAGATTTCGTTCTCTAGCTGGGATACCATACATTTCCCAAACTCCTACGTAGACAAAGAAAGGTGAAACTCAGGAGAATGACCTGGAGAAGGGAAAATTCTAGGTCAAAATGGCCAAACCAGAAAAATTCTCCCATTTATCATGCTTTCCAAATCGGCTATTTAGACTCTAGATTGTTCTGTTCTCTTCTGCCAATTCTCCTGGTTTTCACTTTTCTTTGAATAGATCCGATAGTATGCCCTGTACTGATTTGATGGTGACTGCATGGTTTCATAAATGAACAAGGAGTGTTTTACTTCCAATACTGATGTTTGGAAATCAGACTCAAAAATCTTTCATCTTTGGCACAAATAGATTTCTTTTTTCTTCACCTTATAGCAGCTTTCTTCAATCATTGCACCCAGTTACACTTCCCTCAGTTCTGAGACAACCCAAATATTGTATCAAAATTTAGAGTGCCAAGGATGCAAATGAAATTCTATCATTGAACTGTAAAGAAGTCCTGAAACCAGAGCGGCCAGTAGGATTTGGGCAAGGGTGCTCAGCCTTAGCCCACAGATGTTTTGAAACTACATAAGTGCAAGATAATGCACCTGGGACGTAAAAACCCAAGGGCTGAATATAGAATATTTGATACAGTCCTAACCTCAACATCTGAGGGTTGGGATTTAGGGGTTATTATTTCAAAGGATCTAAGGGTAAGTAGTCAATGTAATAGAGCAGCAGGAAATGCTGGCAGAATGCTTGGTTGTGTAGGGAGAGGTATTCGCAGTAGGAAAAGGGAAGTGCTCATGCCACTGTACAGAGCACTGGTGAGACCTCACTTGGAGTACTGTGTGCAGTACTGGAGACCGTATCTCCAGAAGGATATAGACATCTTAGAGAGAGTTCAGAGAAGGGCTACTAAAATGGTGTACGGCTTGAAGGAGAAAAGTAACCAGGAAAGGCTTAATGATCTTAACATGTACAGCTTGGAAAAAAGACGAGACAGAGGAGATATGATAGAAACATTTAAATACGTAAAGGGAATCCACAAGGTAGAGGAAGGGAGTATATTTAAAAGGAAACAAAGTAGCAAAACAAGAGGACATAGTCTTAGATTAGAGGGGCAAAGGTTTAAAAGTAACATCAGAAAGCATTATTTTACTGAGCGGGTGGTGGATACATGGAACAGTCTTCCAGTAGAAGTGGTAGAGGCCAAAACAGTAATTGAATTTAAGCAGGCATGGGATAGGCATAAGGCTATCCTAAACAAAAGATAAATCCAGGTAAAGTATCCATGTAATTGGGCAGACTAGATGGGCCGAAAGGTTCTTATCTGCCGACATTTTTCTATGTTTCTATGTTTCTACTTCTCTCATGATGCTGAACCACTCATTAGGTTGACACAACCTTGTGGGAAATGTAGTTTTAAAACCTCTGGAGGACCATGGATGAGCATCCCTGGATTAGGTTTTAGTTTTTTTTTTTAACTTTGAAATTACAGCCATTGACTTAAAGAAACACTCCAGATCAGTGGTTCTCAACCTGTGGACCCTCAGCACCCACAATTGTCCTTGGTCATTAAGTTGCAACCCAAAAATAATTGAATTTCTGAAACATAATTTATTCCACAAAACGTGCACAACATTCTACAATTTATGCACTTTTTAAACCATTTTGTAAACAAACAGGGATTCTTTTCAAAATGGTTAGCGTAGTAATCACAGAACTAGTGAAAATGAAAGCAAAAACCCAATAAAATAAACTGTAATTGAAACATATAAAATTAATTAGAACTTATGGGAAAACTGGGGATGCTTCTTGCTCTTAATAAGTGTCTCAAAGTCTGGGATGATGGTAGACAAAGCAACTCTTGGGTCATGTTCAATGTCCAGTTTGTTCCTATCCTGCTGAGGCAGCCGGCGCAAGCTGGGATCAGAGATCCCAGCTTGCACCTCTCTCCACTTCCATGCTCCTTTTCATTTTCCCTCTTTCTGGGGGGCACTTGCCCTGCGACCCACTCCACCATTGATCGCAACCCACTTTTGGGTCACGTCCCACTACTTGAGAAACACTGATCTAGAGTTTTATAATGGGGGAAGTGGGGGGCGTGACCGGCCGCTGAAGGGAGAGGACGTGTCTGCTTGAGCTCTGTAGCATGCCTTCATCCTAGGGGCCTTTTGCCGTTTTATTCTTAGCGGAGACTCTTTACCTGTGGCTCCTGCGTGGCTGGACATCGGGAGGATACCGACCGGAGCCTGTTTCACTCCCCCCCCCCCTCCGGTCCAGAGACTCACCTGCTTGCTGTCATCTCTGGCTAGAGTGTGCTCCTGGCGGCCATTTTGCGGCCTACGTTCTGGCCCCCTTCGCTTGCCTGCGCGGCTGCTCCGGGTGCCTTTACCCTGCTGAGGACCATGGATAGGGTCGTGGAGACGGAGGGCCCACGTTTCCCTGCCGTCCTTGACACCCTGTTGCAGCTGTTGGGGGACGATGGGGCCTTTATGACCAGAGGAGACATGTGCCGCTTCATGGCCTTGTTGCGCACCGGCCAGGGACATGAGGTGTCTTGCGGCATCGTTCCTGGGGGTGGTCAGCCCAAGGTCGATCTGCATGGCTGTGTGAACCCGGTGGAGAAGGTGGCTGATGTACCTCTGTGGGATGAGGCAGAGGTGCTGGGTGGTGTGCCGCTGCCTGATCCGCCGATAGATATGTGGTACCCTGGAGCGCTCGACGGCCATGGATCACCTGACCGACCGGAGCCGGTGGGCGTGCTGGCAGCGCCTGCTAGCCCTGACCGATGTCGGATGCTGTGATCCCCCACGTGTCTGAGAAGGTGGTGTTCGAGCCCCTCACCGCGGTGCTACCTGGGACCTTGCTGCGTGATGCTGACCCTGGGTGTTGTGGATCGGGTCTTACCTTACCTCTCAGATTTGCTCCTCGCTGACTGACCTGGACCGCTCTGCCTCACCCCACCTGTGCAGTGTCTGATGCCATTTAGGGACACAGCCTGAGAATGGACTTTTATTTTTTCTGAGTTAAAGCTGTTTGCTTTGTCCCCCTTTTTGTTGTCAACCTGTGCTTTTTGGGATAACCCCCCATGCAGATGCAGACATTTTCTTGCACCCCCCCCCCCTGCTGAGTATTTTTGACACGATCTATTCATGCTCCTCTTCTCGATGAGACCCCCACTTGGGGATGTTTTTGTCCCCACCCCCCTTGATTTTTGTAAGACCCCTCTTATGTTGACTTTTTTGTGTGGGGACAATTTTTTACCTGTTTGAAGACCCTTAGGCTGGGTTCACACCACAGCATAGCGCAGCGTCGCGCAATGCGCGCGTTTTTTACGCGCGTTCGCGCATACAAAAAACGTGCGAACGTGCGTTGCAGCGCGTTCGCGGCTATGATATGGCCGCGAACGCGTGGCTATATGCCGAAAATAAGCTCCCGGACTTCTTTTTGCGTCGGCCGTTTCTCAGCGCGTTCCTGCGCGCTGAGAAACGGCCAGGTGTGATATGCCCACATAGGGAATCATGGGATTTCACTGTTTGAGCGTTTTACAGCGCGCTGTAAAACGCTTAGGTGTGAACCCAGCCTAAATGCTGACCTTTCTGAACTTTGTGGTTTCGATGTCAAGCTTTTTGGTTTTATTTGTCTTTAACTGGCCCTGCGCGCCTTTTATTTCCACTAGTTTTCTTCGCTGTCTGTCACAAAAACCCAACAAAATCAATGATGGAAAAAGGTGTGGGTGATCACCTGTAACCCAAACAGGGTAGTACTTCCCCAGAAAGGATTGAACCTATAATAAATTACCAGACAGGGATATTTATGCACTGCTGCATCCTGTAAGGATATGATCTCTCTATATGGCCCATTAGCTGTATGTCTCATTAGCTGATTATCAGCAGGGAAAGAATAAAAATCTACATTTTCTAGGGTCAGCAACAAGTCCTCTGTAGGTACATGATCTGTTACGTCCCACTATGGTCTTAGGCCCCCTAGTCTGGTCGGTTCATGCCTAATATAGTGTCAGGTCTTGTATTAGAATATAAGTTGTGAGATGAAGCCAGGATTCATTGGCATTTAAGCCTGAGATACATATCCAATGATTTGCACTTCAATATTCTCACTAGTATTGTACAGCTCTCCTGACATGAGCACTGGCCAGCACGTCAATGTATTAAATTTGGTCTCCCCTGCAGCGTTGCTTTACAATATTGGTCTAATATCCCTGCTCTTCCCCCTTTGTGCACTACATGGCTTCAGGCCATCCTGTACCTCTGATTGTTTCTTCGCTGTCTGCATCAAAATTTTCAAAAATAAAGAAAAAAAATGAGCGGGGAAGTGGAAGGGTTAAAAATGTTTGACCAACTTAAAACTAAAGCAGCTTTTCATAAAATTTTACTTTTTTTCTGGTTTCTCATTTATTTTGGTCTTTCCTTCATGCAGGGTTTGTTGCACATAGAGATATGGTGATTTATTTATTTTATGCAGTGTGGGTGCTGGTAGGGCAGATAGTGATATACATCCATTGTCACATTGGTATTGGCAGTCATTGCAGGAGATCAGGCAGCTGGTAACATACCTATTGACAGTAGATAATGAGGATGAGCTATGGACATGTCTCTGGGGGGGGGGTGACTGCTAATCTGTCCTAACGTCTTGTCATGCTCAGCTCCTCAGGTCACAAATCCTTATGGACCCCCCCCCCCCCGTCCTTTCTTTATCCCTAGAGTGCTTCTCTAAAAGCCTTGGGATTCCCTGCATGGTGTGCACCCCACAGAATAAGGACAGCGAGATACAAGCTTACTGAATGTTATGGTGGTCATTGTGATTGTTCATCCCTTTTATTTAGCGCTTTGTCTTGGAGATGAGCTGTGTCACAGGATCTTTGTTTTGAAATACCCAAACATCCTAGAACATCTAGTCTATAACCAGCTCACCACTTATCTCACTCAGTCCGGCTTTCGCTCCCAACAATCTGAGACTGCTCTGACCAAAGTGACCAATGATCTAGTTGCTGCCAAAACCAAAGGTCATTTCTCCCTCCTTAGTCTTCTCGATGCTTTTGACACTGTAGACCGCTCTCTCCTGGTTCTCTTTCTACTTCTCTCTTCGCTCCTTCAGTGTCTCCTTTGCTGGTGCCTCTTCACCCCCTACATCTCTCTCGGGGTATCTCAAGGCTCTGTTGAGGGTCCCCTACTCTTCTCGATCTATACCGCATCTCTTGGCAACCTCCTCTTTTTTCCTATGGCCTTCAGTATCATCTCTATGCCGACGACACCCAACTCTACCTTTCTGCTCCAGATCTCTCTCATCCTGTGCTGGACAGTGTTACTGCCTGCCTGTCAGCTGTCTCCGACTGGATGACTTCCCGTTTCCTAAAGCTTAACCTCTCTAAAAACCGAACGTCTCGTCTTCCCTCCCTCTAAAACGAACATTCATGCACCATTTCCTTTCAGGTGAATGGTGCCACCATTACCTCTAGCTCTCAGGCCCGATGCCTCGGTGTCCTCCTTGACTCTGATCTCTCGTTCACTCCTTACATTCAGTCACTAACCAAATCCTGCTACTTCCACCTAAAAAACATTGCACGTGTCCGTCCCCGTCTTAACCCTTTCACTGCTGAGCCATTTCACCATTGTGTGCGGAGCTAATTTTTACCGTTTTTGCGCATCAGGTTTAATGTGAATTTTCATTTCATTATACAATCCAAACAAATTATATATCGTTCTTTCAGGCAGACTCGTCAGATTCATAATATATCATTATTATATGTATACGTCATGTCCTGCCCTAATATTATAAGAAAAAATGCAATAAAATTTAAATTTTCAATCATCTACAGCGTGTAGTGTTTTGGTTTTTTTTCCTCCACATTTTATCATGCGAGCGTTTGCGTTTATATTTTCTATGGGTTGCGCTTGTTAAAAAAAATTAGAAATGGGGCTCATTACAGTTTTTTGGGGAGGAAATTACATGATTTTTAGCATTAAAAAATAGTTAGTGCAGCATCATTGTTCACATTATAATTGAAATGGGAACAATATGCTGCATTAACCTCTTAGTGACTGGGCGGTTTTACACAAATCCGTCCTTTAGTGACCGCTGCTGTTTTTACATTTCTGCGCTGTTAGTGTTTACGTCAAATTTTCCTCTTACTCGTTTATGTAACCCACACATATTTTACACTGTTTTTCTCGTCATTAAATGGACTTTATAAAAATACCATTTTTTTTCATCATTTCATATAATTTACTATAAAAAATATTGTGAAATATTACAAAAAATTGAAAAAACACCACTTTTTTCGAACTTCGACTCCCAAAATTTCTTATGTATCAACAACCGTCAAAAAAATTTAATTCCTTAGTAGTTTCTAAATTTAGTTCTGAGTTTAGCAATACCCAATGTTTACATATTCCTCGCTTTTTTCCTTATTTTATGCAACAATAAGTGCAAGTAGCACTTTGCCATTTCCAAAGAGTTTATTTTCAAAACTAGTGATAGTGACATTGTAACACTGATATCTGTCACTAATTCCTGAATAACCCTCCACATATACATATTTTTTTAAAGTACACAAATCCAGGTATTAAACTTGGGGTATTTTGACTCTTTCCATGCAAACCATTTTACCACAAATCTATGCCAAAGTTTGAGAAAAATAATTTTTTTTTTTTTTTTTTCTTGAACGCAATTTAAGAATACATGTACTGTGAACTTTAAGGTTCTACTGCCAAAAAACACCCCAAAATATGTTCAGCAACATCTTCTGAGTAAATTGATACCACCCATGTATAGGTATGTCGGGTCATTTGGGGGCTAATAGGCCTTATTTGGGGGGTGCGCATTTCAGTTTTCCAACTTGGAATTTTCACATTTCGTCATCATGCACCCATGTCCTATTTGGGACATTTTTGAAGCCGGCCAAAGTAATTTACCCCCATCAAACCATATATTTTTAGAAAGGGCACACCCTAGGGTGCTTCAAAGAGTTGTATTTTAACACTTTCCATGCACTAGCTCTATGTCAAACTTTCAGGTAGTCACTTTTTGGGTTCTTTTTTTCACACACATTGTACTTTAGGCATGAATTGTCAAATCCAGTTATGGGTTACTGCCAAAAAACACCCCAAAATATGTTCAGCAACATCTTCTGAGTAAAGTGATACCACCCATATATAGATTTGTGCTGTTGTTTTTGGGGTGCTACGCCAATCTTTTGACATGTGCTTGTCAATTTTCTAATTTGACATACAGTATCTTCTTTGCTTATCTTCTTTTTAGGGGCCTTTTTACATACCCCAATTTTATGAACGTGCATATATTTGGTAAGCTAACACCCCAAAGTATTGTAAATTGAGTGTTTTTATGCCATGGATGCAACCGTTTGCTCCAAACAAATTGGCTACTGTTTGGTGGTCATTTTTCATTTTCACACCCACATCAGTTTTGGACTGTGATTTAGGAGACACTGTTGTTTGTTACTGCATGAAAACTCTCCAGGTTGTTTTCTGCAAGGTCTCCTGAGTACACCCATGCCCCCCATGCATAGGTTTGCCAGGATTTTGGGAAGGTTCAAATACAATTTTTATGACTTTGTCATTGGAGTTGAAATTGAGATTATTTCTTCAGCTAGGCCTATCTTTGGTGTTGGGTCTACCGCATACCCCAGTTTGAATTATTGCCAGAAAATTGTTTATATTTGTTATGTTGACACCCCAAGGTATTGCATATGGAGTGCTTTGATGCCATGGATGCAACGGTTTTAGCCCAAAACATTTGAGAAGGTGTGTGGCGGTAATTTTTCAATTTTCAGATTTTTACGCCCACATTAGATTTGGACTGTGATTTAGGAGACACTGTTGTTTGTTACTGCATGAAAACTCTCCAGGTTGTTTTCTGCAAGGTCTCCTGAGTACACCCATGCCCCCCATGCATAGGTGTGCAAAGATTTTGGCAAAATACAGCACCAATTGTAGAACATAAAAATGTAGGAATAAAATGTAAAAGTCTGGTGCAGTAAAAGAAAAATAAACTAAACTGAACTAACTAGAGTGTAAGAAAAAAATAGAAAGGAAAATAAAATCACAGATCACGCACAGTGTGATATATCTTGAAACAGTCCCCAAGACACAGACCGGGTTGTCCAGGGCATTCTGGGCAGTAAAAGATTGTGTCTCTCCTCTGCCCCCTCTTGAAACACACCCTGCATCTTTTTTGGGGTTTCTGTTTGCCCTCAGTAGGGGGGATTTTATAAATAAAATGTGTAGCCCCAACTCTGTCCCCCATCACCGCCCGGGGAGCAGGTGCATCCTGGTACATAAACCCCGAAATGACCTGGAGCTGAAACTGTAAAAAGGACAGCGTCACTCCGGGGTTTGCCTTTTTGCAGAGCAAAAAGGCATTGTGAGTTGCAATTTGCATCAGGTAAATTGCAACCTTTTTGTACCAGGCCCTTGACTTCCGCATAATCTGGTAGGGCTGGAGCAGCTGATCTGCCAGATCAACCCCACCCATATGCCGGTTATAGGCTTTGATGCACACTGGCTTCCTGATGCGCTTAGCTCTGCCACGTACAGAGACCTCCACAGACCTCTCAGTGTGGATGGTGGATAGAAGGTATACATCCTTCTTGTCTCTGTACTTGACCACCAACAGCTCCTCTTGGCGCAGAGCTGAGGTCTCCCCCCTTTTTAGCCGGGTGCGGACAAGCTGTGCTGGGAAACCTACGCGGTTCTTGCGAACAGTACCGCATGCTGCTGTATCAAAACAATACAGCAGCTTGAACAAAGGGACACTCGTATAAAAATTATCAACATACAAGTGGTACCCTTTGTTCATCAGGGGAAAAAGTAGGTCCCACACAATCTTGCCACTGGTTCCCATGTGTTCTGGGCAACCTGGAGGGTCAAGGCTACTATCCTTTCCCTCGTACACCCGGAAGGCCTGAGTATACCCACTCTCGCTGTCACAGAGCTTATACACCTTCACTCCATACCTGGAGCGTTTGGAAGGAATATACTGCTTGAATCCCAGCCTTCCCTTGTATTTCATTAGGGATTCATCAACGCAGATATTCCTTCCAGGTGTATAAGCCTCTGCAAACCTGGCGGCGAAGTGGGTAATCAGGGGGCGGATTTTATACAGCCTGTCAAACTGGGGATGCTCTCTAGGAGGGCACAGGCTGTTGTCACTGAAGTGCATGAAACACAAAATGTTTTCATACCTTCTACGTGACATTGATTGGGGGTAAATGGGGGTAGAGCAGATGGGGCTACTGCTCCAGTAGGAGCGAATTGAGGGCTTCTTTATGATGCCCATCAGCATAGTAAGTGCCCAGAATTTCAGAAATTCTGGCACATCTAGCGGGGTCCATTGCTGCCTTGCCAAGTAGGAGTCTGGCTTCGCAGCACAATGCTGATGGACATACAAATTTGATTGGGCAACAATGTGGCCCAACAAATCATCCCCCATAAACACCTGCAAAAACTGTGTGGCGGTAAATCCTGCAACATCAATATTGATGCCAGGATTTGCCGTGAAAGGAGGGATATCTGGCCTCTGGCGATGAGGCACTACCCACTCCTCAGCTGGAGCTGTGCGTCTCCTGCTGGCAGGTGGTGGCCCAGGATCTGCATCAGAAACCTCACTAGATACATTAGCCAGCGTAGATAATGTATCTAGCGACGTCTCTGAGCAGTTAGCGGGGTCAAAATCAGGGTCTGAGTCCGACGCAGATGCCTCAGATTCTGACGCCAGGATGGCATATGCCTCCTCGGCGCTGTACACCCTCTCAGACATTATATATAATAGATAATAAAATTTTATAATTATTATATATATATATATAAGCGGATTATTGGTTCTCAAAAGAACCGTTGGGTTTCACAAGAAAATAAACACCTAAATCTCTCTAAATCCCTCTAAATCTGCCTCAATTGTTCTAAATCTCCCTAAAATCTCTCTAAATCTGCCTCAATTTTTCTAATCTCACTAAATCTACCTAAAATCTCTAACCTGTCAAATCTGATCTCTCTCTCTCACTCACCAAAACACCAAAAAATGAGGAGAGGGAGGGAGAATCACAGAGGTCACGCCAATATTTACAAAATATTGACCTGACCTGACAAATTAGAAATTTTATTTAGATTTTTTCGAACTTCTGATTGGATGTTGCTAGCCTGCCTCTCTGATGAGGCAGGCTAGGAACATCCCACACAGCCCCAAGATGACCCTGCCCTTAGAAGGGCAGCGCCATCTTGGCTGTCACTTTTATTTTATTCATTTTTTTTTATTTTTTTTTTTACTTTTTTCTTTTTTTACACTTTTTTTAGTCTGCTGGGTGCCTTGATCCCTCGAGGCACCCAGCAGAGCACCTGATCACTTATGTGATCTTTTTTGTACTGAGTGCCACGATACCTTGTGGCACTCAGTACTTCCTGCTGCTACCGGAAGTGATCGCTCGGGGGGAGCGATCACAGACGGAGCGGCGGCAGGTAACCCTATTGCAAGGATGCCTCGATGTCGAGGCATCCCTGCAATATACTCAGAGCAGCTGGAAGCGATACGGATCGCTTCCAGCGCTCTGTAGAAGTGCGAGGCACCTGTCCGGCGAAACCGGATGTTGATCGCTCCCGGGGAGCGATCACAAGGTGCCCCGGCACTTCTAACCGCCATTGCATGGATGCCTGGACTCCCAGGCAGCCTGCAATGGCGTTTGAGCTGCTGGAAGCGATCCGATCGCTTCCAGCGCTCAAAAGACCGCAGGACGTACCATGTACGTCAGCGGGTCTAAAAGAGACCCGCGGCCATGACGTACATGGTACGTCCGCGGTCACTAAGAGGTTAATAAAACACAAAAAAATCTTTTTTAACATGGGCATGTTTGGTATCATTGGAAAGGCCTTGCTCATTGGAACCCCCTATGTGCAATGACGCCAGTAGGCAGGGAGAGATCCTGGAAGCTTGGCCGACATCCAAGATGTGACCTGGAATGACATGGAATTATTGTTATTTATCTGTTACAAAATAATACACTTAGAACTTTTTTATACGCTATAGCAGAAAAAAAATCTAGTACCTTGCTGTCCATGGCTGGTAATTTTGATAATGATAGTGGGGAATTCAGGGAAATGGAGACCAAGCTTGCCGCCACTGGTGTAACACAAAACCTAAGCGGTGGCCTTAGAGCCTGAAGCTTTGACTGATCTGCCAGTCATGTTGTAGGTTTTGGGTTTGTTTCAATATTTAGGATTGCCATCTTGTGAGTAAACAGCTAAAGGATAAATGGGGACACGTTTTACAATATCTCTGTTTACTTAAGGTCTGGAGGGAGCTTTACATTTTCCAGGAAGGTATGAAGCATTATTTTGGTATATCAGTATTATCTTTCAGGGTGTTTTTTGTTTTTTTAATAATATTGTTAAATATATTCCTAGAGCATATTCCTTTTACGTAATCGCAGTCATTTGCTGTTTATTACTTAATGGCTTTCACAACACATCAGCGTTATGACAGACAAAATGCACTTGGTGTAAGAGGGCGGCGTGCCGTCTGAGTCTAAATTAATTTTATTAGAGGGTGTGATATATTCATTAAATATAATTTCGCAAAATATTTCTGCTACGCCTGTCCTTTTCCCAGACACCTATAAAATGCATATCAATGGAATCATTGTATTTATGACGTCTCATTTCCCTGCATCAACAAGAAAAAAAAGTTGTGTGCTCAACTCCCATTCCCATCAGGAGAATCTACGCAACTCCAGCAGCCAACCCCCGGGACTTGTACAAAGAAAAATGTCATACGTGGTCAACCCTGTATAATGCTTAAATTAGACTTTTGGATAATTTTTTTTGGAGAAAGTATTTTACCAGTCGTACAATAGCCATTCCAAGCGTAAGCCCATCTGCTGCATCAAGGCAAATCTCGTGGGATAGTTTTTTTTGTTTTTTTTTTAGAAAGGATTTTACCAGGAAGGATACATTGAGATTTCTCTAGTTTTCAAGTATGTCCTGGGTGGCGAGTATGTACCATTAGGTGTCTTGCCCAAGGACACTTACTGGAGAGGTGCTCATCGGGATCGAACCCATGACTCCCCAGGCTGTCTCCACACAGAGCAGTGATGTTACCTCTACTCCACCCAGCCGGTAAACATTTTCCGCCGCAGGGCGTACTATGCCGTCACTGTGGCGGGTGGGCTTAGATGCAGGGTGCCCTAGTACGCCACATTGATTTCTATGGGCCGCCTCTGCCCCTCCCCACAGCCACCACGCACTGTTGCGGGAAGGCCTGAACTCAGGCTGGGCAGGCCAAAGGTGTGCCCTGCTGAGGTGGCTGGCAAGTGGGGCATACAAGTACACCCCACCGGCATTAACCTTCTCCCACCTGGGCACTATCTGTCCAGCGTTAAGGGTTAAAAAAAAGTGTAAATCCATCAACAAAGGAATGTGAAAAATACTTTCTGTGCAAAAAAATTCTAAACCATCATAAGGGGAAGATCTCAAACAAACAGTGCTAACTTCTCATACTCCTAATTTTAAAGTATTTTACTAGGGATGCACAAATACCGATACTAGTATCGGTGACGATACTGCCATTTGCACGAGTACTTGGTACTCGTGCAAATGGCCCGATACACCCACCCACCCCCCCATACCGGAGGCCAGTATCCACGGGGCTGGGGAAGCTGGCCGCGTGCATGAAAAGCATTCTGCCAGCGTTCCCCTCCGGCGGACTGCAATACTCACCCCTTCTGAAGGTCCGGTCGCACAGCTGTGGCGTGATCACGTGGCTGCCGGGCGTTTCTGTGACGCTGCCTCTCGGCTGGAGGCAGTGTCACAGAGGCGCCCAGCGGCCACGTGATCACGCCACAGCCGTGCGACCGGACCTTCAGAAGGGGTAACGCTGGCCGAGTGCTTTTCATGCACACGGCCAGCGTTCACTATAGGTCTGTGAGACCTGGGGGTATATCCATGTGAGCTGGGGGGGCATATCCATGTGAGCTGGGGGCAAGCTACATATCCATGTGAGCTGGGGGAATTCTGTAGATGTATATATCTCGGGGGGGATATATACATGTGAGCTGGGGGCATTTTTATATGAGGTCTGTTCTTATTGAAATGCGTTCACATGACATAAAATAAAAGTATCGGTACGCGGTATCGGTGAGTACTTGAAAAAAGTATCGGTACTCGGTCTTAAAGTGGTATCGGTGCATCCCTATAGTTTACTAAAAAGTGCTACAATATAACTTCTATGAGATTTGACATAAACAACAACTTCAAATCTCTTAAATTATATTGTAGCCCTTTTTTTAGATGCGTACATTAAAGGAACACGCTGCTGAATCATAGAGTTCCGGGTTATTTTGCCCTTAAATTGGGCAGAGGCTGCTGACGGCGTCTGCCCAGTTTTGTTTTCATATTTTTATTTTACCCCCATTTACTCACCTTCTGTCCCTTGCCCGGCGCAACACCGCCTCGGCTCGGGGATTACCAAACCCGGAAGTCCTGCACTATTTGCGCACCCTGTTCTACTTGCGTAGTATAGGGAAAGCACATTGTGCACTGCTAAGGGACTTGTGAACTTTATGTACTCAAGTCCCGTAGTGCATGCGTGCAGCTCTGATCCATCACGTTCTCTCGGAGACTGATCACTAAAACAATTGCCCTGAGAGGTAGTGACATTGGCACGCTCCCTGTCTCTTGTGCGCACGGTCTCTCAATGTCCTTTTTTTCCCCCTCTGCTTTATCTTGTGGTCTTTCTCTCTTCCTTTTCTTGCGGTGTCTCTTTTTTTTCTTTTTGCTGTCCCTCTCTCCCTTTTTTTTTTTTCTGTGTAGATTTATTTCCTTCCCGGTCTCTGCAGTAGCTGGGGGTGACAGAGTTGATTTTGGAAAGGCCCTCAGCTCCGCCCTCAGCTCCGCCCTCCCCTCAGCTCACAACTCAGTCGCACATGCTCAGTGCTTTTTATGTATTCCACAGAACGCAAACTGATTGGTTAGGTCAGTGAGCCTCCTGAGGTAGGTGTGGAAACCCCAAGAAAGAAAAGCGGGTAAATAAGAAAAAATACCATATTTACTTGCTTTTTATGCCTTTTTGATTGAGACTACGGAATCCTTCAAAAGGCATAGCCTGTTTTTAAAGACACACTAACAAAGCATGCATGTCTCTTTAAGAATAGTTTGTCACTGTATTTGTGAGCTTCATTGTGAAGGGATTATTGGAAACCTAGTCCAGCAAATATATGCTGGAAGGCAGGTAGTGGAATTTGCTCGTTGAACCTGTAGTTTGTTCTGCAGGGTTTTGATATGTTTCAGTTGTGTATTTCTTCAGCGGTAGGCTGGTCGAAATCTGATATAAAGCATTTTTATTTATTTGTTGTTTTTTTTTTCCATTATTTCAGGTTTCCCTGTCTTTTTCGCAGTAACTTCAAGACTGAAAAATCTGGTAAGAGCTCATTTCTCATGTATCTCCATGTAGCCTTCCTGGTAAAATACTTAGTAAATTTATTTATTTGCAATTTCATATAAGATTTGTTATTGCGGGTTTCTTCTTATTATTTTTGGTAAAATGTTTTGGATATGATGCAAAACAAAACCTGTAGTTTTGCAATGCAGACATCAAAGCGTTCCGATAGCTGCTTCCTTTGTGTTGGCGTGGTCAATGTGAATGTCTCCATTGTTACTAAATGTTCACTGTCACTTTGCCAAATCACGGTAAACACTTCCATTCAAAGTGTTTGGTAGAATTTTACCACTGGCCGTTGACTGAAACTGTGGCTTACAAGACGAGTGGTCCTGGTGCCAGATTTCATGACGTACTCCACTGGCTGGCAGCCCCAAGTGCTTGCTATACATGTTTCACCCACATGTCTACAGTAATGGTAGCAGAGTCTGGGCCAAGCATATGGGTTTAATCGTCTCCCATTGCCGGCTATACGTCTGTGAAATCAGAACTGCAGAAGTCTGGATTGAGTAATTAAAGGTCTATAAACCACCCCAGTTTACCTTGTTGTGGTGAATTCCGGGTTGTCATTCCGGGGAGCGCAGCCATTCCAAAATTGCACCTTTCTGGTACTCAACATTATGATGGTGTGACGTTAAAAGCGTTGTGAACCTTCACCCGCCTCCATTGATCTGAATGGTTATAATTTGTAGCATGCAGTTAGAGCAGATCTGTTATTACTTACATCTATTAGTCAGCTGCCAAGTCCTTTAAAATCTGAGGACGTGTACTGTAGCATTTATGATTAGAAAGCTAAAACTTATTTTAAAAAGATTTTTGCTTATCTAATGTTATTGAAAATAACCTATTTTTAAAATACAATAATGTTGCTTAAATTCTCTTCCAGACATGATATAAAAGATATCTACATACAGTGACTCATTTAAAGGAACACTCTGAGAAGTAGTGTCCCTTTTTATTGCCCTTAAATAATTGGGCAGAGGCTGCCGACGGCCTGTGCCAAACGTTTTTCTTTTTTACAATTTTTTTTTTTTTATTCCAACCCCCCCCCCCCCATTTTACTATCCGTTTCTCCCACGCCATGCGCAGCTCCTCCCCTGTGGCTCTGGAACATCCCAAACCTGGAAGTCACTGATGCTGTTCTGCAAAACTTACGCTACTTGTGTGGCGAGGAAACGCAAATTGCGCATACAGGGCCGCCATCAGCCCATGATACACTCAGGGGCCTGCTGACAAGGGGAGGGGCCCACAGTGGGCTGTGTCCTTCCTGGAATGATGGACTCTAGCACAGCTCCTCTGAATGCCCTGGGCCCCCGTTACAAAGATTTCAAAGGGCCCAGCCCTCAAGTACACAAAGTAACGCTGGTGCCTCCCAGCACGTTGGGCGGGTGTATCTGTGTAGGAGTGTGGTGCTGTGTGTGTGCGCGGTACAAGTGCGTGTTTCAGGGTTTCTTTTGGTAGGTCATTGGAGCACCTGCACTCTCAATTGGTGCCAGAATACTATGTGATTTGATGCTTTGAGGTCTGTGCTGGATGCCCCAGGGATGTGGGGAAACATCAAGTTAATTATTTACAGTTTTTGCAATTAATTACTGTGGAGATTTGTGATAAACTCATACACACCACACATTACTGTGAGTTTTATTGCTGTGGAGTTCTGATACACACCGCATTTTTCTGGAGGCCCTATTCCACTCTTGCCATCGCGCCACTGCTGCATTCTGGGGCTAGGCACTAAAGCAGCTACTGTCACGGAAGGAAAAGACCTAGCTAAACTAGCTAACTACCTACCTTGCTGTGATGCGTGGAAGGAGAGTGTACAAGGGGATTACAGCTCCAAGCCTCTGGATTTACTAACTCTACCCGCTCAAGGGCCCCAAGTTATGCCAACCTAACCACCTTACACAGTACCCACCCTTCCGAATGTATACACTGCCACCACGGAAGTAATGGGGCACTCTCGAAACCCCACTAGCTGTATATCACCCCAATCCAGGAGATATATACCCCCCAAATGCTAAATATTACAGTAGTGATACCTAAGCGATTGCATTCGCGAAGCATGAATCTAGAGCAAGACAATACTGTTTTTTTAAGTTTTAATGGAAAAAGATAAAATACAAACTTTACACAGTGCCAGGATCACATAAAAACAAACCTACAAAATATACGAAATCATGCAAATACAGCTCTTGAAATAGAATGGGACTTACATAGAAACTCTAATTTGAGTAGATACTTCTATGGATATTTCCAGATTTCAAAGGTCCCAGAAGATTCTTTTGGATGTTGTTCTCTCCAAGTCTTCTATCAAAATACATTGAGCTTTGGGTGAGCTTGCTATATAAAAAGCTGGCCCCTCACCCTATTTCCCAACCATTTGGTTCCCAGATCAAGTTACCATTCAGCTCCAGCTGATCAGATAAGAGGATTGTAAACCAGTGGCCTGGCTTCACAAACTCCATGGCAAACAAAAGAGAAAAAAAACACCAATTCTGCGTCTAAAATCTTACACACTGCTTTGCAGAAAATGCCCATTTGTGACAGCTACCACAGAATAGATGAAGTGAAACCGAAACAGGAAGGACAACTATCTCCTAACCACCCCCCCCCCCCACACACACACACTTACCTCTCCCTTTTACTATTTTTCCTTCCCCGGCTGCTGCTGACACTGGATGGGATGGAAGAAACTCCTCCACTTCACCCAGTGTTTTAGCAATAACTGGGAGGGCTGGCACTGACGGGGGAGAAGAGGGGCACTTTACACATCATTGCATGCATATTCTTCAGCTTTTTGTTATTTCCCAGTCTATTGAAAACTAGAAACCTAGCTTCTGTGATCGGTGTCCTTCTGATAAAATCAATGCTTGATGGTGCCAGCTGGATATTCGGTTTAACTCTGCTTTCTCAGAGCTGGTCAAAGCTTCTAGATATAGCGACATTCTACTAGTTTTTGATCTTGGCCTAAATCAATTCAGAATGTCAAAACAAGCGTTTTCCTAATGTATCTGCATTATTCGATTGCTACATTTATAAATTACTGAAAGGCGAGTCTGCAGACTTCTTCCTCCTGATGTTAACGCATGCCCTTTACTCACCAACTAAGCCCCTGCACCTACTGCTATCCCTGCAGTGTAGGGATGCACCGGAATTTCGGCCACCGATAGATATCTGCCGATAATGGGGTTATCGGCTTCGGTCCGAAAGCAAAACACCAGCCGACAAGGTCAGCCGAAAATTGCTGATCCCAGCTGACACGGAGTGAGCACTCTTTCAATGCCGCTTAGCTGGAGATAATTGTAATTGGAGAGAGGCAGAAGCTGCTACACATTTATTTCTGCACACAAAGGGTTAACGGCCTACTTGGAGCTGCTGCCACTATCAGAGCAAGCAGTAACCTCTGGCCTCTCAGTGACCAGGAAGGCGTGATTTATCACTGACCTCCTGCCAGCTGTGCTGTTTGCTCTGAGGACAAGAGGGGGGGTTAATGTGAGGCTGCGTCACATCACAGCCAGGCTGTGTCGCATCACAGCCAGGCTGCCTTCATTATTATTATCGTTTATATAGCGCTGACTGTTTCCGCAGCGCTTTACAATAACCAAAGGGAACAAGATAGATGGATATAGGATGGAAACATGAGGTGCAGAGGGCCCTGCTCCTAGGAGCTTACAATCTAGAGGTGTAGAGGGCCCTGCTCATGGGAGCTTACATCCATGGATCCTGCCTCCAAAAAGTTATTGTAACTTATTATACACATGTTCATTTTGCATTGGTTTGTCTTTTCCTTTGCATCTTAAAGACCCCTTTTATAATGCTTGTTTTTTCTGCACTTTAAAAAATAACAGAGATTACAAAGAGACACACTCTCACAAAAAAAATCCACACAAAACATCACAGGCACAATAGCTGTATGTGTCTGGATGCAGCGTCCAAAAACCTACAACGCCATAGAGCAGAGACTTATTTTAAATCGTATCTTTTTATTTAGTCAACCTATAAACAGACTGATGTTTAGGCTCCATCTGAGCCATTATCGATGATAGATATATCTATATATATCCACACACTCCTAAGATGTGGTGGAGGGCAAAAAAATTATTAAAAGCCTCCACACAGCAAATAATAAAATTTATAGTTGCAGACTTCTCTGAATTGCTGGGATGTGTAAATGTCTTCTGCACCTATAAGGCTAGAGTAAGACTAACGCAGTCTGAGCGCACTCTGCGTGTGCGCACAACGGACAGACGTTCTCAGGGCCGGATTAACAAAGCGGAGCAGCAGCTCCAGGCCCATGCCACAGAAAGGATAAGTATATCAGCATTGATGGGCATTTGGACCCCTGTATCTCCAGCTCCATAGCAGCCATAGGGTCATGTGTGGAATCACTGGAAAGGCCACACCTTTTTAAACCATGATTTAAAGAAGTGGCGGCTGTTCCGCCACACGCACATTTGACCATCTATTAACTTTTCCAGGCAGGCAACTAGATCCGATGCTGAACCACTGCTGTCCATTCTGAATGTACTGTACATCTAAAATTTAGGCTTTTCATATGGCTTCATGTTACAGATACATTTAAATAGTGAATGCAGTGTTCCCAGTTTAAGAATTTGAAGAGCGAAGGTGGTATGCATTATTCTTTGCATATGTAGCGCTGCTTTAAAAACAGTGTATTCTGGTGCGATGAACTATTGCTGCCACCAGAGGGAGACAGAGACATTGTGGACTATGCTGGACAAAACTGAACTACACCGACCATCATCCTTTGCGTGAGGACAGGAAGGCGGTGGTACAGGAAGAGGAAAGAGATCAGCAGCCTCGTGTAAGAGAGAACCGAGTGCGTGGAGCAGTGAAAGGTGGAGGACGCACGTTGGAGCTGTCAGGGATCGCAACCAGGCCGGAGTACAGACGTTGTCTTACTGGTGCTGGATATCGGGACAGTGACCGTGTTAAGACCTACCTGCGCAGCGCTGAGAGGTCTGGAGGAAGAGTTAGATCCGGCAGGACCCCCGAGTTAGGAGACCGTGCTGATCGATTGGGAGTGCAGGCGGTGGATCGTTGTTCCAGTTGCAGAGATTTGGCAAGCTGAGAGCAGATTTAGTAGCACGGAGTCCCAGTACACAGAGAAGATCTTGTAGTCGAGGCATCAAGTGCAGGACCGTTTCGTTTATCGGATTGGTGAGAGGCCTCCAGGCCGCAGTCCCAAATAAGAAACGCACGATGCAGTATTGTTTAGATGCACAGGGCCCCAACGGTGACTAGTCGAAGATTGTTTGTTTCATTCACTGGCCAGTTGAATACAGTACCCGGGTACCCGAGACGACACACATACACATTTTTGAGCTATTATTCACGGGACTTGCACTCCAGAACTGAGGGGGTTAACCGTTTCTTTTGCCGCCCCGTGTTTTTCCCACGTTACAAATTCTTGTCATTTAAATACTGTATATGTGTAATATATGCTGCTTTATTGGGATCAGTAAAGAATATAATACATAAAAATCCACAACAGTGCAGGTGTATAGTTATTCCCTCGTGCGGTGAGACTAACCCGAGGTTTATTCAGCGGCTCCTCCGGGAGTGAGCGCTACACATTTTTATTTAAAAACTAGTTAAGCTTGTCCTTTTCAAACTACTTGCTGACAATCACTACCGGTTTGTCTGGAGAGAATTGGTGTTCCAGCCTGGCTGCTCCAGAGTCATGATTTAATAAGTTCTATAGAGTCTTATGGTCTATTGTTTATATTTTATAATATGGTGCACTAGTTCATTAACCCTTTCACTGCTGAAGACGTGTGGGGTACGTCCTCATTGATGCACGTTACATGCTGAGGACGTGCCCCACACGTCCTCAGCTATGCGAGACCCCCGGCGGAGATACTCCCCTCTCTGTCCGGAGTCCCGCGGCGTTCTGACGTCTGAGGATGCTGAAGTCAAGCTCCTCCCAGCGTAAATGACGTCATCAGGCTTGGCGCGATGACGTCATTTCCAGGTGACACCCCCCCCCGGCAATGCCGGGAGATAGCCTGGAAGGGAGGGGGGGGATCCGTTCGGATCCCTCTCCCTCCCGATCGGAAAGGAGCAGCGCCAAAAGCCAGGCACAGCTTAAAACGGGAGAGTCTCCCCTTTTAAGCGGTGCCTGGCTTTAACCCCTCAAGCGCTGAAGTGCAGCCTAGCTCCGGTGGGGGTCGCCATCTTGGATGGTGGCTCCACCCCTGGGTCTCCCCTCGCTGCCTGATGTCATCATGCATAGCGTGATGTCAGATAGCCAGGGAACCCCTAGCTGCCAGGGGATTTCCTTGTGAACCCCGATGTCTCCAGAACCGTGGCAGCTAGGGTGTCCTTTGAAAGGCCTGAGCATGGCCTTTCGAATGATACCCAACATGACTAGGTACAAAGTAAATAAAATAAGAAAAATTATAATAAATTTTAAAAAAACGCTTTTTTTTTTTGTGTGTTGTTTTTATTAATGCAGCAATATTCACATTTCAGTTATAATGTGAACAATGATGCTGCACTAATGATTTTTTTCTATGGGGTGCGTTTGCTAAAAATCACGTAAGTCCCCCCACAAAATGTAACAAGTCCCCATTTCAAATTTTTGTACAAGCGCACCCCATAGAAAACATAACCGCAAACGCTCATGTGATAAAATGTGAAAAAAACACTTTACACACTGCAGATGATTAAAAATTCAATTTTTATTGTATTTTTTGTTATAATATACAGACAGGACATGATGTATACATATAAAAATGATATATTATGAATCTGCGGAGTCTGCCGGAAAGAACGATATATAATATGTCTGGGTCATTTATTAAAATGTGGCTTCAAATCGCGTTTAAACATGATGAGCGAAAGCGGTAAAAATGAGCTCAGCACACAGCGGTGAAATGCCTCAGCAGTGAAGGGGTTAATGCAGTTCTTCTGAGAAGTTTCTGATTGGACGTCAGCTGCAGGAAAGTAATGTTCCATGGCTGCCCTAATACAGAGCACTGCTGATCTCGGTTTGGCTTAAGGAGAAGATCAGGAGCTGATGACATGGAAAGACCAGACAGCAAAGTTAAACTACGTTAACCAGGTTGCATTTTATCACCGTATATACTTGACTCTTTCATAAAGAGCCCCCCCCCCTCCTCCATCACTTCCTTCCGTTCCATAAATCCTCCCTTTGTCATGTCACAGGAGTGCCAGAGTATTACAAGATACATTATGCCATGCCTGGTGATATTTAGATCTTTGCACAGAATGGGTAACCTATTTATCTAGATAACAGAACTTTTTATTATATTATACTGTAAACAAATGGTCTAACCATATATGCTTAATCTTACTCTCTCCCTATATTACTTGTGTGAATTAGGGTTGCCAGATCAGCCATGTTTTTCTGGACACAATATTATTTCATGAAAAGTGCTGCCTTGCTGCAACATGTATAGTTCATATGCTGCAAGAAGGAAATTGAGGCAGGTCACCAGGGATTCCTTTGTTATGATCTCCAGCATATGGATTTTTCATCCACTGCCCATCGCCATGAATAAATTATGTGTCCAGGAAACATGCCTGATCTGGCAACCATAGTGTGAATTAAAATATTGTTTGTTAGACGTTGAGTGCAAGGAGCGCGTGTGTCTGTATAATCGATATGCTTTTAAGTATTGCACTAAAAACGGAAAAGTAATCAACTCTTGCACTCCTCCCTGTTAACTGCAAGTTCCTTCTTCCAAAATATGCCACAAAAGGCATGGTAAGCTTGACTGGTTAACAATAGGACTTTGTGCCGCCACGGCCAGCTGGATACCTGCTAACTGGGAAGACACACTGAGCAGGCAGTGCGGTGCCTGGCTCTCAGTTGAGACCAATAAGGAAGGGACTTCCAGCATATTGTCTGGGTTTTATTCCCTGCCGATCTTCTCTGTATCACTGTGTCTCAGCTGCTGGAGAGCCTTTGTGGTGTTACATTAGAGCCACGTTTCAGTTGTGTACTGCGCTGGTCAGACTTGTGGTCGTATCACTCACTATTTAATAAAACTTGGGGGTTATTTTTTACTACCCCGCATCTTAAATGTTTAACCAGTTCACTGTGCAATCCTTCACTTGGCCATCTCTCGTGGTTATTTATGGTTGGATGTGCTTCTCACAGTGCTAGAATGCTTTACATTTGAATTTCTAATCTATATTGTAACTAAACTGGTGCCATTTTAGATGTGTGTGTGTGTGTATATATATAACTGGTCCTGAGAGAATCGGTATCAGCAGCAGAATTTTATTTTTTTTAAAAGTGCAAAGCTTTAGATTGTAAGGTCATCTCCTTTGACTACCTCTTACTGATTCTTGAAGTGTGCCTCAAGGCTAGGTCAAACTCCAGGCCACCAGATCTTGCTGAACTACAACGCCCATGATTCTCTGGCCGTCTATTACACTCAAGAATTCCTGGGAATTGTAGACCAATAACATCTGGGGGGGGGGGGCTGGAGTTTGAGATTCGTGTTCGAAGCTGTCATTCTTGTGAAAAGAGGGTGGTCGATTTAGCATGCAGCAAAGTCACTGCTTGAGAAAGTCCTGAGTCAGGCCTGAAACCTTGCTGTTCCCAATAAAGCTGCTTTCCATACCACGCCTCGTGTGAGCGCACCCTTTCATCATTGCCAGTTATTTAAATGAGGCCAAGAGAAAAGTTACTGATTGCAAAATCATTTTACATCGTAAAAACAAAATCTTTAAAACTTGGCTGTGCTCGTGCTGCAGTGAAGTTATTGTGCGACCTGTTGCCAGACTTTGGTGCACATGAAGAACAATAGTTATCTTGTGTTCGTCTGTCAGCAAAGCTCGATCCAGGGAAATTGCAAACACCAAACTTCACACAACACTCCATGGAGTCCTATGGCATACATATGCCATTACAAGTCCGCTTCTAGTAAAGAAACTGACTCGTAATTCAGCCATTTCTTGGCAATCACAAAGGTTTTCCGACTTGTGCTTCTTTTATACCTTTTTGTGCTTGCGAAACACTGGCTCGCATGGAATATGACCCATGTCCTATGTGAAAATTTTAAAATGTGTCCCAGTGAATGTTAGAGATTTGATTTGACGCTGGTAGATTTGCTTACACTTTAACAGCCAATCTATAAATGTTGATGCTTTTAAAACCTCAGTTTGGGCCCCCTGGTTTAGAAAGGAACCCATGGCTATCATGTTTTTAAAAGGAAATGGCCATAATGAATGTTAATATGGTGACATGTTACCCACATTTCAGATTTACCTATAAATAGCCACTATTGGATCAAAATGTCTGGCTTTAGATATGTATCTTCCGGATTCTAAAATTTGTTATTTTGTTCCTTTCATTCCCTACTGTTTGAGGTTAAAGCTTTGTGAAAACTGGTGTACAGGGTAAATAATGAAAACTCATGACTGCCGCAATGCTTGCCATCGCAAATATATTCTATGTGTCATAGACATCATGTTAACTTCAAAATGCCTGGGGATTGGTTTCTACTTAATGTACACAACCTTGGTGCTTTCTTTCATCTTTAAACAGGGTTAGGTTATTTTATGTCAAGAAAATATCGATACTAAGGAGAATAGCTGACAGATATGAGGTCATGTGGGCAGGACCGGCCCAAGCCACTGTGCTGCCTGGATCCATGGATGAAATGTTGTCCCCTCCCCTAGAAAAAAACAAAAAACAGGCTTGTATGAGTGTATCACAGAGCTCCACAGCAATTAAGCTCAGAGTAATGTGCTTTATGAATTGGTAGTCTCTCGCTCTCTCTCTCCCCTGTGACCCCTCTCTGTGACCCCCCCCCCCCGCTTTCCTCTCTCTGTCATCACCCTCTCACTCTGACTCCCCTCCACTCTGACTTCCCTTTCTCTGACCCCTCCCCTCTCTGTGACTTCTCTCTCTTTCATCCCTCTCTCACGCTGTGACTTCCCTGTCTTTGATTCTGTCACGCTCAGCAGCTCTTGCACATCTTCTGTCTTGAGCGCAAGGCTGGCCATGAGCAGTGGCAAAAAATATGCCACCCCTCCCCCAGAATTTTCTGCTTGAAGCCGTTGCTCCATCGTGCACCATGGTCGGCCCGGCGCTGCATATGGGATTAGAATAAGGAGATGGTAACTTGGTAACCTCTACTAAATCTATACAATAACATCCTTAAGTCACTGTAGCTCAAACCTTATAGGTATAAAGGTATACGGCCTAATAATTGACCATGTTTTTGTTTGGGGGGTGGGAACTGAGAAAATGGGAAGCCTTAGTTTCTGACCCCTGCCTACCCCCACATTTTTTTCCTTTTCGAACCTCTTGCCTATATTGTTAAAACTCACATTTTCTCCTTCTGGTATTTGGCTGCATGACGATTGGTACATGTACATTGGTACAGTGTAGGCAGCCAATCCGCTGGCTCTCAGTGCATAAGAATTGAGAAACATTACAAGGTCATTTGTATCCTAATCGCAATGGCTTGCTGATGTATTTTTACTCTACATGACCCCAGCCCCCAGAAACGCTGTCAAGTATCCACTAATTGGCAGCCTTCAGATCATAGCAATATTTTCCTGTATTGCCAAAGGCATACGCTTGAGGTAAGGGAGGGACGTTTAAATATAACCTCCCCGATATTCAACCCAGTCAAATCACCTTTAATTAAAGGCCAGGGGCTCCCTCAGTGCTCTTCCGTTTTTACAGTGCATTTGGAGTCGTTGACTATACAGCAATGCACAGAGCTGTACATTGCTAACCTAAAGCTCAACAGTCTGTCAATTGAGAGCTGATTGACAGCCTTCTGGGGAGTAGAAAGTCTTCTATGTAGAAGGGTGTCATAGGTTGCAGGGAAAGTCAATGAGGGAGAGGTGGGGGGGATTGCCATTTAAATTCAATTAAATGCTCATGGTTCCTAGATTGGCCCTTTAAACATTTTCAATGAATGTAGGAAGGTATATCTGTCGGATACTCCACTGGTCTTTGTATTTTTCAAACAGAAATTTTTATATAAAATTGTTACTAAGGAAAGTGGTTTTAGTTATGTCAGAAAATACAAATCCTTTTTGGACACACAATACAGAATTGATTATTATCCCAGACTCAAACCTATTCTATTTTATCCGTCATATCACTGAATATTCTACTTTTCTGTTAGTTTTTTTTGTGTTCTTGGAGAATTATTTTTGGAGTTCTGTTTTTAGGTATCTGGACCTGTTGTTTGTGTGGGTTATACTGATAAGGTAAAATAAACCTGCTGAATTGTGTTAACCTTTGTTTTGGACAGCCTCCAGTGACTGTTTGACATGAGGTTGTTATGGGTAAATCAGTGACCTTAGCCCAGTGTCCAGATGCTCCAAGACCCACTGTGTGAAGAACTGACCGTCCGCAATAGCTGCAAAATCTGATTTATACGGTCAGAGGCTTGAACAAAAGACACAAATGGCAGGAATAATAATGTGTGCGTATTATTGCAAGTCAAATTTGAATCCTTACATGGTGTATAAAACAGCAGCTATTGTTTATCTTCTCAGATATAGATCTATTTTTTTTTGCCTTTAGCTTGGTGTGCTTTATTAATGACAAAAGTTACACCTTTGTGAAGATTTGGAAAATGTGTGACTTACAGGTTTAGTTTGCTTCACTAATTAGACAAGTGATAGTTAAACCTGGAGCTGCAGATGTTTGTGTTCTGCATTACCCATGATCCCTATATAGAATTAAAGTTCATTGTGATTATTCCAAATTACGATGATAAACCTCTGTACAATGCCTGAGTCCCTCTACATGGGGTTCCACTTACCGTAGATATTCGAGTATAGCGTGACCCGAATATAACGCGATGGATAGATATTTATTATGGAAATGAAAGAATACTCAAGACTTGAATATAACGCGAGTAGCAAAATTTTACTGTACCGGTAAACGATTAAGATCCTTCCAGGTTCTCTTAACACAGTCAGGCTCCCCCTCAGGCCAGGGTGCTCTGCTCTAGAATGATTGCAGTTGTTACTAAGTATGAGGCCGCCGGCCACCCGTCTTCTTTACTAGCGATTAGATGACCAGCGAAGGTGAAAGATTGGCTTAAACCGAGCATGCCCTCTGGGAGTTTCGCGAGCCTGCATTCCCTTCAGCAAGACTACTGGAACTTCCGAAAGACTTGGCTTTTTTTATTTTTATTTATTTTTTACATGTGATGCAGATGTCTCGAATATAACGCGACCCCTCCAATTTTAAGGTTAATTGTTGTCACCAAAATCTAGCCGTATACTCGAGTATCTACAATACCTTCCAATGTACCATCCTCGTGGCATGTGCAGACATTTGAGTGTGTGCTTATGGATTGCATGTTAAAGGGATACGCTAGGGCAGGGATCACAAACTCTGGTGCCCCTGGGTGGAGTTGGTCTACAATTCCCAGAATTCTGTGAATGCAATAGTTGGCATGGGAATCATGGTAGTTGTAGCCCAGAAACATCTGGGGGGCCAAAGTTGGACATCCCTGTTCGAATGTAAACATAGGGAGGGGTGGTTGAGAGAATTAACAGGGTTAATTATTAACCTCTCCTGTCCCCCTCTGGGCTCCCAGCCCCCATTTTTCACCTGAGGTGTCCTCTAATAATTGCCTTCTCCAGTGTCGGGCTATGCAGCCACTGTTTTGTGACCGTGGGGGGGGGGGGCAGGATGCTGCAAGCATCTTGAGTCACCGGACTGATCAAGAATTTCATTACAGACTTAAATCCCAGAAGGTAGATCTGTAAACGCTGACAACTTTTGGACTGTGGTAATGCATCTCATTCAGGTAGCTGAACCGGCCTTACCGGAAACTTGCTTGGGCTTGTTACAAATCCCCATGAATGCGTAATGCCATTGAATGGTCATAGTGCCTAGAGTGTCCCTTTTCAGTTACAGACTTGCATTTACAAATCGGCAGAAAATACACATTTTTCCTGATCAGTAACAACGAAAAAGTCAAATGTGATGCTCTTTATTATGAACCAATTACAACTATCCATAAAGTGTTGCGCAGACTTGAAATGTGGAACCAGTGAACACGGCAATATGGAATGCACCGGGAACATTCCCGCACACGCCTGTAGCTACTTTACTACATGCTAGTCCTTTTCTCTACCATGGTGCTGACAATGGGTGGATTGTACGGCTTGGGCCTGTACTGTTAATGTTTCCTAGCTCCTCTATTCCCCATGACTTTCTCTTGGTCTTCGTGTCCCCCTTATGAATATTACATGCTCATTGCCCATTATTGAGGATTTCCCTGTCGTAGAGCAAAGATTTCCTTTTTGGGTTTTTTACACGAGTCCGTGTAGTACACCTGTCGCAAGTTCCCTTCTCTAACGACATTTTTCTATGTATATATTAGGGTGGTGTCAGACGAGCGCATTAGGAGCGCCTGTACTGACGTGTCTACCGGCGTCCGTCACAGCGTTGTGATGCTTCGGGGCGGGTCACACGCTGTAGCGCACACACACGACTTGTGCGTGCTACAAACGGACGTGCCGAAAGCTTCGCCGTTGAAACACTAGACGCGTGTTGGACGGGGCTGCAAAGCGCGAACCTCCATAGGGGGGATCGAGCCTTGCAGTGCTGAGCGCACTAACTGCACTCAGCGAGGTGGCCAGACGGGCGTCTATTGGAAGGAATGTCCACTGTCACGGATGTTCCTTCCACGCTCGTCTGACCCCAGCCTAAAAAAAGCAAACCTGGCTTGTTTGTGTACCAAGGGTAGCAATATAATAACCTGTCTAGGCTGATGAAAATCTGGTATTCTTATTGTGTTGTACCTCAAACCACTTAACACCAAAACAATTGAACGAACACACACACTCGGGTCACACACTCGGTCACATCCATATAGATGGATATGGCCCCACTGGCACTAATGATCCTGCCATCCAGTAAAATTCCACTCATCTTCCTCAACCCCAATCTCTCCAGACTGTAAGCTCCTATGAGCAGGGCCCTCTACACCTCTTGTTTCCATCATATGTCCCTTTATATGTATCTTGTTCTCTTTGGTTATTGTAATGCGCTGCGGAAACTGTTGGCGCTATATAAATGATGACGATTATAATAATATACTGTATGTGGCATAAAAGATGCAGTAACCCCAAATGGTCCCCATATCCTCCTATTTAATGTGCTAGAAAGCTTTAATAAAAATCCGTCCTTTTTCTAAGCACAGTAACGGTTCAGTCACCCTATATTGTTCACATGGGAGATATTCGAGCTTGGAGAATGGGAGAGCCTGTGATCAAACAGGACAGTATTGGGGAGAGAGGATGGAGGGATGTGAGGCGTGCCTTCTGTAGGCTGGGATTTAACCCCAGGCTTTGCAGTCCCTGCTCCTGGTGCAGGGTGAATCTGCCTCATTTCATTCAATAGGCCTCTGTGCACAGCTGTGTCTCGAAAGGCAGAGCAAGCCGGAAAGGAAATGGTTAAAGGAAGGGCTGATCACTAAGCTGATCTGCTCATTCTGTTGTGTTTTTTTTCTTCTTGTAAGTGGTGCAGTCAGAAAGGGAGGAGGATGCTTCAGAGGGGTGTGTGTGTGTGTGTGGAGGGATGGAAGCCTAGAAGAAGGGGGGGAGGGGGGTTTTCATCCTTTGGTTGGTGGTGCTTGACATACCAGATGTAGTCTTCCCCTCCCTTTTCTGTCTTCTTTTTTATGCATATTTTAATATACATATATTTTTGGATACATTGCTGGGCCATGCTCTGCTGCTATGTATCCCTGCGTATGCTGAAGGGATCTGATGATTTAGCTGGTTGCCATGGTGAGGGACCTGGTCATGTGAGCAGGATGCTGCTCCAGGCTGTTTTGACGTCAGGCTATAGACAGAGCTAGGGAGAGAGAGAGATCTGTGGTAGAGCAGTGTAGCAGGAGCACAGCCTGCCTTCAGCATTCAAGCAAGAACCAGGAGCTGAAAAATACCATACAATCTATCTTCTGCAATTATTCCTTATTTTTTCTTCTTTTTTCCCCCATCTTTTTATTACATTTTATTGCATCGTTCCTTCCCATTTATTGGGACAGCCCCAATGCCGGGTCCTACCCAAACGCTGTCCCCAAATGGAGAGAACAACAACGACATCATCCAGGATAACGGGACCATCATTCCTTTTAGGAAGCATACGGTGCGAGGAGAACGTTCCTATAGGTAATGAGTGGCCTGATCTGGGGTTTCGGGGGCTGGGGGGGGGGGTGTACGTCCTTGTCTAATGATTTCTAAGCATCTTGGCTGCGCACACTCTTGTGTTTTGTGTATTTGCTGTTTTATATGCCAGCTGATTAACCCTTCGCATAGTAGCGATTGTCTCTTCATCTCGAAATACCAGGCGTGTGCCACATTTGTTTGTGCATTTGTCGAGCAGGGTTATGTAATCGCTAAGACGTGCACGATGGCTGCTTATTGTCATCGCATAGGTGCATGAAGACATTGGACGTCTTGGCATAACCTTGACAGCTATGTAGCAACGCAAGACCGCACGTTGTAATGCATTAATCATTTTATATCTGCCCGTAGCATTCCCGTTTATGTTTACCGTATGACATATATCAATTGAACATGATGTGCTGAAACAATCATTTCCATACCATACATATATCTAAGACACAGCCATGCTGTGACCCCCCCCCCCCCCCAAGACTGCCATACAGTAGCCCTATCATGCTTTGTTTTTCATGTATGATGTTGCATGGTAAAGAAGGAAGGGTTTTTTCCGCCGTGAATGCTGTGCAAGTTGGCGGCATAAGGCCATTGCTTATTTTGGCTTGTATCGCTGAATTAAAAGGAAGGAAATGAATGTAGAGAGGACGGAGACATTTGGCGAGATGATCACAAAAATCTCAGAAAGCTCTATGGGTTTAAGCATCAGGATGCAGTGATAAAGCACCAGATTCACAGGGCTTTGTAGTGTCCCCAGCCTTTCCATTGGTGGGATATATAGATTGTAGAGGTCAGAGGGTCACGGATTCACTTAACCCTTTCAGCAAGGTATTTTCCTTATTATATTTTTATCCTGTTCTGTTGTCGTAGAAATCAATGTAATCCCAGCGCTTGTTGATTTCTTGGTGCGTTCGTTGAGATTACGCAGACACATGTATATTTTGTATTGGTGTTTATGATCAGCCTCTTTTCCTGTTACATTGATGCACTTTGCCTTCTTGCTTCAGATAATTAAATGCATTGAGCACGATTTCGTTTGAAGGCAGGCTTGGCCGCAGTTTTATTTTACTACATGTTACTTGGCTGGTGGCGTATTTATCACACAAGGTGAGCCTGGTAATGTGAACTGGATTCTCCTTGGACATGGAGGAGGCTGGCTCCTTTGTCATTGCTGCAGGCTCTGTTTGATGATGGGCCTTACGTCCTCATTAACGTCTGTGGCAAAGTGTACCCCTCACCATAAACTGATTAGATTATTCATTGTCTAAATGAAAGCAATCCCATCCTTCCCTTGATCTGCAGTGCACATTTAACCCTCTATGTGCATGATATGTAGTTGTTTTAGCTACAAAAATGGCTTAAAACCGTAATGATGCTTTCTACGTATGGGATCTATCAATTTGATCTGATGGACCGCCCAGTCTGTGCGTCTGAGATATTGAATATATATGTGTCTTGTCTGTCAGATTGATCTGACTGCTGAGGAACATAGAACAAACTACACGAGCTATAGATGGGCCCGTGTTTCTGGTTATTTTGATCGGTTTATTAGATGATCTATACTATCTATTTGTGTTGCTGAGCTATAGGATCTAACTGTTCTATTGGATCAGTTAGGTCAATCAGGTCTACTTAAGTTTCGGATCCGTAGGGTGTATCAAATATTTTTGTTTATTTCTCTCCATGTTTGCATGATATTTATGTTTATCAAATTGATTTTATGCATACCAGGACATGATATATCCAGATAGCCCCTGGCTACTACAACGCTCTACTATTCTATAAAAAAGCTATGGGCTACTAAAATGTATAATTGGCTTCTAGGTTTCTTACAGACGTCTAGGTTTTAATGCAAAATTGTCCAGCCCTGATGTATTTGATGTATTGCATGAACGGAGTATTTGGTTCAATGGATTCATATCTCAATTATCCAATCAATCTGGACTACGTTACTTATCTGTCCGAACTATCTACCAGTAGGTAACGGGTCTCTAGGATCTATTGATGTAGCCAGCTTTTAGTAGGATTTTGTGTATCTGATATTTATGTGTGTGTGTATATATTTCTAGATTCTTGCTAAGCTTGTATTTCATTTCGTGTTTAGTCTCCTGTGATAACTGTTCAGCATTTTAACAAAAATGTGAGGAATTCTGTTGCAGAAGAAGGGATGCAGCTGGATGAGCGTTAATGGAAATTAACACATAGGAGCAAAAATTCTTAAAATGTGGAGTGCTGGACATGTTGTAATAGCTAACGTTCCTCTTTCCGTCTGAGGGATACCTTGGCAGTGGAAGTGATTTTATATAGGTGTGCCAGGGACGTTTATTTTATTTATTTATAAAGGATTTTACCAGGAAGGATACATTGAGATTTCTCTCGTTTTCAAGTATGTCCTGGGTTCAAGAATATCGAATTGTTAGTGTTACAGAAATACAAAGTAATAAAATGCAAAACATTAAAAAGACGTTGAAGCAGACTGGGTGCCGTGACCGTATCTAAACCCTGGACAACAGTGTATACCCTCTTTCCTGCTTTAACCAGGTCCAGGCAGGTCCTAGGGCCCATTCACACTGAGCGACGTGAAATCACACGTTTTTCCTTGCGATTGTCATTATCGCTCAATATCGCATATATATCGCCCTTATGCACGATATTGCATGACATCAGGGCTCAAAATTTCCACTCGCCTGCTAGCATTTGGCGAGTGGAAGTTAAGTGAGGGCGAGTGGAAATGCACACGCAGGCAGCACGATAAATTTTGTGCTGCCTATACCGCCGGCCATTTTTAAAAAATAATAATTTTAGGCTTAGCCGCTGGCTGGAGAATTAAAGATTGCTCCCTCTGATATTTCTGTAATAAAATATTTAACATTGTCTTTTCATAAGATAATTTAAGAAGATGTGTTTAGGGGCAGAGTTATGGGCAGGGTCCGGGTTAGGTGGGGCAGCTGGTGGTGAGTAACTCTTAAGGCCTGGCTAGTAGCTTGGGACTTGAAATTTTAAGCCCTGCGTGACATTGTGTATGGCGGAAAAAGGGTAATGTACGTGTGACGAGCTACAGCCGACATCGAGCTGCGAGATGTGAACAGTTCCATTGAAATGCATTGGAGAAGCAACATAGAGGGATATCGCGCTGAAATATGCACGATATCACAGCAAAAACCTCGGGATCAATCGCTTAGTGTGAATGGGCCCTTATTTTGGCAGTTTTGAAGTGGCATTCATCATTGATCTCTGAAACAGCAGTGAAAACAAAGAAAAAAACAAAACCATACGGCGCATCCAGTTGGTTAATAAGTGAACATGCAAAGGTTCATAATAAAGTGCAACATTGCTTGAGGAAAATTCAAAATACCATGATTTTTAAAGTGCACGTGCATAAAGTGAAATTACAATAGCAAAGTCCAATGTGCGGAAAAAAAGGAGATACTCCTAAATAGGGCTCCCCTAAATGTGAGTGGTCTGCACTTTGGCTAAAACATTTTTGATCAACTCTGTGATGACCATTATTGTTTTTCTATGATGTGCTTTTTTTGAGGAACATTGATGAACAAATGAATCTGACACCAGCACTTTAAGAGATGACCAACATATTCCTCTCTGTTTTTCTTGAGTATTGGATAAATTATACACTTGAGTATCTCCCCTTCTTTTTTTCCGCACATTGGACTTTGCTATTGTAATTTCACTTTATGCACGTGCACTTTAAAAATCATGGTATTTTGAATTTTCCTCAAGCAATGTTGCACTTTATTATGAACCTTTGCATGTTCACTTATTAACCAACTGGATGCGCCGTATGGTTTTGTTCTTTTCTTTGTAATTTATGACACATATTTTGGTTGTTTTATGTGTTTTTTACCATGTTATAGGCAGCATCTGACTATTAGCACTTTAACTTAGCACTTTATTCTAATTTTAGCAGGTGCCCACACTGTTAGGTATAATATATATATATATATATATATATATATATTATACCTATTTCGACTCCAGCAGTGAAAACAACTCTGAACAAATCAAATGAATATAAAACACCTGTTAAAACCACGTTGAAGAAGTTTGTCTGAAAGTAGAGTGGAATACCACCCCGAAAGCTACTCCAAATAACGTCTGCTGAAACAACAGTGATGGAAACTAATGTAGACCTTCCCTAGATTGCAAATTCACCATGGCCGAAGTTAATGCGCCATTGTTTGACTAAAATAAGTGTAGTTATGGAATACGCTATAAATGTTTTCATTACAAATCCTTCGAAGTATGCTGTGGAAATGTTTAGAGCAGTGTAAATGATGGTGAGGAATAACCATAATAATTATCCAGTAGTGTTTTGACACTTTAGCCCTGTAATAGGCCTACCCCTCCCCAAAAGGTTTCTTGCTAAACCTCCTAGATTTACTCTGGTAGTACAAGTTTCTTGCATTCTTGGGCTTGACGCCAGAATTGGATTGTCACCTCTTAAGCTATTCATTGTGTAAAGAGTGATTTAATATTAATTTACACAATGTGGGCATGGGTCATAAAAGACATGCACGAGCTGCTCCCTTGAGGAGTCAGCCAGAGTGACATAGCCATGAGTAACTAGCGCAGTGAATGCTTTGCAATTGCTTTTATTACCCAGGGACTGGTTCTGCTGACCTTGCATACACTGGATCCTTGTCCTTGGTCCATGCAGAAATAATGGAACATTCAAATCATCACTGTATATGCTTTTCATGTTCAAGTGCATTTGGTGTGCACCTTTCCTTAATGACTATTGCTGAAGATGGATGGTGTGCTCCTCCTATAATAGAAGTAAAATTGAGACGCTCCAATGTCCACCCCCCCCCCACTTATTGGTGCTAGGGTGTTAACCCTTCAATAGTATTTTACAGAGGCACTCTAGTCACCATGACCATGTAACCATTTAAAAAAATATAAACAGTTATGGGTAGCGGTCTTCACCCTCCCCCACAAGTGTCCCAGCGAGCAGATTCAGCATTCAAAACTAGGGGCTTCCCTTTGCCCAGAAAGCTGTCATTCAGCCCATGCTGGACAGCCTTCCGGGGTTTAGGCCAGTAATATCTTGCATTTATTACTTTGTATTTCTGTAACGACTGTTAAAATTTCAATGTTCTCGAACCCAAGACATTCTTGAAAAAAAGAGAAATCTCCAATGTATCCTTCCTGGCAAAATACTTTGCCAATAAATAAATTAAATGCCCTAGCTTTGGACACTCCTGACCTGTCAGAGCTTCTCAAAGTCCGAAGCATTGGATTGGCTGGACTCTAGAGTAAATGTTCAACCCCCTCACTGCTGCTCCAGGAAAAACCAAGCTGTCCGTCTTAATGCCGAGAGCGCGCCTGACACTAGGCATGGGTATAGGGGGGAGAGACATTCAGAGGTTAGTATTTAACCTCTGTTTCTGCCCCCCCCTTTTAATTTTTATATATTTTTTTTTACTTCAAGGTATCAAAGTACTCTTTAAATATTTTGACCCCCAAGTACTAATGGAAAAAACACATGGGTTATCATTTCCGGAGTCCCATTGGACTAAAATTTGCTACAGCAGTTTTGCATTAACACAGAATTTCGACGAAGGATATATTGGTTTATTTGACCTTTATTGTCATCCTTAGAGAGGTGACAAGAGTCGATAGATTTCCCTGAAAATCACAACTTGCCAACAAGTGTATATAGTCGCTACTTGCTTTACCCTAACAATATAATTTCACCTTCATAAAATCAGTTTTTAGAGTGATGTAAGAGACATGTTTGTGTCTGACTTCTAGTTAGCACTAGATGACAAGTCCTCTTGTTATTGTTAATAGAATTGTATGCGGTTCAAAGTATAGTATCGTATGTGCAGATAGAGCATAATCTAGTGGGAAAGTCAACTCCAGTAACACTTAACTTGTAATACGACAGTGAGCGTTAATGAAGGCCCAGTAGCACTACATATACTTAACCCACACTAACATGCATATATTTCTGTTATCAGGGGGATATCTTTGGGTTTCAAATTTAATTAAGCTCATGTTACTTTGAGAAAAGGTCAGTTTGCTTTGACATATTGGTATTCGTATCGCTTATCCTAGTGAAATACAGTTGTCCTGTTGGACTTGCTCAACATCGTTTTCACATTTGTTTTTGCTTGGATACTGATTCCATGAGGTTTAGTGGTATAACAAGCACACAACCTAGAAAAGTGCTACAAACTAGAGATGTGCAGTAGTTCAGAAGTACTTCCGAATAGCGAATCGATACGATACGAATTCGAAACCAAACAAAATGGTATATAACGAATTTATTACGTTTTACACTGTGTCCTCCTCCTAAAAGAAAAATTTGAATAATTTATGAACTATCAAATTGATATCAACTATCGAATTGATCTTAACTAGTACCGGCTGGGTGGAGTAGAGGTAATGTCACCGCTCTGCATGGAGAGAGCCTGTGGAGTCATGGGTTCGATCCCAGCGAGCAACCTCTCCAGTAAGTGTCCTTGGCAAGACACCTAACGGTACATACTCGCCACCCAGGACATACTTGAAAACGAGAGAAATCTCAATGTATCCTTCCTGGTAAAATCCTTTCACAAAAAAAAAAAAAACTTAAAATACAAGTAATAGTCAGCAAAGGACTTTATGAAACAAATTAATTTTGTTTCACTGTTTAATTTGACTCCAATACTAAATCTGTGACTCCACTTAATTTAACCTTAGCTTTTCTTTTAACAGCAAAATTTGATTAATTGGGGTTTTATTTGGTGATCCAAAATTCGAATTGATATCAACTATCGAATATGAAATGTGAATCGATTTCGAAAATTTCAAATCGATCCAAAACTAAATACGAAACGAAATTACTTATGAAATGCCGAAAGCAAAATTATTTAAAAATGTAACGAAACAACAAATTTTTCAGCCATGCACATCCCTACTCCAAACTAGAAATGTGACTTCTGTCCAAGACTTGAGGTGCTCACTCCCAACTGGGCTCTCTGACCCACCATTCATTTCAAAGCTTTCGGGTGTTCAATGTATTTGCTTATCAAGTGCCTGGGACCTCTTGTATCACTCATGACCAGGTTTTTAGTAGAGGTGATACAACAGGAAGCATTCATATCTTATCGACTCATGTCAAGCAAAAGGATGCTGATCTGCTCTACCACTTAATAAAGGTGAAAGATCAAAACCGCCTTTTAAAGAGCAACTCTAGTGCAACTACTGAGCCCTGGAATCCCATCCTTGTCCTCTGTGAGGTTATAGAAATAGACATGAATCAAGGGTCACCCACAATGGACAACGGGTATGAATACGATCAAAGCCCAAATGGTCAATGGGGCCCAACTCTGTAATGTTGGTATTTATTACAAACATGAGCCAGTCACACCATTTGGGTCCAATTGGAGCGGTTTAATGGATTGGTCATTGATAAAGGCTACTGGATTGGTCAGTGATGTAAGTTACTTATTAGAGCCAAAGTGTCCAATCCGTTAGACTGCACCAACTAGACCCACATGACTCTTTTGCCTCCAGAAATTCCTAAAGCGTGTGGCCGTGTGGACCCTATGTAAGATACAAGTCAGTACATACTTATCAGATACATACATATCAGTCAGAATGTTCCTTAATGTTTGTGATTTTGGCTAGTATCCTCTGTTTTTTCAGTACCTTTATGCAACATATTTTAAATAAGAGGTCAAGTCTAAACGGCCCCTTTTTAAAAGGCATAATATTGGGCAAAGAGATAGTACATGGAAATTCGCAAGCAAAATACAGATCGTCAATAAAAAAACAAAGAAAAAGTATCAAAGGTAGCTAGTCTAAAATAAAAGTTCTTTTTACTGTACACAGTCAGGAATGTCACTGATTCCTACATCTCCTTCACAATGGATGTTCTGCGCAGGACAAGCATATGGTATGGGAAGTGGAGCGTGCATTCCTTTTACAAGAACATGATGTCATTGCCCGGCTATGCTTCCTGCACATTTTGTGCAAGATTCTGCACTCTATAGAGACTTTCAAGGTACTTCCAATTTATGGGAGTATTGTAAATATTCCCCCCCCCCCCATCTGTGCTTTGGGAGGCATTTCCAATAAGTAAATTAAATTCATTCCAGCAGCATTATTCAGAGCCAGCATCGTTATGTTCTAAAAGATATTATTTATACATTCGGTACCTATGTCCCGGTGATCTCAGAACACATGTTTCTAAAGTTAAGTTATGTCGGCTCAAAATCCCGATGCCAGGATACACTTTAAAATGAACAACATTTAGTTAAAGCTACACTCTATATATTGCTTAGGAACTAGTATGGGATGTATGGAAAACGTATCATTTGGTTACTCTGGATTAAGGATCAGAAACCATTTAAATCTGTTTATGTGTGCCTGTGGCAATTTCTCATTCCTCTTAATGAACCTCACTCTGGTTTTCTACTTGCGACTCTCTTACCCAAGATATGTGTTTCAACCCCCTATCATTTCTTTACTCAAATCACACGTGTGCCTGAATCACAAGTTACTCAAGAAAAGATTTACAGGGTTATTCAGAGACAGCCGAAGTTGCACCTATCGGTGAATTTCCCCGTCCGGCGCATTTTCGTGGCCATTCAGCTATTCAAAAATCAGGCAGTTCGCCAAATATTGGTGAATTTCCAGCAAAATACGGTGATCTTCGGCGGCCGTGAACTCACCATAGAGAAGTAATGGTTAATCTATTCAGAGAACACCGAAAAGCAGGGACACATCAGTAAAATGCCCTGATTTTCAGTGGTTTCATTCGACAGGTTTAATCAGGCAAATCCCTTTTGGTTTCAATGTAAAAAAAAAAATCCACATTTTTAATAAATATTTATTCAACCGTTTATTCTTTTCACTTGCAGGAAATTTTTAGACAGGTTTCTGGAATTTTTGTGTGAAACTTTAATTTTAAATGGTGTTTTTTAAAAAAAAAATCTGTAACCGACCCTTTTATTATTCATAGAAACCTATAGGTTTACTAGCATTTTTCTGCAGTAGTTTTTATGCAAACACCTTTTAAAAGCTGCAGGTTTTTTTGTTTTGTGTTATATTTACCCATTTCTTGACTTTTTCCGGTGGCTGGTCGGTGCTCTCTTCAGTGCATCGTTGGCGTTTTTTTTGGATGCGTTTGGCGGCTTGTTCCCTGCACTTCGGCTAGTCTGATTTTCCGACCCTGCGGTGAATTCAGCATTCATTGTAGGGTCCCTGAAGTGTAGGGAACCGGAAAGCACCGAAATGTCACTCTTTGAATAACCCTGTTTGACATCATGTACTCCCATAGGGACAGATCAGCTCTATACCCTGTAAACACAAACCTCAGACAGGAGCAACCAAATGTTCTGCCCCGGATACAGACCTATGCCTTTTATTATTTCTCTATAGACTCTGTATAAAGTGATACTGCAGGTCTAAATAGACAGTTGACTGAATATTTTTTTTATACACCAAAATTTATAATTCTTTTTTCTGTTACCCACACCTTCTTCCTGCTTGACTTACCTATTCTGTTATTTACTCTCACGGTAAATCGGCATGCTTGGTGGCTTTTCCTACTATGTACAGAACTCTGTGTACCTTTTATTTAACATCTCAGATTATCTGGTTACCCAGGTGTCCATCTCTTGAATTCCCTTCAAATCTTAACGAGACACTACTCATCCATCCTGACTATTGTTTTAAAGTGGTAAGGATGTGAGGAGTGCTGCCCCTCTGCTGCCCCGGTCTGGAGAAAATGCTGGTTGAAGCAGAGGAGTGTCCTCCACTCGACCCAGCATCACCAGCAGTCAGGATTTAGAATTTCCTGACTGCCAGTCACTAGTGACGTCAGCACACAGAGCGTGCTGAAATCACCCTCTCGAAGCCCACTTGCTGTACTGAACAATCTCAGAGGTAGCGATGGATTGGATTTGCGCATGTGTGCTGAGCTCCAATCCATCATTTTGCGCTGGTGCTACAGAACTTGCATAGGTAGAGTGCGCAAGTTCATAGTGGTGCGTAATTTGCATTTCCTACACTACGTTTGGTGCATAGGAGCGCAAATTGTGTTAGATTACTACAGGGGGATTCTGGGTATGGGAGTACCTGAGCTGAAGAGGAGCAGCAGCGCGTGTCGAGGGAGAAAAGGGGAGTTAAATCACCTGAAATAACAAAAAATGAAATAACTGGACAAAGGCCGTCGGCAGCATCACACCAATCATTTAATGGCAAAACAGAGCTTTATTTTTAGTAGAGTATCTGTTTAAATGCCAATTTACAAATTCTAGGTCTGCACATATTTATAAAGGATTTTACCAGGAAGGATACATTGAGATTTCTCTCGAGTTTAAGTACGTCCTGGGTTCAAGAACATTGAATTGTTACAGTTGTTACAGAAATACAAAGTAATACAATGCAAAATATTAAAAAAAAAAAAAATATACAGATTATCAGAAAATAAATATGTAGGAAATAAAGTCAATATGTTACATGTTTACAGGTGCATTCCGTATCTTTCATCTTGAGTAAACGAATAATATATGGAGTCTGTTTACTAAGCGCTGTTCTTTTCTTCAAACTGTGGACTACCGTGGATCAGGTAAAGTGACAGGTCAGGGAGTTCACGATCTAAGGAAGTCCCACTGTAGTTGGCCGTAGTTGTTTCGAATGTAGTTCATGGTGAAGTCGTTTAGAGAGTTACCATAGTTTCTGTGGTAGATGTGCAGCCTTGTTTTTACCCATGTCTTCATTGTTTCAGTCGAAGTTCAGTGGTGAGCTGTATTGCTGAAGTATAGTCTCCACGTTGTAGTAATAGAGATAAGCTGACTTCCACAGAAGAATTCCATTGTTCAACATTGTTTGAAGCGACTTCACCTGCTGTTGTTGACATTTGCGTCTCTGTACAGCTTATAAATAGATGTACTGGGTTTTACAGTGCTGTTATAATAATCATGCTAAATATATTTTATTAACAGAGAAACATGACTGAATCCTAAATAAAAGCATTTAATTGAGCCAAAACCGAGCTCCGTTTCCCTTGCAGAAATGGTGGATCTGCATTCCCATTCCACTTGATTCCTGCGTTTCCGAACCCGTGGTCACAATTTTATTGCACTCACATAACCCTCGACTCACTCGCATCAACGCATCCCACCTACACCTTAAAACCATCTGTACACGAGTCAAAGAGAAACAATCTACCAAACACATGTTGCTCTTACAATAGCAGTCATCCATAAATCTTGTGCCACTTATAGGGCACCCAATTAATACACCCAACTAAATATGCAAATTGAAAACCACTCCACTATACCTGAACCATAAAATATTTAGTCTTCCCCTTCATAAATTGGGTTGAGATGTCAGTACCAGAAGAGACCTTGATTTCCTAATGAACATTCTGGCGGTACATAAGATGCCCTGTGCGTCCCTGGAGCCACAGCATCAGTCGAGCTACATTCTGGAGCCACGGCATCAGTCGAGCTACATTCTGGAGCCACGGCATCAGTCGAGCTACACTCTGGAGCCACGGCATCAGTCGAGCTACACTCTGGAGCCACGGCATCAGTCGAGCTACACTCTGGAGCCACGGCATCAGTCGAGCTACACTCTGGAGCCACGGCATCAGTCGAGCTACACTCTGGAGCCACGGCATCAGTCGAGCTACATTCTGGAGCCACGGCATCAGTCGAGCTACATTCTGGAGCCACGGCATCAGTCGAGCTACATTCTGGAGCCACGGCCTCAGTCGAGCTACATTCTGGAGCCACGGCCTCAGTCGAGCTACATTCTGGAGCCACGGCCTCAGTCGAGCTACATTCTGGAGCCACGGCCTCAGTCGAGCTACATTCTGGAGCCACGGCATCAGTCGAGCTACACTCTGGAGCCACGGCATCAGTCGAGCTACACTCTGGAGCCACGGCATCAGTCGAGCTACATTCTGGAGCCACGGCATCAGTCGAGCTACATTCTGGAGCCACGCATCAGTCGAGCTACATTCTGGAGCCACGGCCTCAGTCGAGCTACATTCTGGAGCCACGGCCTCAGTCGAGCTACATTCTGGAGCCACGGCCTCAGTCGAGCTACATTCTGGAGCCACGGCCTCAGTCGAGCTACATTCTGGAGCCACGGCCTCAGTCGAGCTACATTCTGGAGCTTTTGCCTTGCAAAACTAGAAAAGCAAAAACTATGGGAGTTTTTCAAAGTACACCAACTAATGTTTGCCGAAGTAGCAAACACAGGCCTTTCACAAACGAGAAATCGACCGTTCCTACTGCTATTTGAATTATTCATTTGTAAAACGCAAGTGTTTTTCACTGTTGCAATGACTATTTTCACCAGTGTGTGCAACTTCATCAAACACCAGCCGTTTCTGAAGAACTCCCTAATGTCTATTTTTTCAATAATGTCAAATTTGCCAACAATAGAAAATTGTGTATATAATATATATACCATATTCATATTCCCTGACCATATAATATTCATCTTCCTCCTTTCTGTATCTCATTCCCTTCACTGTTACGTGTTCGTTTCCATTTTAGCTGTGCAGCCCAGCGTTGTGAAGGTCCCATTTTCTGCACATGTTCCTTATATATAATGGGCTCCATACGCTCTCTGTACAGCTGCAAAACCGCAGTGACGGGAATGTTTCTTTTCTTTCTTTTTTTTTTTTGGCCGAAGCTGCTGTTCTGGCAAGTTTTATAACCGAGCGAAGGTTCTAAATCTTTCTACATTCACAACTTCAAGCTACAACTTTTACTTTTCTAAAGAAAACGGCTTCCTATTCCAACACGGGCAAAGTAGATATGGCTTTTCCCTCTTTTAACGTGGCTGTGAAATTGGGTGGCAAGCAGGCACCTCCCCTTCACCAGCGTATGTATGATACGATACAGAAACATGTGACGTAATCCCAGATATACAGCTTTTTAACTTCCCTGCTGAACAGGCAATTCTGGCTTATTCTGTGCTAAGCCATAGACGCCCTTAGGCTGGGTTCACACCTAAGCGTTTTACAGCGCGCTCCTGCTATATGGCCGCGAACGCGCGGCTATATGCCAAAAAGAAGCTCCCGGACTTCTTTTTGCGTCTGCCGTTTTAAAGCGCGTTCCTGCGCGCTTTAAAACGCTTAGGTGTGACATGCCCACATAGGCAATCATGGGATTTCATGTTTAAGCGTTTTACAGCGCGCAGGAGCGCGCTGTAAAACGCTTAGGTGTGAACCCAGCCTTACAGTATGTGCTGTAGATTTTTATGCTCATACAAGATTTAAAATACGAGGGGGGGGGGGTTTATCTGCTACCTTTTATGTATTGTACTACAACTGTCACAAGTATTGCAGCATACTAGCAGAGGGTCTGTTATCGTTTGTTTCTATCCTAAATAGACCAATGAAAGCAAAGATGGACAGACATGAGGTAGAGAAGGCCCTGTTTCCTAAAGCGCTTACATTCTAATGGAATCTGGAGAGTCTATTACATGTGTTACCATAGAGAATGATGGATGATCGTTTGCAACTGCACTTCATATGTTCAGTGACGTATTTCCCAGTATGCGGCCATAGAGACCGAGGATGATACTCTGTACCTGCATGTCATACACAATTAACGCAACTCCAAACGGGGATAATCTGAGAGTGGAATGTAGTGTATCATAACCACTCGTGTGTTACTGCTGGCATTCGTCAAATCTATAATGCATGCAGTAATAGTATTGCTAGCGATAACCGTTCTAGGTCTCATAGACCTCAATTTGTACAAAGCACAGGACATACCAGTTACAAGTACTTATACAGCGCCAACCGATTCCGTAGCGCTTGACAATGGAGAAGCACAAACAGGTGACATAATAAATTATAAACCTAAGGAACAGACGGCCCTGCCCATAGTATAATTGTCCTGCTAATGCAGCACTTTATAAAAGTGCTCAGCCAGACATCCCGTAAGCTTACAATCTAAGGGACTAAGGCAAGAGAAACAAAAGGGAACAGGGGGAGTGCAGTAATCTTGTGGAAAGTGCATAGTGGTAAATTGAATTGCCTCTCTGCTTGTAATACCAAGAATTCATCTGGTACACAATCGTGAACGCTCGACTTGTCGCCTGCGGCTCATCTGTTCCCTGTGTTGCTCTCATAGACAAGAGTGGGCGATGCCACACCTGCACCTGATTCTCCAGGAGACTCCCATTGTGAATATATGGTGTGTATGTGAGCATTCTACCCTCTTTGCGATACCCCTGCCCTAACACACAGCTGGCAAGCCCTTTGAGGTGAGGGAATCCGTACAGAAGTGTGGATGCCAAAGATCTATAAAATGAGAGGTAAATAAAACTTTATTGGAGTTGAGCTGTTTTTTCTCTAAATTCTAGGCTTTTCATCATTCTGGGGGATTGACAAGCAGTGAAATATAGAATTTAGATGCAATTTTCAGATGTTCAGCACTATTTTACAAATTCATCATCACCAGCCAAACAAGAATGTCTAAGTAGATTTTGTTACATATTCATATCGTGCAAGTAGGGTGTCCCTGCCAAGTACAGGTAGTAAACTTATAATGCTTTACAATGGTAATTACGAAGTCCTTAAAGTAACATTTGAGACTTATTTGAGTTCTCAAGACCTACAAACCCCAAAATATTGTTCTTTCTCAGTGATGCGGCACTGGCTGCTTGAATGCCTTCTAACTGGGGAATTACAGGATGAATTCTGGCCCCTGAGCAGTATGACACTTCTCTTGATTTTAATGGCTCTTGACTGGAATGAACAGAGTTAACTGATGTTGCAGCATACCCCCCCATCTCAAGCTGGAGATATTTGGTCGGATCTGACTCTTGGCACCAGTATTCTGCTTCTCAGACTCATTGTTTCACAAACAAAGCTAAAGGTCGGAATCCATAATTTAAACAGAGGTGTTTTCCTCAATTACTTAATCAATTCAGGATAATTTCCATCCAGAGAAGCGAATTACAAACACATGTTTATCTCGAGGGTGGAGAGCGGAGAAAATACTTTAGCTGCCTTGATATAAAACATGATCGGAAGAGGTTTCGCTGGCTATCCCTGGCTCTGCACGACGTGACAGGAGCTATAATGCTCGTGATTGGTTACTTTTGGATCTCGCCACATGTTGGGTTTGGTCTGTTTGAGGTCAGCTCTTTGATTTGATAGACAGCCTTAAACATGTTTCTATAATTCTCTTTAATAGCAGCCTGGACGCTTCCTATATGATGTATGCAGCCACAGATATGACCTGGTAAATGAAAATGGTAAACATCTGCTATCCATTTTGTGCTAAAACATTCACACCGTTGTTCTTTTTTCTTTTTCACGGTGGGCCAAGGCTGTCCATGCAGCGGGGCCCCTTCCTGCACATAAAATCGACTTGTTTTGCTGACAAACTACAGCTCAGAATTTGAATTGATGCTCATGTAAAAATGCAGATCCGTGGAGGATAATTAAAATGCAGTAAATAAACATTTGATTCCAGAACCTGATGGTTTTTATTTTTTGTTTTTATATTTTTAATATTAAAGGATGGGGGGGTTTAAATCTGCCAACGTGTTCGTGGCATTTATACTACAAAATCTAATAGATACTCGAGTATAACGCGACCCGAGTATAACGCGAGGGGTAGAGATTCATTATGGAAATAAGAATATTACTCAAGACTCGAATATAACGCTAGGAGCAAAATTATGAAAGTATAAATTTTCCAAACCACGACAAAAGTCTGTTAAGTTACTGTTCCATGTTTTCATTTCATGTTCATTCCACCCCACTCTCACCCTCGTTCCTCCAATGGTTGTTAGAGAGCAGGGGTGCAGAGTGAGAGGTAATGCATTAACGTGGCTATTTTAGAATGGTGATAGATGTAATTGAGCGTTTTGATTGCTTGGAATATAATTCTCTTATGATAAAGTTCTGCACATGAAACTAAATAAAATCCGTAAGTGCAGGTATGGCATAAGGGCACATTTTTTAGATTTAATTATTGTAATTGCATTTAATAAGATTATAATATATATATATATATATGTTAGGAACCTATGCATATACTCATGCACTACAAAAAGACACATTTTGAAATTGATAAAAGCTTGCTTTACCTTGAAAAATTAATATTGTTTATATGAAGCAGAGTATATGATATATTTGATAAATTGTGACATACAGAAATTATTTATTAAAGGGGTTAATGTTACTGTTTTTTTATTGCAAAGGTTAATGTATGTTTTTGGATTGAAGGGTTAATAGAGGGCTGAATAGTATTGGAGATGTTTTGTACAGGGGTACTTGAGGGCTGCAGTCAATGGTTAATGGCTGCAGGGTTAAATTGGGATTCCAGAGCGTGCACGTGTCAGACAGCTCCTGGAAGCAAACAGATCTTCACTCCCTCGCAGCTGTCCCGTGTATAACGCGACCCCTACAGTTTTAAGCTTGATTTATTGCTCAAAAAACTTGCGGTATACACGAGTATCTACGGTAATATATATTTTTTTGTACTAAAATACATTAAAGATATTTTATATTTTAGATATTCATTGTGTAAACTCATCTGACCAGGGCTCTTTACGCATCCTGTCTTGGCTTTCTAAGGCCGGGGCCAGACGAGCATTTTTAAGAGTGGAAGGAACATCTGGGAGAGTGGGGTTCCTTCCAATCTGACGCCCGTTTGGCCGCCTCGCTGAGTGCAGTTAGTGCGCTCAGCGCTGCAAGGCTCGATCCTCCTATGGAGAAATGCACTTTGCATCCCTGTCAAACGCACGTCGTATCGCTTTGAGGCTTTCAAAACGTCTGTAGCATGCGCAATTCATGCGCGCGCTACAGCGTGTGGCCAGCCCTGTCAAAGACGGACGTACGGGCGCACTTAGTGCGCGCATCTGACCCCGGCCTAAGCCTGCAGTAATTTTGTTGGCTTAATTCCCCATTCTTTACTGTAAAGTGCTGCGGAATATGTTGATGCTATGTAAACGATGATATTGTTAGTCAATTCTTTGATGGTATGTGGAAAAGGAGGTGGCAGTGCAGTTCAGCTAACTCTGTTACTGACCATAACATGTGTCGCCCATAGACAACATTTTTTAAATTTCTGAATTTTGTTCTTTTTTTGCATGCTTTGCAGAAATGCCTTATCCTCTTTTCACACCAATACTTTTTTACCTTGTAAACAATGGGGTTCTTTATAAAGGTCGCTGCCTTTCCCATGCCCTTTGTGGAAAACCCAGGGCTCTTGTTAAACACGTCATTGCAACCTAAAAATGTTGAAAATGTGAATATTTCTAGCCAGTGGAGTTTCTTTATGGCAGGGGCGCTTACTGCAATAATAGCCGTGTGTATCGTGGGATTCAGTGTAACCGTGTAAAACACATGCATGGAAATACGTGTGCCTCCTAGAAGTTTGATTTTTGACAACAAGAACATACGGTTTAAAAGCAGCATAAAAAGAAACCATAAAATAGTTTACATTTTTCGTTAGTAACCAAATAAATGTTAGCACTTTGTTGTCTTATTGTGTAGTGTTGTATATAAGGCTGTTGGCTCAGTGCCATGTGAGGGGTGCAAGGGACTGCAGCTGTAGATTTTGTAGGCCTCCGTACCATCCCATTGTCTTCGAGTATGCCTTTGACATCTCCCCTTCGAGCACCATAATTCCTCCATTCCCCTCATACCCATAGGAACTGGATTCCAAGCCTGGTGTAAACTTAACCAGCCCTTGATAAACATGGCAACTCCATAGACATTAGTGGCTCTGGCGAGCTTACACAAGGCCTGGAATCTATCTCGTGGGCTATTGCTCCATTCTTACCCCATCATTACGCAGTCCCATTCCCATCCCATCCCTGATTTTTGCCTCATTTGAAAGGCATTGTGCTGTTAAAGCTGGGGTCAGACAAGCGCACTAGGTGCGTCCGTACTCATTTTGCCTCCTGGCATCCGTCGCAGCGTTGTGATGCTTCGACGGGGCCGGTCACATGCTGTAGCGCATGCACAAATTGCGTGCGCTTCAAGCGGACGTGCAGAAACCCTCCCCGTCACAACAATAGACGCGCATTGACGGGGTTGCAAAGCGCGATCCTCCATGGGGGGGGTTGAGCCTTGCAGTGCTGAGCACACTAACTGCACTCAGTGAGGTGGCCAGACGGGCGCAGAGTGGAAAGAACATCCACTCTCACGGATGTTTCTTCCGCTTTCAAAGATGCTCGTCTGATCCCGGTCTAACGGTTACATTTTGGGATGTTGGTAGGGCCTTCATGTGGTCACCTGACCTGACCCGGTGTTCAGATGTATTCAGGTAAAGGGAAAAATACTGAAGTTGGAGAAATTGTTTTTCTGTAGAAATGTTATTTTCACCAAAAGGATTCGGTTTTGATTTACTTTTGTCACAATTCATTTAATGATTAGTCCCCCTCCCAGTGTTTTGGCTTGTTTTTTCTGCAATCTGTTACCCTGCCGCAAGATGATCGGGCTCCGAATATAACCGATGGAGACGTCAGACTTTTCTGACAGTTGCCATGGATACAGTGAATCCACCTTCCCACTCTTTCCATTAGACTGGAGCATCTCTGGCATGAAAACCACCCGTTCCTCCGGCATCCCTAGATCACACAAAAATAAGGTTGTATGTAAACTGGACTTGCCAGTATTGTGCCCTGAAGGAAGCTCTATTATCTAGACTGGTAATATTTTCCTATTGAAAGATTTTATTTGCTTCCCTGTGATTTTTTTGGAATCCTGTAATGACTAACCTTAATTTAGACATTAGCGCTTTACATGGCTTATATCCGGGATCAGCAACCTTGGTCCTCCAGATGATTTTGAACTACGTTTTCCATGAGGATCAGCCACACTAATGTAGTTTTATTATTATTATTATTATTCTTTATTTATAAAGCGCCAGCATATTCCGCAGCGCTGTACAATAAGCACAGTATAGACAGGGTTACAATACATTGAACAACATTTGACAAACAGTACAGGAGGAGATGAGGCCCTATTCCCGTAGGAACTCACAATCTAGGAGGGTTGGGGTTGGAAACAGGAGGAGAGGACTGTAAGGTGAGGGTGATTGATGGTTGCGTCAGTGAGTTGGGTGGTAGGCTTCCCTAAATAGGAATGTTTTAAGGAGCGTTTGAAGGAAGAGAAGTTAGGGGAAAGTCTGACAGTACGAGGGAGAGCGTTCCAGAGAGGGGGCTGCGCGTGAGAAATCCTGCAGTCTATCATGGGAAGAGGTGATGCGGGGAGAAGCTAGGCGCAGGTCACTGTTTGACCTTAGGGAGCGGGCTGGGGTGTATTTGGTGATTAGTGAGGACAGGTAGTGGGGAGCTGAGTTAGTGAGGTTTTGTAGGTAAGGATAAGGATTTTGAACTTAATTCTGCAGTGGATGGGGAGCCAGTGAAGGGACTCGCAGAGGGGAGCGGCAGAGACAGAGCGGCGGGTGAGGTGAATTAGCCTGGCGGAGGCGTTCAGGATGGATTGTAGGGGGGAGAGGTGGGACAGAGGGAGGCCAGATAAGAGATTATTGCAATAGTCGAGTCGGGAGATTACCAGGGCGTGTATGAGTTGTTTTGTGGCGACAGCGGTAAGAAATGGCCGAATTCTGTAAATATTACGCAGTTGGTATCGGCAGGAGGAGGAAAGAGACTTGATGTGGGGGATGAAGGAAAGAGCAGAGTCAAGTGTAACTCCAAGACAGCGAACTTGGTTTGATGGGAGATGGTGATACCCTCCACCGTGATCGAGAAGTCAGGAGGTGGGAGGCATTAGAGGGAGGAATAAGTAGGAGCTCAGTCTTTGACATGTTGATCTTTAGGTGGTGGGAGGCCATCCAGGAGGAGATGCCAGATAAACAGTCACTGACTTTGGAAAGGACAGGGGGAGAGAGATCAGGGGTAGAGAGGTAGATCTGAGTGTCATCAGCGTAGAGGTGGTAATTAAAGCCAAAGCTGTTGATGATTTTGCCCAGGGAGGAGGTGTAGATGGAAAAGAGCAGAGGACCAAGGACAGAGCCTTGAGGTACACCAACAGATAGAGGCAATGAGGAGGAGGAGTTACCAGCAAAGGACACACAGAAGGACCTGTTGGATAAATAGGAGTCAACCAAGCAAGTGCAGTGTCACCGAGACCCAGAGAGTTGAGGGTCTGTAGAAGGAGGGGGTGGTCAACAGTGTCAAAAGCAGCAGAGAGGTCAAGCAGGATGAGAATAGAATAGTGGCCGTGTTTTTTAGCAGTTAGGAGGTCGTTGGTGACTTTGGTGAGGGCAGTTTCAGTTGAGTGTAGGGGACGGAAGCCAGATTGCAGGGGGTCAAGTAGGGAATTGGAGGACAGGAAGATGGAGAGGCGGTTGAGAGACTAGTTTTCTAAGAGCTTATGTAAAGGGAAGCAGGGATACAGGACGGTAGTTGGATGGAGAGTTGGGATCTAGGGATGGTTTCTTTAGTAAAGGGGTAACTAGCGCGTGTTTGAAGGCGGATGTAAAGGAGCCAGTGGAGAGAGATAGGTTGAAGATGTGTGTGAGAGCAGGGGTGAGGGAGGAGGAGAGGGGAGGAATTAGATGTGAGGGAATGGGGTCGAGCGGGCACGTGGTGAGATGTGAGGAGGACAATAAGGAATTGACTTCCTCCTCAGTGGTTGGAGGAAGCGGCAGAGGTGGCAGATGGGACCTGTGGGAGTGGAGGTGGCAGATAACTATCTTGTGTTGGGATGTTGCTTCTGATAGTTAAAGTTTTACTGAGGAAGTAGTCTGCCAGGTCTTGAGCGCTGAAGGCAGCTGAGGGGAGGTGCAGGTGGGTAGAGGAGGGTGTTGAAGGTGGACCAGAGCCGTTTAGGGTTGGAGGACAGCGTAGATATAAGAGATGAGAAGAAGGATTGTTTGGCCAAGTGGAGGGCAGAGGTGTATGACCGGAGAATAAACTTGAAGTGAACAAAATCAGCTTCAGAGCGGGATTTCCTCCAGGCACGCTCTGCGGGCGGGAGCATCTTTGCAGGTAGCGAGTCTGGAGGGTGTGCCAGGGCTGAAGCTGGCGGCGTGGGGCCTTACAGAGTCGAAGAGGAGCAAGAGTGTCTAGAGCAGAGATAAGCGTAGTGTTGTAGTGATTAGTGGCAGCATCAGGGCAGGTGAAGGATGAGGTATGAGGGAGGTGGTGAAGTAGGTTGGAGAATTGATGGGGGTCCACAGCATGTAGATTTCTGCGAGTGTGTGTGCGGGGTGGGGGAGCAGGGTGTTTAGGAAGTCCAGATAGGTTGAAAGAGAGAAGGTGGTGGTCAGAGATGGGGAAAGGGCGACAGTTGAACTCAGAAATGGAGCAGAGGTTGGAAAAGACAAGGTCAATAGCGTGACCATCGCGGTGGGTAGGGAGGATGGAGGATTGTGTGAGTCCAAGGGAGGACGTGAGTGAAAGAAGTTTGGAGGCAGCAGGGGCGGAAGGATCGTCAATGGGAATGTTGAAGTCCCCGAGAACTAGGCATGGAAGATTAGAAGACAGAAAGTGAGAGAGCCAGGTAGCAAAGTGGTCAAAGAACTGGGAGGTTGGTCCCGGTGGGCGGTAGATGACTGCCACCCTGAGGGCCAGGGGAGAGAACAGGCGGATGCAGTGTGTCTCGAAGGAGGAGGAGGAGAAGGAGAGGGATGGGGGTGGAGGGAGATGCTGGTAGGTGCAGGTGGGAGAGAGCAGGATTCCGACCCCGCCACCATTTCTCTCACCCGGTCTGGGGGTATGGCTCAAGTGTAGACCGCCATGTGAGAGAGCAGCAACGGAGGCCATGTCAGAGGGAGTTATCCAGGTTTCAGTTAAAGCTAGGAGGTTGAAGGAGTTTGAAAGGAAGAGGTCATGGATTGCTGTGAGTTTGTTGCACACAGAGCGAGCGTTCCAGAGGGCGCAGGAGAAAGAGGACAGGCGCTGAGGGATTATGGGGATGAGGATGCTGATCCCTTGACTTCTATAATGTTTTGTAATTGTTCGCCTCTCCCTCCCAGGCACCATGTTTATAAAGTGAAAGTGGGTGAAAGACAAAGTGTGTGTATGTTGTAGGTTGGGGACTTCTTGCCACTTTGCTTATATTAGTATAGGTTAGGCAGCCACATGTTTATTTCGCTTTGATTTCATTAACCCCTCTCCTGCATGACTGACGAGGGGATTGGATGTAAAGCCTGGAGCTCTGTCTATTGTGTAAACCTACAACTTGCATGTATCATTTTACATTTTAAATGTTTAAAGGACACTTCAGGTTTATTATGGGCTAATAATAGCTAATATTTGTATCTAAAAAAAATTGAGAGCTGTGCATGGCAAATACTGGTAACCCTAATTTTGACAAATTTTATACTGCTAACTGCATATCCCTCATGCCGTACATGTAACATGTGTAGCTGTCGTATACCCTACTGTGCTACAAATAGCTAACATCCATTCTGCAGATCTACAAAAGGAATATTAAATTTTAGCACAAACCTATGCAAAACATGTTTGAGATTACAGAGAATGGGTAATGGCGCTATTGGCCTTTCCTGCAGTGGGTCCCCACTCGGGTCCCACATAGTTTTACCTTGGTGGTGCTATTATAGAAGAGGCTATACCCTATGCAAATCAGTCGATCATCCAGCAAGGGTGACCAGAGCTGAAATGCCAAGATGACCTCCTCTACACAAGAGGAACCACAACCCTTCAAATCGTGTCCGCTTTATTAGCCCTCATCAGGAGGGATTGACGGATATCCCTCTAGGCACATAGGGTAGATTGCTCAATCTGTACACCTATATAGGCAAAAGCACGGGGCCAGATCTCAACTGGGATATTCAGAGTAACGGCTGGAGCTCTGTGCTTAATTTTAAAACCTACGATTACATGCTTGCGTCTCGGATATTGCACCAGGTTTCTTATAGCTTATATGGGAGATGTTAATGTGCCCCCAGCAGATGAACGAGCTATTCCAACCAGCACGTTCTACATCTACGCCTGACATTATTCAGAATTAATGTTTTTCACAGGCTGGTGTTAAGTGATTGTGCTTCACATGAAAATCCTATACATACCACAAAATTCCTTGTTGCAGAGAGTGACGTGATCTGCTGCTTCATCGCTCCGTGGGGAGCTGTACATTGGGGACGAATAATACCCATTGTTCCTCAGTGTTTCATCCGCTGTCTCAGTCTCTCTCACTCGAGCTCATGTGAGCGTGTGCTCTTCTCCATGGAGTCCTATTGGCTGCCACGGCGTTATCACCCTGCGGCTCGTTAGTATTAAAGCGGCTCGGTCGTAATACAGACGTTAACGCTGGGTTCACACCACGGCGTTGCGCTGAGTCGCGCAACGCACGCGTTTTTTTAACGCGCGTTCGCGCATACAAAACAATGCGCGAACGCGCATTGTAGCGCGTTCGCGTCTATGATATGGCCGCGAACGCGCTGCTGTATGCCCGAAAAGAAGCTCCTGAACGTCTTTTCGGGTCGGCCATTTTAAAGCGCATTCCTGCGCGCTTTAAAACGCTTAGGTCTGAACGGGGCCCATGGCAAAGCATGGGATTTTCCCGTTCAGGCGTTTTAAAGCGCGCACGAACGCGTTTTAAAACGGCTAGGTGTGAACGGGGCCTTAAGATGAGCCACAGGTAGAAACGCCTGACCTAAATGTTCCCATTTGCGTCTTGCCTTTTAATGTCCAAGTTGGGATCTGGCCCAAGTTTTGAGATAATTGGGAACAGAGAGCTCGCTAGTGGCCCGCCCTATGGTGAGACCCAGCCCTGGTCTCCTAATCATATGCACTGGACATGATATACCAATATGTGTATAGTATATGTCAGGTTTGGTTATGTGATCTGAACTTTATTATATATATTATTTTTAATTTTTTACACCTATTAAAACGACGCTTGCCTTCTAGCCTAGCGGAGTTAAACTGATTAACCTTCACATTAAAAGTCTTTCCACTGGCGATTTGCTGTAATCTATATAAATATGTCACATTGCCCGGGAAACTGCAAAGGGACACATCAAAGACCTCCTATTTGCGTGCAGTTTATATTTGGTGTGGAAAATACTGTCACAGAATCGCCCTCCTGGTACTGCATTGTTTAATGGAAGAATCGCATGGTAATAATTGTATTACTGGCTCTTTTAATGCTTACAAAGCCGTGCTTGTAAATAACAATACTGGTAATTGCAGAGCAGATGGGCTTTGGAGATCCCTCCCCCACCAAATAAACACAATGCCCCCTCACTTGTTTTGTTCAGGGAGTACGCAAACCCAATCGTGAACACAATGAGGATAAATGCGCTGTGGAAATTGTGCGGCAGAATGTGGTTTCGTACAAAAATGCAAAAGAAATGAAGTCTGGATGGTTCGACACGCCAACAACCATAAGCATGTACAGTTGTGTTCAAAATTATTCAACCCCCAATGCTGTAAAGGGTTTTAGGGAATTTAGTGTACATTTGTAATTGTATTCAGAATGAAATCCTACAAGGACTTTTTTAAGAACCATATGCAACTAAAATGACATCAATTGGTTTTGTAATACAGTAGTAAATGTTTCTTTTGTGAATTCTTCATTGACACAATTCTTCAACCCCTTAAAGACTACCACTCTGAAGAACAGAGGTTCATTCAAGTGTTTTCAATCAGGTATTGAAAACACCTGTGGATGTCACGGAGCAGTAATAAAGCATAATAAGCACCAATTAGGCAGCTTTAAAATGACTGTGATACTCAGCTCCTTCTAGACATTTACTGGTGTGGTTACAAACATGGTGAAGTCAAGAGAATGGTCCAGGAAGACAAGAGAAGAGGTGATTACTCTTCACAGGAAGGGCAATGGCTATAAGAAGATTGCAAAGATGTTAAACATACCAAGAGAGACCATAGGAAGCATGAGTCGCAAATTCAAGGCAAAGGGCACTGTTGAAACGCTACCTGGTCGTGGCAGAAAGATGCTGACTTCGACTGCTGTGCGCTACCTGAAGCGTAGAGTGGAGAAAAGTCCCCGTGTGACTGCTGAGGAACTGCGAAAAGATTTGTCAGATGTGGGTACTGAAGTTTCAGCTCAGACAATACGGCGCACACTGCGTAATGAAGGCCTCCATGCCAGAACTCCCAGGCGCACCCCCTTGCTGTCTCCAAAGAATAAGAAGAGTCGACTGCAGTATGCCAAAAGTCATGTGGACAAACCACAGAAGTTTCGGGATAGTGTTCTGTGGACTGATGAAACAAAATTAGAACTGGGCCCATGGGTCAACGCTATGTTTGGAGGAGGAAGAACAAGGCCTATGAAGAAAAGAACACCTTGCCTACTGTGAAGCATGGCGGGGGGTCAATCATGCTTTGGGGCTGTTTTTTGCTTCTGCAGGTACAGGGAAGCTTCAGCGTGTGCAAGGTACCATGAATTCTCTTCAGTACCAGGAGATATTGGATGACAATGTGATGCAGTCCGTCACAAACCTGAGGCTTGGGAGACGTTGGACCTTTCAACAGGACACTGATCCCAAGCATACCTCCAAGTCCACTAGAGCATGGTTGCAGATTAAAGGCTGGAACATTTTGGAGTGGTCATCGCAGTCACCTGATTTTAAGTCCCACCAGAGGTTCTCAATCGGATTTAAGAAAGCAGTTGCAGTGCGCAAGCCTAAGAATGTGACTGAACTGGAGGCTTTTGCCCATGACGAATGGGCGAAGATACCCGTAGATCGCTGCAAGACACTTGTGTCAAGCTATGCTTCACGTTTTAAAAGCTGTTAGTACTTAGTACAACATCCTTTTACAGTTATAAGATTGAATGTCACTTGGGGGTTGAATAAAACTGATAATGATGTGAGCACAGAAAAGACATTTGTGGTTATTTCATTATAAATGTTATGTTATATTTGTCTGACCTACACGTGCCTCTTTGATTTAATTGTAAGCAAGATGACTGAATGATCAAAATCCATGTCAAACTGGCCAAAACACTCAATTTCAGTGGGGGTTGAATAATTTTGAACACCACTGTATGTGTCTGTGCCCTTACATGGGTTATAGTGCTGCACAGTCATGATTTCCTACATGCCATGAACCATAAGCATGTAAAGCCCCCCTACCCTTACATTGGGTATAGCACAGCAAGATCAGATGTCCTTTTTTGATACACCAGTGTTTGACCAAAGAAACTTGGAAACAACTATACATTGTGGTGAGCCGGGCAGTGTTTTTTGTATCGTTTTCTGCAGAATAATCCAGATACTTTGGTGCCAATAGTAGAATGCTAGAGCCATGTTCTGCCTGGCTGCTGGATGTGTGACTCCTAAGGCTAATGTCAGACTAACGCAGTCTGAGCGCACACTGCGTGCGTGCATAACGGACGGATGTAATGATGGAAGATACTGTAGACCCCCCACGGTCCGTTTTTTTTAACGGCTGTAGAACAAAAAAGGGAAATATGGGAATCAAAATTAATTATCTGAAAAGCCATTTTCTGCGTCCAAGGTGCTGGACGTCTCAAATGCGCTCCGTCTGACTTCGTGTCATCACGCGTACAGAACGCGACACGGACGTTGCGCACTCTGCACGTCCGTCTAACGGCTTTACGTTCTTGCCTTAATTGCGACCGTTTGCCACGTGTGTTATGCACGTACTTCGAACTGCGCACGTACTTCGTGTGTGGGTCTCTATTGATCATGATTCTATGCTACGACAGACATTAAACTGTGCGGCAACACGGATCTGATCACTGCGTTCGTCTGACGCCGGCCTAAGGCTAGCGTCAGACGAGCGCAGTCATCCTGTCCGTGTCGCCACACTGTTTAATGTCCGTCATAGCATTGATTTGTGATCAAGAGACCAATACATGAAGTACGTGCGCACCGAAGTGCGAACACATGCACCACGCAGGTGGCAACGGATGCCATTTAGGCCTCGACTTGAAAGCGCTACGACTGACTCCCAGAGTGCGCAGCGTCTGTATAGTGGCCTGTGTGCGTGATGACCTTTCCGACGTCCATCACGTTGACTCTGTTTTTTTTTTGTTTTTGTTTTTTTTTTTGGTCTGGCTGACTATATTGTACTTTTAATTAATTTTTTTCCCCATATTTCCCCTTTTTTTCTACCTGTCAAAAAAAAAAAAGACTGTGGGGTGTCTACAGTATCTTCCGTCAGTATGTCCGTCCGTTATGCACGCACACAGAGTGCGGTCTGCTTTCATCTGACATTAGCCTAAATTAAATGATACTACATCCAGAGAGCCCGCCATATTCCGATGATCCTCCTGACTGTGACCTCATTTCCCAGTACTTTGCCCTTAAAGTCCTTTCTGGCCTGGAAAACGAGATTTGCAGAAGCTGGGCATTTTAAATGGGCTTTTTTTATTTAAATTTTTCTTTTTCTGAAGAAGCCTGGCTCTTTAAAAACTATATTTATTTTCGTGAATTTTTCTGCTTGGATTTGTGTTAAAAAGATGGCGTCTGTCGGGGGTGGAGTTGAGCCGGCAACCAAGATGGCCGCGACCTGAGTGAGCTCCGGCTAACACCCGCCGAAATAGCTGCTCCTACCAGCAAAACAACCGCCGACACAGCTCACAGAGGGGTGTCGCTATCCACCAGCCATGAAGAGGACCCTCAAAAATAAAAAAAAAGACGCGGAACCCCCAGTAGCGTCGATCTTTAACCCGCGGGCCAGGCCGGAAGCTGCCTCTCAAGATGGCGCCCGATCGGATCCGGCGCCAACATCAGCCCAGGAGGAGCATGAGTCTGCAGCATGCCCCGCAACGAAGGCGGACATTCTGGGGCTACGGGCCTTCATAGCGGCCGAACTAGACACGACATCGCGCTGCCTATCGGCGGACATACAAGAGATCGGAGACAGGAAAGCCCGGCTCGAAGACAGGTCAGACCACATTGTGGCCGCTTATAATACGATTGCGGCTCACGCCGATGCGATGGAGACAAGGGTACAATATCTAGAAGAGGCCCTGGAGGATCAATCTAATCGATCTCGCCGCAATAATATACGCCTTGGGGGCCTGTCAGAAACCATCACAGGGGATCTACTGCAGCCCACGCTGACGGGGATCGTTAAACGGCTTCTCCCAGAACTACCCCCGGTAAAGTTACTTTTTGACCGAGTACACAGGACCCTGGGCCCCAGAAGGGACAAGACGGCACCGCCTCGTGATGTAGTTGCAAGATTCCATTACTATCCTACCAAGGAGGCCCTGCTGAAAGGTCACGAGATCAGAATGTGGACTATGAGGGCACCCCCCTCTCCTTCTACCAGGATTTATCTCCCGCCACTCTGGCGCGCCGCAGGGAATGGAGGGATGTCACGAGCCTGCTACGTCAAAAAGGCATCCGTTACGCATGGGGATTCCCATTTAAGATCATAGTTATGAAAAATAATCGCACTTATGCGTTCTCTCATCTACACCAAGCCAAATCCTTGTTACGGCTATTAGATCTACCAGTGCCACCGGAGATAGCGGAGCTAGAGCCTCAACCACCGCTACCCCGCCTGGACCAGGACTGGTCTACGGTTGTGGACTGACCGGGACTGACTGGGTTCTCTACGTCCTCTGCGACCTCGTATGAGGAGTTGTTTTTTTTCCCCCTGGGTTCGTCCCCAGGCGGCCGTGGGCTCCTCCACTCCCTGTGCCCCGCTCGGACGAGCGTATCAAGGCCCTAATGGATGCGATGCTCGCTGGTCAGGTTATATTTCGGTGCTTTGCAGGTTGTTTATAGATGTTTTTTCTCTTATCCAGCTATGTAGGAAATGTTTGTTTCTTTCTGTTTTATTAACACTAAATGTGCTTCTGTTCACTGTTCGGCGGGGGGTTGGGGCCCCATCTGTGTAGTTTTCCCTCTGCGCAGGATGGGGGCCGGTTTCCTCCCTTCTGTCTCTCCTTCCCACCAGATGCCTCCCCTCCGGTTTCCCCGTTCGGTTGGCGCTCTTTTCTACCCCCGTGACTGCCCATCACGGGGTCTGCTGTCCACTTTCTTTCTTCCTTTCTCTATTCTACGTCTTTCTCTTCTCTTCCGCACCTTCTTTAGGACAGGCTCTCCCTTACATATTGGTGGGGCTGCTCTGCGGTCGAGGAGGGGTGTGGGGGGCCCTTTATCGGCACTGCACGACCCTATACCTAGATGGCCACCGTGAATGTTTTATCCTTAAATGTTAAGGGCCTAAACTCTCCCCGCAAGCGACGTCTTCTCTTCCGGGAGTTGAAGCGCAAATCTATTGACATAGCAATGATTCAAGAAACTAGAATACCCAGGACTGCGGCTTTCCGCCTTTCTGACCCGGCATATTCTAGGGTTTCCCTCTCCTGTGCCACCCCTAAAAGGAATGGGGTCACGATTCTAATACGGAACTCGTGCCCTTTTTTTCCGGTCACGAGCTCTCATATGGATGATGTGGGACGTTGCGTAGTGGTGACAGGCACGTCATATGGACAGGATTATACATTTATCTCACTATATGGTCCAAATGTTTCAGACACGGCATTTTGGTCCTCCGCGCAATCCTTCAGATCGTCCCACATGTGGCCCTGTGCCCGCCCCTGGACAGGTCGGGCCAACACGGTGTTCGGACCTCTCACACACCTTCCACGCAGGATAGACAATTTCACAATTTCGTTCAACAATTGGGTTATATAGATGTGTGGAGGGTCCACCACCCTTCAGTCAAGGATTATACATTCTACTCCCCCGTGCATGACACATACTCCAGGATAGACTGTATTTTGACGTCCCCCTCATGCCTCCCCGCGGTTAAGTCATCCTCTATTGGTTCTATTACATGGTCAGACGATGCAGATGTCACTGTACAACTTCAGCCTTTCGCACCTTTAACGGGACGAAAGTGGCGCTTAGACCCCTTCTTATTGGACAAACTAGAGGTACGTAAATCAGTAGCGGACACCTTACAGGAATACTGCCAAATAAATGACACACCTGACATTTCGCCCCAGATGCTCTGGGCTGCCCATAAAGCGGTAATCAGGGGTAAACTCTTAAGCCTAGCGTCCCATTATAAGAAGCAGAAACTGGCTGACATCCAAGACCTTCAGCGCCGTCTTAGGGACCAGGAGTTGGCCCATAAGGCCGCTCCTTCTAAGGAAGGATACACCGCTTTGTCGCAAACTAGAATGGACCTAAACCGCCTGTTTCTGGAGGATGTGGGGAGGTCACTTCTTTGGTCTAAGCAGAGATACTACGAACGATCAGAATAAATCTGACACCCCTTTGACGCGCGTACTTAGACCCCGATCTCGTGGGCTGACGATGCCGCCAATACTGGACGACTCTGGCAACCCACTGACTTCGCCAAATAAGGTTCGAGATGCTTTCACCCAATTTTTTAACTCTATCTACAACCATTCTCCCTCCTCTCCTGACCCGACTTTGCGGGACAGGATTGAGGACTACCTAGATAGAGCCTCATTACCCTCTCTTAACGAAACACAAGCAGATAGCCTAGCTGCCCCAATTACGGAGGAGGAGATATTGAAGGCCTTGGGGTTGATGAAACCCCATAAAGCTCCCGGACCTGACGGCTTTACATACCATTACTACAAGTCGTTCCCCAATACTCTAATCCCGCACCTCCTTAAGATGTTCAATACTTTAATGGAGGGAGGCCCTTTACCGCAGGAAGCCCTTTTAGCCTCTATAATTGTTCTGCCCAAACCAGGAAAAGACACTCCTCTCCTAGGGAACTACCGCCCCATCTCCCTTATCAATACCGACCTTAAATTATTTGCAAAAGTTCTTTCGCTCAGACTAGACCCATTCCTACATGCACTTATACACCCGGACCAAGTGGGCTTCATGCCCCATAGACAGGCGTATGAGAACACCCGAAGGGCAGCTACACTAGTATGGAGGGTAAGGGAGACACAAACACCAGCCATGTTCCTGTCACTAGATGCGGAAAAGGCGTTTAACAGGGCGGAATGGCCTTTTCTCTTTTCCCTGTTACGACGTATGGGACTTCCGGATGCCTTTGTCGCAACGATTGGGGCATTGTACTCTTGCCCCTCGGCACAGATTTCGCTCCCTGGAGCGGACCCGGTGCCATTCTCGGTATCTAACGGCACCCGACAGGGTTGCCCCCTCTCCCCATCCCTTTTTGCACTATACTTAGAACCCCTCCTCCAACACATTAGAGCTCACCGGCTGATTAGTGGGGTAGCAGTGCGGGATGAAATGTATAAGGTCTCGGCATATGCGGACGATATTCTTCTATCCATAACTCAACCCCTCATCTCCCTTCCCTGTTTATTTGAGATCCTGGATGAGTTTGCACATATTTCGGGGTACAGGGTTAATATTTCAAAATCTGAAGCCTTCACGATCCATGCCCCTCAGGATACTATTGACTTTGTGCTCTGCCTTTCCTATCACTATCTTTCCCTCCTCCATCAAATATCTAGGCATCGTGTTAACTAACGACCCTCACACTCTCTACGACTCGAACTATGATAAACTAAGGGCGCAACTGAAAACTGACCTAGAATCTTGGGATAAGTATGTGATTTCTTAGGTGGGTCGTGTCAACTGCATCAAAATGAACGTTCTACCAAGGTTACTATATTTTTTCCAGGTGCTCCCGTGGCACTGAAATCGGCGGATATCACTGACTTACAACGCGCCATTGACTCATTTATTTGGAGGGGCAAACGCCATAGAGTCGCCAGAGCCACACTATACAGACCTAAGGAGACGGGAGGACTGGGCTTGCCATGTCTTTTCTCGTATTACTATGCTGCACAACTAGCCCAAATTGTGGCCTGGCACTCCCCGCCTTCTTCTCGTCGATGGGTGGATTTAGAGAGAGATCTTATGTACCCAGATTCCCCTGACATGTGGATGTGGCTTCCCTGGACTCAGAGACCCTTACTACGCACCATATGCCCTGCTATCGTGAATTCTCTCCGACTCTGGGACAGGTTGGCGACTAAATGCAATCTCACAACGTTTCCATCTCCACTTACGCCGATTATGCGGAATCGCGAATACCCACCTGGACTCACCTACACCTCCTCCTCGGGATGGATGGGATCCAATATATCACGGATATGCCATCTCTATATCAAGGGTAAAGTGCTCCAGCCCGTGGATCTCACACCTTCCGTTCAGTCCAGATTAGCACACCCCTTGCCGTATCTTCAATTGAAGGCCTTTGCAACCCGACCACATATAAAACTGGCGGCGCTGACTGCTCAGTCTTTTTTTGAACGCCTTTGCATGCGGGGATCTCATCAGAAGGGTCTTATTTCTACACTGTACCGCCAACTTACTGCCCTAATGGACTGGAAGGAACTTCACTATATTCAAGCCTGGGAGAGGGACCTTGGAGAACAACTAGAGGCAGAGGAATGGGTCGATATTTGGGAAGCTATGAGGAGTGTCACCGTGTGTACCACTCATCAGGAAAAACTTATCAAGACGATCTTCGGTTGGTACGCCACGCCTGTTCAGATCTCACACATGTCCTCGGCTACACCGGATCTATGCTGGAGGGGCTGTGGTCAAAAGGGGACATATATCCACATGTGGTGGTCGTGTCCCAAGGTTGGAAGATTCTGGGATGCTACACATACCTTGATAAAAGCCGTACTTCCGGGTGCTACTTTGATGGACCCTTGGGCCTACCTTCTCTCTAGACCTTTCCCGGAACTGACCAGGCAGGAAAATAAATTGATAGCCAAAATTACGCTTGCAGCCCGCAGAGTTTTAGCGGAACACTGGAACTCTCCAACACTCCCTTCTTTCCAGAAAATCTATTCAAAAATGAGGGACGTTCAACTGATGGATGAGTTGACCGCTATATCTAATCACACTCTACCAAATTACTACAAACCTGGACTCCCTGGCTGGCTCAGATGGGATCGGATTAGGCGGGGGTGGGGATGGAACCGGGGTTACTTTCCAGACGGGGGGGACGCAGCAGAGAAAAAAATATGATGTTGATTTAATATTTTCATGCATCGCTTATGTCATATCTCATGGAAGTGCCAGTTCTTTTTCTTATCTTTCTCCCTATCTTTTTAATCTTTCTTTTTTTTCTTTTCCTCTCTGGGTCTGGGCAACCCTTTTTTCTTCTCCTTTCCTTTCTCTTTCTCACCCACACACCTTTTAAAAGTAGGAATATTTATGTTTGTATTCACAATTACTTGTTTTATGGAAATAAAAATTACATTTAAAAAAAATGGCGTCTGTCAAATCCTACAGCAAGTCCTTTTTCCTCATACTCTCTCAGCAAGACCTCCAAAAATATCAAGCGCTCTCCTTGTCCACCTTACGTAATGGGCAATATGGGTTTATCAACAATAGATCCACTACAGACAATACCAACTTGGATATCACAAAGTCCTAGAGGAAGGACAGATATACATTAGCCGCCCATCAAGTTGCAATTCTGCTCATCTCCTCTGTAATAAGGATCCCATGTAATGGTGTAATATTGGCAGATTCTGCCATGTTTTTTATTTATTTATTCATTTGCAAAGTATTTTACCAGGAAGGATACATTGAGATTTCTCTCGTTTTCAAGTATGTCCTGGGTTCAAAAACATTGATATTTTTACAGTTGTTAGAGAAATACAAATTAATAAAATGCAAGATAGTAAAAAACAACACAAATATACAGATTAACACAGATAAATATGTAGGAAATAAAGTCATTATGTTACATGTTTACAGGTGCATTCCGTATTGAGGTATGTTAATAGAGATCTCTGAAGGGACTTTAGACAGGGGGAAGATTTGATGGCGTCTGGGAGGTTATTCCATATTTGAGGTGCTCTGTAGGAAAATGAGGATCGAGACACTTTCTTTTTGTATTGTGGTATTGCAAGTAAGGTGCAGGTCCTGAATCGGAGGTTTATAGGATGGGGGAACTGCTGGGGGAAGCAGCCTATTCAGGTAGGGTGGTAGCTTCCCAGAAAACCTCTTAAACACCAGGTTGGAAAGGTGAAGGGTGCGTCTGGATTCCAGCGACGGGCAGTTTAGCTCTTTTAACATGTCGCAATGGTGGGTCATGTAGTTACATTGTAGCACAAAGCGGCAGAATGAGTTATACAATGCAGTAAGTTTACGAAGGTGCGTTTGCGGGGCAGCTGCATCCACTAAATCTCCGTATTCATTCCATTAATAAAGTGGAGACTGTAGTTGAGGTGTTGCTATGTTAATGAGCAAACTGACATATTCCCCTTTGCTTAGAGCTGCCAGTATGCTCTTGGCTACAGTTTCCAAAATCTTCATCCGTCCTATTAATGGTTCCGAACATCTTTCTAGGAGACGTTGGCTCTCACTGTCCATTTGCCAAAACACATGAAACCAACACTACATAAAACCGACCACAAGTAAATGACGTCCCTGACGAGATCGCCTTGGGACATTTACGCTCAGAATGGGGTAAAAGGATGTGGCCACTTTTTAAATGTGTTTTTTTTATTTATTTAATGATCATGTTCCTATGGTTAATGTTTCAAAAAGAAAGGTGAAGGGGAAGAGAATTCCTGTGCCTAGTGTAAATGTTTTTACTGGCTAAACTAGGAAGCCTGCTAAATTCATTCAGCGAAGTTACAAGTTTTACTTTGGTAATGCTTAAGACAGAGGCACTCCCTTTGGATTTATATTTTATAAGCTTTTTTTTTGCTGAGAAATCCAATTTATGATCTGGCCCTCTGCCTTGTTATTCACGGTTAAACACAGTATACTCGGCCTATAAAAAGATCCCAAAGCCCCTAAGGCAGGGCTGGGAAGCCACTCGATGTGGCGTTCAAGCTGCAATCCTCTACAGGCAATTGCACTCATATCTCTTTCTACCTTATTGGCAACAGAGGGCCTCCTGTCACAAATTACAAGGTGCTTAAATTTCTAGGTAGCCAATTACCTTATTAGAAGGCATTAATCACTCAAATATAGGGTTTCCTGTAGATTAAATTAACTTCCTTCAATATGTTTTGCACTTACATTTCATACTTTGGTAGGACCAGCTACCAAAAATAACTATCAGGTCTATTCAAAGAAAGGTGAAACTCAAGAGAACGACTGGAGAAGTGAAAATTCTAGGTCAAAATAGCCGAACCAGAAAAATTCACCCATTTATCTCACTTTCCAAATCAGCTATTTAGTCTAGATTGTTCTCTTCTCCTACCAATTCTCCTGGTTTTCACCTTTCTTCAAATAGTGCTGTAAAAATTTGCACTGAACATGTATTGTATTACTTATTCTACATATAAATCTTGTTGCCCAGTTGGTTGGCGACTTCTGATAATTATAATAATGATGATGGGATATCTGTGTAGTTTTATATGCGGGTTGAGGCCAGGGCCAGCTTAAGATCTCTAAGGGCCTGGAGCTGAATATTTGGTGCCCTTTTTTTGGAATTTAGTGAAATTAACAATTTCAGGTTATTTAATAGGGCAGATACGGCTATATCTAACCAGGCAGGTACTTTGTGAGGAAATTTCCAGATTTCAATCATTTACAGCGTGTAAAATAATTTAACATTTTATCATCCAAACCTATGTGGTTATATATTTTATAGGGCATTTTTGTTAAATAAAATAAAATTGAAATGGGAACCTGTTAATGCATTTTTCTGAGAAAATATAAAATTTAACAAAAATGAAATAGTTCCCTCTTGTTTTGTTTTCTTGTTTTGGAGGATGGTGTGTATTATGAAATATGTATAAAACACTGACCTTGCTCCCAGCGTGGGAAATGAGGAGGTAACGGCAGTGGTATTGCTCCTTTTATATGTGACAAATAGACAAAGCCATCACTTTGGAACTAAAAATTTATTTTTGTTTTCTTTTGCATTTTACATGGTCACGTTTGGTATCAATGCAATGGCCAGACTCTGGCATGTCCAATGACGCCTCATTTGACCCCCCCAGTGCGCTTCGCTACAGTGTAATAGTTTAGGTTTTTAATGTAACAATTCATAATAACAGATTGTGCCATCATGTCCACACTTGTTGGTGACATGAATACAGTATCATTGTTCACTTTATAATTGAAAAGTGAAAAATATCGCTGTTAGAAAGAAAAAATATTTATTTTTATTGTTACATAAAGCCTGGTCATGTTTGGTGTCATTGGAAAGGTCATGATCTGGCCTTTCCAGTGATGCCTCACAGGACCCTTTATCTGCTATGGAATTGGAGATGCAGGGGTCCAAATGCCCATCAATGCAGACCTGGTTATCCTTTCTCTGGGCCATGGGCCTGGAGCTGCTTCTCCATCAGCCCCTATGTTAATCCGGCCCTTGTTGAGGCCATGGTTTTGAGTCCATCGTTGACCTTTTCCAACCTCAAGTCACCAGTTTCTCCTTTGCTATAACTGAGGATTACTTCATCGAATTATGTCATGGAGACATAGCAATGATTGTGACATTCATATAACTCTTTTATGATACCTACTTGTCTAGCACCAGTAACTAGTTTGAAGGCGCAAGGATCCGATCTCCTTCCAGAACGAGTTTCTGTTGTTCAGCAGAGCAGATCTTTTTCAAGCTTTGAATTTGAAGACCGATACTTTGTCACTATTCTGGGCTGACCTAGACCTGGCCTGGATCAGGTGTTTTCTGTAGGACTGCAAGTTTGCAGGCCAGATTTGTTAATGGGGCTTTAGTGAAGGGACTGGACAAGAAATAGGCATTCTCTCTATGACCCATGTTGAGTGGTGGAATTCAACTCTTGCCTCTTCTGTGGCAGCTTGTGAAATTAAGGTACAATATTCTTTTATCTCGACATTCATGCAGACAAATTTCAATAGATCATGTCACCACCAGCAACCAAAGGTTGTTTGAAATGCTAAGCGGTATGCATTGGAGACCAGGCCAATATCCTTAATGTAAATGTAGATTGCCGAGGCTTCCTGGATGCTAATCCCTCCTTTCCTCACATGCACCTTGACATAACCCATTTCTTAACCTAATATGTTGTTGTTCCCCAACTCATATGTTAATGTTTCCCTCAAAAAATCTAGATATACACAACCCTATGGCATTTGTCTTCACACAATTTCAAATTTTTTGAGTATTATTGTATTTTGTTTACCTGAGGTTAAAGATTTTGCTGTATTCAGGTAATAGTGAGGTTTTGGGGTATGAATGAAATTAACGCCTCCTTTGGAAATGCTATGAGGTGGGTTGACTAATGGCAGAGTCGCTATTATGACCAGGAGCTCATGGAATTGACCAACATGTCTTTTACAAGTCTACAAACCACTACTCGTATATTAAGGCAACCTAGGGTTGTGTTTTGTGTGTTTTTAGTTTGGAGAGGTCTTGTGTATATCAAAATAAGGAAATCCAATAATGTTTAGACACAATTGAGTGAAGGTCTCTTACGAGATCGTCTCCTTGGTTGACCATATATAAATTTGATACAAGAGCCAATATGTACAGGTGAAACTCGAAAAATTAGAATATCATGCAAAAGTTCATTTATTTCAGTAATGCAACTTAAAAGGTGATACGAAAATATGAGAGACTCCTTAAATGCAAAGCAAGATAGTTCAAGCCGTGATTTGTCATAATTGTGATGATTATGGCTTACAGCTCATGAAAACCCCAAATCCAAAACCTCAGAAAATTAGAATATTGTGAAAAGGTGCAATATTCTAGGCTCAAAGTGTCCCACTCTAATCGGCTAATTAAGCCATAACACCTGAAAAGGGTTTCTGAGCCTTTAAATGGTCTCTCAGTCTGGTTCCGTAAGCGTCACAATCATGGGACAGACTGCTGACCTGACAGTTGTGCAGAAAACCATCACTGACCCCCTCCATAAGGAGGGAAAGCCTCAAAAGGTAATTGCAAAAGAAGTTGGGTGTTCCCAAAGTGCTGTATCAAAGCACATTAATAGAAAGTTATGTGGAAGAAAAAGGTGCACAAGCAGCAGGGATGACCGCAGCCTGGAGAGGATTGTCAGGAAAAGGCCATTCAAAAGTGTTGGACTTTCACAAGGAGTGGACTGAGGCTGGAGTCAGTGCATCAAGAGCCACCACACACAGACGGATCCTGGACATGGGCTTCAAATGTAGTATTCCTCTTGTCAAGCCACTCCTGAACAACAAACAACATCAGAAGCGTCTTACCTGGGTTAAAGAAAAACTGACCTGGTTTGTTGCTCAGTGGTCCAAAATAAATTAACCTTTTGCACGATATTCTAATTTTTTGAGTTTCACCTCTAATGGACATCATTGAACTGGTGTATGATCATAGAAAGGAATATATGTTTAACGTGTAAAATTAAAATGACATATGCAAAGATTTTTTTTGTCTTGTTAATTTCCTTAAATTACAGCGCTATACAAAACGGATCATTGTTAAAGCACAATACGTTATAATGTATATAGTATGACATCTTCATAATGAGGAAACCTTTTCTTTAAGCTCCTATTTTTTACAGTTTTAACTCCTCAGATAGGAGTATAATGCTACTTTTAGATTGAATTCTAGGTAATCGCAGCCACTGAGCTTCTCTTTGCTGTAACTTTGGTCTGCATTCATTTGCTGTCTGGCAGTTAAATATTATTTTACAGGCTAAAGTGCGCTCTTAAAGAAGAGATAACCCCACGCTTACTGGTCACAGGTCACTTGGCATATCACAGATATTTTTTATGATGCCACAAATGTTAATTTTTAGATATGTAGAAGTTGCTAAAATTAGTTCACTGAACTTTTTGTTAAATCGACACTTCAGAAGAATAAACCATATCTAATATCACAAGCTGACATTATGGGGGTGGGGGGGAAGGCAAATAATACATTCTCAGCTGTTCTTTGTGATACCAAAACTCAGATGTGTAAAATAAATAATCATAGGAAACAGCAATACCCTCAAGTACATATAGTCAGGTCCAGAAATATTGGGACATCGACACAATTCTAACATCTTTGGCTCTATACACCACCACAATGGAGTTGGAATGAAACAAACACAATGTGCTTTAACTGCAGACTGTCCGCTTTAATTCAAGGGTATGTACATCCAACTCAGGTGAACGGTGTAGGACTTACAGCAGTTTGCAGATGTGCCTCCACTTGTTAAGGGACCAAAGGTAATGGGACAATTGGCTTCTCAGCTGTTCCATGGCCAGGTGTGTGATATTCCCTCATTACCCCAATTACAATGTGCAGATAAAAGGCCCAGAGTTCATTTCAAGTGTGCTATTTGCATTTGGAATCTGTTGCTGTCAACTCTCAAGATGAGATCCAAAGAGCTGTCACTATCAGTGAAGCAAGCCATCATTAGGCTGAAGATACAAAACAACCCCATCAGAGAGATAGCAAGAACATTAGGCGTGGCCAAAACAATTGTTTGGAACATTCTCAAAAAGAAGGAACGCACCGGTGAGCTCAGCAACCCCAAAAGACACGGGAGACCACGGAAAACAACTGTGGTGGATGACCGAAGAATTCTTTCCCTGGTGAAGAAAACACCCTTCACAACAGTTGGCGAGATCAAGAACACTCTCCAGGAGGTAGGTAGTGAATACAGAGGGTTCACCACAAGATGTAAACCATTGATGAGCCTCAAAAACAGGAAGGCCAGATGAGTTTGCCAAACACCTAACCAAGCCTTCACAGTTCTGGAACAAGATCCTATGGACAGATGAGACCAAGATCAACTTGTACCAGAGTGATGGGAAGAGAAGAATATGGAGAAGGAAAGGAACTGCTCATGATCCTAAGCATACCACCTCATCAGTGAAGCGTGGTGGTAGTGTCATGGCGTGGGCATGTATGGCTGCCAATGGAACTGGTTCTCTTGTATTTATTAATGATGTGACTGCTGACAAAAGCAGCAGGATGAATTCTGAAGTGTTTCGGGCAATATTATCTGCTCACATTCAGCCAAATGCTGCAGAACTCATTGGATGGCGCTTCACAGTGCAGATGGACAATGACCCAAAGCATACTGCAAAAGCAACCAAAGAGTTTTTGAAGGGACAGAAGTGGAATGTTATGCAATGGCCAAGTCAATCACCTGACCTGAATCCCATTGAGCATGCATTTCACTTGCTGAAGACAAAACTGAAGGGAAAATGCCCCAAGAACCAGCAGGAACTGAAGACTGTTGCAGTAGAGGCCTGGCAGAGCATCACCAGGGATGAAACCCCGCGCCTGGTGATGTCTATGCGTTCCAGACTTCAGCCCGTGATTGATTGCAAAGGATTTGCAACCAAGTATTAAGAAGGGAAAGTTTGATTTATGATAGAAACATAGAAACATAGAAAAATGTCGGCAGATAAGAACCTTTCGGCCCATCTAGTCTGCCCAATTACATGGATACTTAACCTGGATTTATCTTTTGTTTAGGATAGCCTTATGCCTATCCCATGCTTGCTTAAATTCAATTACTATTTTGATGATTATTCTGTCCCCGTTACCTTTGGTCCCTTAACAAGTGGGAGGCACATCTGCAAACTGCTGTAAGTCCTACACTGTTCACCTGAGTTGGATGTACATACCCTCAAATTAAAGCTGGCAGTCTGCAGTTAAAGCACATTGTGTTTGTTTCATTCCAACTCCATTGTGGTGGTGTATAGAGCCAAAGATGTTAGAATTGTGTCGATGTCCCAATATTTCTGGACCTGACTGTAGATGCTGAAGACTACATTTCTGGCCATGTCATTAATCTAGTTTTAATGTAGTGTCATTTGTTAATTTTAAGGATTTTTATGTTTAACCCTTTAAGGACAGGAGTAATTTTACAACTTCGGCGCTGTTTCGGAAGTAGAGGTTCGCTGAGCTCATTTTGACCGTTTTTAAGTCGCGTATTATTATACCACCCAGACAAATTATATATCGTTCTTTCCGGCAGACTCGGCAGATTAATAATATATCATTATTATATGTATATGTCATGCCCTGCCAAAATGCTATAACAAAAAATGTAAAAAAAAGTAAATAAATGTGAATTTTCAATAAAATTTCAATCTTCCACAGTGTGTAAAGTGTTTTTTTTTTTTTTAAAATTTTATTATCCGAGGCTCTGCGGTCATATGTTATGGGGTAGATTTGTTAAAAAAAATTGAACGGGGAACCCATTTTTTTTTTTTTTGGGGAGAAATTGCGTGATTTTAGCTAAACCCCCAAAAAAAAAAAATCATTAGTGAAGCATCATTGTTCACATTATAATTGAAATGTGAACAATAGTGCTGCATTAAAAAAAAAAAAAAAACGTATTTATTTTTTTATTTCATTTATTATTTTTATTTTTACTTTTTTTAAACTTTTATTTTACATATAACATGGTCATGTTTGATATCATTGGAAAGGCCATGCTCTGGCCTTTCTAGAAATATCATGCATGACCCCCTAGCTGCCACCCATCAGGAGATAGGGGGGTTCTTTGAACCCCTTTATCTCCTCTAAGGGATTTCCATAGGAAATCCCTTTGCAGCTAGGGGGTTCCCCGGTTAACCGACATCATCGCGCATGGCGTGATGAGTCAGTTGAGCGGGGGGGGGGGGGTGACCCAGAGGTGGGGGCTGCCATCCAAGATGGCGGCCCCCACCGGAAATAGGCCGAGATCGGGCATAAATTAGTGCCCGGTCGCAACCTGACAACTAAGGGGTTAACCCCCATACATCGCTGGAAAGGTCAGGCTGTGACCCTTCCAGCGATGCTGGCCACGGCCGCCTGGTCCCCGGCGATGGGGAGATAGAGGCATCCAAAGGATCCCCCCCTCCCCTTCAGGCGCTTCCCCTGCTCCGGTGGGGGGGGGACGCCTGAAACTGACGTCATCGCGCCGGAGGAGGAAACCCTGCCGATCTGACTCTGTGGGACTCAGATCAGCGAGGGAGCCGCCGGAGGAGGGGAGTATCTCCCGGGGGGGCTGAAAACGCAGAGGACGTACATTTACGTCCTGCGGTGCCAAAGCCCGCCTAATGCAGGGCGTAAATGTACGTCCTGCGGCGTTAAGGGGTTAATGTAGGGAGTATTCTTTCCGCTGTTATTCACCCATAAGAAAGAAATGTAAACAAAAGAAAGCAAATCTGAAATGTAAATGTGTTTATGATTCCATGATATTTCTGTGACAATTTATTGTATGTGTTCTGTATATTTTTTGTGCTTTACCAATTGTGCAAGGTTTCTGTAAGCCTTGTTGACACTGTGCAATTTTATCGCAACGTTGCAGCAAAATCCGCGCGACGTCGAAGCTTCTCCAATGCATTTCAATGGAGCTGTTCACATCTTGCCGCGCGACGTCGCACGTCCCTTTTTTTGCAATTTGCTATCTGCGATTTTTATTGGTGGTGCTTTGCAAAAATCGCACAAAACAGTGATGTCGCGCGACATTATGGTACCATGTCGCGCGACATTATCGTACCATGTCGCGCGACATTATGGTACCATGTCGCGCGACATTATGGTACCATGTCGCGCGACATTATGGTACCATGTCGCGCGACATTATGGTACCATGTCGCGCGACATTATGGTACCATGTCGCGCGACATTATGGTACCATGTCGCGCGACATTATGGTACCATGTCGCGCGACATTATGGTACCATGTCGCGCGACATTATGTACCATGTCGCGCGACATTATGTACCATGTCGCGCGACATTATCGTACCATGTCGCGCGACATTATCGGTACCATGTCGCGCGACATTATGGTACCATGTCGCGCGACATTATGTACCATGTCGCGCGACATTATGTACCATGTCGCGCGACATTATGGTACCATGTCGCGCGACATTATGGTACCATGTCGCGCGACATTATCGGTACCATGTCGCGCGACATTATCGTACCATGTCGCGCGACATTATGGTACCATGTCGCGCGACATATGGTACCAATGTCGCGCGACATTATCGTACCATGTCGCGCGACATTATCGTACCATGTCGCGCGACATTATCGTACCATGTCGCGCGACATTATCGTACCATGTCGCGCGACATTATCGTACCATGTCGCGCGACATTATCGTACCATGTCGCGCGACATTATCGTACCATGTCGCGCGACATTATGGTACCATGTCGCGCTGAAAGCGCGATTTTCAAATCGCACAGTGTGAACGGGGCCTTAAACTGTGACGTTGCAGTAATCTCGAATTCATGGTGTTTCTTCTTCCTCTCATGTGGCTTAGTGAAAAAAACTGTGGCTGTGTTGCATTTTCTTTTTCATCTAATTAGGTAGAGATTTTCAAATTGGTTGTTTTTCCGTACCTTGTGTACTGCTTTATTTCTGCTTGTTCTATACATGTCTGTCTCGATAATCAGTGATGTTTTCTATGAAAGAATAGCTGTCTGTACTATACTATAAATCATTACCAGCTGTGTCCTCTTTCATAGCAAGATACCCCTTAATTTACAATCTTCTCTACCAAATTATTGATCCCCCCCCACCCCTCCAGTTTCTGTGGTGTCCAGTGTCATACAGCACTTTTATGGCACTCACTGATGGGGTGACAGTGTTGCTGCTTTTCAACAAGTATCAGAAGTGCATGAAAAGGCTGACCTAGATTGTAATTTCGGGGTACCCAAATTTTGTAACTACATTTTCTGCAAGGCTCTCAACCTAATGAGTGTCTGAGTATCGGGAGAGAGGCAGGGCCAAAGTTGAGCAACCGTGAATGTCGACCTATATCTGCCTTTTCACGCATTCTCGGTTTTGTCTCCAAGCGGTTCCACTGTAAGGCTGGCGGCAGACGTGCGCATTTGGTGCTCGTGTGCGCCCGCACTTCCCTGTGTCCGTGCCGTTTTGACAGGGCCAACCACCGGACGTGAAAAAAAGCCCTCTCCGTCAAAAAGCTAAATGGACGCTGACAGGGATACAAAGCGCGATCCTCCATAGGAGGATTGCACTTTCTACGCTGACCGCACAGAGTGGAAGGAACGCCCACTCTCTCGGACAGTCCTTCATCTAACAGTCACAAAGATTAAGAACCAAAGGAAATAATATCTGCACATTAAAAACATGGGGGTATCCATTAAACACTGGTGTGCGTTAGTGTTGCAAAAATCGGCTAAAATAGCCAGTATTGCAGTGCCGAGAAACGCTAGCGCTTCTGAAAACTAAACTATACAGTAAGAGGCTTTACAGTGCAGCTTCTCTTGCGGTTTAGCTTTTCGTTTTGAGGGGTGCTGGCGTTTCTAACACTGCGATATTTATGCGGATATTTATCTATAAGGGCCTATAGAGTTAAATCGAGCCCTAGGTCTCTTGCTGTTTGCAATGTAACTGGGCTTCAATAAATTTCATTGCTTTTTTTTCAGGCCACCGGCTGGAATCCCATACACGCATCCAGGAATCACTCCTACTTACCAGTGCTTTCCATGCTGAGCTAATACTGCCCATTAATCATTTAGATTATATCTGTAGGGTTAACAAAACAGTAAACTAATTATGTGGCCACATGATCTGTTTGTTTTATTTCCCAATCCCTAAAATGCTGAACTGATTTTCAGACGCTAAAGGTCGACATGCCTCGTCATAATATCAAATGCCCATATTCTGTTCTTATCGCTCACTTTATAGGTTTCCCTAGACTGGTGGCAGCACTGCCCACGGTGTGACTGTTTACCAATATTAGAATGACATTATAGTGATGGACTCCACCATGACGTTCTTTTAACTGTTGTAGAATTCTAGTTAACATGTGCATGTAGATGGTGGTGTTAGTGTTCAGAAACATTGGAAGATCCAGTTACATCTCATGTTTCTGTAGGCTTTAGTTGGGTTTCTTAATGTAGGCTTAAACCATATGGCTTTGCTACTTTACTATTTTTTGCAATACAGACAGAGTAATATCCAACATAACAAGGAAATACTGGGGAGGAGAAAAATATTTCAAACATTAGGGTAATTCATTAAGTGCCAATGTTCAACATCGTTGCAATTACATGGACCGTTGGCGATCCAGAGAAGGAAAATCTTGCATTCTTGGGCAACGTTGCTGTAAATAACAGTGAAAAAAATTTAAACTGTGGTTATTCTCCATTTACGATTGTTTCACCGATGTTTGTTTGCAACATCATTGAATATGCTAAGATGATGCCAAACTGTTGCTTTCCACTGACCCTTACATACACATTACAATGACAACACTGGACTGAAACACCTGTGGAAACCACAATGAAATCTATGCTTAACTACAGTGGAAAGACTAGACATCCCGTTTAAGTGTAGGCTGAGCACTACACTGAAAAACATTGGCAGAAACTACGGAGCAAACAAAGGTGATTAGTACAGAGAACTCTAGTGGCAGTTCCTGAAATGGTGAATTCATACAGGGTTATTCAGAGAGCACAGAAATGTCACTGACATTTCAGCATTCACCGTAGTGTCCCCAAAGTGCGACGAATCAACCCGCCAAATTGATCTGACAGTCTGCCAAACAGACTGCCGGAAAAAGCCAACAAGCTGCCGAACAGGGGGGAAAAAAACCCCACAAAACTCTGCAACTTTTAAAGATTTTTTTTTTTTTTTTTAAATTTGTTTAATCATAAACCAAAATGACCCATAAGCAAGACCAATAAAAGCAAAAGTGTCAGTTAAAAACAAGGAGAGGCATAGCTTGACGTGTTTCGCCCGTGCCGGGCTTAATCTAGAGCCCACCCCAATATATACAGGTAGAATCCTAATTGCGTGCAGCCGTCGACATTCAAACCGGCGGAGTGGAAAGATCGCCAGTAGATGCTTCCTGGTCGTTTTGGTTTGTTGCATGGTTTTCCCCCTGGCCTTTTCTGGTTAGCGATTGAGTATGTAAGGCAGCTTGAACCGCCGAGGTATAGTCAGTGACCACCCTTTACTATTGTATGCTCCTTTCAGCCGGTTGAGTATCCTGGGGCTCTTCTCTTGCTCCACCCATTTAACATTTGACCTTTTAAATTTGCAATTATGTTTTGTATTGTGATTGTGGTGTTTTGTTTAATAAAATTAACCGTACCACTGGTACTCTTGTTGCACCTTGTGCAAATTGTTCTGTAATACTAGATTGCTTGGGTTATGCCCTATTGAGTACCTTATTGCCTCCCCTTTTTTTGTTCTATCGGTAAACCTATGGGATTCGCCTGATTAAACCTGTTGAACGAAACCACCGAAAAGCAGGTAATTTCACTGACATTTCTGTGCTGTTCGGTGTTCTCTGAACAGATAAGGCTAGGGTCAGACTAACGCATTTTTCGCGTTGTCCGTGAAAAAGTGAGTTTGAACAAATGGACGTTTTTTTTCACGGAATACGCGATAGCGGTCATAAGATGCACATTTGCGTCCGTGATTTTGTACGGATCATCAATAAAACCCTTTTTGCTTCTGGACGTTATGTTGGCCGGACATTAGCAGCGTCTGACGTCTCATAATCACGCACACATGCCGCTAGCAGACGCAGCGCACTCTGTATGTCAGTACTAGCGGTATCACGGTCTCGAAAAAAATGCGTTTGTTTGCCGCTTGCGTTGCGCGGCCGCACTTTGTACATTGGCCGTCATTTGCTGCTACTACGGCCGTGATAAAGTGCAGCTGCATGCGCATTCGCACTGCGTTAGTCTGACCCTAGCCTTATTCGGTGTTTTCTGAATAACCCCTATAATTTCTCTATACTTCCCTGTTGATCACTGTAGATAAACCACCATTCGCTTCAATGAGGGAAAAATTAGAAGTTGGTGAATAAACCCCTATGCTTATTGTAGACTGGTAGACATGTATTTTTTTTTTTTTTAAATAATAGAGATATATATCTATATCTTTTCTGGCATCTGAAGAAACCAATCGTAAGGACATCTCCCAAGTTGGATTCCTATCCATTAGACAGAACACCTGTACGACTACTTATCTGTGTAAAGTACTCATTTTATGTAACGTGGGGATGAAAACCTAGGCTTTCAAATGGGAATGTGGCAAAAAAAAAGTAAAGATATTCTTCACAAAAGCAAACCCAAGGTGGACACTTTGACGGGCTTGGAGAACCAGTTTCTCTCCGCTAGGCATTGGTAATAAGCTGTCACGCTCTGCCTTACAACATCAAGCTGTATCAGTGCCTGAGCGTGTTCACTTTGTTTCTTCCACTACTGGTTTCCACACGCAGGAAAACTGCAAGAAGCTTCATAACTTGTAAATCTGGCGTACGACACTGCAATAAAAGTCACCCCCAATGCTAGAATTTCCTCTTTTTGACACGACACTGCAATGTTTATTTTATGACTTTTGGGAGTTTTGGCCAAAACTTGGAAGCTGCCGTCAGAGCTCAGTTCATGTGTAGGCAAATTCTTCCGTTCCTCAGAGACTTTTAAATCTCTGTAGGAATGTATGGATACAAAGACCCAATTGAGTCCAGAAGGAAAACTTGCTCGCTGTCTTGTTCATCAGTATGCTGGAAACACTGTTTACCACAAGTATGCAAGACACAAACTGCTGTCTTATGTAAGGGACAATGTGAGGAGTTGAACAATATTCTTCGTTTGTGGAGATAAGCCTTCGTTTTAGTCACAGAACTACAGAATAATAGGGCAAGCTACTAATTGGCTTAATTAAATCAGAAAAACACAGTGCTGAGTGTATTGAAGAATGTTGTGAAGACGTACAGCAAGGAATGTATTCTTACATAGGCCAACTAGGCCTTTGCCTAAAGCTGGTGGGGGGCACATTCATTTTTCTAATGTCCTTTCTTTTTAGAGGTCCAATATCTTAGCTGACCTTCCAACTTTGCAGGTCCGAGTTCGGCTAGGCGAGAAGGGTGGTAGAGGCGTGGTAGCAAATGTTTATATAGCCACGCCTCCAAAAGAGGTACATTATCCCAGCATGCCTGCGGTTCTGCGGACGATGGGCTACCTGGCTGAGCAAGCAATTTGGGCTGCCCATTCTCGAGCTCTGCAGTAGCACTTAGAAGGCCCTGATTTTAACCATTTCAGCACAGAGAACGACAATAAACTGCCACTCGCCATTGATTTCCTTTTTAGCACTCCCAAAAACCAGGTGCAGCACAAGGGAAACTGTCTCACTAGAACAGTGGTTCCCAACCACGGTCCTCAGGTACCCCCGACAGGCCAGGTTTGTCAGATAGCTGAAGCACAGCACAGGTGATATGATTTGCTGCTCAGTGATTGCAGGATTCAGTCTGCATTTCCCCAAGATGATCCTTAAAACCTGGCCTGTTAGGGGGTACTTGAGGACCACGGTTGGGAACCACTGCACTAGAAAATCATGTGACTCGGCTGGTCTGCGTATGGAGAGTTCAGGAGCATAACAGAGCTGCAAAGCAATAAAACACCCAGCAATGAGCCAATAAATTACAATAAACTGTGTAAATAAGATACTTTTGTTTTATTGGATTTCATTTTTATAGACATAAATCATAGCTCTGTTAGATCACAAATATTTGTCCTAATGTACTGTGTATGTGTGTGTTTGTATGCATTTATCTGTTTAGGAGGAAGTAGAATATGGGGTGCCTTGTGCACACGTGAACTTTATTGCTGCATTCCCAATCATTGCGGCTATATCCATTTCTTTTTAATTATGTTAACTGTGTACAGCGTGTGTGTTATAAATATATATATACTGTATATATCAGACTTCATTTGCACGTCCTTCCCAGAGTTCCTTTCTGCATACGGGACATGTAGCGCATAAGCTCTGTAAAGCCATTCTCTGAATTGCTGAAGTATGTAAAGGACTTCTACAATTTATACTAAATAAATTATATATATATATATGTCTTTTTTTTTTTAATTCTTGACTCAAATTGTGCATGTTTAAAACATTTGTATTCCTGATTTCATCATGTCAAGTTGATTTCGGAACAGTTAACGTTTTTATAGGAAAGTCAGATTTGTTTTTTATGTTCAGAGTTTGTAGCACCCTGGAGAACATGTTCGGTTGTTAGTGTGTTCATTTGATGGGGGGTATAAGTAGGATAGATGGGGAGAGCTATGTGGACCTTTTCAATAATCTCATTTTATAGAAGGGCGATAACAAGACCTAAAAGTATTAACTTGGGGAATTTGGACGTTACCTGTCTGTGGGTATTAAAACCTGAGTTTTGGATGAAGCAGTGGATCTCCTCCATTTGATTGGCTTCTATAATCCTGGAATACCAGTCAGTACTTCGAACAGAAGGGATTTTTTTTAATTTCTCAATTTTGGTCACCCTTCAACAACTTAAAATGCTTTCTTCTTATTTGCCAAAAATAAAGGTTTATTTCCAGTCTGTTTTTACCAGTTAGTGCTGGACCACTCTTTCATCTTTTTATTTTGGAGCGAGCTAGTCATTGGGTCTTGTAACAAGTAATCAGGTTTCCTGCTTCACTGCTTAATATTTGTCATCGCTAATGGTAGGGATGCACTAATACCAATTTTTTTTTTAAGTACGCGTACCTATATTTTTTTTTTTTTTTTTTTTTTTTTTTCAGGTACACACCGATACGGAGTACCATTACTTTTATTTAATTTCATGTGACAACTTTCCATTAAATAATTTAGGATTGAGCTGAAAGCCTGCCCAGTTTATTAATATCGAAATGTATAGCCAGACACCCCATTTACCTAATACCTGCACACATCCTGACCACAAACGGACACCAAACCAGCCCTCACACATGTATACCCCCAGACATCATCAAACATGTATACTCCCCAGACCTTTAGAAATATGTATACCCCAGACCTCAGATACATGTATACCCCTCCAGACCTCAAATATGTATATCCACACACAACTGTATATCCCCCAGACCTCATCAAACATGTATACTCCCCAGACCTCAGAAACCTGTATACCCCCAGACACCTGTGTATCCACACAGACCCCAGACACCTGTGTATCCACACAGACCCCAGACACCTGTGTATCCACACAGACCCCAGACACCTGTGTATCCACACAGACCCCAGACACCTGTGTATCCACACAGACCCCAGACACCTGTGTATCCACACAGACCCCAGACACCTGTGTATCCACACAGACCCCAGACACCTGTGTATCCACACAGACCCCAGACACCTGTGTATCCACACAGACCCCAGACACCTGTGTATCCACACAGACCCCAGACACCTGTGTATCCACACAGACCCCAGACACCTGTGTATCCACACAGACCCCAGACACCTGTGTATCCACACAGACCCCAGACACATGTATACGTGGGCAGCTTTCAGAATGCATTAACAGCATTCCGCCAGCATTCCTCTCCTGGCTGCAATCCAAGTGGCCACCGGCTTGTGAACGCTGTGACGTGCTCTCGTGAGATCTCTCGACTCCCGCAAGATCAAGGCTGGAGGCCGCTTCACAGCCCGGCGGCCGCTCGGTGGATCACAGCCAGCCGGAGGGGAATGCTGGCGGAATGCTTTTGATGCATTCTGACAGCAGCCCCAGCCCCTCGGATCCCCGCAAGCCGGCCCAGCGCTGGCTTCTATGTATCGGTAGAGGTATTGGAGCATTTGCACGAGTTCCAAGTACTCATGCAAGGTACTACAATACTAGTATGGGTGCATCCCTTATATAAACCCTCTGAGCATCATTTCCTATCTCCATAGGACACAATTATTTGTGATTACCAATCAAGGGCCCTATTCCACAGTCGGTGCCAACTTAACCAGTACCTATAATAGTATCGGTGCATCCCTAGTTAATGGTTTTAGTTAAATCTTTGTGAAATGAAAAACACAACAAAAACCCCCACAAAGATACATCCATTGTACAATAATGACATGGATACACATGCAGTACCTGGGAAGACCTGATCTGTATATTGGAAAAAACAACAAGGTGAAGCGCCCCAAGATATGTGTCTAAATTCATACGCTCAACGATGTACGTGGGGGGGGGGTCCTCTAATGACCCAAAAATAACATAAAGATAAAAAACAACGTAGCGCCAGTAAATACCGGTATACGAATTTAAACACATGTCCATCAACTGTCCCCCTTTTTTTCCTCCTCCTTTTCCAAAGTTCATCCCTTGCAGATGATAATATGAACTTGATGTTACTGCAAGAGAAGAAGAGGAGACCAAAAAATTGCGCAGTATGTCAGTCCAATAGTGTGATAAACAAGGTTTAGTATAGAACTCACATTCTTCTGAGCCTGTATCCGGCTCTAGAGTAAATCGCTTTAGGAGTCTTAGATCAATTCAGGCGCCCATCAACCCCTCGATGGATTGTTGTTCTCAGCCAATTATTCCTGTAGTGGGTTTAAAAAAATACCGGGCATACCCCTAGTATAATACTGTTTAAGACCATATGATATAAATTAGGCTGATTTAGGACTCACACTTTACTGAGCCCCAATTGGCTCCCAGAAAAACGCACAGGGATTATAAAGTAATCCCCAGAGCTTCTTTTCAATCAAATTGGCAGGAAGCAGCAGTACTTAAAATTATTTAAGACTTGGACCTGAACTCCTCACACAAAATGCCTGGTGAAGCCACAGATACCGTCCCAGCTGCCGAGCAGGAACTCCACCAGCCGCAGGCTGAGACGGGGTCCGGGACCGAATCAGACAGCGATGACTCTCCGCCAGAGCTGGAGCAGGGCATACACTCCGCCACACAGCAGGCACAGCTTGCAGCAGCAGCAGAAATAGATAAAGAACCAGTAAGCAAAGCCAAACCGAGCCGGAGTGAAAAGAAAGCAAGAAAAGCCATGTCCAAGCTGGGGCTTCGCCAGGTCACTGGAGTCACAAGAGTCACCATCAGAAAATCCAAAAACATCCTTTTTGTCATCACAAAAACAGATGTATACAAGAGCCCGGCATCTGACACCTACAGTTGTGTTCAAAATTATTCAACCCCCAATGCTGTAAAGGGTTTTAGGGAATTTAGTGTACATTTGTAATTGTATTCAGAATGAAATCCTACAAGGACTTTTTAAAGAACCATATGCAACTAAAATGACATCAATTGGTTTTGTAATACAGTAGTAAATGTTTCTTTTGTGAATTCTTCATTGACACAATTATTCAACCCCTTAAAGACTACCACTCTGAAGAACAGAGGTTCATTCAAGTGTTTTCAATCAGGTATTGAAAACACCTGTGGATGTCACGGAGCAGCAATAAAGCATAATAGGCACCAATTAGGCAGCTTTAAAATGACTGATACTCAGCTCCTTCTAGACATTTACTGGTGTGGTTACAAACATGGTGAAGTCAAGAGAATGGTCCAGGAAGACAAGAGAAGAGGTGATTACTCTTCACAGGAAGGGCAATGGCTATAAGAAGATTGCAAAGATGTTAAACATACCAAGAGAGACCATAGGAAGCATCATTCGCAAATTCAAGGCAAAGGGCACTGTTGAAACGCTACCTGGTCGTGGCAGAAAGAAGATGCTGACTTCGACTGCTGTGCGCTACCTGAAGCGTAGAGTGGAGAAAAGTCCCCGTGTGACTGCTGAGGAACTGAGAAAAGATTTGTCAGATGTGGGTACTGAAGTTTCAGCTCAGACAATACGGCGCACACTGCGTAATGAAGGCCTCCATGCCAGAACTCCCAGGCGCACCCCCTTGCTGTCTCCAAAGAATAAGAAGAGTCGACTGCAGTATGCCAAAAGTCATGTGGACAAACCACAGAAGTTTTGGGATAGTGTTCTGTGGACTGATGAAACAAAATTAGAACGGTTTGGGCCCATGGATCAACGCTATGTTTGGAGGAGGAAGAACAAGGCCTATGAAGAAAAGAACACATTGCCTACTGTGAAGCATGGCGGGGGTTCAATCATGCTTTGGGGCTGTTTTGCTTCTGCAGGTACAGGGAAGCTTCAGCATGTGCAAGGTACCATGAATTCTCTTCAGTACCAGGAGATATTGGATGACAATGTGATGCAGTCCGTCACAAACCTGAGGCTTGGGAGACGTTGGACTTTTCAACAGGACAATGATCCCAAGCATACCTCCAAGTCCACTAGAGCATGGTTGCAGATTAAAGGCTGGAACATTTTGGAGTGGCCATCGCAGTCACCTGATTTAAATCCGATTGAGAACCTCTGGTGGGACTTAAAGAAAGCAGTTGCAGTGCGCAAGCCTAAGAATGTGACTGAACAGGAGGCTTTTGCCCATGACGAATGGCCGAAGATACCCGTAGATTGCTGCAAGACACTTGTGTCAAGCTATGCTTCACGTTTAAAAGCTGTTAGTACTTAGTACAACATCCTTTTACAGTTATAAGATTGAATGTCACTTGGGGGTTGAATAAAACTGATAATGATGTGAGCACAGAAAAGACATTTGTGGTTATTTCATTATAAATGTTATGTTATATTTGTCTGACCTACACGTGCCTCTTTGATTTAATTGTAAGCAAGATGACTGAATGATCAAAATCAATGTCAAACTGGCCAAAACACTCAATTTCAGTGGGGGTTGAATAATTTTGAACACAACTGTACATAGTATTCGGTAAGGCCAAGATTGAGGATCTCTCTCAGCAAGCCCAACTGGCCGCTGCAGAAAAATTCAAGGTACAGGGAGAAGCCGTATCGAATATCCAGGAAAACACACAGACTCCTACAGTACAGGAGGAAAGCGAAGAGGAAGAGGTTGACGAAACAGGCGTAGAAGTGAAGGATATTGAGCTTGTTATGTCACAGGCTAATGTATCCAGAGCGAAGGCTGTACGCGCCCTTAAGAATAACAGCAACGATATAGTAAATGCTATCATGGAGTTGACGATGTGAGTGTCTGTAGGAAGATCTCCACTTGTCTCGCTCGTGGGTCGGTGCAGTTGAAATTTGAGATTTTATACTATTTCTATTGATTTTAATAAAGTTGTGGCTTATTGAAAAAAAAGAAGAAAAAAATTATTTAAGAACATAAGCAATAAAACATAGCTACCAGACCAGAACGCGTTTCGCCCCAAAAGCTTCTTCAGCTGGTATCATTAACCCTTTGGCTGCTGAGGCTTTTCCCGCCTCTGTGCTGAACTCATTTTTACCGATTTTGCTCATCATGTTAACCGCGTTTTGAAGGCTTATTTTAGTATATGACCCAGACATATTATATATCGTTCTTTCCTTCAGACTCGGCAGATTCATAATATGTCATTATTATATGTATACGTCATGACTTGTCTGTATATTATAACAAAAAATGCAATAAAATATGAATTTTCAATAATTTACAACGTGTAAAGTGTGTTTTTTTCACATTTTAACATGCGAGCAATTGTGGTTATATTTTGTATGGGGTGCGCTTGTTAAAAAATTAGAGATGGGGTCTCGTTACATTTTTGGGAAAATTACGCGATTTTTAACAAACGCACCGCATACAAAAATCGTTAGTGCAGCATCATTGTTCACATTATAATTGAAATGGGAACAATATTGCTGCATTAACAAACCAAAAAAAAGAAAAAAAACCTTGTTTATTTTTTTTTTATAATTTTTTTTTTAGAATTATTTTTTTATTTTTAATTTTTAAAAAAAAACTTTTTCATAGTCAAGTTTGGTATTGTTGGAACGGCCATGCTCTGGCCGATCCAACAATACCAAACATTAACCCTTAACTGCCACGGATCGGGAGATAGGGGGTTCATTGGAACCCCCTATCTCCACCATTGGTGGCAGTTTGGGGTTAACTCCAAGACTGGCGTCATCGTGCTATGCACGATGACGCCAGTCCTCAGGGTGCACTCCCGGAAGCTTGGCCGACATCCAAGATGTCGGCCAGCTCCGGGAAAGGATCACGAACCGGCGCTTTTCGGCGCCAATTCGTGATCCGGCCCCCATGGGGTTAATGCCAGGTACCATTTGGAAGGGCAGGCTGTGCCCTTCCAAACGGTGCCTGGATTAACCCCCTGCACGCCGCCGATCGGGAGTGAGAGCGGTCCGAAGAGGTCCCCCCCCTCCCTTTCAGGCGCCTCCTCCGCACATGCGGGGGGGCACCTGAATTAGGTGTCATCGCGCCCCCGCGATGACACCTAATTACTCCGGCGGTTCCGGGTGCTGGGCTGACATCGAGGATGTCAGCCCGCACCGAGGGGGCCAGCGATCGGCGAAACGCGTTCTGGTCTGGTAGCTATGTTTTATTGCTTATGTTATTAAATAATTTTAAGTACTGCTGCTTCCTGCCAATTTGATTGAAAAGAAGCTCTGGGGATTACTTTATAATCCCTGTGTGTTTTTCTGGGAGCCAATTGGGGCTCAGTAAAGTGTGAGTCCTAAATCGGCCTAATTTGTATCATATGGTCTTAAACAGTATTCTACTAGGGGTATGCCCGGTATTTTTTTAAACCCACTACAGGAATAATTGGCTGAGAACAACGATCCGAGGGGTTGATGGGCGCTTGAATTGATCGAAGACTCCTAAAGCGATTTACTCTAGAGCCAGATACAGGCTCAGAAGAATGTGAGTTCTATACTAAACCTTGTTTATCACACTATTGGACTGACATACTGCGCAATTTTTTGGTCTCCTCTTCTTCTCTTGCAGTAACATCAAGTTCATATTATCATCTGCAAGGGATGAACTTTGTAAAAGGAGGAGGAGGAAAAAAAGGGGGACAGTTGATGGACATGTATTGTGTTTAAATTCGTATACCGGTATTTACTGGCGCTACGTTGTTTATCTTTATCTGATCTGTATATTGTCTATGTAATAAGCTTATGTGTATATAACGCTCAGCCCCGGAGGAGCCGCTGAATAAACCCAGGATAGTCTCACCGCACTAGGAATCCCTATACACCAGCACTGTTGTGGATTTTCTAAGTTTTATATACTTTACTGGATCAATAATGTGGCATATAATACACAAGTACGTTGAAGATCATAACGGGAATGCGCAACACGGGAAAAACACGTGGCGGAAGAAAAGAACGGTTAACCCCCTCAGTTCGCGAGTTTAAGTCCCGTTCAAAAAGGGGCGTCTTAGGGTACCCGGGTACTATATTCAACTGGCCAGTGAATGAGCAAAGTTATCTTGAACTAGTCAACGTTGGGGCCTTGTGGATTGAAGCAATTAACAAAGTGCGCACTTTCGTTTCGGACCCGTAGGCCTTGAGGCCTCTCACCCATCCGAACAAAGTGTCCAGAACCGATGACTCGACCAAGGATCTCTCTCCGTGATTGGAATCCGGTGCCAATCCGGTGTCAACGAATCCGCTCTCCCGATCGCCATTCTCCGCTACCGAAATCGATCCGCCTGCACTCCCATTCAATCCTCGCGGCCTCCTCACTCGGGGTCCTTCTGGAACCTAGTTGTCCTCCTGCAGTCGCTCAGCGAAATGTAGTAAGTGACCGCACGATCTCTGTCCCCAATCTCCAGCACTGGATATGGCAGCGTCCACACTCCGGCCTGGTTGCGATCCCGGACATTGTCCTGCGTGCGTCCTACTTCTTTTGTCGCTCTGCCCCTGTCTTGCACGAGGCTTCGGATGTCTCTCTTGGTGCCACATGCCAACTTCCTGTTCCCTTTTGCAAAGGTCTCTGGGAGATGGAGTTTCTTGGCACAACATAGTCCTCAATGTATCTGGCTCGGTCTCCCTCTAGTGGTAGCAACAGTCCATTATATAAAGCCAAAGTGGAAAGTGGTAGGGACAGATGGCGCCGTGGACCGTATGTAATAATTGTTCAGTGCAGCCCAAAAAGAAGTGTCTGACACCAACGACACGAGAAAATGGTAGAAAAAATAGGATTGTTTTTAGGCGCATAGAACAAAAAATTCCTAGGTTTACACAATGATCGATACACTGTGGATGGGATCGCCTTAATAAAGGATGATCACCTAATGGATAAACGTGTTGGTCATATTAATCAACAATCTGGATTGTAAACCTGATGGTCACATTAAAAAGACCTATTGGTCAAAAGTAATGCACATAATATTCAACATATGCATGAACAGTAAGACATATATTAATGTGGCAGCATGGAGTTGTAATAATAGAAAGTCTTCTTATAAATCAGATGGCCAATCCAGACGGGTCATTCGGAGGTCCTGCGGATGAATGAGACAAGGAACGATTGCGCAGTACGTTTCTTGCTGGGACCCCTCTGCTTCCCCTATGGGGTACTTACAATGTGGAGAGCCCTAGTCCTGGCTCTGAGGAATATCCGCCTTTGGGGTGTTTAGAAGGCAACCCTTAGCCTTTTTGTAGAAGTCTCCCAGCTCGAAATGGAAATCGGCGGTTGAAAAAAGAAGCTTCACAAAAGTAGATGGAAACGTAAAATCCATATGTTGGGTCTATCGGTTCATGGTTATATCTATATAGTATATGCTATTTCATTTGGTTGGTGAGAAAAGAGGGATCCAATAAGCGCCTGCCGATACGGCGTTTTTCCTATAAGCTAGATAATCCCCTTTTAGTAATTATATATTTTTTATGTAATTATATATTTTTTATGTTTTTATGTGCTAACTTGAAAAGTACACATTATCTACAATCATTGGACATGCTGATGCTTGCATGTCACCTTAAGTTCTTTGAAAGACCTTTTACTTTTCTTATGAAAATGGACACCGCCAGCACCCGTCGACAATGGAACGCTACAGAGTCACCGGTGACACGCGGAAGTGAATATAGTGGAACGCACGCTCATCTGATAGCAGGCGGTTCCCTGATACTGTGTGTATAAAAAAGAGATTGTATAACAACGAAAATACTGACTGATGAAGCCGATTTCAGGCGAAACTCGTTTCAGTGCACATATAGTGCCTTTTATTTTTTGCTACATTAAATTATCCAACCCATTGGATTTTACGTTTCCATCTACTTTTGTGAAGCTTCTTTTTTCAACCGCCGATTTCCATTTCGAGCTGGGAGACTTCTACAAAAAGGCTAAGGGTTGCCTTCTAAAAGTCTCCCAGCTCAAAATGGAAATCGGCGGTTGAAAAAAGAAGCTTCACAAAAGTAGATGGAAACGTAAAATCCAATGGGTTGGATAATTTAATGTAGCAAAAAATAAAAGGCACTATATGTGCACTGAAACGCGTTTCGCCTGAAATCGGCTTCATCAGTCAGTATTTTCGTTGTTATACAATCTCTTTTTTATACACACAGTATCAAGGGAACCGCCTGCTATCAGATGAGCGTGCGTTCCACTATATTCACTTCCGCGTGTCACCGGTGACTCTGTAGCGTTCCATTGTCGACGGGTGCTGGCGGTGTCCATTTTCATAAGAAAAGTAAAAGGTCTTTCAAAGAACTTAAGGTGACATGCAAGCATCAGCATGTCCAATGATTGTAGATAATGTGTACTTTTCAAGTTAGCACATAAAAACATAAAAAATATATAATTACATAAAAAATATATAATTACTAAAAGGGGATTATCTAGTTTATAGGAAAAACGCCGTATCGGCAGGCGCTTATTGGATCCCTCTTTTCTCACCAACCAAATGAAATAGCATATACTATATAGATATAACCATGAACCGATAGACCCAACATATGGATTTTACGTTTCCATCTACTTTTGTGAAGCTTCTTTTTTCAACCGCCGATTTCCATTTCGAGCTGGGAGACTTCTACAAAAAGGCTAAGGGTTGCCTTCTAAACACCCCAAAGGCGGATATTCCTCAGAGCCAGGACTAGGGCTCTCCACATTGTAAGTACCCCATAGGGGAAGCACAGGGGTCCCAGCAAGAAACGTACTGCGCAATCGTTCCTTGTCTCATTCATCCGCAGGACCTCCGAATGACCCGTCCGGATTGGCCATCTCATTATATAAAGCCAAACTATCACAGTGCTACATGTAGGTCAATAATCCATTTTTTTTAACTACACTTTCTAATTCATACTTGGGAGCAGCATTTAATTGGGTGTCTGTGGGGGAGTACATGTCAGTACGTATGCCCAATAGCCAAGAAGACCATTGTCTTGGGAAACCTTGTAATTACTGAGCATTTACTAATTGCAATAATTGCATCCTTGTTTTAATTACTGCCAGCATACAAGCAGCAATTTATCATTATTATCATCTTGTGTATATGTTGTCCAACATGTTTTAAGCCAGCATGTAACACATGAATTGCTTTATGTGTGTTATTGGATGCCATGCTGCACTATTATGTGCCTCCACAAACCATATGGCTCTTGTTCATGGCGTTTTTATCTTGCGGTGCTGGGGGGCCCCCTGTAAGTCCTGTTATGAGGCCTTGCGCTTCTTTGCATCACTCTTGGATGAATCACATGTGTGATAAATGTACCCCCTGTACTTGCCGGTGTCATTCAATCATATTACAACACGTACCTCAAGGAAGTCAATAAATATATGATCGATCGTGGGGGGTTACCATTACGTACTACCCTGCTAATGCTGCGTTGCATTGTTTTATGGGAAATATAAGAAAATGAAGAGCGGTTTCTGTTGCTTTTAAAATGTCTCTATACAGTCTATATATATTATTATTATTATTGGGGTTACTTGCCTTCCTATTAGAGTGTGTGTGTGTGTGTGTGTGTGTGTGTGTGTTGCGACTATTTTTCATTGATTAGTTGGCCGTTTTTTATGCAATGTGCATAGTGTATATTACTTTCGTACGTACATACGCACATTGCATACTTTTCACACACATGGTACATTAGTGCCTGGTCAGAGTGATGGATTGATGCGGCGTGCGCAGCTTAACCCCATGTCTGCTTTGTCCCCAAACGGACGCTGCTACAAGCGCTCAGACATTATGTCAGTATGAAACCAGGGTGAGAAGGGGGGGCACTCCATGCAGCTTTACCACATTAATAAAGGGGTCCGGGTGCGTAGCGTGTCCTTTTACAATAATCTCCTGAACAAACTGAGTGGGAAGAGGGTCCAGAGGTGGGAGTGCGTTTTGGCAAGGAACTTGAACAGAGTATGAGAGGGAATGGATTTTTGCAAAAAAACAGACCTGAGTGTGGGAAGGAGTTTCTGTGAAGGGACAGGACCAAAGTGAGAGAATTGCAGCTCCAGACCAAAGGGGTGACGGGCAGGTTGAGGTGGTGGCACAGGATTCCAGTAAGTATAAAACACCAGCGGTACAGCGCCCATTCCAAGTGGCAGTATCTCGGGGTTTGTGCCATAGCGCTGCTAGAGTTTTAAACTGAATAAAAACAAATTGGTTCTGACTCAGTGGCGTCACTAGGGTTGGTGTCGCTCTGTGCGGTAACTCATGGTGTCACCCCCCCCCCACACACTTTTACGGGTTTTGTTTTTTTAACTATTCTTACTCCTAAATCAGTACTCCCATATAACACTGAATGCTCATAATATCCGATGCACATTACTGTGAGGTTTATTGCTGTGGAGCTCTGTGATAGACTCAAACAGAAGTTTTGGTGAACTGCCAGCAAGTACGGTGCATGTTCGACAGCAGTGAAAGTCCCCATAGAGAAGTAATGGTTAATCTGTTCAGAGCCACTGAACAGCAGAGAAATGTCCTGATGTCCAGTGGTTTCATTTGGCAGGTTTATTCAGGCCAACAGCATCGTGGCTATTCGGAGAGAGGTGAAAACCTTGAGAATTGCCAGGAGAATGAACAATCTAGACCAAATAGCCAATTTGGAAAGTGAGATAAATGGGAGAATTATTCTGGTTTGACTATTTTGACCTAGAATTTTCACTTCTCCAGTCACTCAAGGTTATCACCTCTCTCTGAATAACCCTGCATCGGTTTCAATGTTAAAAATATTCCTGTTTTTACCCAATATCTAATAAAATGTTTATTCCTTTAATCTGTAGTAAAAAGTCTCTTTATTGATATTTTTTTTTTCTTCGTATCTATTAGCGTTTTTTTTATTATCATTCATAAGGTCTAGAATTAACATATAAGATCCTTTCATGCAGTCATATTTTTTTAAAACCGCAGGAGACGGGTTTGCGGCAGCATTTGGTGGCTCATTCCCTGCACTTCAGGGACCCTGCGGTGAATTCACCAGGGAAATTTGATTCCCCAAAGTGCGGGGAACACCAGAACACACAAATGTCTGCGTCATTTCGGTGCTCTGTGAATATCCCCTTTAGTGGTGGTTTTTTTGCTGCCCCCTGGAAAGTGCCAGCCTAGGCCTTGCCTACCCAGGACATACTTGAAAATTAGAGAAATCTAAATATATCCTTCCTGGTAAAATATTTTTGTGTGTGTGTGTGTGTGTGTATATATATATATATATATTTTTTTTTTTTTTAGGGTGTCACCCTAGGGGGCGGTGTCACCCGGTGCGGGGCTCCCCCTTGTGACGCCACTGTTCTGACTGACCTAACCCTATTACTAAATCATACAGAGTAAAGCAGTCACACAACTTCTCCAATCAGCTCCGTAGCAGAGTCAGAGGTTATGTTTAGCTCAGTCGGACTCTAAAGTGTGTGTGTGTGTGTGTGTGTGTGTGTGTGTGTACACAAATCGATTAACCGATAATGAGAATAATTGACATGTATTTCCATTAACAATTTAGTTGTTGATTAATCCGTTGTTTCAGCCCTACTTGTGTGTATTTGAGAATGAATATATATATATCTCTAATGTGTGTGATATCTGTTTTTTATATGGCACAGCTGCATTGGTGGGGAAACTCGAGACACTTTGAGAGAGGGGCAAATTTCACTCCCCCCCCCCCCCAGTTAGTCTCAGACATGTGCATAGTGTGCGGGTGGGACTGACAATTTGTTGTATGGACGGAGTTGGTTGGTATTATTCCTTTCAATAAGAAGGCTATCTCCCCAGGGCTTGGGTGTGCTTCCCCCCCCCCTCTTCCCCACATCAATGTGTAACAGCATAGTGATTGAGCATCATGGCAGCCGTGTGGTCCCCAGCAGCTGCAAAGGTTAAAAATCATCGCTCTAGTTTTAGAGCCCGGACTCGTGTCGGTTCTGTTCTTCGTAAGATTTGGCAGCGCGTTCGTATCATCTGAAATTCTGCCATATCGGAGCACACTCTGCGTGAATGAAGTCTTAATCACCCTTTTGTGTTGAACTTCTACTCCTATAATACCAGCTATCATTTCTTGGAAATGGGACATTATTCTGGCTGCTGCAATCTCTGCGTTCCAAGTCCAAGTCTCAAACAAAGCTGTGAAACGCGCCTGTAATTCCCGATCAAATGAAAGTGTCCTTACTGAGAGTTAATGACGATCAAGGGCTGGCCTTAATAATGGTTTATATTTAGAAAAATGCATGTCTGTTTTAATATAAAAACAGGGATTTTAAAAATATATATTTTTCATTCACTGCCCTTTGGTATAGTGGTGTGCCACAGAAATTTGCCACGTATTGGCAGAATGAACTGTATGAGCTCCAGGACAGTAGGAAATTGGGAATTTAAAGGAGCTGTGGAACAAATGGGAGATCTATTATTGAATAGAACCTTAAACCAATATCTAAGAACTTAACACTTGTTTTATGATAAAATATATCCTTAAAAAGGCACTGGTGTGCCTTAGCTGTTATGGTTTGTGCCTTATCTGTGGGCAACGAGATGAAAAGGTTTAATGTCCGTACGCTAGAAAGTCACGTTATGACAATCATGCTTATCGAAACGTCAGTTTTATACAGATTTCCCAATTTCCTTGCCTTATTCTTAAAAATGTTCCATGTATCAATTTTAAAAAGCTTATAAAAAAAATCAAAAGCTCAAAGGGACAGCCTGTACTGGGAGGGTGCCCCCATTTCATTTATTTTTTCCTCTTCTTGCAAAGTCCTTGTATGAAAGCCAGAATACGAAGGCAGCACATAACGTACAAATGGAATTCAATACATTTCATATAATGAAAATTAAATGGTATGTGGATCATTTTAGTGTCACAAAGAAATGGTTTGCTCTTCACATTTAAAAAATAATGATCAGCAATAGGTGTGATTGAGGGTCTCAATCCCAGACCATATGCACTATAAACATGTGGCCTGAACCCATGGCATGGGCTGGCAGATTATCTTTTGATTTTTCACAATTCGTTTATGGTCACCCTCGATGATTGATTTTTTTTTTTTTTTTTTTTCAGAAAGAGGGTTTGGATTATTATTTTTTTTTAAATGGCGGACCATCCGTCCGAGCCACGGCAAACCAAAGACAGGTTTGGCAGGCACTTGCCAAATCTGTTGGCTCTGCTTTTCTGATGCTCTGACAGATGGTACGCAATTTAAGAAAAAGAGATGTTTTTTGAATTTCATAAAATTTAAAACCGAACTCTACCTTAAACTCAATCTAATCTTGAAAGTTGAAGGGGGAGGGGGAATCCGATCAACCCAACCGTTTTAATGCTTGTCCTAACCTCCTAGCAAGACAGAAGGTGAAGAACCGTAATAAGTCTGGCATCCTTCTGCAGGGTGGTCCTCCATTTTTACAGAACTAAAGCAGGTCTGCAAAAATAAAATGTATCAATAGGAATAAAATGATGGGGAAAACCTAAAATAAACCATTTTGAAATTGCTGCAACTGGTGAGGCACCATCAGTCAGGAGCTTGTCACCCTGTTCCATGTGGCCATTTCTTATGCAATAATAAATCTGGCAGGGTATATGGGACAGGGACGGGCCATCAGGGTACGCAGGTGAGGCAGAGCCTCACCTGCCATTAAGATAATAAACTAAAATAAACTCACCTGCTCGGCGCTCCCTCGCCGTGGGGGTTAACGCCTGCAAACAATGCAGGCAGCATTTTTTGCGCCTGCATTGTAATCCAGCGGTAAAACGCGGGCGCAAGGGGAAAACTGCCTAGTGTGCACCCGGCCTTAATGCTAGGATTGTAATATAGCCCTATGTGTATATCTCGCTCTGATATTAGCCAGTGTCTCATCAACCACTGACCTCACCGCACATCCCTAATATGGGAGATGTTGTTCTGAGACACTCCGCATTGATCCCTCGCATAGGATGTTTGTGGCCGTAGGATAAGTGGAAAGCTTCTGTGATTTGATTAGTTTTCTTCACCATAACCTACTGCTTTAGAATGTATTCTCTGATTTCTGTCACATAAATTCACATGGCCGAAATTGTATCGGAAAGTGATTTGCATCTAGCTAAACATGTAGCAAAGTGAATGTTCAGTAACGATAACTAAAGAGTATGTGGTTATATTGGAAAGTACTTCAATGGAACCAATATCAAACAGGATAAAATACTGAAGAAATTCACATATAATAGGAGCGTGCATGGCAATAAAAGGCACAATGGGCCAAATCCTTAAGCTCTGCTGTTCCAATTTTGTAGCCTGCAGAGGTTAGTCCAGGACCAAATTTCAGCTGAGCTGCTACTCCAGCCTAGCTGCTGCAGCTCCTTAATTGTAAAAGCACCATGCCAAACCAGCGAGCTATTCCACTGCAACTCGCCATTCTCTGCACGAACCAGTGCTGTAATGCCACATGTGAGTCTTGTAACTGGCGCCTAATCGCCAGCAGTTATAATGAAGTGCAGAGGCGCAGTATCTCCTTTGCGTACATAAGGCTTCTGGTGCAAAACAAGTTAGTCATTATTTATAGACATTTCCTACAGCATGACATGGTGCAGTTCTATGCGGTTTGTCAGTTTACCTATTTTTATTACATGTGTATACAATGTATATCAGGAAATCCTAAATTAGAGCTGCAGACTTCTATAAACAGCTCAGGAAAGCAACAGGAACCACTGAATATTTTTAACTGAACAAGGAAAGGAAAAAGGCACCATCACAGACCCGAAATGTATACAAATATAGGTTTATGGCTGATACAGCAGACATGTGCATTGCTAATAATGCTTTGTGTAGCAATAATAATTTCATGAGTATTTAGACCTCTAATGTAAGATTTTCTTCCTTTTTGTGGATGGCTGAAATTTGGTGTTCGGTGTGATGGTACCTGGAGGTGCTCGATTGTACATTGTGATTGTCCCGTTACAATACAGGAGGCTGCCTAGAATATTTGGGAATATAGCAATACTCCTGCCAATCAAAAACTCATGGGGCAGTATTACAAAGGTGGTGCTACAAGAGCCATTACAGCCTATGGAGTTAAGTTTTCAACAACACTGGTTAACTTGGCACCAACTTTGTAATATAGTCCATGGTGTTTTTTGGATTTGGCCTGAAAATTGGGGGTTATTGGTTTAATTATTTGTGTGCAGTTGCATGTGTGAGCATGTTAATTTGGGTTTGTTTTGGCATGTGCAAAAATAGTTTACTTGGCCTTCACCTGGCCATGGTACCAGGGATTTTATTTCACATGATCTTGATGTATTGACCTGAAAATGTGATCTCACTCTGTATTGTATTGTTTTTATTTGCAGTTGGGGAATGGCGGTCAACGTGTATTCTACATCGATAACGCAGGAGACTATGAGCAGACATGACATCATTGCCTGGGTTAACGACATTCTGTGCTTAAACTACACAAAGGTTGAGCAGCTCTGTTCAGGTATGAACTTTGTTCCCCCACCCCACTCCGCCCCCATTTTTTATTAAATGTTACATGCTTTTTTTTCAATGCTTCATGCTTTTTTTTTTCATAAATGGTCAATGATTGAAAAGCAATTTATTCCACAAAAGTGGACCTTGGCAACAATTTGACCCGACCAGTGGGTCTTCGTCAAGCCTAATGTTATTTGGGCTTGACAAAGATGCAATGGGTGGGATGAAATATTGCTAAGGTGCACTTTTGTGTATGAAATTCTTCCTTTAAATCGTGGACCTGCATGTCTAGAATTGTTTGACATTATATACGGTAAATGAGTGATGTCGGAGATGGTAAACCCAGGTATTGGCAGAGTGCAGTACCCAATATTACCTCACCACTCATGGTGGGGAGGTGTCCTGTGGAGTTGCATCCATGCCAGAAATGTTTCCATGTGATTTGCATTCAAACAGGTTGTGGTGTATTGTGGTTGCCTACATGAAGGTCAAGAGTTCTTGGTGTGACATTCTCAAAGATTCTTTCTTTGTTTGTGTTTTCCTTTAGAACTGATGCAGATATACCGTTAATTCTATAATTTCTGCACTATGGGATTTATTTATTATGAGGATGTGCCTCCTCTGCCGTGTGTTACTCCCGCGTCTTGTAAATATACTTTGGGCTTAACATGGATTATGTGTTTAGTCTGTTTCCCACTATGGAAGACCAACACGCTACAGATGAATCTGAGCACCGTGTGAATTAGACCGAGTCGAAGTGACAGGAGCCAAGTGCAGATTAGTGCTGTGCACGAAGCCTCCCGGGTTATGGAGTTACAAACTGTCAGCACAGACATCACTTTGTATTGCTTTTGTGTGATGCTGAGGTGTTTAAAAGAGGCTCTTAATGCAGACAAAGTACCTGTTAATCAGTGTATTATCCCTTTTTATGTTTCTTTCTGAATCTGCTGCTAATATACCATTGTACATAAAAAATACCTCACCATAGGAAATACCTTAAAGACCTACTAGAGAGTTTAAAACTGAAGAGGTGGATACTCGTAGGCTAAACTTTAATCCCACCTGTTTTAAAACGTCAATTTTCATACGTGCCTTTTTTTTTTCCGTTGCTGGTTTGGGCTTGACATGCTTCCGGCTTCCTGTGAGCTGCAGCAGTGATGTAACCATGGGGCACTCCAGCCACTTTAATGGCTCTCAATGCCATTAGAGGGAGCTGGTTCCCAAAATGGCTCCTGCTTCATGGTCTCAATCCACGCTCGTTGGTGTGAGTTTCTGTTAATAGCTAAACCCCTGAATTAAGCCCTAATTACACTTGGGTCACTGTGACTATTCTGTTTTACATTGAGCTGTCACGTTGCCTAGAGCAGAACTGTTAAACTCCTGCCCCCAGATGTTTCTGAACTATAACTCCCATGATTCCCTGGCTATTGCATTGAAAGAATTCTGGGAGTTCTAGGCATAACCATCTGGGGGGCTGTTTGACAGGCCTGGCCTAGAGTGTACCGCTAAAGTTTCCATTGCCTTCTATTAAAGCCAGGAAAATCAGAGGAGATTTAGAAATATAATCTATAAAAAAAAGTTGACTTTTTTTTTTGTATTTATTAAAAAATATATATATTTTGCAATGAGCCAGCAATACAGTAGACAGAGAAATCGTATAAGAAGTCGCAGAGGATAAATGTATTAACCAAAATAAAGTCATCTCGCAGGCTCAACATCAAGAAAAAAAGCCATGAGACCATTGGATCAGAGGAACACCTCAATATGTAACAAATGTTAGGTGCCGCAAAGCATGGGTAGAGGGAAAAAACAGGGGGCGACAACAGGAAAAGGAGCACCTTTTCAAAAACGTGACGCTCACCAGCTCACCCCTGTTCCTCCACAGGGGTTCAGGGGGAGGGCGGGGAGGAGACCACAGGGTAAGGGCTGCGGTAGGGCCTAAAAAGGCAGCTAGAGCCTAGGTGGCCACCTCAAGGCTCGCCCACCACATGTTCCTGCTCCCAGGGAAGGGATTAATGAGGGTGGAAGGGAGAGGAGAGGAATACAAAAAAACTCCACCAGCTAGGAAAGCTCCGTATTGTCCATAATATACCATAAATGCAGTGGAATAGTTAAATATGGCCAACAGACAAAGCACAACGACTGTTTCCCTGAAGTAATCAAGTCACCTTAATCTGGAGCACTGTGGGTCAGAGGAGAGCCAACAGACGACCCTGCAATTGCGCCGCTTGGAGAGTCAAGGAGTAGACCCATAGAGCACAGGTGGGCATCGGCCTCCTTGGCTGTGGAGGCCACAAGTGAGCGGCTGTCATCTTGGCGAATAATCAGGGTACCCTGGGCACCCCACTGATAACGAACGCCCTGGGTACGTAGGAGAGTCGTCCCAGGCCGAAAACGGCGCAGAGTAGCGAGGGTCAGATAAGAAAGGTCCCGGTACCCGGCAATAGTGGCCCCCTCAAAGGACACCGCAGGGGTATTCCTCACTGCCCGGGACAGGTAAGATGGCAGTAGAAGCCACCAACTGTGGGCTGGAGGGCCCAAGCTCAGGCAGGTCGGGAGTATCAGCCCTCACCACCTCCCAATGAGAGACGAATATCAGGGGAGAAGGAGTTGTGCGGTACACCGCCGCCCCATCATAGAGCCCTGCTCCGTTACACAAGTCCGTGGATTCGTAGGCGCTATAGGCCACAAAGATGGCTGCCGGTCTGCAGCAGGGATCACCCCGGCGCAACCCTCACCACTCTCGCAGGTCTGGAGGGGGGGAACAAGCAGGCTCCGGAGTGCTATTCCTGATGGCCGGCAACAAGCGAGGTAAAAAGGAGTGGCACTGCAGAGCTGAGTGTATAGCGGAGCTCCAGATGCACACGTCCGCTCTCGATTGCCACCAGGCTCCCCCCCTTGTTGACGTTATTTAAATGTCAATTTGTAGGTTACGAAGCCCTGAAAATCGCACTGTTCCCATGACCAACTATATATCAAATACAGCTAATGACTAATACACAAACTGATCAGGGCTACCCTAATCCTTTGAAGGACCCAAGTAGTCTGGTGAGTTTGCCCTCCGAGACTTAAAGGGAGAGTATATTAGCAGGTTTACACTTCTCAAAAGCGTGTTCACTATTGAATTCACACTCCAGTGGAGATTATTTTTTTTCCTGCCGTATCTTCTCCCAGAGAAAGCAGCTATATTCCTTCACCATTTTCGTTTGAGCAGTTGACCCCCTCTATCTTCTGGTGTGCCTCTGCCTACAGACAGGATGTAGCATGTCAAAAGAGGCAGCATCCTCAGTTGGGTCAGGAAAGCTTGTATTCAGGCTCAGAGAGCCCTACACTGGGGCTTCAGGCTCCATACAATGCACCTGCTGTGCTGCCTGGTTCCCAGGATGGAATGCTGCCCCACCTTAAAAAAAAGAACTGCCGGGTGTGAGCATAACAGAGCTCCACAGCAATAGAACGCACAGTAATCTGTGTACAGGAGTGTATCAGAGTTCCACAGCAATAATCCTCCTAGTTGTGGCCCAAAATGCTGACCCTGGCAAAGTGCTGCCTGGAGCCATGGCTCCACCTGGCACTATGGACACCCTGCCTGCTGTGCTCAATACAACCATAGGAGGACTGGACCACGAACGCCTCATAAACTGTCTTTCCAGGGGGTTAGCCTTGATTCCACCTACCATCAAATAGATTAGGCGGCCCAAAAAATAAATAATCAGAATGTAAAACAGGGAAGACCTTCTTGCACGCAGCCATGAAATAATGGTCACCATAATAAAATACTTAAATGGGGCTCTATTGGTCCCAGAGTAACCAAATTTTCAGCAGATCCAGAAATGAAGAAAGTGGTGGACGAGTGACTTCGGCATATTTGTTGCTTTTATTAATTAAACAAGAAGTCACTTTATTTGGACAGAAAAATGCAGCGTTTGGACAGCCATGCAGGCATACTGCTCAGAATGAATGAAGTGGCTAATTTTAATTGAATGGAATGTTACAAAAGCAGGGGGTAAATAATTATATGCTCCTGAGGAATCAACATTTGTGCTGTGGTGAAATGCGCATTGAGCATATTATTTATGGCCATTCCATAATACTTGTAATGGTGTTTTATGGGGTATATTGCTTGTCTTTCACTTCCTTAGGTTAGTCCCTGGTAAGGCATTCTCAAGGATGCTGAGGTACAAGAAAGTGGACTGTAGATTACCAGTATTGGCCCGTATTCAACATCATACCCTTGCAGCCCTTTTTATTATACCCTGTATGGGGTTTGACGGAAGGAATTTGTGGTATTATATTACGATATCCTGCATGCACTAGAAATGTTATTATTTTCCCCAGCTTTTATATATTGGGTAGGCCTCTGATTTTATATTGCTTTGATAATTTGTGTTTTTTCTTTATGGTTATTATACTTGTACTATATATATTATACTTGTGTAATTATTATTTTTTTTATTTATGAATACTCTATGCACCCAGTAGGGGTATTGGTAATAGTGGGCAGGATGTACACCCTGTTTTTTGTGGTATTAGATTTGTTAGGTGTGACTGTAGTCACTTGGACTTGAGGTGGATGGACCTGGAGATGCGTTTGGGAGGTGCAGGTCTGGTGGTTTATTTCCTTGCCATCTCTTATGTTTAAGTCATCCTGTGCCTGTAGGTACAGGGTGTTTGTGTCATCTGTACCCTATTCCCTGATGGCTATGTTATGTGTTAATATCTTTATTGTTAATGGTTACTGTCACGGAACCCCATGCTCAGAACTGTCCTCCTGCGGGTTTAGTAATGTTATTTTATGTACTGTGTTGAGATTAAAGCCACTGCTCCCCTGAGATCTCCCCAAACAAGGACTCTTTCTCTGACTGTTGTGACTGTGCTAGGTGGACCTAATGGAGAGCAAGGTTGACTGGGGATGTCTGGGTGGGCTGAGTTTGGTAATGGGATTAACCTTTATCTGATTCTGTACCAAATAAGAGGCCTGCTGGAATGGACAGGCAGTCTGTTTAACCCAATCTGATGGGTGTCATCTGCTTTATTGGGATAAACTAAGAGCTGACATTCATGCAATGCTGTCTGCTGTCCGAAGAATCTAGGGACTAGCGGAGGAAGGCGGATACGAGGGCCAAGGGACAAACCATGACCTTGGATCCTGTAGGGTCTAGTTCCATAGGGTGTGTAGAGTGAGTTTCTACCTACTGGTTACAAGCTATTTTGTATTGTGAATGAATGGAATGGCAATGTTCCAGTTAATAAATTAGCCTTGACATAGAAACATAGAAAAATGTCGGCAGATAAGAACCTTTCGGCCCATCTAGTCTGCCCAATTACATGGATACTTTACCTGGATTTATCTTTTGTTTAGGATAGCCTTATGCCTATCCCATGCCTGCTTAAATTCAATTACTGTTTTGGCCTCTACCATTTCTACTGGAAGGCTGTTCCATGTATCCACCACCCTCTCAGTAAAATAATGCTTCCTGATGTTACTTTTTAAACCTTTGCCCCTCTAATGTAAGACTATGTCCTCTTGTTTTGCTACTTTGTTTCCTTTTAAATATACTCCCTTCTTCTACCTTGTGGATTCCCTTTACGTATTTAAATGTTTCTATCATATCTCCTCTTTTTTCCAAGCTATACATGTTAAGATCATTAAGCCTTTCCTGGTAACTTTTCTCCTTCAAGCCATACACCATTTTAGTAGCCCTTCTCTGAACTCTCTCTAAGGTGTCTATATCCTTCTGGAGATACGGTCTCCAGTACTGCACACAGTACTCCAAGTGAGGTCTCACCAGTGCTCTGTACAGTGGCCTGAGCACTTCCCTTTTCCTACTGCTAATACCTCTCCCTACACAACCAAGCATTCTGCTAGCAGTTCCTGCTGCTCTATTAAATTGACTACTTACCCTTAGATCCTCTGAAATAATAACCCCTAAATCCCAACCCTCAGATGTTGAGGTTAGGACTGTATCAAATATTCTATATTCAGCCCTTGGGTTTTTACGTCCCAGGTCCATTATCTTGCACTTATCCACATTAAAACTCAATTGCCACAGCTCCGACCATTTTTTTAGTTTACCTAAATCATTTGGCTGATCCCTCCAGGAACGTCAACCCTGTTGCAAATCTTTGTGTCCTCTGCAAAAAGACATACTTTTCCATTAATACGTTCTGCAATATCACTAATAAAAATATTAAAGAGAATGGGTCCAAGTACTGACCCCTGAGGTACCCCACTGGTAACAAGGCCTTGCGCCGAATAAACTCCATTTACCACAACCCTCTGTTGCCTGTCACTCAGCCACTGCCTAATCCATTCAACAATATTGGAATCCAAGCTCAAAGATTGCAATTTATTGATAAGCCTTCTATGCGGAACAGTATCAAAAGCCTTACTGAAATCTAAATAAGCAATGTCTACTGCACCACCTGTGTCTATTATTTTTGTTACCCAATCAAAAAAATCAATAAGATTAGTTTGGCATGATCTCCCTGAGGTAAACCCATGTTGTTTCTGATCCTGTAATCTATGTGTTTTTAGATGTTCAACAATCCTTTCCTTTAACATGGTTTCCATTAATTTCCCCACTACTGACGTAAGACTAACTGGCCTATAGTTCCCTGATTCCTCCCTACTACCCTTCTTGTAAATGGGCACAACATTTGCTAATTTCCAGTCTTCTGGGACGACTCCCGTTTAACAGATTTATTTAATCAATCCTTGTTAACGGTTTTGCTATTACACCACTGAGCTCTTTTAATAATTTAGGGTGGATCCCGTCAGGCCCCATTGACTTATTTGTCTTTACTTTAGACAGCTGCTGTAGAACCTCCTCCTCTGTAAACTCATATGTAAATGTCTCGTTAGTGTTTCCTCCTAACTGAGGTCCCTTTCCTTCCCTTTCTTCTGCAAAGACTGAACAAAAATATTCATTGAGGCAGTCAGCGAGACTTTTATCCTCTTCTACATACCTTCCTTCCTTTGTTTTAAATCTAACTAATCCTTGTTTTACTTTTCTTTTCTCGTTTATGTATCTAAAAAATGTTTTGTCCCCCTTTTTTACTGACTGAGCTATTTTCTCTTCTGCGTGTGCTTTGGAAGCTCTTATAAATTGCTTTGCCTCTTTCTGCCTAATCTTATAGGTTTGCCTATCTTCTTCACTCTGAGTTGTTTTATAATTATTGAATGCTATCTTTTTGTTCTTCACTATTTTGGCCACTTCTGCAGAGTACCACAGTGGTTTCTTCCCTTTTTTGTTTTTGCTAACAAGCCGAATGCAATTGCCTGTGGCCTTCAATAATGCCTCCTTTAAATAATCCCATTTCTCCTGGACTCCCTTGAAACTCCTCCAGTCAGATAATGACTCATTCACACAAAATCTCATTTTAGAAAAATGAGTTTTTTAAATTCTAAAACTTTTGTTTTTGTGTGGTGCGGCTCCATCCCTGTTCTTATATTAAACCACACTGACTGGTGATCACTAGATCCCAAATTTTCACCTACAACAACCTCTGATACCAAACCTCAATTTGTGAGTATTAAATCCAATATGGCCTCTTTACGGGTAGGCTCCTCAACTACTTGTGTTAGAGATAATCCCAGTAGGGAGTTTAGAATATTTGTACTCCTGGTGCACCCAGCTATTTTGGTTTTCCAGTTCACATCAGGAAGATTAAAGTCCCCCATGATAATAACTTTACATTCATTCAAATAAAATTTGCACGTTAATACTCTGTGGTGCCTGGATTCCTGATTTTTGTATGACTGACTGGGACTGGCCGCCCTGGCACTCAGAAGCACCTTCTACTGCAGTGCTACTGTTCCTGTTGTTCTCTGCAGTGCATTGCCATGGTCTCTCTCTTTGAAACACACTGCTGGGCAGCCTTCTAGGAGTTTGGGTAATGTGGAGTAATTGATTTGGGATTCTGGGTGCTGACTAACACCTCTGAGCAGAAGCATTGAAAGGAATCTGATTGGCTACATGTGCGCCAATCATCGTCAGAAAGCTGGTACCAAGCAGTTTCCTGCAGGAGGAGAGCTGGGGGAGATGGGTTTTAATACTCCGTCTGTGCTGAAACCCTTTTGGAGTATCTCTTTAAAGTTTATGTTGGCACCTATACAATTATCAGATTATATGAATTATCTGCGGAAGAAATGTCTTTATCTCAGGGAATGTACTAGAACAGAACTGGGGGACCACTGGGAAAATGATAAACGGGAGTCTAGTCCTTTAATACACATAAAGGTTTGGAATGCTTATTTATTCACGCTATGTACTGGCACGCATTAATTTCTTTGCTTTTGTTGAATATACGAGAGCACTGCTTCCCTTTGTATAAATGGTGTAAAGATAAAAGTATAGGCATTCCATGGAATGTGCGGTGTGCTGCCAGGCAATGTGTTTGAGATCCTGAACAAGACATACCATGTAATACAATTTATTATATTTGTTTTCCTGGAAGGTTTCCTACACGAAGTATCCAAACCATTCACAGTGAACACAAACCAGGTGCTTGTTTTGCATCGGCAAGTTTTCATTTTAAAGGTCTTAATTCTCTCTGTATTAGATGGAATACACGATGCACAGTGTGGTTTATGGATATATCCGGAAATACTGCCATTGTCCGTAGCAGTGATGGCTAACCTTGACCTATATTGGCACTACATGCTTAAGCTAAAGTGAGCATCGTGGAGCCTGTAGTTCTTCTGGTACAGCTAGGATGCCAGGATTAGCCATGTGTCCCCCTTATTTGTCGCTGCCCATCCTTTTAGTTATCCTTTTTTTTTTCTTTTTCAGGGCTTTCTAATGGGCTGATCCCCAGACCTTGTGAGACAAACTCCCATGGTGCTTTACCATCATTAGGGTTGATGCTACATCATGACATTTCTAGTTGTACACTACCTTCCTCTAAGTCAGGGATCCCAATCTCTGGCCCTCAAGATGTTTACGAACTACAACTCCCATGATTTTCTGGCTATCTTTTGCATTCAACATCTGAGTTTTTTTGAGAAGGTATTTTACCAGGAAAGATACATTGAGATTTCTCTCGTTTTCAAGTATGTCCTGGATGGCGAGTATGTATCGTTAGGTGTCTTGCCCAAGGACACTTACTGGTGAGGTGCTCTTGCCGGGATCGAACCTGTGTCTCCACAGGCTCTCTCCTACGGTTATAGAGCAGTGATGTTACTTCTTCTCCACCCAGCCGGCACTAGTTGCACTGGTTCAGAGCATCTCTCACACCTCTTGGTTATGTTTTCTGCAGTCTGTTTGTCATTTTATTTTATTATTTTTTTTAACATATTGTGCTTTATTGAAAAATTGAAAAGACCTACATAGTCAATATCATCAGCACAGAATATTCCAGGAGATAAAACCTATAAAATAAAACTGTGCATAGTACATGACGTGTGTTTCAAATACAATGTCGAGGGGTATGAACATCAGGCAAGTGCCTTTTGATTGGGTGGTATGAGCTTCACAGGGTGTGTGTGAGGTGTTGGGGAGGGGTGATTGGGGAGGCACCCTGTTGGGAGTACACACTAAGGGGACCAAATTTAACAAGGTCGGAGGCGTTCCTTCCCACACGGGGTAAGCACGTGGATAGCCAGTAATACCAGGAGTGGCAGTGCTCATCGACCTTACCTAGGGACAGGGTGACCCTTTCTTCAGCCGATCGAGTATTTTCCACTTCACGCAACCATACAGTAAGGGGTGGGGCAGTAGACTTACGCCAGAACATTGGTATAACTAAACGCGCAGCGTGTAGAAGTCTGATGGCGATCGATTTCCGAAATATCTCGGGCGGGTCCTCAGAGTGATTAAGTAAGCAGTATTCTGGGGTAAATGGGGGTGGTGGTTCTGTTACGTCGCAGAGGCAGTCATGGACAGAGCGCCAGAACTCAGAAATGATAGGGCAGTCCCACCATTTATGGAGTGTTGAGGCATCAGGTGCTTCACATCTCCAACATTTGCTGTCTCCCCCACCAGTGTAGTAGCTCAGGACTTGAGTTTTATGCCACCTCGTGAGCACTTTATAATTGGCCTCCTGAACCCTCACTGCTGTGGAACTGGAGTGCGCTAGCTGACAAATAGCACGCCATTGGTGGTCTTCGAAGGTCAAGTTTAATTTGCGTTCCCAGTTTGTGCGGGTGGTACAGTTCTGAGACGCGGCCTGTAGCATGTCATACGTTAAAGAGAGGCAGTGCGACGGGTATCTGCCCCTCTCTATCAACATCTCGTATTGCGTGAGCGGTCTGATATAATCTGATAGTGGGGCGAAGGATTGTAGTGTCTGAATGAGTCGGTGATGATGGAACCGCGTTAGGAATGAGCCGGCATGAGGGATGGGCAGGTGATCACATGGGATTGGGCCTGACTCATTCAGGAAGTGCTTAGGTCGTGGAGGGAAAGTTAGGCCATCCGCGGTCGTTTGGGATAGTGACCTAGAAAAGGCTGGTAACCACTGCAGGGGCAGGAGAGGCGAAGGAAAGGGAGCAATTCCGGCAGGGCGTTTCAAAGAGCGCCAGGCTTTCAAAGTGGCGTGTAGTAGGGGGAAATTGGCAGGACAGGGGACACCGCGCCGACTCCTGCTCTATTGCAACCCATGGCCTAGTTAGTGAGCTGGCGGACCATTCCACTATTCGTTGTAGGTGTGAGGCCACATAATAGTGCCAAAAGTGCGGGAGTGCAACGCCTCCCAGCTGTTTAGGCGCCATCTGCAAGGCCAAACTAATGCGTGTTTTTTTAGAATCCCACTCATAGGTTGAAATAATTGTGCGGAGCTACGCAAAGAAGGCGGGAGGTAAGAGGATAGGGAGCGCCTGAAAGAGGTAAAGGACGCGAGGCAAGATGTTCATTTTCACTACATTAATACGTCCGAACCACGAGATGTGCGGGAAGGACCATTGCTGTAGATCTACTGATAGGGCCGCAAGCAAAGGTTTGTAGTTCGCATGGAATAGGTCTTTGCAGGTCGCTGTGAGGGTGCCCTGCCCTCCCTCCCCGGGATAAAGCCCGATTGATCATTATGGATAAGCTGCGGAATGTACGGGTTAAGGCGAGTAGCGAGGATTTTAGCAAATAACTTCACGTCCTGGTTTAACAGTGAAATGGGACTATAGTTGCCACAGAGCTCCACGTCCTTGCCCAGCTTAGTGATAAGGGTTATCGTTGCTGTCAGGGTCTGGGCAGTCAGTGGGTCCCCGTCCGTTATGGAGTTAAAGGCCACAAGCAATTGTGGGTCGAGTATTTCCAAAGAGTTTTGTAATACAAGAGGGGTAGTCCGTCAGGTCCGGGAGCCTTTCCCACGGGGTCCGTTTAATGGTGTCGTCTAGTTCCGTCCCCGTGATTGGTTGTTCCAGCAGTCTTCTAGTTTCAAGCGGAAGGGATTTGTCAAGGTGGACCCGTATCAGTGGGGCAGAGGGGGTGGGAATGTTGTATGCATCTGTGAAGTGGGTAAGTAAGAGGTCCATCAAGTCCCGCGGGTGTGAGAGCAGCGCATTGGTTGGTGTATGCAGTTTAGGGATATACATGGCACGGTTGCGCTTGCGCAGGGCGTGGGCCAGGAGCTTTCCACATTTGTTCCCCTGGTCATAGAGTTGTTTGGTGCGTTTCATAGTGCTTAAGGCAGGGACCTTGAGCAGGGAATGTAGTTCTGCCTTGTGCCTCAAAAGTTCTGCGTAAGTCTGATCGGATAGCGTGGTCTTGTGCGTCAGTTCTAGATCACGGATGAGGGTATTTAGTTCAGTCTCGCGTTGTGTCCGTTCTCGCTTAAGGCGCACGCCCTGAGAGATCAAATAGCCCCGTGCGACCGTCTTGTACGCTTCCCAAACTATCGGAGGTGAGGTAGCAGGGGTGGTGTTTTCTTTGAAATAATGTCTGCGCTTGTCACGCAGTCCCGCTAGTATGTCAGGATCGTTCAGGAGTGTCTCGTTTAACCGCCAATGCGCCGGTAAAGTGAGGTTATTAAGGTCATTAGGACCGGTCAGTGGTCAGCCCAGGCTGTGGCACCTATGGTGATCGTCTGCATAAGATGCGCAAAATTGGATGTAAGGAACAGATAGTCGATTCGTGAATATCGGTCATGTATGTTGCTATAATGCGTGTAGTCTCGAACCGTCGTGTGCATAGCTCGCCAGCAGTCTATCAATCTGTTGTCGTGTAAATGAAGTCGAGCCTGTTGATGGATCGAGGATGCCACACTAGATGTGCCATGGGAGGTATCTACACGGGGGTCAAGTGCCAGATTAAGATCGCCTCCCATCAAGAGTATCCCTTCTGTGAATGACCTAATGGTTTGTAGTATGTTGCGTAGTGCACGATGTTGACTCTTGTTGGGTAGGTAAACAGACGCGAAGGTATAGATCTGGTTGCCGATGGTGCCCTTGACCAAGGTATATCTACCCCCGTCGTCATACTTAGCTTCCAGAAGCGTAAAGGGGACATGTCTAGAAAACAGGATAGCGGTACCTCGGACTTTGCCACCTTTACAATTCCCAAAATAACCCATGGGGAAGTGGTGGTTGCGGAAGCTTGGAGCTTTGCCAAGGGCAAAATGAGTCTCCTGTAGCAGGGGCACAGAAGCACGTAGTTTAAAGATTTCCCGAAGGGCAATATGTCGTTTCGTGGGGATATTTACAGGTAAATCACCTGCATTTAAGGTAAGCACCTTTAAGGGTGCCTGGGGTGAACGCCATCAGTTAGAGGTAAGGTTATCAATGAACTGTTCAAAGTTCCCGCTACCTCCGTGTGCGGTGAAAAAAAGAAAGTGACTCTTGGGTGAGGCGGACGCGGCCTCAAACAGGTGTGAACGGAACAGTGGGTGCTGGCAGGTGAGTCACATGGTCCACAAGCAAGAAGGCCGTCGAGCCACTAGCGCCTTGTCCATCTCATTAGGCGTAACACGTGGGTAGAGTATACGCCAAAGCGATGTTCTCAGCCCTCCTGGGAGCTGGAGGGAGTAAAAGCGGGTGACTGGTAAGATTTCCTTTGCGGTCTTCTCGGTCTGGGGTTACACTGCGAGAAAGGAGGCTCAGGTGCGGAAGGCAGCCGTTGGGTCCGGCCACAACGTCAGAGTGGTAGGCGGGTGGTGCAAGGACCGTAACAAGCTTCCCAACTCAGATTCATTGCGGGCTGTGACTGGGCCTTGTGGGGTGTGTACCTGAATACCAAAGGGGTGCAGACAGCGATACTGCAGGTTTCACTTTTGTAACACCATCGTGAGTGGTCTCAAGGCTCTACGGGTGTGCAGTGTGATGGGTGAGACATCGTGAAACAAGGCAATAGTAGCTCCCTCAAATTTGATGTGCGGCCGTTCGTGCGCTCGGCGCATAATCTCTTCCTTAATGCCAAAGCGAAGGAAAAAACAAATGACGTCCCTCGGCGGGGCATCCGCTGGCCCTTTTGGACCTAATGCTCTGTGATAGCGTTCTAGGTCAATATGTGAGTTGTGATCACTTCCCAAGATGGAGTTAAACAAATGGAGCAAAATCTTACCCAGTTCTGCAGGTGACCCTTCTCCTTCAGGTAGGCCTCGGATTCTGATATTTTGTCTGCGGCCACGATTTTCGAGATCTTCCACGTGTCGTGTCAGCGCCAGCAATAAGTGATGGTGCGCATCCACCCGTGTTGAGGTTTTCCGTGACTAAGGTGGTCTGGTCCCTCTGACCACTTTCCACCCGATCCAGGCGATCTTGGAGGCCCCCTATATCGTCGCGCAGCAACTGAATATCTACCACCAGCGATTGACGGAGGGTGGTGGTGGCCACAGTCAGGTCTTTTGTTGGGAGGGATCGCAGGAGTTGAAGGACGTCCGCTGGGGCCTCCCACGCGTCTCCTGCAGAGTGTAGAGGCGACGCGGATCCACATGGTGAGGCCAGCGCCATATTAGGAGATGCCAGTGCCTCAGGCTGTCCTGGTGGCAGGGCAAAAAACTGCTGGATGCTGCAGGGTCCGGGGGTCTCCGGCACTTGAGAGTTTTTTTCTTACCGCGACTCATAGCCACCCTGGAGCGTGTTCGGTGCAGGAGAGAAATCGGAGGTGAGCGGGATTTCTGACTCTAAGCAGCCATGTAGATCAGCCGCCGAGCCTCCAAATTACAAATATAGTGAGGGGCCACCGAAAAAATTAAGAAATGTTTAAGAAAAAATTGTAGGTTATAATTAAGAAAAAAGGTCAGGTAGCCCACAATGGGCCACCCAGAAAAATTGTTGAAGGGCATTCAGCCGAGTCCCCAAATGATAAATATCGTGATCCACACAACAAACAAAAATAAAATAAAATTAGTTAATGTTTTTGAAAAATTTAGTGATAAAACACAAGTATAGTGGACCCAAGTAGGGCCACCGAAAAATTATGGGGAAAAAATTAGGGAAAGAAAGTCAGGTGGCCCGCATTGGGTCACCCAGAAAAATTGTTAAAGGGCAGTCAGCCGAATCTTAGAGTGGGTGTCACGCTAGGCCTCAGGGTGGAGGGATACGCAGGCCGAAGCCAGAAATTCTCTGTCCGAGGCATTAGGGGGCGGGTGGAGTACCTTTCTCGGGGGTCGTAATGATGACAATCGTGGCAATTCAGTGATCCTCCTGAGGGCACTCGGTGATGGTAATGATCGGGTGTCATTTTATTCTATTCACCCCACTATTTATGGCAAATCCCTGTAGAGGTTGATTGCACATTGCTTTGGAAAGAGCCAGACGTCCGTGTCCAAATATCCTATGAAAGCTGACCGTTACCCTAATCCTCGTGTTACATATGATGATCCGTAACACAAACTGAATGAATTTTGAAAGTGGCAGTGATTATGAGCACAGGTTCTGCTACCCGATGGACGGTCCGTTTTGTGTTTCCTTATGCTTGCGAACGTCCTTCCATGACCAGCACCTCAGCAGGCACGTCACGGTTACAATATGCCAGCGTGTTTATCCCAGAGAGAAGGTGACAGATGGACTTTCTCATCGCCCAAGCAGCCCATGCTGTGTCTGCTAACGCTTCCAGCATGGTACATGGAGACTGTGCTCAGAGGCTGGATCTCCCCGGCTTTGGAATGTCCAACACTAAGGGAAGGAAAATATGATTCATAAAATTCCCATAGCTGCAAACAGAAAGCAGTGTGCTTCTTATTTAATCCATAATTGTCCATGGAACAGAGATGTAAAAGAACCGCGTCGGTTGAGCCCTGTATTCAGTAAGCGAGTTGCGTTGTTCTTGGTGGGAAAATATTCTGTTTTGATGCTGAAGTTCATTATTTGGGGATTAAAGAAGAACTGCACAGTTGGTGGTCATTCAGCTGGTTTCAGTTTACAGCTCCCATCATCTACAGCCAGTCTGTTATTCTCTAGATAATGTTAATATATGAGAAGTAACTGGCTTAAGGCTGGTGGTGCATGTATTCCTGTTGCAACTTGAGGCCTAGAAATGAGAGAATATATTTAATCTGTTTAGCTTTGTTAGATGGGTATATTTATGCTCTATGTCTTGACAAAGATCATATTGTGTACTTATCTTTTGATCTTTTTTTGTTTTTGTATTTCCTTGCAAATTCCTGCATTTAAAAAAAATATTTTTTTTAGTTACTCATAAATTCTTATGAAGCACTAACAAGTTCTGTAGCGCTGTACAGTGTGTGAGCTAGAATAACAAATATACATACAAGTTAAACACACAGATCAGTAGGAGAGAGGACCCTGCTCGAGAGCTTACAATCTAAGAGGAGAGGGGTGGCACACTAGGTTGAGGGTAAATTGAGAACCTGAAGTAGCAGGGCACATGTGGGCAGATTAGTGGGAAGATGGTGCCAGAAATGTACAGGGGGGGGGGAGAATCATGGAGTGAGCTGATAGGCTTCTCTAAAGTAATGTGTTTTCAGAGACTTCTTGAAGGACTGGAGAGACTGATGTTGAGGGGGAGGGAATTCTATAGAAAGGTGGCAGCTTGGGAGAAGTCCTGAAGGTGAGAGTTGGGGGTGCGGGTACGTGGAGCTGATCGTATCGGGTCATTGGCAGAGCGAAGTGGCCGGGACAGGATGTACCTGTTAATAAGGGAAGAGATGTAGGCAGGGGCGCGGATATGGAGACAGGGAGCCAGTGTAGAGATTGAAAGAGGTTTGTTTACAAAATTGTTTAAAAAGTGCATACATTGTAGAATATAGCACACGTTTTTTGTGGAAAAAGTTATAATGTATCTGACAGGCTGCAAAATTTCCACTCGCCTGCTCGCATTTGGCGAGTGGAAATTAACTGAGTGCGAGTGCCTATGCTGTGTATTCTGACGGCAGCTGTAGGTTGTTTTTTTTTTTTGACCCGGCTGCTGGCCTCCACTGATGTCCAGACTCCACTGATGTCCAGACGTCTGCCGTACATGCCTGCCCACTGCCCAGCCCCTGCCAGTGACATGGATGTTCTGGGTCAGGGAAGGCAGCTGCTCCCTGCGTATCTGTCACTGGCGGGGGCTGGAGAGGATGGTCAGTTTCCCCCTCCCCAGGCTGCACGATGTCGGAGAGCAGCTGCCTTCCCTGACCCAGCGCGTCACTGGCAAGGGGTGGAGATGATCGTCCCTGACTCCTCCCTCTCTGGCCATGTATAACCTGCTACAGGGGGATAACTGGAAGGACTCCTGCTGTGAGGGGTAATCAACAAAAGTTTTTTTTTGGCAGCCCTTAATTTACTGCACTGCTCCTGTTAATGGTGGGACAGTGAACTACTCACTTTCCTTCAGACAAGACACACTAATTTTATTCTGTAGTTTTATTTTTTACATCCTTGATGGCTCCCTGGAAGCCAGGTCACTGCTGGGCTTACAGACCGGAGCCCTGACCTCCTCCTGCCCTGAAACCTGAGCTGTTCAGCTTTGGGTCAGGAGTCATGGAGGAGGACAGAGGACGCTGGCTGGAGCTGTGCAGCTAAATCATAAGAAGGCCGACCCGACACTGAGTGCATCTGAAAGACATGGGCAGCAAAGGATGTGAAGCTGTCTTCCTCCCCTCTGTCCCTGCATCTCTCCTTACTGTCACTGCCCCCCTCTGTCCCTGCATCTCTCATCACTGTCACTGCCCCCTCTGTCCCTGCATCTCTCCTCACTCTGTCACTGCCCCCTCTGTCCCTGCATCTCCTCTCACTGTCACTGCCTCCCTGTCCCTGCATCTCTCCTCACTGTCACTGCCCCCTCTGTCCCTGCATCTCTCCTCACTGTCACTGCCCCCTCTGTCCCTGCATCTCTCCTCACTGTCACTGCATCTCTCCTCACTGTCACTGCCCCCTCTGTCCCTGCATCTCTCTTCACTCTGTCACTGCCCCCTCTGTCCCTGCATCTCCTCTCACTGGCACTGCCCCCTCTGTCCCTGCATCTCTCCTCACTGTCACTGCCCCCTCTGTCCCTGCATCTCTCCTCACTGTCACTGCCCCCTCTGTCCCTGCATCTCTCCTCACTGTCACTGCCCCCTCTGTCCCTGCATCTCTCCTCACTGTCACTGCCCCCTCTGCCCTGCATCTCTCCTCACTGTCACTGCCCCCTCTGTCCCTGCATCTCTCCTCACTGTCACTGCCCCCTCTGTCCCTGCATCTCTCCTCACTCTGTCACTGCCCCCTCTGTCCCTGCATCTCCTCTCACTGTCACTGCCCCCCCCTCTGTCCTGCATCTCTCCTCACTGTCACTGCCCCTCTGTCCCTGCATCTCTCCTCACTCTGGCACTGCCCCCTCTGTCCCTGCATCTCCTCTCACTGCGTCACTGCCCCCTCTGTCCCTGCATCTCCTCTCACTGTCCCCCTCTGTCCCTGTATCTCCTGTCACTGCCCCCCCCTCGGCACCAAACTGAGTACTGAGTGATTAGCTGATGAGTGGGAACCAGAAGAAGGAAAAGAAGAGCCTTTTCTTCCTCCTGCTTCCCGCTTTTCAGTTCGGGCCAGCCAGACTATCACTGAGTCATGTTTCGTCGGGATAGGCTGCTGCAGGTGAGACAGAGAAAGCAGCCGCAAAGTCCTACAGGCAAGTTTCTAACCTGCCTGGGCCCTGGTGGTGCATGTATCATGTACAGAGACGAGCTGTCAGCCTGCCACTGCAGAACCATCCAAGTGGTGCACTGCACATCCGGATTTCTATCCCATCCTTCTACTCCTGGTGTCGTGTATCGGTGCAGTCACTCACCGCCAGGATGGGCCTCACCTCTGAGACAAGTGTGGATACATTGGGGGGGGGGGAAATAGGGCAACAGCAGCAAAAAAATAAAAATGATGCCACCCCCTGGAATTTGCTACTTGGAGCCACGGCTCCAACGTTATCCATGGTCGGGCCGGCAATGCTGGCTCTGATGTCTGGGTATACATGTATCTGGGGTCTAATGAAACTGTGACTGATGTCTGGGTATTAATATTTATTTTTGTAGCTTCTGAATAAAACATTCAAGTGTCATTTCATAAGATAATTTAAAAGGGTGCTTTTTAAGGGCAGAGTTAAGGCCAGGGTAGGGGTTAGGCAAGGCAACTGGTGGCGAGTAACTCTTAAGGCCTGGCTAGTAGTTCAGGACTTTAAATTTTGAGCCCTGATGTATCAGAAATTCAATTATTTTTGGGCCGCGACTGAATGACCAAGGACAATTGTGGGTCCTGAGGGTCCACAGGTTGAGAACCACTGCTTTAGTGTATACCATTAGGATGTTAAACATTTATATTTTGGGAATGTTTGCTGTTTTCGCTAGCAATCTGAATTCAGATTTTTTTTCCCAGCTCCCATGCATATAATGTAACAGATTGTAATTAAACCAAATGTCCCCAGATTGGAAAAAAAAGTCAATTTAACTTTCCTCATAGTGTCATCAAATGCAATTTACCCACAACATCTCTGTCCACCCATAAATACACAATCTGTTCACATACAGCATAGTGTTTTGAAACCAACCTTCAAATTCTTTGTGTGTATCTTCATATGACTGACGGTTTGATTCCCCCATGTATTTTAAAGTCAAATGGGGCTCTTGTTACTACACATTATTCTACAAGGACTATTTTTCACGATTTATTCTTTCATGGGAATCCTAATTCTAAATTCTAATCCTAAAGCTAACATTCATAGCTTTTGAAAATCTATATTCATGTGCGGAGAAATATTTTAATGTCAGTATGTGCCTGATTTTGTTCAGACATATTTAACCTTGCTCTCGGAGGCAGTGACACTCTTTACAGTCCTCCATGGACCCGGGGCCAGAACCTGAAGCCCATCACTCATCCATGTATACAGTTTGAGAGGTGCACCTGTAAACTGCACCCTAATAGTTTTAATCTTGACACCTCTGACCTTTTTTTAAGTTACCCGCTCATTGTGTTTTAGAAAGGGGTGGTTATGTACCCCAGCTCCAAGTCGGTGTTATGATCCTCTTTGAGAACTGGCCAAGATGACATTTGGATTCCAATCAGACTATCATATATTTAAATTTTATTTGTTAGTGCAATAAAAATAAAGTATTGTTGCATCTTGCAATACACAGTATATTTCATCATCTGAACTCCTGCTGGGCTAAAAGGGCTTCTCCTAAAATCAAGCTATATATATATATATCACAAAAGGTTATCTCCTAAATACAGAGTGCGTTCCCTTTTTATCACGGTTATCCATTATGGGAGTAATCATGATGGTGTCTTGATTATCTTGGATGTTTAAACCCCCCCCCCCCTCCCCTTATTCCAGAGGATCATACATCCAAATTTTTTTATAACCTCTTAAGTGAAAAATAGACCTGTCGACGTTTCAGTCTTGATAAAAGTTCAGAAAAGGACTGAAACGTCGACTTGTCTATTTTTCACTCAAGATGTTGGAAAGAAAAAGTAAAATTTTTTTATTTTTTTTATAACCTCTTAAGTGAAAAATAGACAAGTCGACGTTTCAGTCCTCTTCTGAACTTTTATCAAGACTGAAACGTCGACTTGCCTAGAGTATCCCTTTAAGTGAAAAATAGACAACACGACCACCTAAGCTTTTTTTAGGTGGTCATGATGCCCTGAGTATGCCCTCGCCTTTCCCCCCCTCCCTCCGCTCAGCCGATCGGCTGAAAACAGCTGAGAGACGTGGAGGACTTTACTCCGCCCTCCCAGCTGTCAGTCAGCAGAGCGGGATTCATATTTCTCGCTTCTGCCGACTATTGCCGAGTAGGAGACTGAAAGCGCGATGACGTCTCCAACTCGCCACAGTAGCTGGCGGCAGCGAGCCGCCAGCATAGTCTGCGGCTGGGATTAGTGTTGCGCGCATCCTCTGCGCGTAACACTAATCCAATTTAGAAGAGGAAGCCTGCTGATTGGCTGGCTTACATGAGAGGCGCACGTGCGCGCTTCTAACGTAAACCATTAGCCAAGTTACAGAGTTAGGAGGACGGGAGCGGAAGAGGAGAGAGGGGAGTATAAAATAAAAAAAAAAAACGCCGTTGGAAAGAAGTGGTTTTTAGGGTAAGTATTACATTTAAATATATATATATATATATATATATATATATATATAATATATATATATATATATTATATATATATATATATATATATATTATATATATATATATATATATATATATATATATATATACACACACAATAACTAGGTAGGGAATAGGTATATTTTAATGTAAGATAAAAGGGGGGGATTTTTAGCTTAGAGTGTTCCTTTTAAGATGTTATAAAAAAATGGTACTTTTTATATGCAAGCCTTCAGTGTGCGCCTCTTCCTTTTGAGTTTGTATCTACGTAGCAGGTAAACGCTGCCTTACTATAGAGCACGAGGCTCTTAGATTATGTATATATGTATGTATACATGTCGTGTTAATTAACTCCTGGGTGGCTATGGAATCAGTCATTGGATCAGCTTCCGTTTAGTACTGTAACCTCGCAAGTGATGGGGCTTGAGTGTTAATCTAAATAATATTTATAGAAATGATGAGCAGAAATCTAAAGTTTTAAATCTGTTATGGGATTGTTAGAAGTTGTCGCTAAATAAGGAAATAATTAAATAATGTACATTGCCATGAAGTCTATCAAACCAAAAGTCCTTTTTTTTTTCTTTAGGTTATATGGTGTCTTTAAATCTGTAGGTTTTTCGTTTTTAAATATTTCAGGGTTATTTAGAGAGAGGTGAAAACCAGGAGAATGACTGGAGAAGTGAAAATTCTAGGTCAGAATAGCCAAACCAGAAAAATTCTCCCATTTATCTCACTTTCCAAATCGGCTATTTGGTCTAGATTGTTCTCTTCTCCTGTCATTCTCCTTGTTTCCACCTTTCTGAATAACCCTGTTTGTACCAAATATCTGTTCGCTTTCGTGGACTTATTAGTTTTGAGAGCTTTCTATGAGTTGCCCAGCAATCCTAATGGTGTTTTGGTGCTGGCACGTGGCTACACCGGGAGTAATTCTGCACGTTCCTCTTTCCAGGTGCTGCGTACTGCCAGTTCATGGATATGCTGTTCCCAGCCTGCATCAGTCTGAAGAAGGTCAAGTTTCAAGCCAAGCTCGAACATGAGTACATTCACAATTTTAAACTGCTGCAAGCCTCGTTCAAGCGGATGAATGTGGACAAGGTATGACATTACTTAGGAGGAATTGCTTCTCCGTTACTTTCTGCCGCAGGTTTTTGGGAAAACTGTTCTCAAACCATGGAGTGACTAAAATCATACTGGGCACCGAGCCAAGCCTCGCTCTGTATCTCATCATTTTGGTGGAATACGAGTAGAGCACCAGGGGCTTGTTTCCTTGCAGCATGCAAGCAACATCCACCCATTGTGTGCTTGAGCATTACAGAGTGTGATAATCCAGTCAAAACAGGTGTCAGCAACCTTGGCCCTCCAGATGTTTTGGACCTAAAACTCCCATGATGCTCAGCCAGTCATTAGGTTGCCGAGCCGCGTGGAAAATTTACATCTAAAACATCTGAAGGGCTAAAGTTGCTGACCCCGGCTTTAAAAGGACATCCTGGTGGTTTTTGAACATTACCTAAATCAGCCCAGCATGTTGCAAGTATTCTCCGAATTTACATTCATTATTTATTCCTGTTTAAAAGAAAGGTCTGTGGACTATTCCCTTCGGACCTAAACACATGTGCCTTACTTCCTAACCGGGCTGAACTGGTAAAAGCACGTGCATTTAGTTTGGGAGAATAAAGTCCATGGGTAAGTTTGTGTGCGTGTTTATTTTCCCATTTTGAACATTCCATTTGACTCTCACTATTTACGACATCTAACCCCCCCCCCACCCGTGTGCCCCTTAATGTTCAATTCTAGGATACTGATTAGTATAGCGTCCAGACCTGAAGAAGAGAGGAACACTCTCGAAAGCTTGTCTTTAAATGTAACGTTAGTCCAATAAAAAAGGTGTGTGTTTCCATTTTTTTTTCCCAAATAACACACTAATGGTAGAAAATAATGGATTAAATTGGGAAAATATTGGTTTAACATGCTAGATTAATTTACAGAAAGGAGTAAGTAACGAGAATGTGATTTTAATCCATGTCAATCTGATGCACTCCATATAATTATTAGAATAACACAGGATTCACAATACACTTATTATATGCATTACAACATAAAAAACTATATGCAAATAAATACCCCTCAAGAATAATATTTATCCAACCAAGGTCCAAGAATGTAATAAAGAGCTGGTGCATGATTTTTGACGCCTTTCACTTGGCTTGCAAATGATACCAGGATTTACCCTCATAATCGTCATTTAGTAGCGGCTACAGTTTTTACACATCGAAAAACTCATCTAAAATTTACCCCAAACTAGGTGCCCTGTACAGAAACAAATCCTGCCTGAGCCCCATGGTAAGAAAGCAGATTGTACAACAAATGCTTATGCCAGCTATTGATTACGGAGATGTAGTGTATGCAGCCGCCCCACAAACACAACTCCAGAAACTTACCACATTGTATAATCACGCTGCCGCTTTGCGCTACAATGTAACTACATGACCCACCATTGTGACATGTTAAGAGCTAAACTGGCCGTCGCTGGCGTCTAAACGTACCCTTCACCTTTCCAACCTGGTGTTTAAGAGGTTTTCTGGGAAGCTGCCACCCTACCTGAATAGACTGCTTCCTCCAGCTGTTCCCTCATCCTATAACCTCCGATCCAGGACCAGCACCTTACTTGCAATAACACAGTATAAAAAGAAAGTGGCTCGGTCCTCATTTTCTTACAGAGCACCACAATTATGGAATAACCTCCCAGACGCCATCAAATCTTCCCCCAGTCTAAAGTCACTCAAGAGCTCCATATTAACATACCTCAATACGGAATGCGCCTGTAAACATGTAACATAGTGACTATTTCCTACATATTTATTTTCTGTTAATCTGTATATTTGTGTTTTTTTTAATATTTTGCATTGTATTACTTTGTATTTCTGTAACAACTGTAACATTTTAATGTTCTTGAACCCAGGACGTACTTGAAAATGAGAGAAATCTCAATGTATCCTTCCTGGTAAAATACTTTATAAATAAATAATTAAATGAAAGCTAAATAGTGGAGAATTACATCAAACATAAAAAAAACTGGTGGGTTAGAGCAAGCCCTGCTCAGATCAGCTAAAATTGTACATTCTTTTGAGTTGGAAAAGTAATATTTGTAGGAGGGTTTGGTGGGTGCTCGTAATGAGCAAAGAAAAGCTATGCACTGAAGAGGAAAATACACGTATACTTATATTCCCAGCAATTTTGGAAGCTCTCAATGGCTGTGATAAAAGCACAATCTTCATTTTGCAACATTTAAAACATGATCAGAAGTTCGACTTGCTCCGAGCCTTTAACACGAGGCACAAGCCGAAATGTAAGTCATATTGTTTTAATAAATATTGGGCCCTAACGCTCACACAGCTGAGCGCTAAGTGGCCGGAGCACAGGCCGACCATATTACGTGCCGAACGCTAACTGGTTAAAAAAAAACCTGTTAGCGATTTGGAGATTGCGTTACAATGTTGCACGGAATACATCTTATATATGTTTCTTTATAGTTCAGTAATGGGCAAAGAGCCTGTGCTACAAGCAATATTGTAGTTTCATTAATGGTAATGGCTTGTTTTTTTTTTGTTTTTTTCTTGTTGTTTTTTTTTCTCCTTTAAGACCTTACTGGAAGTTCTTGGTGAGCACTGATAACTGGAATCTTTTGGGCAAGCTTCCTCCTACATTGAACATCCGGCTTCCTTTTCTAAACACAACACTGACACAATGTCTTCTTCTGTTATTGCATTTGCCAACCAATCCCCTGCCCCATATCCTTCCTTACATACCCCACGGGCATTGCTGACACAGGCTGACCACGGCTACAGAGTGTGGGTAATATCGCCCTCATGGGAAGTGGTGTTCTGTAATACACAGTGTCTGCGGGGGCGTCTGACCTGTGCTATGTCTGGTGAAGAGGTCTCTGAGCTAATGCTGTAGGATTCTAGGGGATTCCCATTCCATGTATTATTAAATAAGAGAATGTCTGTTTTTATATTGTCAGCCTTTTTTATAAAGCATGTAAGGGTGAACATCCATTCTCAGCTGTTGGCATCCAGCTAATCCCATCACCCTCGGCTAGTACATCAGATTAAAAGTGATGGACATCGGATTATTGCTGGAGAACTGTCCCTCACCAGACCTGAAAACCGTTTTTATATTGTGTAGTTTTTTAATTAATCAGTTAAATAAAGATTTTAAAGAAGAGGCAGCACTTATTGTATGCATGTCAAACTCTGCTCCCTCCTTCCTGATTTTGCGGAATTGCAACTCCCATGATTCTCTGCTCATCTGTTACATTCATAGATTCCTGGGATTCGTAGGAGATCAACCTCTGGGGCCAGAATCTTGTGTCCATGACTTGCTATATATCAGCCTTGTCTGGCTGTTGCTTTTTGGACAGTGCAGCCCATCATACTCAAGGATTTTATAGGGTTAAAATAGGGAACACAGGGTTTAAATATTAACACTGTCTGATTCTCTCCACACCACCCTCCAGTCTTAAACCTTTAGTTATAGTATGTTAAACTTTGCTTCTTTCCAGAGCCAGACTGCCTCTGCTCTGCTCTGATGTGACATGCTGCTGCTCCCTGTAAATTGCAGCATGTCAGCAGACTGGAGAGGCAACCAATCTAATGGCTCCCAATGCCTCGTGTATTGAGAGATATTGGTGGGATCTGGTTCCCAAAGGTCTGAAACGTAAATTCAGCACTCTGTTTCTAGGTGGGACTAAGCCCCTGTTCAGAGATCCTCACCCCAGGGGGAGAGTGGGGCGAAAGGCAACCCCAGAGGGGAGAGGGGGTAAAGGTGCTCAGGGCACTGTGATCACTCAAGGAACATTGAAAGCTAGAGGTTATATTGAGTGGTCATAGTGCCTAGGCGGAATATCAGAGGATTATGGGAAATGTAGAACACCTGGCGAGTTGACATTTGTCATACTTTCTTTTTTGAAGTCTTACTGCATCCTGTGGAAACAATCTAATTCTATCCAACAATAACCATTATCATAGTGTACATTCATATAGGATACAAGTATGTGCTGTTTTCTGTGCTTAGCAGACCATATCCTGGAAATCACAAAGTATACGCATCGCTGTGCCTGAAATGGGCTTTCATAATCGTGTGTAGTATACGGTATAATACCCAGAAATAATATAAATGTATACATACAGTCAGGTCCAGAAATATTGGGACATCGACACAATTCTAACATCTTTGGCTCTATACACCACCATAATGGAGTTGGAATGAAACAAACACAATGTGCTTTAACTGCAGACTGTCAGCTTTAATTTGAGGGTATGTACATCCAACTCAGGTGAACGGTGTAGGACTTACAGCAGTTTGCAGATGTGCCTCCCACTTGTTAAGGGACCAAAGGTAATGGGACAGAATAATCATAAATCAAATTTTCCCTTCTTAATACTTGGTTGCAAATCCTTTGCAGTCAATCACAGCCTGAAGTCTGGAACGCATAGACATCACCAGACGCTTGGTTTCATCCCTGGTGATGCTCTGCCAGGCCTCTACTGCAACTGTCTTCAGTTCCTGCTTGTTCTTGGGGCATTTTCCCTTCAGTTTTGTCTTCATCAAGTGAAATGCATGCTCAATGGGATTCAGGTCAGGTGATTGACTTGGCCATTGCATAACATTCCACTTCTGTCCCTTCAAAAATGCTTTGGTTGCTTTTGCAGTATGCTTTGGGTCATTGTCCATCTGCACTGTGAAGCGCCGTCCAATGAGTTCTGCAGCATTTGGCTGAATGTGAGCAGATAATATTGCCCGAAACACTTCAGAATTCATCCTGCTGCTTTTGTCAGCAGTCACATCATCAATAAATACAAGAGAACCAGTTCCATTGGCAGCCATACATGCCCACACCATGACACTACCACCACCATGCTTCACTGATGAGGTGGTATGCTTAGGATCATGAGCAGTTCCTTTCCTTCTCCATACTCTTTTCTTCCCATCACTCTGGTACAAGTTGCTCTTGGTCTCATCTGTCCATAGGATCTTGTTCCAGAACTGTGAAGGCTTTGTTAGGTGTTGTTTGGCAAACTCTAATCTGGCCTTCCTGTTTTTGAGGGTCACCAATGGTTTACATTTTGTGGTGAACCCTCTGTATTCACTCTGGTGAAGTCTTCTCTTGATTGTTGACTTTGACACACATACACCTACCTCCTGGAGAGTGTTCTTGATCTGGCCAACTGTTGCGAAGGGTGTTTTCTTCACCAGGGAAAGAATTCTTTGGTCATCCACCACAGTTGTTTTCCATGTCCCGGGTCTTTTGGTGTTGCTGAGCTCACTGGTGCGTTCCTTCTTTTTGAGAATGTTCCAAACAGTTGTTTTGGCCACACCTAATGTTCTTGCTATCTCTCTGATGGGTTTGTTTATTTTCTTCAGCCTAATGATGGCTTGCTTCACTGATAGTGACAGCTCTTTGGATCTCATCTTGAGAGTTGACAGCAACAGATTCCAAATGTAAATAGCACACTTGAAATGAACTCTGGGCCTTTTATCTGCACATTTTAATTGGGGTAATGAGGGAATATCACACACCTGGCCATGGAACAGCTGAGAAGCCAATTGTCCCATTACCTTTGGTCCCTCAACAAGTGGGAGGCACATCTGCAAACTGCTGTAAGTCCTACACCGTTCACCTGAGTTGGATGTACATACCCTCAAATTAAAGCTGTCAGTCTTCAGTTAAAGCACATTGTGTTTGTTTCATTCCAACTCCATTGTGGTGGTGTATAGAGCCAAAGATGTTAGCATTGTGTCGCGGTCCCAATATTTCTGGACCTGATTGTACATACATTGCCATGAAACCTAGAAGATGCTCCTTTTATAAAACGTGACATTCTTCCTCCCAGCCATCTCTCATCTTGGATAAAACAGACTCTGGATCCAGACATTAGACAGACTGCTGTCACTTAGATAAGCTATCCAAAATTATATGTATACACAGATGTGTAAAACACAGCTGCTGATTCTCATTACTGGTCTTTATCTCGCCCTTCCTGAAATCTCCTCACATGTCATAAGCTACAGTGCTTTGTCTATTTGTGCTCCGATACTAGAAGTCAGGATAGAGCTGCATCTCTGCCAACACAATGTACTGTATACCCAATACAAGGGAGTCTATGTATGCACAATACAATGAACTGTATATGTGTCAGCATGTGGTTTGTTCTTCACCAGTACATTGCTTTCATATGGAGCATTCATTCATTCATTCGTTGGTTACAATATGATGTACCATCATGCTTTCCCAAAGGACGTATAATCCATTAAATGTTTTCTTGGGACGCCTGCTTTAATGAATGTTCCTTCTGTTTTAAAGCTTTAATGGTATGTATCCTTCTTTAATTTGGGAAACCCTCTCTAACTGAAAATGACTATAGGTTAGCTTGACATTCATGCAGGCAGTTGTCCCTGCCGGGCCATAAACGCGTGATCCCCTCCGACCCACACCAGGACGTGCCACCCCAATAGGATTGAACCTGCTATTAATAAACAGTGGACTGGAAAACCAGCCCACTGGAAAAAAAAGGGGGGCTTGGGAAAAGTCCAAATCTTTAAAAAAAAAAAAAAAAAAAAAAATCGGACAAAACCAGGAATGTTTAAAACAATTCAACATCAAACATGCAAACCCTGGGGACCAACACCCATATCTGACGTTGATTGGTTTTAAACTTTCCAGGTTTTGTCCAGTGTTTTTTTTTTTTTTTTTTCTTAATAAAGATTTTGGACCTTTCCCAGTCTCTCTCTCCCCCCCCCCCCCTTCCAGTGGGTTGGTTTTCCAGTCCACGGTTTGTTGTTTTAATGTGACATTCAGAAAGAAGAATAAATAAACATACCCAGGTGAATGTGGTATGATGTACCTTCGTGCAGGTAAAAGGATAATTCTCAGCAGGATGGCCACAATGGCCTATACACAAATTGGTGTGAACAAGGATTAAATATTAACTTTTAATAGAGTAATGTAAAAAGGATCCACAGATCCTGGTAGTACTAGACAAAACTTAAATATAAGGAATTGGGGTATGGATAAGGCCCCTTGGCTTTCAGGCACATACACATTAGCACAGCACCCCAGTATGGAGAGAGTAGTTAATCTGTCGAGCAGAAAAGGAAACAACGGGCCTTCGAGCGTCCATAATGTATAGGAAAGACAGAAAGGAAAACTCAAGGGTGTGCTGTGCTTGGTGAAGCAAAAGGAAATAATACAGTAGATCCGTTACAAACTGGGAAACAATGTTTCCAGACCGTCCCTTGCTGTACGAGGAAAGGGCAAATGCTAAGCAGGTTATGGCTCCCCTATACCTGCAATAACCATGCAAAGAGCCACAATTTCAAATTCATAGCCAGAGGTCCGGAGTTGCAGCACATTTAAGGATAAGTGCAGAACAGCTACAAAAAAATATAAAAACGTTAAAGAAGGATTGCGCGTGGTTGACTGCTTTGGAGATGGACAAATATTTTTAATTCGACGCGTTTCCCTGTTTCAAGTAAGGGATCATAAACGGCTTCATCAGGAAGCAAAACCTTCTCCACCACCTTGAAGGTTTTGCTAGGCCATGTTATTTGAGGGTTCACTGTGCCCTGAACGACGTCACCCCTCTCTCCACTCTGAGGTTGGGGGTGGCTGAAAAACCCCTCTCTAATTGAAAATGTTAGTGACGTATCACAGTCTTATATCTTGTATCATGGTATGTATATGTGAAACTTCAACCATTTTCTCAGTTCGACATCAAGTCGCTTTGGGAACTGTAATTCTCCTCCACCTTTGGACCCTATCTTTTGACCAGTCCTGGTTTCAGGGCTCATGACCCCCCCCCCCCCCAGTTTTTCTATTTGCGTGACTACCTTCATGAAACCATAACACTAATCACATGGGTGATTTCCTTCCAGGTCATTCCAGTAGAGAAACTGGTTAAAGGGCGCTTCCAAGACAACCTGGATTTTATTCAGTGGTTCAAGAAGTTCTTTGATGCCAACTATGATGGTAAAGAATATAACCCTATGGAAGCTCGACAAGGACAGGATGCCCTTCCACCTCCAGACCCCGGGGAACAGATCTTCAACCTGCCAAAAAAGTCCCATCACGCTAACTCTCCCACAGCAGGTATGATGTTGTTCCTTGTCTGAGACGCTCCGTTTCCATCTTTCTTTTGTTTTTTTTTTCTTGTTCTGTAAATGTAAAAATCCTTTTTTTTCCCCAATCTTTTACAGACACAGGTAGCATCGTCTTGGCCTTTCTTGTATAAACCCTCACTAGCACAAATCACTCCTGTTATTATGGGCTGGTTTTATTTTTTTCATAGGGTGAGGGATGGGGTACGCTGTGATCTAAAGATCGATGGAACCGGACTATAAAAATGTACTAAAATAAGACATACTACCTCCATATGCTAAAACCATTATAAACCAGGTGCTGATGTTCCCCCCAGCAGGAAATGAATGTTGGGCATGAAGTCCGTTTAAGGCCAGGGTCAGACGAGCGCACTATGTGCACCCGTACTGACGTGCCTTCCGGCGTCCGTCGCAGCGTTGGGACTCTTTGACAGGGGCGGCCACACGCTGTAGCACACGCACAAATTGCACGTGCTACAGCAGGAGTGCTGCTGACGTTCTGAAAGCATCCCCTCAACAGGGCTGCAAAGCGCGATTCTCCATTGGTAGGATCAAGCCTGGCAGCGCTAGGCACACGAACTGCGCCCAGCGAGGTGGTCAGAGTGGAAGGAACGTCCACAATCGCAGACTGTCCGTGACGGACGTTCCTTCCGCTCTGTAAAACGCTTGTCTGACCCCGGCTTTACATTTATATTTCTACTGCAGCCAACAATCATTTAATGTAATTTTCTCAAAGGCAACCCTGGCGCTGAGTGAAATTGTGAAATTAATTCTATAATATATATATATATATATATATATATATATTTATGTCCAAGTTTCCCAAAGGACAAACAACTTTAGTAATAATCCATTAAAAGTAGCAACCGACATTTCGGCCCCTAGAAGCCTTTTCAAGGTTACATTTAGAGTGTTCTGTAGAATCTTTTTATTTTTTTTTGTACTTTATTTATAATTTTGCAAAGACACAATGCATCAAATGAAAAAGTGGCCACGCAGGGCTAGCACATCAAGGTTCTGTAGCATTACAAAGGGAACACTTTCTCTCCCATCCATCACACTGCACCAGATTAATAAATTTGTTGTCTTTAACAAGTCCCCCATATGCATCCATTGCGAAACTTGGACGTGTGTGTGTATATGTATGTATGTATGTATGTGTGCGTGTATGTATGTATATATATATATATATATATCAAAATCACTGGGACATATTTGATGTTTTTTTGCAAATGGGGAAGACCGCGTGCCGCCTTATTGACTGAATATGTGTATATGGAATATATACATATTGTTGTGGTCTGCACTCACGGTTAACCATTCAATCCATGTACCCGGTGCTCAGCGGTGGCCTCAAAGATGTAGTCAGTCACAAGATCGCCGGCACTCCAGGGTTTTTCCAAAGTTGCAAATTTATTGATCCATATGTTTATGAAAACCTCAACGTTTCGGTCCCAATCTGTGACCTTCTTCAGGACAAAAACACAACATCATGATGTTATGGTTTTGTCCTGAAGAAGGTCCCAGGTTGGGACCGAAACATTGATGTTTTCATAAACATATTGATCAATAAATTTGCAACTTTGGAAAAACCCTGGAGTGCCAGCGATCTTGTGACTGACTACATCTTTGAGGCCACCGCTGAGCACCGGGTACATGGATTGAATGGTTAACCGTGAGTGCAGACCACAACAATATGTATATATTCCATATACACATATTCAGTCAATAAGGCGGCACGTGGTCTTCCCCATTTGCAAAAAAACATCAAATATGTCCCAGTGATTTTGATAGATATATATATATATATATATATATATATATCTATCTATATCTCAAAAAGGTTATGCACTCACGGTTCACCACTTGCTTTCAGTACCCGGTGCTCAGCTATGGCCTCAAATGACACAAAAAACGCAGAAAAGCCAGCACTCAAGGGATTCTCAGAATTTTCCTTTATTCATTCCATAAAAAAGGTCAACGTTTCGGCTCACAACAATGAGCCTTCCTCAGGATATATATATATATATATCAGGAGGAGAGCACACTAAACATATTCAAATAATACAAAGAAACAACAACAGCAGCTAAATTCATTTAGACATAAAGACTTACCAGATTTAACCCTTTAAATGCTTACAAACCTTTAACCCCTTCAAAAACACTGCAGTTCTTAACCCTTACACAGATTCCATGCTGAGCTCTGTTGAACAATGGTGGAAGTTTCGTTTGCAATGGATTGCGTAAGCCTGCCAACAGGGACAATGTATTCCACCCCTGGAAGTTAAGGTTAAGTGCTGCCCCTCTCGTGTAATATATATATATGTATGTATATGAGAGGGTTCTGCGTTAAAACAGACCCAAGATGCAAAAAATTAGAAATTGCAGACGTCATTTGCATGTCTTACCCAGAGTTCTTTGCTGCATATGAGCAATGTAACACATGAGCTCCGTAATTCAGTTCTCTGAATTGCTGGGATGTGTAAATGGCTTGGGCAATAATACACTTTATTATTTACAGTGTGGAGGCTTTTAATCAATTTTTTTTGCCCTCCACCACAACTTAGGGTCTGATAGTGTCCCTGCACTTTTCTTCTTTTTTTTTTCCTTTCTACTTGTCCTGAAGGGTTAGGTCTTTATTTACAAGTAGACAAATCCCATTACAACATAAGAACCCGTGCATGACAGATGGCGTGCCAGGACTTACAAACAGCCGTTCAGGTGTCTGTGCTTTTGCTAATTACAGCCGTAGTGTAGTTTGGTTTCTCCAGGCCAGTGAGTTTTGTGATGGAATGAAACGTTAGTCACACTCTCTGCTCTCATTGTTTTAGTCTGAGGTTACAGGTAACCAAGGTAACCGTATGATGCGATGACTCTGCTTCATGTATTTATAAAGCGGGCGGGGTGACTGCGAAAAATTCTTATTACTGACGAGCAATCATTTTGTGGGTCTGCGTGTATTCCCAGGCCTGAATATTGTGTGCCGAGAAACACCCACAAAACACTGCTTTATACTTTATGTAGTGTTAAATAGAGTGGGCCATATTACATTCTCTGCGCAAATGCACTCGCGCAGCACAACTTTTTTTGCGCGCATTGTCCAGCGTTATCGTGTGAAAATTAACATGATATTCAGATCTGAACGCATTTTCTCATCCGTCAAAAAATAACATTAGTAAAAAAAACACGCAAAACGAAGTGTAATACGCGCGCAGTAACGTTCCGCATGTAAATCAGTGTGCGGACTGTTTTTTTTACGGGATTCAGCCGATCAGAATTAAGAACCTTAATTGACATCAATTCACCTTAATTGACTCACTAACGTTTTTGCGCCTGTCAAAATAAATCTGAGCATACATGCTGCAGCAATAAAAAAAATATGCACGAATTCACAATTTTTTTTGTTTGGGTATGTGTAGAATGTGTAACTATACTGTGCTGTATATTTTTTTCCCGTGCTGGTGTATTTTGATTCGGCCAGAACGTTAAGATTTGCAGTTAACACCAGGTTTTCAAAGACGTTAAAATTATGCGCAAACGTCGTTCGTAGGAAGTTGCGCATCTATTGAAATACCATCCGCTTAACGCATTTGCGCTCACAATGTTAAGTATAGGATGCGCACAGTTCATCACGCTTGCGCACAGTTCATCCGCGTCAAACGATAACGCGCATCGTTTGTGCGAACGTTGAAATACGACGTTTTGCGCAAATGGTTTTGTCCTCGCGCAAATGCGCATTTACATGCGCACAAAACTGATGCGCGAGGAATGAAATAGGGCCCAATGATGGGAAAGCCCGGATTTGTCATTATAATTTCTAATCTGGAATTGATTGAAGCTGGCTGTAGCTCTCCTAGCAAAATGAAGAGAGGTGACATTGAGTATTGGAATTTTTTAACCCTTTTATGGGATGGGGGACCATTCAAATCGCTCTAGACACTAGATCTGGAAATAAACAAAATAGACACGGAGTACTGGGTTCCTCAGGTTTTGCCATTCTATTTACAATTTTCAGTTACAAAACCCATTTGGCTACAGTTTGTATCAGGACAAGAAAATTTATCATTTCTTCATTATCTATAGAGTAGAGAAAGTGTTGGAGACAGCAGATCAGGAGATGATGAAAGCATTAGTCTCCATTGAACCTGCACAGGGTCCTCTGCTTCATTGAGGGGACTGTTCACGAATCACATTGTGGCACCGAAGTGCATTGTAGTTGCAAACTGTGTCAAATATCACATTGTTGCAACTAAGGGGAACTTTGGCTATCCAAAGAAGCAAAATTTGTCACCAGCAGGCAAAATTGATGCATACCACAGGGAACAACGCTCTACAGCAGTACCACCATTATGCTTTTTGTAAAATTATTATTATTAAAGTTGATATATTGAACTCCTGTTAAAATCCATTGTAAAGCAGACGCTCACTGGTAACTCCAGCCGCGTTCTTATGAGAGCTTGTGAACTCTGCAAGCTATCGCGTGAGCGGGCTGGAGGTACCAGCAAGCAGCCGTTCGCTGGAACGCTGCACCAGCCAGAGGAGCCTGGCAGAATGCTTTTGGTGCATTCTGCCAGCAGAGTGTGTGTGTGTGCCTGTATCTGCGGTCTGGTGGGTCTGGGTATACATGTATCTGCGGTCTGGTGGGTCTGGGTGTACATGTATCTGCCACAAGGAGATGGGTCTGGGGTTGGGTTTCTACTGTACCCAAGGTGAAATATTGAAAAAAGAATATATACTCAGGAAGGTAAATCCCTCTTGTACATCCAAACAGGAGGGTAGTAAATTTTGACCAAGAAATCAGAAGCGATACCTCCAGCGCTGCTATAATGGTGCACTTGTACATGTATCTGCGGTCTGGTGTGTCTGGGTATACATGTATCTGCGGTCTGGTGTGTCTGGGTATACAAGTGTCTGAGGTCTTTTTTCTCATGTCCCATTTTCTACCTCGCTCTCCTTTTCTACCTTCTTCTTTGTCCCCCAGGGTTGCCATCAGAAATCTTGAGGCCCCTTACTGAACCAATGGTCAGGCCCCCCTTCCCACAGCTGGCTATTTCCATAAACTAAGAAAACGAGGCAAAATGTTTTCTTTTTAGAGTGGGCTGCAACGCTGGTGGATAAGATGTGCTCCCTGGTGGGAGATTGTCCGGATCTGTGCTTGCATATGGTTGAAAGCTCTACCTGCATATGGTCAAATACCTATAAAGTGCTGCCCTCATTCCTAACCAGCACTGAATCCGTTAATCACAGTCAAGCACTAAACACATACCACACCCTCATGTCTGGAAATAAAGGTTAACTCACCCCTATCCAACCTGACTTTGCATTGAGTCAAACCTGGCCTATTGTTCTGATATCCTGCTTTACGGTGTACCAGACCCTGCTTGGCAAACAACCACCACCCTCCTGTACTACCTAGGATCTCTCTCTGACCATTCTCTGGATTACCCTCTTGTACCTACACCTTAGATCACCAAATATCTGCCTACCCACAGGTACCACCTGTGTATCCCCGCACACTGAGCTCAGACCCCCTGAACCTGGGTCCCACCATGGCACATGCCAGGTGCTCCCCTGACAGAGTGTTGCTCTGCACCTCTACTTGATGGAGACCAGGCTAATCGCTCCCACAGTGATTAGCCATAGTTTTTACCAGCCCCAGTTGCCCCAGCCCACTGGGAAATTTCCTTCTCTCCCAATAGGTCCGTTCAGTTCACATAGAAAAGCCCATACATCTGAGGCACTTTGACAAGTCAGTGTTAAAGGGCCAGGGCCCCCTTGAGCCACTGGGCCCCTGAACATTTCATGGGCTTTTACCCCCTGTTGGCTGCCCTATCCCCTTTTTCTACAGTTAGTTACAAGCATTTATAAAGCACCTACAAGTTCCGTAACGCTGTACAATGGGAGAGACAGAATAACAAATATACATACACACTCCAAACAGTAGGAGAGAAGACCCTGCTCGAGAGCTTACAATATAAGAGAGGGGTGACACACTAGGTGAGGGTGAATAGAGTACAAGAAGTAACGGTGCGTTTAAGCAGTGTGGGACGAAGGAGCAATAAATGAACAATGGGGGATTAGGGAGTGAGCTGATAGGCTTCTCTAAAGTAATGTGTTTTCAGAGACTTCTTGAAGGACTGGAGAGTCGGGGAGAGTCTAATGTTGCGGGGAGGGAATTCCAAAGAAAGGGGGCTGCTCGGGAGAAGTCCTGTTGGCAGGAGTTTAGGGTGCGGGTACAAGGAACTGATTGTATCTGATCATTGACAGAGTGGCGTGGTCAGGACAGGATGTACCTGTTAATAAGGGAGGAGATGTGGGCAGGGGCACGGCTATTGAGAGCTTTGTATGTGAGCAGCAGTATTTTGAATTGGATTCTACCTCACTCTCTCCATCACACCCAATCAATAGAATTTGACTTTCTTGAGACAGGGATATTTAGTATTTTTTTTTTTTTTTTTGAAGACCTTCAGGATACTTCTGAGAAACGTGGATCTACACAAAACTACACTGAACAGCTTCGGCAGAAAATATGGTGGAAACTACAGAGAACTATAGTGGATGCTGCCCAAGTAGTGAATTTACAGTAGTTTAACTGTAGTTGAGCAACATAGCGTGCTAAAATAAACCGTTATTTCCATATGAGATATTCACCATCCACTTTTAGTTCTCTTGCTCACTTTGATAGCTAAGGGTTTTACCCTCTCACGGAGTGGAGTGCGCATGTTGTAGTGCACCTTCCAGTCTTCATAGAAATTGAATAGGAAACGTAAATTGGAATTGTGGTATTATAGACAAGAATCCGTGTATTAAGTGTTCCTTTAACCAGATTTCTATTCTGATCCTGTGTCGGAGCGAGCAGCTATTTTACACCACACATTGCTTGGTGCCCATTAACACTAATCTCATTCGATTAAGCTCCCCTTCTATTCCAGATCACGACGTTTTATTTTTGCAGCAGGAAAGTGTTTGCTTCTGTTTTGAGAGGATCTAAAAAGATCTCGCTTTGTGAACGCATGTTGAACGCCAAAAAAAAATACACGTAAGAGAGGTGCCTAACCTAACAGAGACACCTGCTGGTGTGCTCGGTGCATAGATTCAGTGTCTGGGCAAAATGTAAAGATTTCCAAGTTTCAAAAAATTCCAACCTGAAGGTGGTGAATAAATCTATTTTTTTTTTTTTTATTTTTTTTATTTATTGAAACCACAGTTATTTTTGGCAATAAGCATTGGATTTAATACAATACAAAGCCCAGCGATTCCCCTCCAGGTCTCATTTGAAACTTCCAGTAGGTATAATATCTGTGTCTTTGGAAAATTCCCAGTCAGCTCTTCATCCCCCGCTTAATACAAAAATATATCTTCAAAACTACTCTCTCCTTCTATACACCTTTCCAATTGCCCCAGGATGGAAAAGCATTTCCAATAAACCACAGCCTGCTCAGTTCTTTTAACCTATCAGCTGAGTGCTGGTGGAGAGTGTTAAAATCCAGCCCTCCCACCCCCAGACAAAGATTTAAAACTCTGCAACCACATTATTACCAAAAGAAAACTCTGTCCAAATTCCTATTTATCCTGCTACTTTCCCTGGCAAACGATGTGGAAACTAACCCTGGTCCTATAGGTGACACAACCTTTAGTCTCCCCACTAAAAAAGGCCTCTCTTTTGTGCACTGTAACATCCGCAGTTTACTCCCTAAATTGGATGAGCTTCAGGCATGGTGTTGCTATTACAAACCCAAAATCATTGTGCTCACAGAGTCATGGTTAACCCCAAAAGTACCAGACTCTGCCATATCAATACAGGGGTATTCATGTTATAGAAAGGACAGAGCAAAGAGAGGAGGGGGAATTGTTATTTATGTTGAGGAGTCCATAAAGTTCACCCCCTTACAGACTTCTAGCTCCACTGTCACCTTTGATTTCCTCTCTGGTTTAATTGAGATTCCATTCAGTAAATCCATCATTTGTTGCTGGATTCTATCGCCCACCGAGCTCTCCAGTGCACTCCCTCTCTGACATATCTCAAATCCTTAATAACCTACTTGCCCAAAACCAAAAAAGTGAAATGCTGGTCCTCGGCGATTTTAATACAGATTGGCTAAATCCTAAAAACAATAAACACTGCTCACTGTTTAAAACTTTGCAGCTAACTCAATTAATCTCCTCCCCCACTCGCATTAATATGAAAAGCCCTAACCATACCTTGCTGGACTGGATTCTCTCCTCATCTCCTGATCGAATACAGGAGGCAGGTGTTCTTGCTAATAGCTTTAGTGACCATTTTCTAGTGCACTGCGTGCGCAAAATAAAGGCAATGAAATCTCCCCCAAAGGTAATAACCACCAGGTCTTTCAAGAAATTTATTCTTGAATCCTTCCTAAGTGATCTCAAACAGCTCCCCTGGTACAGACTAAACCTAATCCCAGACCTAGACTGTGCAATTGAATACTTTCAGTCTGAGCTCCTGAAAGTCTGGAATTCCCATGCCCCGCTGCGTAAAGTGCGAGTAAAAGGGACCCATCTCCCCTGGGTTACAGCTGATCTTACACTAATGTACCGTCTTAGAGATTCACTGTGGTCAAATTTCAAGAGTACTGGTTCCATGAACGATCACTGTGAATACCGAAAATGCCGGAATGAGTGCACAAAACAAACAAAAATGGCTAAAGCCCATTACTTCAATGAAAATCTAAACCATAACATATCAAACCCTAGAAACTTTTGGAGAACCATAAGTAACATACAAGCACCCCCAGTCCACTCCCAGCCAGCTGCTGTCAAAGTAAACAACAAAACCCTGCAACACCCCCTAGATGTAGCAAATGCCTTTAATGGTTATTTTGTTGGATGCGCCACCACTTTGATTGCCAAGCTAGGAAATGACATGCGATCAGAAAGGCCTCATGCAGATCAGGCCCCTCCAACTGTGCAAAGTCCCTGTATCAGACAGGAATTCAGTTTTAGACCAGTGCCTGTCAGTGTTGTTACTAAACTTCTCCGTAAGCAAAAAATGAAATACCATCTATGTGTGGGGACAAAATCAAATGGCACGCTGACCACAGTCACTTCTCTCAAATATCTAGGTATGTGGTTGGACCCTAATCTATCCTTTGGCCCTCACATCGAAAAACTCTCATCTAAACTTTACCCCAAACTAGGCGCCCTGTACAGAAACAAATCCTGCCTGAGTCCCGCGGTAAGAAAGCAGATTGTACAACAAATGCTTATGCCGGCTATTGATTACGGAGATGTAGTGTACGCAGCCGCCCCACAAACACATCTTCAGAAACTTACTACATTATATAACTCATTCTGCCGCTTTGCATTACAATGTAACTACATGACCCACCATTGTGACATGTTAAAAGAGCTAAACTGGCCATCGCTGGAATCCAGACGCACCCTTCACCTTTCCAGCCTGGTGTTTAAGAGCATTTCTGGGAAGCTGCCACCCTACCTGAATAGACTGCTTCCCCCAGCAGCTCCCTCATCCTATAACCTCCGATCCAGGACCAGCACCTTACTTAATGCAATACCACAATACAAAAAGAAAGTGGCTCGGTCCTCATTTTCCTACAGAGCACCACAATTATGGAATAACCTCCCAGACACCATCAAATCTTCCACCAGTCTTAAGTCACTCAAGAGCTCCTTACTAACATACCTCAATACAGAATGCACCTGTATACATGTAACATAACGACTATATTTTCTACATATTTATTTTCTGTTAATCTGTGTATTTATGTTGTTTTTTTTTAATATCTTACATTGTATTACTTTGTATTTCTGTAACTGTAACACTTCAATGTTCTTGAACCCAGGACATACTTGAAAACGAGAGAAATCTCAATGTATCCTTCCTGGTAAAATCCTTTATAAATAAATAAATATTGTGACAGAGAGCAATTGGGATGAACCTTCTTGGAGGTCCTACAATAGGTTCATGATGACAGCACTGCGTCCATCTGTCCTTCTGTTCCCAGTACGGAATAAAAGCAGGTCTGGGTGAATCAGGTCAGCTATATTCTAGGAAAGTCAGCTTTCTTGGCAGGAGACTACAGGTTTAGATTAAAACCAGAAATCCGTCCGTTGCGTGGGTAGAACATAGTATTTTTCTTGCTCTGTTAAAATGGTAATGTTATGTGGTGTGTATGGTGCCAGAAGGAGCTACATTCCAGTACGGAGACATGAGCTTCGACAAGGCAGCAAAATGAAGTTCATACAACCTGATTTAAAAGTCCTCGCGCTGCGTCTTCATAGAAAGAAGATACTGGTGATAGAATTTTAATAATATCCATCAGTAACGAGATATCATCGTAACGTCTAAAACTCCCTATTCCACTTAATGATAGTGACATTATGTACTTCAAAGTGCAATGCTATATAATTTTTGGCATTGGGGTATTTTATAAATGTATGGTTTTATAAATATTCCTCGGTGCTCTGTTTGATCTTTCTGTTTCCATGTGAACTGACATGCGGGGTGTCCTGGACACCATGAGGTTCTCATGGGGAGTATTGGATGGGGCTTTTCGAACGTAGTTGGAGTGCTGCTAGGAGTATCTCAAGCGGTCACAAATTGAATACAGTAGTTTTTTTTTCTTTTTTCGTTTCAGTGCTATTAAATAAGAAAAGGTTTAGTCTGTGGACTCCACTATTAACCGCTTCACTGCCATAGTTGAGTATACTCAATCTTCAAAAGCTCCTGCAGAAGCCCAGCATCGAGACAATTCAATCTGGTCATATTCTGTGGCGATGCAAAAAAATATGTATTTATTGCAAAAGGGTTCTGGTATGTGCCACCAATTTTCTACTCTTTGGGTATGCCTCACAATGTGCGATGGGGTCCACCATGACATTTTAGCTGACACAGAACAGTCAAAATCCATGAAAACCTTTCCATCATAATGACTCAGATTTTACATTATTTGTCCACAAACATTATATACTTCAGAGATCAGCATTTGTTGGACCCAAATTACTGTGATTTAATTAGCAAGGTTCTGCCGAGCTCTAATTTTAGATGTTTTTAATTGACGGGGACTTGGCAGTCACAGCATTATCCCCTCAGGAAGAAGCTCATAGTCTTGATCTGTCGTCCGCGGAGAATCAGAGGTTACTCGGGGTGAGAATGAATAGCACAACACATCATTTTTATTTCCGTTTTATCCCATATGACACCCCAAAGGAAAAATAATCCAATATGTTATGATTAATTCTGCGGCCATTCTAGGGTGATTTTCGGTACTAAAGATCACAGAAATAATTATAACCTTTTATTTGTATGATAGTAGCTCTTGTAATAAATTATGTTTTGACCCGATGGTACAATATGCATCTTCTCCAAGGTACTCTGTGAGAGTCTGATGACTCATTCAGTGTCTGGAAAATGCCACTAGATAATGGGATAACTAAAAATAAGCACCTCTGGACTTGAAAGGCAAAAATAAAATTGGCAAGATGCCCTGGATGTCTGAATTTGCTTGCTTTTTGGAGATATGCCATCTGAAATCTGTTAGACTAGAAGGGACATTACACCCCCCCCCTCCCTCTGCATTCTTTTATGTCATATTATGAGACGACAGCGTGATCAGCAAGCTGTACTCCTGTACATACCTCCTCCTTTTGAATCTCCCATTTAACAGGGAGAAAAAGGTGATAGTGGATTATGTTGGGCAACAGCCAGTCCCTGGGTCTTGGCTTTCTTCCTGGCATGTGCACAAGTATAGCATTTCGTCTGTGTCCAAAATATAAGATCTCTTTATCGAATTTTACAGTGTAACTCATGTTTTTCATTCCATAAGACAGAAGCCTTACCATCCATCCACCATTTGTCGTTTTTTTGCGGTTGTAAATCTTTCTTTTGGTATTAAGCGGCAGTATATCCAAATTCAACCCTTAGGCTACGGTTGTGAAAGTGTTAATATTTGTGTATATTTATATATTTGTATTTCTTTCGAACACTTTAAATATGTCAGGCAGCTCTCCCATTACTGACTTCCTCACTCTACTTTATGCCCGACTGGTGTTTGTACCTCTTTTGGGTCAAGAACGATGGTCACTTGATAAGTGCTATGATATTGCAGCAACTGCCCTTGTCCCTGGCTTGTCTGTCTCGTCTGTCTCTCTCTGCTCTAACCAACAACTGAACATGTAACCTTAACCAACATGTAACCACCAGCTGAACATGTAACCACAACCAACTGTAACTAACAAATCATGTAATGGCAACCAACTGGACCACCAACTGAAAATGAAACGGCAATCAACAGAACATGTAGCAACAATGCACTGTAACCACCTACAGAACACGTAGCAACAATGCACTGTAACCACCTACAGAACACGTAGCAACAATCCACTGTAACCACCTACAGAACACGTCGCAACAATCCACTGTAACCACCTACAGAACACGTAGCAACAATCCACTGTAACCACCTACAGAACACGTAGCAACAATCCACTGTAACCACCTACAGAACATGTAGCAACAATCCACTGTAACCACCTACAGAACATGTAGCAACAATCCACTGTAACCACCTACAGAACACATACCTACAGAACACGTACCAACAATCCACTGTAACCACCTACACAACATGTAGCAACAATCCACTGTAACCACCTGACCTACAGAACATGTAGGAACAATCCACTGTAACCACCTACAGAACATGTAGCAACAATCCACTGTAACCAACAGAACATGTAGCAACAATCCACTGTAACCAACAGAACATGTAGCAACAATCCACTGTAACCACCTACAGAACACGTAGCAACAATCCACTGTAACCACCTACAGAACATGTACCAACAATCCACTGTAACCAACAGAACATGTAGCAACAATCCACTGTAACCACCTACAGAACACGTAGCAACAATCCACTGTAACCACCTACAGAACACGTAGCAACAATCCACTGTAACCACCTACAGAACATGTAGCAACAATCCACTGTAACCACCTACAGAACATGTAGCAACAATCCACTGTAACCACCTGACCTACAGAACATGTAGCAACAACCCACTGTAACCACCTACAGAACATGTAGCAACAATCCACTGTAACCACCTGACCTACAGAACATGTAGCAACAATCCACTGTAACCACCTACAGAACACGTCGCAACAATCCACTGTAACCACCTACAGAACACGTACCTACAGAACACGTCGCAACAATCCACTGTAACCACCTACAGAACACGTAGCAACAATGCACTGTAACCACCTACAGAACACGTAGCAACAATCCACTGTAACCACCTACAGAACATGTAGCAACAATCCACTGTAACCACCACAGACATCCACTGTAACCACCTACAGAACACGTAGCAACAATCCACTGTAACCACCTACAGAACACGTCGCAACAATCCACTGTAACCACCTACAGAACACGTAGCAACAATCCACTGTAACCACCTACAGAACACGTAGCAACAATCCACTGTAACCACCTACAGAACATGTAGCAACAATCCACTGTAACCACCTACAGAACATGTAGCAACAATCCACTGTAACCACCTGACCTACAGAACATGTAGCAACAATCCACTGTAACCACCTACAGAACACGTAGCAACAATCCACTGTAACCACCTACAGAACACGTACCAACAATCCACTGTAACCACCTACAGAACACGTAGCAACAATCCACTGTAACCACCTACAGAACACGTACCTACAGAACACGTACCAACAATCCACTGTAACCACCTACACAACATGTAGCAACAATCCACTGTAACCACCTGACCTACAGAACATGTAGGAACAATCCACTGTAACCACCTACAGAACACGTACCAACAATCCACTGTAACCACCTACAGAACATGTAGCAACAATCCACTGTAACCAACAGAACATGTAGCAACAATCCACTGTAACCACCTACAGAACACGTAGCAACAATCCACTGTAACCACCTACAGAACACGTAGCAACAATCCACTGTAACCACCTACAGAACATGTACCAACAATCCACTGTAACCAACAGAACATGTAGCAACAATCCACTGTAACCACCTACAGAACACGTAGCAACAATCCACTGTAACCACCTACAGAACACGTAGCAACAATCCACTGTAACCACCTACAGAACACGTAGCAACAATCCACTGTAACCACCTACAGAACATGTAGCAACAATCCACTGTAACCACCTACAGAACATGTAGCAACAATCCACTGTAACCACCTACAGAACACGTAGCAACAATCCACTGTAACCACCTACAGAACATGTAGCAACAATCCACTGTAACCACCTACAGAACATGTAGCAACAATCCACTGTAACCACCTGACCTACAGAACATGTAGCAACAACCCACTGTAACCACCTACAGAACATGTAGCAACAATCCACTGTAACCACCTGACCTACAGAACATGTAGCAACAATCCACTGTAACCACCTACAGAACACGTAGCAACAATCCACTGTAACCACCTACAGAACACGTACCAACAATCCACTGTAACCACCTACAGAACACGTACCAACAATCCACTGTAACCACCTACAGAACACGTACCAACAATCCACTGTAACCACCTACAGAACACGTAGCAACAATCCACTGTAACCACCTACAGAACATGTAGCAACAATCCACTGTAACCACCTACAGAACACGTACCAACAATCCACTGTAACCACCTACAGAACACGTAGCAACAATCCACTGTAACCAACAGAACATGTAGCAACAATCCACTGTAACCACCTACAGAACACGTACCAACAATCCACTGTAACCACCTACAGAACACGTAGCAACAATCCACTGTAACCACCTACAGAACATGTAGCAACAATCCACTGTAACCACCTACAGAACATGTAGCAACAATCCACTGTAACCACCTACAGAACATGTAGCAACAATCCACTGTAACCACCTGACCTACAGAACATGTAGCAACAATCCACTGTAACCACCTACAGAACATGTAGCAACAATCCACTGTAACCACCTACAGAACACGTAGCAACAATCCACTGTAACCACCTACAGAACACGTAGCAACAATCCACTGTAACCACCTACAGAACATGTAGCAACAATCCACTGTAACCACCTACAGAACATGTAGCAACAATCCACTGTAACCACCTACAGAACATGTAGCAACAATCCACTGTAACCACCTGACCTACAGAACATGTAGCAACAATCCACTGTAACCACCTACAGAACATGTAGCAACAATCCACTGTAACCACCTACAGAACACGTACCAACAATCCACTGTAACCACCTACAGAACATGTAGCAACAATCCACTGTAACCACCTGACCTACAGAACATGTAGGAACAATCCACTGTAACCACCTACAGAACACGTACCAACAATCCACTGTAACCACCTACAGAACATGTAGCAACAATCCACTGTAACCACCTACAGAACACGTACCAACAATCCACTGTAACCACCTACAGAACATGTAGCAACAATCCACTGTAACCACCTACAGAACATGTAGCAACAATCCACTGTAACCACCTACAGAACATGTAGCAACAATCCACTGTAACCACCTACAGAACACGTAGCAACAATCCACTGTAACCACCTACAGAACACGTAGCAACAATCCACTGTAACCACCTACAGAACACGTACCAACAATCCACTGTAACCACCTACAGAACATGTAGCAACAATCCACTGTAACCAACAGAACATGTAGCAACAATCCACTGTAACCACCTACAGAACACGTAGCAACAATCCACTGTAACCACCTACAGAACACGTAGCAACAATCCACTGTAACCACCTACAGAACACGTAGCAACAATCCACTGTAACCACCTACAGAACATGTAGCAACAATCCACTGTAACCACCTACAGAACACGTAGCAACAATCCACTGTAACCACCTACAGAACACATACCAACAATCCACTGTAACCTACAGAACATGTAGCAACCATCCACTGTAACCAACAGAACATGTAGCAACAATCCACCGTAACCACCTACAGAACACGTAGCAACAATCCACTGTAACCACCTACAGAACATGTAGCAACAATCCACTGTAACCAACAGAACATGTAGCAACAATCCACTGTAGCCACCTACAGAACACGTAGCAACAATCCACTGTAACCACCTACAGAACACGTAGCAACAATCCACTGTAACACCTACAGAACATGTAGCAACAATCCACTGTAACCACCTACAGAACATGTAGCAACAATCCACTGTAACCACCTGACCTACAGAACATGTAGCAACAATCCACTGTAACCACCTGACCTACAGAATATGTAGCAACAATCCACTGTAACCACCTACAGAACATGTAGCAACAATCCACTGTAACCACCTACAGAACATGTAGCAACAATCCACTGTAACACCTACAGAACATGTAGCAACAATCCACTGTAACCACCTACAGAACATGTAGCAACAATCCACTGTAACCACCTGACCTACAGAACATGTAGCAACAATCCACTGTAACCACCTGACCTACAGAACATGTAGCAACAATCCACTGTAACCACCTACAGAACACGTACCAACAACCAGCTATAAGTGTTGTTTCAGAGCACCGCAAATCTGTTGTTATAGTACAAATGGCTCTTACAATTTCCTCTTGCGATCACCAGATCTGACAGAAGTGAGTCCCATTTGGCCGTACCAGTGGAGTTTTTCTCGCTCTTGGTTGCAACATAGACTGTAATGGATGTATTATTTTATGTATAGGAGGCCAGGTGAGAAAATGAGAAGGTCAAGTCGGCCTGGTCCAGAGCGTAAAAGAAAGAACCCACTCAGCTGGTGACTATTCTATAGATTTTGACCCTCAGTGTTTGTTCAATTCCACATGACTTGTGGAGTCATTTCCTACTGAACCACTATATATGAATGGAGAGGCTCATGACCTCCAGGTGCCCTGCAGGGACAAAGTGTCTTATTTCATGTATAATGTCTATAAAATATAAAGAAACAAAGCACATTTAATATATATCGGCTACATAAAATAAACACCATAAGAACAGGTCAGTCAATGCCAATAAAACCGATCTCATGGTAAACCCCAATTTGTGTCCATCTGCACATCTCCATGTTCAGCTGAATCCCAGGCCAGTTTATTAAACTTTCGGTATTCCAGAGCTTGGCAAGACCTTGTACCAGGCAAAAGGCCTCTGCACTCGACTCAAGCTACAAGTTCAAAAAGCCAAGAGCAGAGCCTCAAGAATTCCTTCTAGGCCTATTCCAATGGATACGAATGTAACATGAGCCGACATCAAACAGGAAGCGACCAGATGTACAGTGACACAATACTAGCACAGCATGCAGTGATAGGAATGTGTGATGGTCTGTTTAAGGGACTGTAGCTGAATCGCTCCTTTTTATTTTAAGTGAACGATAGCCAGATGCTTGGCAGAGGAATAAACGAAAAGGATGTAATTAGTTTATACATCATAATTATAGGAGGGGATTAGTAACCAGCTCATTAGTCCTGCATTATGAAACGTGGTGAGTTCGATTCACTAATTATGCCAAAACAGTATAAATTGATCAAATTATTTTCAGTTAAATGTCAGCTCCCCACAATTCACCCATCCATTCGAGATGTGTAGTCAGTGAAAGGTGCGGAGCATTATTGTAGAGGTACAGATTGTTTCTGGGAGTACATAATCCAGTTTGTTTGTTTGTTGTCCAATGTTTGTACCTACATTGTGATAGGATGACTCCTTATATTCTGCTCGCTGTGAGTAGCTATTTATCACGTCTGGATATGGGCAGTCCACGATTCATATGAAAGGGAGCTTGAAGAATTCATGATTTCTCTGCTATAGGCTGCAAATGAATATTCCTGTAATGCAAAGCACAGATCCAGTCACAGTATCTTAAACTCCTGTATCATCTGATGACATCATGTTACAGTCTATGGGATCAGAGGGGTATCTGTCTCTGAGCAATGGGTTTGAGCATTTGCACTGTGACTGTATTCATCATTTAGATTCAGGAATTTGCTGGGTGATAATGGATTGGAACACATTTGGGCTTTGTACCTTTCGAATCACACGTTTACATGTTTTATAATTACTTAATTTCAGTTTATAACTTAAGGATAGAAAAGCGAAAAATAGGGAACAAGCGTGAAACGTTGAAAAAACACTTTGGACGTACAGGGTTGCAGGATAACATTCCAGTTTTTAGATAATCCGAATACCCAACAATAATTCGTACCTTTTGATATCTCCCTGAGGCCAAGTGCATGTATTCTGCAAGGAAAAAACCACTTAATATATTTTATATTAAAAGAATAGCCACACAAAAGAAGGGTAAACATGTCAGGCTTTAAAGGTTGTGTCCTATACATATTCTATTTTATCATTCCTTCGGTACTAGACTCCTCCTTATTTCACCCCAAATGAAATTTGAATGTTACTGTACGCTCTGTTTGCATTATGTCAAATAAAGAGCCTCAGGCCGCATCGAATCTTGGCCTTTCTCCTTCAAAACATCAAGCGTTGGGATTTTATTTACTCAGTACTTAGAGGTTATTGCATGTGCTCAATATTTTTAAAATTGGACGTTTATTATGAAATTTTAATTTTACTTTCAGGAGCTGCAAAGTCAAGTCCAATTGCAAAACCAGGGACGACGTCATCTCGCCCGTCATCTGCAAAGAAAGCAGCTCCCACACCTGCAGTGAAAAGCGACAAAGATTTGGAAACACAGGTTACACAACTCAATGAACAGGTACTGCTGTCTGTGAGAGGCACATGTTAGTATATTCTCTTTTATAGTGTACATTATAATCTATAGAGCTTCATGATAGAACTGCTGTGTGTAATGTACTGCAGGATCTCATACTATATGATGGTGAGCGTTTTACATACAGGTCTATTCACTAAAGGTGAAACTCCGGAGAATTGGCAGAAGTGAAAATTCTAGGTCAAAATAGCCAAACCAGAAAAATTCTCCCATTTATCTCCCTTTCCAAATCAGCTTTTTGGTCTAGATTGTTCTCTTCTCCTGCTAGTTCTTCTGAGTTTCACCTTTTAGTGAATAGACCTGATAATGTACACCAAAGCATACGATTTCTCACACACTATGATGCCAAAATATTGCAGTTTCTTTTTTTTTTTTTTTTTTTTTTTTTTAGTATTCAAAATTTTTATTTTGAAAATGTCATCACACAAATAAACGTAGAGTGAGGGCCTCGCAGGGCCATTCATGGTCATCTGCAATAGCACAGCATAAAGAAAATAACAAAAAACAGTATCTTGAAGAGAGTCAGCAGTGAATCATAAAAATAAACAATGTCCTCGCAGGGTCAAACAGTAAACATCACTGAAGAGTAAGTTAAGGGGTGGGGAGGTGGACACACACACCAAGAAGTGCTCCGGGACCCAAAAAAAAAAAAAAAAAGGGGGGAGGAATGTAAAAGGTGGCAAAAGCCAAATGTGTGACTGTCCTGGCACGCTCCCGAAGTTCCGAGGTACCGTAGGAGGCCATGGACATGTGCAGGTCACAAAGGCCAGGGAACGTGAGGGCCAAATGCGGCAGACAGAGCCATGGTGGCCGTCACAGTGGCACGCCCCAATGCCAAAAAAAAAAAAAGGGAAGGGGGAAGAGTGTCTGCAGCACGAGGTGGTGTGATGAAAAACATCCCCAGCTGGGGAGTGTCAGCAGAATAGGCCAAAACGTCAGCAAACAAGGGGGGGGCATTTCAGTAAGGTACAGGTCGGCATCAAAGAAATGTCAAAGGGGGGCAGAATAGTCCGCTTCAGCCTGTATCCAACAAAAAGGCTGGGTATGTAGCCCAGCCAGGCCACGGTATCTCCTGCAGGACATGACGAACAAGCATCCCCTGGTTCTTCTCATCCACGACAGGGGCCACGCCACGAGGCCGGAATCGGAGTCCCAACTTGGCAACAGTCAGCCATCCAAAGCGCCGCAGCACCTCCATCATGGACTGCACGGGAGGACTCACCACTAGCCCTGCAGCAGCAGCTAACTCCGCCGTTCCTCCATACTCTGCAGGCAGCAGTACATCCCCGCCGCACACCCCTGGAGTCGCACCCGGAGACCAAGGGTCATACTGCGTCGCGGCAAACGGGTCCACAGCTTCTCCGCAGTACTCAGCTCTCAGTTTCAGGGGTCCGAATCCCATCCCCTCAGACGTGTCACTTCTCCCGATGCTTACTCGTGGCCCAGGGTTCCCCTCCGCACATGGAGAACTCCAGCGAGGCATGGGATCCCCTAGGTCTTCGGACTCCTCCTACCGCTGCACAGCCAGGCATCTCAGCCACCTTCAGGGCCCCATCGGGCGCAGGCGAGCCCAATGCAGCCGCCTCTCTGCAGCTCCGCAGAACCGCTGTGAAGCGCCTCATGTCACCCCTCGTCAGTGGGCGATCAGCCTCTCCCTCCTCCAATAGCAGGGTGTCCAGGCGCAGGAACAGTGCCTCCATGCCAGTCCGAGAGGGAAGCATCAGGGCCTCTTCCCGCCTCCATGTGTGTACTCCACTCACCCCCTCCACCAGGTCAGTCGTATATGCCGGGAGACGGGGGTCATCCGTCGTCCCATTAGTCATCCAGGCAGGGGTTGGTGGGGGCATCAGAGGTGCTGCAGAGCGGGGCAAGGCTCCAAGATAGTCGCTGGAGGTACACCCCGTCCGGGGAGTACTCAAGACTCTCGGTCCAGGGATTTGCCCGATGGTAGGCCGCAAGATGGCCGCCGGCATCGTCCTCAAATTTCCTAAACTCAGGTCCGGAGGGGGGGGAACCAAACGGCCTCCGGACAGTGGTAAACCGACAGCCAACCGTTCAGGGACACTTTAAGAAAAAAATCTCTGTAGGGAAAGTCTGCTAATTGTCCCTATACCGAGCAGACGTGCGGAGCTCCTGTAGAACACGTCCGCTCTTGCGAACAGCTGGCCACGCCCCCCAAAATATTGCAGTTTCTATTGTGACTGATACGCCATTTGGTTTCCATGACCATCCGTGACTCAAGCTTTAGAACCAGCAGTACCCATACACCCACAATCCTTTTTAAATTTAAGGTCGCTATACTAAGAAATGATTACTCTGCATAGTGCCTGCGTGTACGACTGAAAATGCTTTATTGTGAATGTACAGTTACACAATATTTATTTGCAAAGTATTTTACCAGGAAGGATACCTTGAGATTTCTCTCGTTTTCAATTATGTCCTGGGTATCTGTTTCAGGACCTAAAATTTGTTTTAGACAACCATGGGGCTATGCTTCTGTGACGGGAACTCAAACTCTGGCACCCAGATCTTGCTGATCTACAACTCCCATGACTCTCAGACCACCTATTGCAAAGAATTGAAGAATTGTAAGCCATCAACATCGGGGGGGGGGGGTTAGATCCCTGGTTTAGGGTATCATGGTCACTTCCGACCACATCCTTAAGTTATTTACGGTGTACTTCACATGGGAGCAAAATTCAACAACGGCCGGGTGAAGTTTCTGTGAACCACTATTTTTCCATAGGTGTAAATTACTGCTATTTTTTAATTCATTGTTTTTTCGCGGTTTGCTACTATGTTGAGTATATTAATATACCAAAAAAAGCCAACATAAACTACAGAAAAAACACTGGTAAAAACAATACTACATAGATCTAGTGGAAAGAATGGTGCAAAGTACAGTAAACTACGGTGTCAGGTCCCTATATAATGCATTCCCTGTAGATTAATCCTCGCTACTTTACTGTAGTAAATCCGCTGTTCTTTCACTATCACATGGGTGAATATCCCCAACCCACATTTACTTAACAGGTAAAAAGTGACCTACAAGTTGTCTGCTCCTCTTCCCTTGTAGTTAACGTTTATGACATCTGTGCCCTCTTTAATGTGTGCGAATCTTGCACTCAATCTGCATTCAGCAATACTATACCAAACATTGGGCGCTCAATACTCCCATGGGGTAACCCACTCCCCGGTAAGTCCAGCGATGAAATGAGAGGGACCAGTGTTCAGCAAAGTGGTGCTTTATTCAGAAATAAGACTGCACTTTATGCAGCCCTTATAAGTGCCTTTAATGCCTGTCTGATATCCAAGGTGATCTATATCTGTGAAAAGAAATGTGTGTGTTCAAAACGGCACGTAAAAAATATTCCTATTTATCAAGTAATGACTATTAATAGTATTGGATGCATCAAGGTCCCTTTGTGGGGTGCATTACATTTCTTCCCAGCGATCCTCACGAGTCCTTCTGAAGGTGCGCTTTAGTTTTATTTTATTGACATTTATTTCTAGGTACATTCGTTAAAACTTGCCCTTGAAGGAGTGGAGAAGGAAAGGGACTTCTACTTTGGAAAGCTACGAGAAATCGAATTACTGTGTCAGGCACACGGCCAGGAGGGTGACGACCTCGTCCAGAGGTTAATGGAGGTGCTATATGCTGCAGATGAGCAGGTTTGTTTCTTTTTCCGTAACCTTAATAGATCCATCTCCAGGTGTCATGAAGGAACTAGAGAATGTTTCTTTCCTTGACCGTGATTTCCCCTCTTAAAGTGTATAAAATATATACTGTATTGGTCATTTTCCATCTAGTCACTCCATATACTTAAACAAGTGATGCGAAAAGGGTCAGGCTCTCGATTTTATTCCATTTTGTATAAATTTCTAAAATACGTGTTCCAGTGGGGTATGTAAAGCTGTGTTATGCTTTGGGATTCAGTAAATCTATAAATTGGAGCCAGAAACCCTCTAGAATAAAGGCAGATCCAGCACATATGTTAAAGGGGACCTTTAGGTCCAACCAGACCTGTCCATGTTTACCTACCAGTTCATAAGAGCTGACCTATAGGAGATGAGCAATCAGGCATGTACTGGCCATAGGGACTACAGGGAGATTCCCGGTGGGCCGATGGCTCTGTGGGCCAGCGTGAATGCTGGTTCACCGCGTGGCTCGCACTGCCCTTAATGGGTGAAGTGAGAACTTCCTCACTTGTCTATAAAACAGATGCAGTCTGCCGCAGTTTCATATTGGGGCCACCGCTGCGCATACGCCTAACCTTAAGACACGGTGCGCTCAACCTTAGTGCCGCTGTGTTGCTTTACCCAATCACTCTGCAGCAACTCCAGTATCTGCAGAGCGATTGGTTGAGCGATCCGGTTGATTTATGTACTATTTTTGTGCGTGTTTGCATAATTAAAGTGGGCCGGTCTGGATGAAGTCCAGGGATGATTTTTTTTTGTCACAGTCCAGCCCTGTGAGCAATGGTGGTGCCCAGCAGGTGAGTACTGCAGGCGCGCTGTAAATATTCTGGGTCCAGTGATGTACCGTAACTCCCCAGGACCTAACCACCAGCAGGTAAGGTCTTCCTTTTGATGACAATCGAGGTAATATTGCTGATACCGTGGATTGTTACTGTTATTAATTTGTGTATTGCCTTTCACAAGTAACCCTCTCATGTTTTGCAGCAGGAAGGGCAAACAGATCAGCATGAAAGCGAGGAGCATGACAACGTCCTGGAGGAGCCACAGCAGCAAGAGGAGTACTGACCCCTCTACTCGCCCAGCTCAAGGATACCATTTTCAAGTGGGACTTTTTCCCCCCCAGGAGAGCAACGTGTGGCCAGTTCGTGTCGGCATACTCTTACCATGTAATGTACTATAGTGAGCGCCAGCAAACCACTGCATATTTACCAGTTACTACCCCACGGCTTGTTTACAGAAGTTGTATTTAGGCCCGAACAAACTGGAAAGGGCCTGGAGCTCCTCGGAAACAGTTTCTACCGTTTGACTGTCTCAGATTGTTTTCAGTTGTTTTTTTTTCTTCCAAATTTTTTTATTTATTAGTATTTGAGGTATCTACTTGTTTTCCAGTTGCTTGCTTCTAATTGTAATATCGTACAATATTTATATTTCCTTATGAGAAGGAATGGTCACTACATTGTGTCACGAATGTAAATTGTTCCTCCACACCGATCCCTTCTCCCATGTCCGCTTCGTCAAACAGAGGAAGTTCTTGATGCAAATGATTTTTTTTCTCTTTCCCCCCCTTCCTTATTTTGGACTATATATATTTTTTTCTTCCCCCACACCCTTAACCTACAAAAATTGCACTCAGCTAAAGAATGAGTCACTATATATTGTGCATACATGTAATTTCCGCTGCGTGTTCACTCACCTTGGTGTAGTGCAGGATCGGGTCATACAGCTCTCGGAACGCTTCTCGAATCTCACCCCTCGAGAATAGAACCTTATTTGGCTCTTTTGTGGAATTGTGTTTTGGTTTCCAAAATAAATCTCATTAGGATGGATCTGCCCTATACTGAATGGCAGGAAGGAGCTTTGGAGAAAGCCAAATATATGCTTATTGTGCATCCCTTTAAAATACATCACTTGTCCAAGCTAGAGGGACAACTTCTATTTATTTTTTTTCTTTTTATTATCTGTATTTAAAAAAAAAAAAAATCACATTTTATGTTTTTCTATTGTTGTTTTTCTTTTGTATACTGTTTTTCTGGATTGGTCAGTGAGCAATCCTAAAATACGGACTATACTTAATGATGACAATGAGCAAAACATTAGGTAAATCTGTATCCCCATAAATGGCACATCTCTCAAATCCCTATGGTTCTCTTGGTAACATTTACACTGGGAAACAAAAGATTATTTTCATCCTGCATAGCCTGTAAAAGCTCCTCATCACTCCTTGATTTTTATTCTACCATGACTCCAGTTTCCAACACCCACCTGGATGTGATATTATGTGTAGTTTGCTTGGCTACCCTCCCAAAATAAAGTGGGGTTCGGGAAACACTTGTAAAAATTCTTGACTGACGTTTGGATCAGGAGATGCAGATTGCAGTGGATCTACTACAGCAGCGAGACTGTATCTACTGGCTTGATCCTCATGTGGCTGCCAGGGTGTACTGTGTGTTGTGGTACAATAACAATCAGAACACCATCCTGCGTGTTTTTTTGGTTGTCTTTCAAAAGTAGGTTTGCTAGGTTTCACCTTGGCTGATTTTCCAAGAAAAATTGTAATTTCCTGTTTTGTGGGTTTGTTTTTTTAATTGTGGCTGCACCAAAATGATCAGGGTCTCCGATAAAACCATGTAAAGTGCTCCGAGACAATTAACAGATGATAGACCTATATTCCAAAATATGGAGATGCCCGCGAAGGATGTAGTTAAATTTCCAAATCATTATTTCATCTTTTAAAACGAACGAGATGGACGTTTAGACCTTCTAGGCGTTTTTAGGGTTTTTTAATCAAGATCTTGATAGAAGGTTGAAATGTCAGTCTCTGTATTTCTAAAGACTCCCAACCTATAGCGCTGACACAGGGATCCATTTATTTTTAATGGATGAAATAAGGTTTCGGAATTTTCACTACATCCTTTGGGCACATCTGTTTTTGGACGCTTGGGTATTTTTGACATTGAGCAGATCTGATCAGGTCCAATCGGAGTGGTACTAGGTGGTGAGTGCCCGGCACGTTTGTCTATATCTATACAGCTTATCTACCATACTATTATTAGTGGAAAATGGATCTGTTGTAGTTTTGGCATATGGCATGCCCCCCTCCCCCACACGCTCTGCGGTGCTACTCATGTATACGTAAATATTCTTAATCCTTTTTTTACTTTTCCCTTGAGAGCTGCAGGTATCTGCAATAATCCTGGCATGCGAACGATCGGTGAAGGTGTTTGTTTAGCGAGATGCATCTGGACGGTCACTAAACAAAAGTATGACCAGATTTGTAATTCTGATTGAAACCCTTTAAGAAAACCTCTGTTACTTGTCGCTGTGCGTTTTACTCTTGGTTTTGTTTATTTTCAATAAAATTTCCTTGGCATTTGCTCTATAATACAGCACAGTGGTGACAAATGAATCGGTAGCAATAAACGAGTAAGTTGATCGTGCCAATGAAAATTCTGCAGTGTAATTGATCTGTGCAACAAAAAAAAACACACAAAAAAATATATTCTTTAATAGGGTGCCCACTGATTTAAAATGTAAATCTAAAAGCATTGTCCGTGCATAGCGGCCACAGAGCACTGATCACAGGGTATTATGTAGGAAATCCCCTGTAAATGAATCATTTTATAGGATCCACAGGTACTAAGGTGATCACACATGGTATATCTGGATTCCTATGTGACCAACGCAGATTTTGGTGCAGTATTTATCGTTTCTTTGTTGCTTTTCGTCAGTATTTCATCCTGATCTCAGTTTTGCATTTTTTTTGTTTTATGTCACCAGGTAGCACAGCATTCTAAATAATTCTATAAGAAATGTAAACTGAAAGGAATGTAAACAGATGTATTGTTAAATATAAAGGCAAGAAATGAAGTCCTGATTAGTTGGAAAAGTTTTATTCGGATGTATTACACTCATTTTACTGTACCCACAATTTGTCGCATGATAGAATAGGAATTTTTTTGTCTATGAATATGTGAATATATTGCGTTTTATCTTTTTACATATTTAATAAAATGGGTATATGTAACAAAAGCTGGTAATTTTCCCCCAGAAATTACAACGTTCGTCTGTCTGCTGTGGAAACATAAGCTATATCTGAAGGCATTTTGTGTGTTGCAGCTCACATGGACATTTCGGAAGTTGAACATTAGGTTTTCAGGCTCCCTTATACATATCATTTGACGATCAACAGACATGAATATGATTAATAAACACATAAAAAAACGTTCTACACAATGGCGGCTGCTTTTCTTGCTTAAATGTAGATTGTTTTTCTTAAATGGCTTGGTTAGTTAATATTTCCACAGTCAGCCGCTTTTAAAGGACTTTCCGATCACTGTATCCACCGCTACGGGCCACCCAGATGTTGTTCTACAACTTCAATGGCTCACTGTCCATCTATTGGAGTTGTAGGGGCTGGAGTTTGACAACCATGCAGTACACTTGTTGCAGTTAGTATAGTGCTGTGAAGCTGTCCTCTCATGCCCAACAAATGGTGGGCTCTTTTGACAATCACTCCTTATGTATGTAATGGTATTTTGTTTTGCTTTGTGATTGTCACCCACTTCCAGTGACATGCCACCAACGTGAGTGAAAGTTGTAAGCAGAAGAGCCATCCTACAGGACAGTACTCCCCTTGCTTTTGGCACCTGATTGACTGAAGCACTAATTGATGAGGTCAACAATGTCACCCCTAAGGGCCAATTGCCCTCTGTGATAATCCTCTAAAGCAGTGTTTCCCAATCCTGTCCTCAGAACTCGCTGACATGACAGGTTTGACAGATATCTGAAGCATAGCACAGGTGATATAATTTGCTTCTCCGTGATTGCATTTCCCCAAGGGGATCTGTAAAATCTGGCCTGGTTGAGGGTCCCGAGCACAGGTTTGGGAAACCCTGCTCTAAAGTGGCAGCTGGCACTATAACCAGGTTAAGTAATAGCTAATCATCTCAGCAAAATATCCTTATTGTGACATCAACCTTCTCTGCCTCAGTCCACACGTCTGCTCTATGACATTAAGGGAAGCCTTCACTTGTTTAGAGAACATTCTATTTTTGGATTGACTCTATGGAGTTCAACCTCTGGAGATATAGAGGAATAAATAACAGCTATTCTGGTGAGCAGAGTAAGTGCACACAGTGCATACAGTCATGGCACCCTGCATTTCTGTCAGATAATGCACCACTTCACCCAGAAAACTGTTGCAATTATAAATGTTGGAGTTTGCCAAAACGTACCTGAGGAAGCCAAAATCCTTTTGGGAGAATGTTCTGAGGACAGACTAAACAAAATTACAGCTTTTTGGTAAAGCCCATCATTCTACGGTTTTCAGAACAATAAATGAGTCCTTTACAGAAACGAATACAGTCCCTACACTCAAACATGGTGAAAGTTCACTGATATTTTGGGGTTGCTTTGCTGCTTCAAGTACCGAATGTCTTGACTTTGTGCATGGCATTATGAAATCTGAAGACTACCAAAAAATTCTGGGGTGCAATGTAGGGCCCAGTGTCAGAAAGTTGGATCTCTGTCAGAAATCATGGGTCTTAAAGCAGGACAATGGCCCAAAACACACGTCAAAAAGCTCCCAGAAATGGTTTAAGACAAAGAGCTAGAGAGTATTGAACTGGCCAGCAAGGAGTCAAGATCGACATCCCATAGAGCACCCGTGGAGAGATCTCCAAACAGCAGTTGGGAAGAGGAACCTTCCAATCAGAGACACCTGGAGCGGTTGGAGAAAGAAGAGTGGTCCAAAATTTCAGTAAGGGAGGTGTAAGAAAGATGGTTACAGGAAGCGAATGATTTCAGTTGTTTTTTCCAAGGGGTGTGCTCCCAAACATTAAATTGAGGGTGTCAATCATTTTGTCCAGTCCATTTTTGGAGATTTTGCGTGGAATCCGAAATGTATCAGATTTTCTTTTGTGTCAAACCAATACAAACAAAAGAAGAAACGTGAGACTGCCTAAACATTTGTAACTGCAACGATTTTCCAGGCAGAGTGGTGCATTATCTGACACACGTGCTGGGGTGCAAATATTGTTGGCCATGACTGTATATATTTTGCCTTCCCATAAATAACGAGGGCAGCGGTGTATAGATCCCCATGCCCAATGTCATCCACTGGAGATTTCATCAGACACGACTTGTGAGTTCTTGTTGATGAGAAAAATTATCCACTGCATGAATAGGGCCCTGAGCTACAGACACTGCCATAAACCATGTTTTTCACTGCCCTGACTACTTTGTGTGTGCTATGTATGTACCGTGTGTGTGTGTGTATGTGTATATATATATATATATAATGTGTAGATGTTATATGTAGTTGTGTATAGTGTCAACTGGTCCAAGTCCTCCGAATTTGCCATTTGATTTGGGAGCAGTTGGTTGCAATGGATGCTGTCCAACCTCTCCCCATGTTGGGAGATTTAGTTGTAACCAGTTGCACATGTACGTACCCAGTGTATGCTCAGCTTTACTCTATAATCTGTACAGAACCTGGTGTATTTATTGATTGGTTTAAGACCACACACACGGTCTGCTTAGCTTTCCTAGAAGTGTTTCTAATGTTTTAAAGTCGTTACTAACACTCGGCATCCGTTCACTTTATGACATCACATGAATGTAAATGCTTTAGTTGCCAGCAGCTACGCGTTGTTTGCTGTTTACTTGCTGTCCAGTGCGACAGCCTGAGCTGCCCGTCTTTCATCCATGCAGAGAGTGGCTCGGGCTCCAGCACGGGCTGGCACACTGCTTTTAAGCAGGGGTCAGCAACCTTGGCCTGCCAGCTGTTTTGAAACTGCAGTACATCTGCCTTGATGCTCAACCAGTCTGAGCAGATGAGCATCATGGGAGATGTAGTTTCAAAACTGAAGGGCCAAGGTTGCCAACCCCTGGCTTAAAATGGAGAAAGAAGGAAGCCAAACTAGATTTTTCACTAAGGGAGTAAGCCGACAGGTGTGTGTTACAGTTTTCTTCGTAGGCTTAACCAAAATTGGTCAACAATAGAGCTTCGTGTTTTACAAAAGGTAAAATGCTGCAGAAACTATTTTTCGTTCTATAAATGATGACAAGAATTAAAAATAATAATGGATTGGAAGCATCGAACAAAAAGTTTTTTTTACCTTCAATTTTCTTTATTTTAAATAAAAATGAAATACAAATAAAATAGGTTTAAAAAAAGTACCAAAAAAGCTTTACAATGGATGAAACCTGACAAACCGTATAACATAGGATATTGTGACCACACAATATTAAGATTTTTTCATCAAATGTCCTTCATTGCTATTAACAGTAAATTACTGCATTGTCTGGCCAGTATAGATCCTGTGGATAGGTTTAGATAATGCTATATTCATAATATTGTCAATTTTTGTGTGTGACTGTAAAGATTTTCTGAGCAATTGACATTGTTTTAGAACAGTGTTTCCCAACCCTGTCCTTTAGAGCCCAACAGGCCCGATTTTAAGGATCACCTTGGGGAAATGCAGACTGAATCCTGCAATCACTGAGCAACAAATCCTATCACCTGTGCTGTGCTTCAGATATCCTGCAAACCTTACCTGTATGTTGGTTTAGCCCAGGGATCAGCAACTTTGCCTCTACAGATGTTTTGGAACTACATCTCTGATGCTCAGCTACTCAGATTCCTGTGGGAAATGTAGGGCCCAGGTTGTGGACCCCTGGTGTAGAGAAGAGGTTCCCAACCCCATCCTCAGGACCCGCTAACAGGTCAGGTTTGTCAGAGATCTGAAGCACAGCACGGGTGATATGATTTGCTGCTCGGTGATTGCAGAATTCAGTCTGCATTTCTCCGAGGAAATCTGTAAAATCTAACATGTAAGCAGTATGTCTATTTAGCATCTGCAGCAACCCATGATCCTGGGGACACGCTACGCAAAGTGGTTGCATGGTTATACTGCAAGGTTAATCACTACACTCTGTAACATAATCGCCATTAAACGGCAACAAGCGTCTGTGTCGCAGTCTACAAGATTGGTGTCAGTGTTCATTTTTCAAATTGACTTCACATGGATTTAACTGATGTTACATGATGGTAATGGGTAATTATCCAATATCAAAAAAGCCAGAGCCTGCAGTGAGTTTTACATCAAAGAATATAATGGTGGAATGGCAGACATTGAAAGGGACCTCGAATTCCCGTAAGGGTTCACTTAAAGCAAATTGCTGCATGTCTGTGCTACTTTTCCTCCCATTAGAACGCATATATGCACAATAACATGAAATCTAAAATGTACAAGCTGCATTATTCACGTATACGGAGTAGACCTTACTGTCGTAGCTCTACCAGAGACTGGGCACACACTCTTCTAATCATAGACCTTAGACTTTCAGGTCTTGCTTCTTCGTGAGATTTAAATGCTGAAATCTTGTGTCAGTTGTCATCCCTAAAAGATAGATTAAAATCATAAATATCTGTAATTCTTTGATTACTGAAAGATGAAAATCAAAACCTGCATGTATGTATTCACATGATGTATTGTACAGGATATAAAGAAACGTATCGAGACAGACAGAATTTCCTATTGATCTGCCTCGTAGGGAACATTTCAATCGTTCAGAAAGGTTTCTGAAGGGGGCATTTTACTTTGCAGAGGACACCTTCATTCAACGCGGCTCTGCGGTGTATTCAGCTCAAAACCAGCTCCCTTATTCTGTCACTGTATTAAGGGTGGAGGTTGTCATTGGAATAACCCCTATATTTTAATCTAAGAGCAGCCGTGTTTGCCGAAGTTAACACCAGAGAATATAAACATTTCACAAAAGAAAAATCCAAAAAGCCGCAGGAGAAGCTTCACAGTGAGTAAGTGTTAATGGCAGGATAAGCGATGTTGGTGCTTGTCACCCGTATTACATGCCTAACACTACACCTGTAAAAATCAGCGCATCAGTGATTGCATTAGCTTGCATGGGCTTTCTGTACTTTGCGCTCCGCATGTTAAGTATAGGATGTGCAATCCGTAGCTATTGCAAAGTCCTAAACAGATTTTTTTTTTCCCCATCACCAAGAAGCTGGTGGTAACTGATTCTGCTTCTGCAGAATCAAATCGGTTAGCACCAGTTTAACCCCCCCCCCAAAAAAAATCAGATGCTTTCCTCTCATCCTGCGGTGAGAACAGTGGCCCAATCAGCCTCTTTTGGCCTAAGGGAGCAAATAGTCTGCAGTCTCCTTTTCCGATCAATCTGCGGTATTCTGGGATCCCGCAAGATCAGGGCTAGTGGCCTGGCAGGGCTACATAGTCCTATGGACTCCGGGAGGTGATACTCGCGGGGGCGAGTAAGCGCTACCAGGAGTATTACCCAGGGTAGCGCTGAGTTCCGGGGCAAGCTGCTGAACTAACGCCTGCCCCGAAATATGGTACTAAAATGGGGGATACTATGGGAAAACCTAAAGGTGCAGGTTTTCCCCATTTTAACATTAAGTAGGGTCCATAATGGGCCTGATTTTAACCGAGCTGTGAACAGGGAGACGATAAGAGAAAAAATCTGTGTGAGCAGATTTCCTTTACGGTCTCCCTGTTACCAATGCTTTTCTGATCCAGACTTGCTATTTGCATCTGGACATGGAATAATTGTGAGCCGCAGGCGGATACTCGCGGAGGTGGTTTGCACCACTGCAAGTATCAGCTCCTGGAGTCCATAGGACTCCATGGAGTACCTGCAAGAGCTTGAATGTGCAGTGACCGAAGAGGGACATGGGAGCTTTATGTTCCCATTCTCAAGCTGCTTGCAGACAGAGCAAGCAATGGATCTCTCCACCCTCTGCGCCGCGGGATCTCGCTTGAGTATAGGATTTATTGGGGATTAAATGAAGGTATTAAGTCCTTTAACACCAGGGTTTCAAAGACTGTATTAATTTATTGAATACCCTCTTGTTTAGACGAGTGCGAGCTAGGTTGGAATCGCTTGTTCTCCTCAGGGAAACAAGTTTACGTCTCCAATACAAAGTATAGGAGACGGGAGTTTGCAGTAAGCATGTGTAACAACTGAAGCACAAGCGGGGTTTGTGTCTCGGTTGTGATGATTTTTAAGCTTACATCGGGGGGGCGATCTTTACTCATCACTCCAGATGTTAACTTAAGGTCTCGGTTGGAATCTGGCCAAGTGTCAGGGAACACTTCACAGAAATCGTAATAGTTAAAACTTTTACTGTAGAAACAAATTAAAATTTTATGATAAATTTTAAGCCAAGATCAAATATTTAAATATATTATTTAAACTTCTAGTGATGTTGGTCTGTTGCGGCCTCGCAGTTGTAACCCTCTATCCAAAGCTTAAACATACATCTGGAGTGATGTGTCACTCTGTTTGTATACCAGCACTTTGTATAGGGGCTATCTGAGGCTATTGCTCCCCCGACGCAAGAGAAAAGATCACCCAGACATTTCAAGGGGATTACATTCCACAGGCTGATGATTGCCAAGAGGAACATTTCTCCATTTAGCAGGGGATTTCTAAAACTAAAATCGGATAAAGAATGGGATGTTCTGTACCAGGGAGAGCCCTTGTTCTGAATGGAAGGGCCAAAAATCCACCTGGTTCATGTAAAAAAATCACATTATACTAAAGAAATGATCCTGAGACGTGAAACCTTTCCTTTCATCTGGGACGTAACCGAGCCTTTACTAGAAAATTATCTTATTTATGGAGTAAAGAGTTTAAGATCCTTTGAACGTCTCTTTAATTCAATGTAACTGTCTTGTTTGTAGCAGAAAAGCTGCAGTTTTGTGGCAACGCATAAAACAGACGTGTCACTGGGGAGGACATACATTAGCAAAGATAAAATAGTTTTTTTTTTTTAGATATGTAGTAATATGTAATTTAAACGTGTTTTAAAGATGATCTTCATGTAGTTTATTTCAAACCTTTTTAGAAGAATATTGTTTTTGTTCTAAGCATCCACTTGCTGAAGCGTTAGAGCTGTCATTAAGTCGTCATAGTCTGTTTCAAATAACGGAAGGGTGTAGCTTTAATACGAGAGATGTATGCTGTGCAAGCCTTTCGGTTGGGTCAGAGTCATGGGAGACGGTGTACAGCAGTTGGCGTGTTATTAGTATGTACATTTCAAAGATTCCTCAATTCTTCCAATTTTTGTGGATATGTACGTGTTTTGTTTTACTCGGACACAAATTCTGAGAACAAATCACCCATTGACGAGCAAAAAACCAAAATCATGGAATCTCCTTGTTTTAACTTATTCTCTCTTTTTGATTCTTCAATGTCGCGACCTTTAACAAATCTAATGCGTGACATTGCTTTCCTGAGCTGCACCAGTGGTATAACTACAGGAGTCTCTTCTGCAACCGGACCTGTACCTCCTAAGGGGGCCTGCTCGAGCCGATACTCTGACCTCCTTCGCAGTATGTCCCAAGACACAGGCAGCTCTAGGCGACCTCAAATGGTTTGACTAGCAGGGTCGGGGCTAGCGGCCGTAGATCCACCTTCCCATAGTGTAGGTATTGTGTATATATAGTATGTGTAAGTACTGTATATAACTATGTACATATGAGTATATGTGGTTATCCATTATATGGGTATACACGTGTTATGCTTAGTGTGTGCAGGATCACAACCACTTCCATGATCAGACCCCTTCATGATGGGGGGGCTGGAACAAAAACAAACTTGGACCCAGGCCCTAGTGAGGTTTAGTTACGCTCCTGAGCTGCACTTCACTTGTAGGTTGCTTTGCTTTCACTCATCTATGCGGTACATGCTAAACCAACCGGGTAGGGTTTAAGTCTTAAAATGTTGCTGGTCGTCCATGATTTGAATTCCACCGTCTCGTCTTGGCTTTGACAACTTCTGAGGGAAATGATCTTACTGTAGAATGAGCCCCCTGGCAAACTAGTCCTATAATGGAGGGTGTGCATGGAGCTGCAAAAGGCTGTGGTTGTCCATTTGTTGAAGGTAACATTCTGTGCTGGTTGTCGACCCAGTGATCGTATAGAGCCCCAGACCAACTCACATCTTCATCCATGTTTGGCAGTTGGAACAGAATAAGGAACCAATGTGCAACCTCAGCAACTGCTTTCATTTCTGAAACTTGACGTTTTGTCTTCACAATTGCTTTACAACTTTGTCAATCTGTGTTAACCTGTGAAATGGAAGCTGCTGACTTGTTTTCTGATTCTTTTGTGACTATAGTTCCCTTCAGTTTTCTCCAGTTTCCCAATGAGACAGGACAGTGGTTCCCAATCCTTTTCCTCAAGTCCCCCTAACGGGTCAGGTTTGCAGATATATGAAGCACAGCACAGGTGATATGATTTGCTGCTCAGTGATTGCAGGACTCAGTCTGTATTTCCTCATGGAATCCTTACAATCTGGCCCAGGGTTGGGACCCAATAACATAGGAAACTACTAAATGCCATCTTGGCTCACCCCCTCCCAATTTTTCTAAAGCCGTCTAACCATCAACACCCAAAGGGAGGCAGGTACATCTAGACAAAGACCCTATCCCAATGTTATATATAGTATGAAAAAATATTGGGGGCCCTAACGCTAGCACTCACATAGGTGATAGTGAGCGGGAGGTGATCTGGCCGTAATGCTAACGGGTTAAAAAAATCCATTAGTGCAATGGTATTAGTGCTTTTCAGCACGAGCTTACTGTACTTTGCCCTGTGTTAAGTCTAGGGAGTGCAAAGAGTAAGCAAGGAGTAATTAGTGTTAGGATCACAAAGTCTTGGCTGCAGCGGGACGTAATTAGTGTTAGCTGAAAAATTAACCATAGCTCTATGCTTGTGCTAACTGGTTCCGCTTGTGCTAACTGGTTCCTCTTCTGCAGAATCCGTTAGCAGCAGCTGGAACCCCCCAAAAATCAGATGGTCACCTCCTTCCACGGCAAGAACTGCGGCCCGATCCGCCACTTCTGGCTGATAGAAACAGAGTGAGACTAGGGAAAAAAGTTCCCAGTCTCCCTCTGCGAATCACTTCGCGTGAGAGGCGAGATCCTACAGGTCACGTGACTTGGCAGCAGACGCCTCCATGGAGACATATGGACTCCAGGAGGGGATGCTCATGGCGGCGCGTTATGCATTATTCTTCACATGGTATATATTAGGAAAAGAAAGCACCACTAGAATATTATAACAAATTTTTAATAAATTAAATGTCCTCTGTTTTACTGTTAAGAAGAGTATAAACTGATGAGTCGAGTGACCTGGTTCCTTTAACAGTGAAGTAAAATGAAATGACTCATTTCAGAAATTCAAGATTTTTTTTCTGTCTATTTACATATTTTAACGTATATTCCATAGCTACCTCCTTCTCCTCCCTTGGCTATAGAAGCTGGTGGGGTAGTGGGAAAATTATGATGTAGCTGTATTTTTCTTGAGATCCCTAGAGCACAAAGTTCACTGAGCACAGGTAATCTGGGTATTGTCCTTCAGACAGTAAAGTGGTTGGACCTACATGTTGATTTACACTTCTAGACACTCAATCTGCATACCGCTTCTTCAGGCTGAAGACGTAAATATTCAAATGTTCGCTCAGTTGCTTCCCCTGGAGAGAAAAACACAAGTCACAAAAAATTCCATGAAACATTTTAATTAAAAAAAATCATACAGGGTTATTCAGAGAGTGGTGAAAAGCAGGAGAATTTCAGTCAAAGTCTAGGTCAAAATAGCCGATTTGGAAAGTGAGATGAAAGGGAGAATTTTTCTGGTTTGGCTATTTTGACCTAGAATTTTTCATTCTCCAGTCATTCTCCTGCTTTTCACACTCTCTGAATAACCCTGATAGTTTGTGAAGGATTTGTATGGTATTAATGGATTTGTTATAATGAAATGCACACACCTAAAACCCTATACAGCTTACAAAGCGTTCTTTTCATCAGTTATTTATATATGTATAGGATTTTTTTTTTTATTTTGTAGATGCGGCTTTTTTATTTTTCAAATATTTCTGGTGATTTTACTCACCTTTTTTTGCACGTCTCGTGCAGGCAGCTCTTCCTATTCAGCTCAGGGAATTCCGAATCAAGAAGTCCCTGAAACTTTCCTATGCAACTCCTGTAGTTTATGAGCTGCAAATTGCGCACCGCTATGAACGCAAGTCGCACAGCACCTGCGCTGAACAATGGATTGGAGCTACAGCGCATCCGCAGATCTGACCTATCCGCTGCCTCTCTTAGAATTAATGATTACTGATACCCTGCATGTCTTAACCCTCCAATGCCAGTTGTACATAATTAGTAGAGTTGGTGCAATTCTCTCTGATCGCTGTGTCTATCTCGCATAACAATAACTGGAGATCCTGCATGATATATGTAATAATATAGCAGCTGTGGCAGCGTCTGATACAGAGTGTGCCAGTGACTGAGTTGCGTCCGGTCACTTATGTGACGACTGATAACACATTTACTATTAAAAGATATGCGCCGCCGATTCCCTACAAGAATGCGAGCATTAGCTGGATACACGTTAACTTGTTTTAGTTGCATGTGTTCAGGTTGTCGGGAAGCTGCAATCAACATGTGTTAGAACTATATGGCTGTGATGCTTTTGCAACCTAAGAGCTGAGCGTCCTTTGACACAGAATTCCCGTACATCTGCGGCTTTTGAGGCAGATCTTTTATTTGTAACTTTATACGATGTGCCGTTAATTCTGTATACATGTGGGGGGGGGGCCATTGTAGGATGATCTGCACCTCTCCTTGTTACGCTAGAAATGATGGCACATGCTGAGCAGGGCTGGTGTTACAGATATTACATAACTGGTTATGTAGGACACGCTGAATTATAAATGTGAAAACCTTTCCGGAAACATTAATGAACTGCTTCGGCAAAATCAGCAAAGTGTTACAATGGATATCAATAACCTTGCATTCATGTTACTCTGATCCGTAATGACACCATAGCTACGCACCACACAAACGCCGTAGTGTATATGTGCTGCAGTGGCACAAAGTGTGAAGATGATGAAGGTCATTTCCTCCATGGATCCGAGCAGTCCTGACACAGCAGCGCCCACTGCCAGCAAGAGAGGGAATAGCATCCAGTGTAGGACTTCACATCTTGTGTTTGTCATCTGGGATATAATCACTCTACACTGAAAGAAGCAAATTACTGTTAAAAAAGGCTTGATCCACCACCTTATCCAAAAAAAAACAATATGGTTTTCCAAACTTAGTCCCTATTAGTTTGCTGCTTAGACATATCCAATAAACCGACCCGCTGTGCATCATTTCAGTCTACTACATGGTACCATCTCCAAATTCTTTGAGACCTCAACCCCTTCCTGGTAATCCCTGCTTTTATTTATTTATAAAGGATTTTACCTGCAATTTTCTGAAGTTCTTTTGTCTGATTTAATGGTGTGATCAGATGGTGTGATCGGATGGGGTGATGACGGGGAGTTTATTAGAAGACAACCCGCTGATTGCGAGACATGTACTCTATTACAATCTCGTCTACCTACTACTTGTTTTCTCAATTTAGCTTTTGTTTCTGCTGTGACCTCACTGGAGGACGTCTGCATGTGCTAATATAGTGCGAGGTGCAATAAAGGCCTAATTCATGGTTTTAAATGATGAATACTGGTTGGGAAATTTCACACTGTATGTATCGGGCTCTATTAACTACTTCGCGCAAACGTTGACGCGTGCGCAAAACCGCATTAACGCGAGGGGGAAAACCCTGTGCGCAGAACGTCATATTACAATGTCCGCGCAAAAAGTGCGCGCATACGTCTAACACGGGTGAACTTGCGCCAACCCTTTGCGAGCGTAATGTACGTTGCGTGTCCTATACTTAACATTGTGAGTGCAAATGCGTTTGTGCGCTGGTACGCGGATGGTATTACAATCTATGTGCAAATTTTAACGCACAGCGTTTGCGCGCATAATTCTAGCGTCTTTGAAAAGCTGCTGGTAATGGCAAATCTGAACGTCCTGGCCGAAACCAAATACACCATCACAAAAAAAAATACAGCAACGTATAGTTACACATTCTACACATACCCAAACAATAAAATTGAGAAGTTGTGCGTGTTTTTATTATTGATGCAGCATATATGCTCAGATTGATTTTGACAGGCGCAAAAACTGAACGGGAGACAATTGTGGTTCTTAATTCTGATTGGCTGAATCGCGTGAAAACACAGTCCGCACACTGATTTCTGCACGCAGCGTTAATGCGCGCACATTTTTGCGCCTCTTTTTTACGTGAGTTATTTTTTGACGGATGGAAAAATGCGCTCGGATTTTAAGAACGTGTGAAAGATAACGGTGGTAACGTTTAACACTGCGCGCAAAAAAAATATTTTGCGCAATGAATTGAATAGAGCCCGTCCTGTTTCATTACCAGAGAACGACAAATGACTGGCAATGTATTGTGTAATCCATTCCTTAACGACTAATGCCCATTGCTGCTGGATACTAGTCTAAAAATGTACAGCCCATTAGCATGTAAAAAAACATCAAGGAAGCATGGCAGGTATGGCTGCAACTAATGATTATTTACATAATTGATTGTTGAATCGAAAAAATATACTCGAATTGCATATTTTTCGCACACAAGGTACACGAGCACCTGGTCACAGTGCGCAGCTTAAGCCCATGTCTTCTTTCTCCCCCCGCGAACGCTGCTACGAGCGCTCAAGACATGATGATGTCAGCACAAAATCTGGTTGAGAAGGGGAGTTCCACGCAGCCTGACAACTTTAGCTTATTAGCGTGTCCCTTTTTACAATAATTTCATGAACAAACTGAGTAGGAGGAGGGTCTGGAGGTGGAAGAGAGTTTGGGCAAGCGACTTGACCCAGGTGTAAGAGGGAACGGGTTTGGTCAAAAGACAAGACCTGAGTGTGGGAGGGAGTTTGTGGGAAGGGACCAAAGGGAGAGGATGGCAGCTCCAGATCAAAGAGGGGGTGACAGGCAGGTTGAGGTGGTGGCACAGGATGAAGCAGAATCTGAGGTTATAACATTTAACTCTGACTCTAATCAATTTGTATACAGCACACACGGTTTAATCAACAGCCGATTAATCGATAATGAGAATAGTTGTCAACTATTCTCATTATCGATTAGTTGTTTCAGCCCTAATGGCAGGGCCTGTGCCTCTGGGATTTAGCCATGGTATGTATGGTTAGAATATATAGAACATTTTGCAACATATAGAAACAGGTTTCCCAGTGCTTGTTATTAAAGCGTACCTTTATCCGAGGACACCAGTCCTGTATATATGGATGTTTAATACAATGGTCCTGTGAAAGTGCCTAAATATAATTTATTTAATCTATGCAACAAACTAATAAGTCTAATTGATGGAAAGTATGGCGGCCTTGTATGTATCCGTGTCACCCCTCTGTGTTGGCCAGGCAATAAAAGCACACATTTAATAAAGCTTCATACTTACTGTGAAATTAGAGAATGTTATCCCAACCATCCACAAGAATAACCTTGGCTGTTTCTCCAAGATACCACACGGTGAATATGCAACCCAAACACCCAACAAAACGCAAAGCAGAGACGCGGAAAACAGGGGCAATAGTCCTTCGTACAAAGACGGCTTCAGCAAGGTTTTCTGTTTGTAACCTCTGTTTCAGACAAAATGGAAAATGTATTTTCTTGTAGAGATTATATATATATATATATATATTATATTGGTAATTACAAATAGAACACAAAATCAAACATATACACACACCTGGACTATGATGGGGTCTAGGGCTGTTTTGCTTCTGATGCAAGGTATGTGGGTGTGGATGGGGACTAATTTGGGTTATGAGAATGAAATGGGTCTGACGTGAGATCTGGGATTGTAGAGGGGGTCTTATATGGGGTCTGGGGTTGGATGGGGACTGATCTGACATCTAGGAGTGTTAATGGGTTATGACGTAGGGCCTGATGTGGGGTAGATGACTATTGTGGGATCTGGGAGAAGATGGGGTCTTTGAGGGAGTCTAGCAGCAAAATGGGTTCTGATGTTGAACCTGGGGGAATGGGATCTGAGAGGGGTGGATTTGGCACACTAGGCAGGCCAGCCTTCAGAAATTTTGGGGCCCCTTACTGACCCTCAGAATAGGGCCCCCCCCCCTCTCCCCCAAAGGAAATAAATTTTTAATGTGAATCGTGATCACATTACAGAGTGTTAGTCCCAATATCTTAAAATCACACATATTGTTCGCACAACAGCACATTTAACATAAAAAAGTATCTATCTGGTTCAAATAAGTTAAGACAGTAAAAAATTCAATTTTTTATTAAAAAAATATGAATCAAGATCGGATTACAGAGTGTTGCTCCCAATACCTTTAAAACCACACAAAATGTTTATTCGTGCAAACAATGTAGCATAAAAGTATAATTAAATAATTCCACTGGCAGAGCACCACAGCAACAGAACTCTCAGTAATGTGCAGTGCGTATGAGCATATCAGAGCACCACAGCAACAGAACTCTCAGTAATGTGCAGTGCGTATGAGCATATCAGAGCACCACAGCAACAGAACTCTCAGTAATGTGCAGTGCGTATGAGCATATCAGAGCACCACAGCAACAGAACTCTCAGTAATGTGCAGTGCGTATGAGCATATCAGAGCACCACAGCAACAGAACTCTCAGTAATGTGCAGTGCGTATGAGCATATCAGAGCACCACAGCAATAGACCTCCAACAGTAAAGGCAGGGAGTATGAACGTACACAGGATCCACAGCAATAGACCTCTAACAGTAAAGGCAATGGACCACATTACATACTTGGTGCTAACGTTTACACTCACCTGAGTGAGCATTAACGTTAGCCCAAGTATTTAACGCATATTTCAATCCAAACGCTAATGGGTTAAGTAACCCGTTTGCGTTTGGTATCTTGTGCTTTTCAGCGCGAGGTTACTGTACTTTCGCTCCCTATACTTAACATGGGGAGCGCAAAGTGTTAATCAGCGTTAGGATTACAAAGTCCCAGCGCTGATTAACATTCAGCTCTGGTTAGTGGAAAGTTAACCACAGCCAGAACCTGGTGTTAACGGATTCCGCTTCTGCAGAATCCGTTAACACCATCCAAAAAAATTAAAAAAGTGAGCAGATACTCACCTCCTGTCCCACGGCGAGGACCGCCTCCTCTGGCCGGTGGGAGCAGGTTAAGACTGGGGAAAAAAGTCCCTGCAGTATCCCACTGAGTATCACTGCACTCACCGTCCGGATCTCGCAAGGCGAGATCCAGCTGGTCATGTGACTGCCGGCGTCTGCTTCAATGGAGTCCTATGGACTCCATTGAGAGGATGCGCGCAGCTGCGCTTAATGCTGCCGCGAGCATCCCGGGTGTTAACGCGCAGTAACAATGCAAGCAGCATTTTTTGCGCCTGTATTGTAATCTAGCATTAAAACGCGGGCGCAAGGGTGAAAACTGCGGGCGCAGTTTTTCCTCCCTAGCGCCCACGTTTTAACTCTAGGAATGTAGCGTTACATCCAGAGGGATGGATGGATAGACAGTGGGATGGACGGACTGGTATGGATGGACAGATAGACAGACATGGAGGGATGGATGGACAGATAGACAGACAGGGATGATGGAGGGATGGATGGACAGATAGACAGACAGGGATGGATGGAGGGATGGATGGACAGATAGACAGACAGGGATGGAAGGAGGGATGGATGGACAGATAGACAGGGATGGATGGACAGTGGGATGGATGGATGGATTGACTGACCTCTCCCCAGCCCCCTGTGTTCTCTCTATCACCCCCCCCCCAGCCCACAGTGTACATTCTGTCACCTCTCTAGCCCCCTCTTCTACCCTTCCCAGTGCAGCATCTGTTACCTGCCTCTGTCCAGATCCAGCATGTGCAGGGTGTCAGGGCAGCTGCTCCTCAGCCTGGCTTCTCTCCTTCTCCCATCCACAGGCACGTGCTTGAGGTGGTGCTGTGTGAGGAAGGGGCAGGGCAGGCACTGTGCAGACTCCAGAGCCAGGGGAAGCAAGGGGCAGCCATGATGGTGGAAGGGCTGCTCCCCCTCCTCTCCCAGACCCACGGCTGTCACATGGAGAGGCGGGGCTTGTGCCGGCCGGGGGCGGAGTTTCTCAGCACAGCTTTGATCTCTCCCCACAGAGACACAGCGCTGGATGAGCACACAGAGGCAGGATGATACAAAGGCTGGCCCTGAGTGGTGTCACCCTCCAAGAGGGTGTCACCCAGTGTGGGCCTGGGGCCCCCTCCCCACGTGACTCGGCGGCCATCTTGCTGCTCACAGGGCAGCCAGGCCCAAGTAGGCCGCAGTACCTCCTCCAGAGGCCTGTGGCCTAAAGTAATCAAAGCTACCGATGGCGGGCCCCCCCAGTCGGCCGGGCCCCTTACTGCAGCATGGGCTGTAATGCCCTGATGGCGGCCCTGACACTAGGCCTTGATATGGGCCCGAGGGGGGGAGTAGATATGGTCTGATGTGGACTCTGTGGGTGATTGGGTTCTGTTGTGAGATCTGCAGCCCTAATATTAGTCAAAATAGGTGATGTCAGAGTGGCATCTGGCAGGAAACCTGGTGAGACCAATGTAGTGAGGCTGAAAGCCCAAAGAGGAGGAGATACCCCTGACTGAAAGCAGACAGGCAGATATAGACACAGGCAGAAGGTGAAGACACCACTCAGTTAGGCAGGGATAACCAATACGGACGCTGCACAGCCTTGTTAAGCCATGTTAAGGAGCGACCCGGCACTAAACTAGAAAACCCTAATCTCAGAGGCCGGTCCTTGGAGTGGCCAGATCTTAATGAAATAAAGAAAAGCACAGGCAAAATGGGAAAAACGGGACTAGATGCAGTAGCAAGAACTCCTTTGAACGTGCGGTAATCAGAACATGAGCAGTGTCAATAAGGGAGCAGGTTCGGTTACACTTAAAGACAATTTTATGCACAGTATCAAAAGGGTTAAGGCCGAAAAAGGAAAACCGAACGAAACAGACTGAAGAGAAATTTGTAATTAATCAGAGGATAAGTCAAGGATGGGGAACAAGAAGGAACAAAAGATAAAGGGAGCAGAGAACCAAATAAACAAGAGTGGAGAGCAAACAGCAGGACTAACAGAGAAACGCACTGCACGAGACTGAATGGCAGCGCACTGCACGAGACTGAATGGCAGCGCACTGCACGAGACTGAATGGCAGCGCACTGCACGAGACTGAATGGCAGCGCACTGCACGAGACTGAATGGCAGCGCACTGCACGAGACTGAATGGCAGCGCATTGCACGAGACTGAATGGCAGAGCACTGCCTATTGGGAGCCACACCTTTACACAGCTTGCTGAGCAACAAGCTTTTGGGTTGATGGCTGTAAAAGAAACCCGGACTGGATGAAGAAAGGGCAAGGGAAGACTAAGAGCCGGGCTGGATCAGGTCAACCAACAGATAAGCTGTGCCTTCTGTGGGTTCCAGAGCTGGAAGCGTGACCGGTGGTAGCCAAAGTCTCACTTCTACAGGGGACTTGTTTGTGTAACGCAAAGGCTTATACACATGTTCATACTAACTTTCCACACAAATACACTCCTCTATTCACATATCCTTGTTGACCAAGAGAACATAGGAGTCACTCAGTGATTATAATCTATTGGGATAATTCTTGTCTTTTCGCTCTTCAATCGGAGCTGCATACATGAGCGTCGCTGAAAGCCTCGCTAGCTCTAGAGCTGCCTATTAGTCTATAGTTTCCACTCTCTCGTCCTACAAGTGTGAGGTGTGATTTTGGTTCCTGTGTGCATCTACTATCCCAGATATTCATCCTGTTAAAACCCAGGACATACTTGAAGACGAGAGAAATCTCAATGTATCCTTCCTGGTAAAATACTTTATAAATAACTATTCATCCAGGGCATTGCGCAATTTCTACAACAATTCCAAGCTCTGTTGTGTTGGAAGATTTTCCGTTATATAACCTGGCTTTTGTTTGACTTTGTGGGTTAAAGTTAGGAGCCTGGTGTCCATAAATCACTTATTCCTGTGGAATTTGTTGTCTATTCTCTCTACTCATGGAGATTATTAGAATTGTGACTGTGTGTGCTCTCCAGTGTTTGTGTCCTGTATTTGGGTATTGCCCTCCACATACTGGCTACATTCAGTATTACAAAGTCAGTTGGTGATGCCTCGCTTTGATCAGGAATAAGGTAAATCTATTTCCCAGAATTATTTTTCATGTGTATAACCATCCTTTCAGTAAGGGTTTGCTGGTCAGAGAAGGGACTGCCCAGCCCGGTCATTACTAAAGATGTTTTCTTGTGTCCTGTCCTTTCTGCTGTGACGCTGAGAACCATCAGGCCATCAGTCAGTCAGTGCTGCCATGATTATAACGAGGAAAAGAACATTTAAGTATGAATAAATTGTATTTTGTTGATTTTTTTTTTTTCTTTTGAAGTGGAGAGAGTTAATTAAAGAGACATACATGCATTATGCCAAAGTTCAATAACAAGGCAATATATAGACTTACTGAAAAATGTTGTTCATGGTCTGGGGAATTGAAATGAACAAGCTGCACCCTATAAAGATAGGAATAAGAGTAGGAAAATTACCAAAAGTCTTATTTTACATTGCTTATATTTATCTTGAGTATGTCCGCATACTAACAGCATTGTTTGGGTTTTATTGAATAAATGTTTTTAGTCTTCTGATAGTCCTAGAGATTTGGCTTTACAGAGGTTCTGCTGGAGAAACAACCTTCAGGTGATTAAAAGGTAGGAGCCCCCTGTGCAGACCCTCGGACAATGGGCCTTTTTATATTAGTAATTTGTATCACTTTGATCTACGCTATATTTATTTCTGATTTTATTTGAGGATAAAAAGAATGAAAAGCGGAAGGTGTTTCTGGAAGTAGAAAATCTAGAATCCCTATTTGGAGCAGGCTGAGGACGGGAGGCAAATCGTCATTATGCTGGATTGATAGAGGCATATCGGCTCCGATTTTCTGAGAGACACCGTTTTATTCTCTATAAATATGAAGAACTATATTACAGAGCTGCACTATATAGTTTTCTTGTCTTATTTGATCGTAGTTTGTAGATCCGTGTGAAATACTTTTTAAATAAATTCCAAGATGTTTTGGGTATATTGTTTTTTTTGTTTTGTTTTTTTTACATGTGATCCTGCACTAATGTGTATTTTTGTATCGTATCGATTTGTGTTAATAGGTGTAAAGTATCAGTTTACGGAGCAACGGCAGGTGCTGATTGTCCTTTTTGAGATGATATCACCATGCAGGTTGTGTGATTGCTCAGTGAACACAAACACTCTATACGCGCTTATGATATTGCAGGTTCTTGAAATGTAAAGACGTAAAATAAGAAAATAAAAATGTGGTGTTTTAGAGAGAATAAGCTATTAGGTTTTTCTTTTTTTATTAAATAAGGTAACGTGTAGGAAAATACAATATTGAAACACTTTGTCATGTGGGGGGGTCATACATCACTTACCTACTACAAATGATATCAATATATGATTCATGTGGAAATTAAACAGGAATGGTTTCTCAAAACCATCTACTCCAACAGCAGCTGTCAAAATGTACACCACTGTCATGGACTGAAAATGAAAGAAAAAATAATAATGTGCATTAAAGAAATGTATTTATTAAATGCAGTTTTCAATCGGAGATGTCTGTAGCTAATCATCAAAAACTTTAACCCTGCACTTTCATTGGGCTCTGTGCTATTCCAGTAACAGGGAGCTGTTAAATTAAAAAAAAATATATCACCATATCCCTTACTAGCTCCCTGTTTCCAGGTCTACTCCGATCCAGCCACTGTATTAGCAGCATGAGTTGTAATGATTGGGAGCCACCAACAGATACTGACAGCGGCACTGACCCTGGTGTTGCTCCTGGACTCCATAAGCATAGTCTTGCCATGACCTCATGGTGGCAGCGTGAGGACAAAAGAACACTAGGAACTTTTTGTTCTCCGCGCCGCTACGTTTGTAGAAAGGAAGCATTGGATCCAGCACTGGTATAATCCCAAAATTATATTTATTGGAACGGATGGATCAGCAACATTTCAGATTCAACCGGATTTTTGTGAAGCTTGACATTTGTCAAGCCTGACGGAGGTTGGCATTATTGATCTGTTACAATTAGTCTGACTTTGGAATTACACCCATGCCAGACTGTGCTTTCTCCTTCGAATAACCCAAACATCACATGTAGAAAGTTAATATTAGAATAGTAGTAGAATAATAGTAGAAAGAGAACTAGGATCCCACTTCTCACACCAGTTCTAACTGTATGAATTGTATGCCCTCTTTACATGTTAACGTCAAATCTTAACTTGTGTCTGCCCAGTTGTTGAAAGACAAATCCAAACAATACCTTGGGTACTATCAGCTGCCCTGAGCTAAAATTGGGATGCTAAGGGGAAAAATTAGCGTTCGTTAACTTCCTCTTAGCATCCCGGTTTCCCCAGCAGATCGCAGGGCAGGCGCTGAGTCCAGCAGTCTGCCCCTTAGCGATCGCTAAGCTTGCGGATGCTGCGGGCAGCGCTACTGCTCTGTCCCTGTTATTGCCTCCGTGGCGTCCATAGGACGTCATGGAGGATCGTGCTGCTGGGTCACATGAGCGGCAGGATCTCGCCTCTCGTGAGATCCTGCTGGTCGGCGGAGTGATTGTAGAGTGAGACAGGGGACTTTCTGCCCCCAGTCTCCCTCTGCTCCCAGCAGCCAGAAGCAGCAGATTGGGCTGCTGTTCTCGCCACGGGTTGAGAGCGGAGTATTTTTTTTGGGGGGGGGGTTGAGCTGCAAGCAACAAATTCTGCGGCAGCAGAATCTGTTACCTACACCACTGAGCTGGTGTTTAACTTTTCCAGTTAGGACCAAGTGATCCTAAGAACTGGCGCTAACGCTAGTTACTCTGTGTTTGCACTTTGCACTCCCCACGTTAGGTATAGGGAGCGGAAAGTACAGTAAACTCGTGCTACGTATCACAAATTAACGAGCGCTAACAGGTTTTTTTAACCCATTAGCAATTCGAAGGTGATCTGGCCTCAGGGCTAACGCTGACTCTAGTGTTAGCTCGCAGGAGGTGATAGAGCCCCTAGTGTGAGAAATAAATGAATGTGGGGTTTCCAGTAATAAACGATGCAATAGGGTCACTTGAAAGGAAATTACACTAAAATTAGACTTAAAAAAGAGACTACTCACCACCTGACTGATATCATATGTCCAGGGAAGAAACAGTACCCCGGTATTGTATTTCTCCCAATGTGAGAGCATAAATGTAAATAAAACGATACAAGTCACTGCATACATTGTCTTCACTGATAGCTCCGAATCTCTTGATCCACAGCCAAAGATTGAGAATATCGATAATGGAAAAATAGACGCAGTCCAGCTGTCGAGACCATGGTCGAATAATTCTCCCAAAGGGCTGCTGGATTGAGTTCTCCTGGCATGTTTACCATCAATTGAGTCTGCAAATAAATAAATGATGTTACTTGTCAGCGGCAGAGTATCTTGAAAAAAATTTGGCCCCTATTACAATCCTCGCGCAGCGCATTTGCATGCGCGCAAATGCGCTTTTGCACGAGGACAAAACCATTTGCGCATAACGTCATATTACGACGTTGGCGCAAACGATGCGCGTTATCGTCTACCGCGATTGACCCTGCGCGAACCCAGTGCGAGCGCAAATTCCTGCGCGCATCCTATACTTAACATTGTGAACGCGGTCAAGCAGATGGTATTACGATCTTCGCGTAACGTCGTACGAACGACGTTTGCGCGAAGTATCGTAACGTCTTTGAAAACCTGGTGTTAACTTACAATCTGATCGCTCTGGCCGAAACTAAATGAACCTGCACAAAAAAAAATACAACACAGTACAGTTACACATTCTACACATACCCAAACAATAAAATTAATAAATGGTTTAATTTTTTTTTTGTTGCAGCACATATACGCAGATTGACTTTGACAGGCGCAACAACCGAAACGTAGAAAATGGTGGTTCTTAATTCTGATTGGCTGAATCCCGTGAAAAAGCAGTCTGCCCACCGATTCCTGCACGCAACAGTCATTTGCGCCCGGCTTTGAGAGCGTCGGATTTGCACATGACAAAACTTGAAGGCTGAAAAAATGCGCTCAGATCATAATACCGCATAAATATTCGTGCGATAACGCATTTTGCAGTGCGCAAAAAAAATTGCGCTGCGCAAGCGCATTTGCGCGAAGAATGTAAAAGGGGCCTTCATGTTTTATTGCCAATTACAATAGGTTTACACATGGGTGAAAGGTATCAACCTTACATAAGTACAGAATATCTGTGTGTGGATATTGGGAAATCCATCATTATTACATCACTCAGTACAGCGATAAAAATACTCCTTTATCTTTTATATCTTTTTCTTAAATACAGGATCAGGTTTTGCTTTTGAGTACATTTCACTGGTAAGTCATTGATTGGAAGTGTTCAGTTTAACCCTATGAAACAATGGAAATCTCCGAAGCCATTACTCCTAGAAAAGAAGCTACCCTTCAAGTCTAATAATGAGCTTTCGTACACCAAAAACTTCAGTTAATCCAGAGACAGAAGCCAAAAGTAAAAAAGTATTTGCCCAGCAATTTGAGTTTGTGCTTTGATAAAACAATGAACATGTTACTGTAACTTCTCAATAGCAACTGATTGAAAAAGGCTGCTGAAAATACAATGCAAATTCAAAGCCAATCAAAACCTGACTTACCCGGCTTCTATGAATAGACAATAACATTCTATAGATACAAAGAAGGAGGAAATACATTGGAACAGAAGCTTTCTGAAATTACACATGGATCGAGTGCACAAAAGATCAGTCCCTCCTGCTCACTCAGTGGAAAGGATCATAACGGTTAATCGCGGTGGAAGCTTCAATCCTTTATTAATACCATCCACCAATTTGTTTTCTACTGGTGTAGTATTATAGGAGATGAAGAAAAGAGGAGGAAGTTTGACTTAAAAGAGACACTACCACATATAATGTAACTAGATTACTTGTGCATTATAAATAAAAAACACCTTAATACCAACAACATGTTTTTTATTTCTTCCTTGTTTAAAGTAACCGCATGTAAAAAGGATAAATAAAGTTAGGTTTCTTATCTCCTGTTTCCATTTTGAGGATTTTTCCCATGATGCAGCATTTACCAAAAGTTTTACTTTGCTGCTGTGGTTTATCTTCTGCAGGATTTAACAGTTGAATTTTAGACAAGGCTGCAGAGGGTCTATTGTTTTGCCTCTGCTACCTGAGGTAAGAGCTGGCTTTTGAATGAGATAAGACAGGGAGCTTAAAGACTTCTAATCTAACCCTTTTTGATGTCCTTTGAATACAGCCCACACAACACAATGGTTTGAGTCTGTGACCGACCCATTTACTCCATTCTATGAGAAAAGCCACACAGTGAGGAGCAAGTGCTGTAAAGATATTGTGTGTGGGGGGGGGGGTCAGTTTACAAGATCACACAATAGATGCACCCAGTGACACATATACAGGTCTATTCAAAGAAGGTGAAACTCAGGAGAATGACTGGAGAAGTGAAAATTCGAGCAGGGGTATTCAGAGAGAGGTGAAAACCTTGAGAATGACCGGAGAAGTGAAAATTCTAGGTCAAAATAGCCAAACTAGAAAATTTCTCCCATTTATCTCACTTTCCAAATCGGCAGTTTGGTCTAGATTGTTCTCTTCTCCTGCCAATTCTCAAGGTTTTCACCTCTCTCTGAATTACCCTGATAAATAAAAAGAAAATATTTTACCCTATTTTTTTTTTGTTTTGAAACTTAATTTTGAAAAATTGTCAGCAAATTGCAGAAATAAATGACCTCGCAGGGCCAATCAACAACATAGATAAGCTCATCAGTACAGTTATCATACTATCAAAATAACAGAAAAAAACATCAGCAGGAAGTATCAGCCCATCAAAAGCATGAACAGTCCCCCATAAAATCAAAGACAAAGGGAGCAAAATGACCATCTCGTTCCGATTAGGGCAAATAACACAAAAGGGCGTCAGGAGGAGGAGACAAAAAAAGATCGGGGGAGAACCCCCTCACTCCGAAGAGAGGTGAGCATCCCAACATAGGAAATGTGGTATTCTACCACTAGGGGGCCCGGCTGATATGTGGAAACGTGACAGTCACTAAGTCAGCATTCTGGTGCAAGTGGGCTTCAGCGAGCTCAGGCACCTGAGCACCAGTAGCAGCAAACTGAGTCATCAGGGCAGACATAACCTCTGTCACACCTCTCAGGTCTGCCATTGTAGACTCTTTTTACAGAAGAATAATGGGGTTACCATTCATCACTGTTAACTGCTATTTGCAACAACTTTGCCTGCAGGTGTTGAGTATTACTTTTTTAAATACCTGAGGTTCAGTGGAGTTGGAACAACTGTGGCTTTTACCATTATTTGCAACTATGTTGAACTTCTGAATCACTGTCTTTCCATAAACAACAGTGCTCAGTGAATAACCCCTTTAGTGGAAAAAGTGCCTGTCTCACTCTGAAAACACATCACATGTCAAATCAATCATATCATTTCATGTTGATACTCAGCTTTGTAGGTAAAGTCCTGAAGGTAATTCAGAACTATGTAAAGTTGGAGATTTCTTTACATCTCTGCTAATGTAGACTCTGCTTTGCAAATCATATTGTGAATACATTAATTATTAGTGCAATTAACAACAAACATTCTATCAAACCTAAATACCATTATGTAACCTTAGCACACTCCATACCTAATGCATAAGCCAAAAAGGTTCCAAGCGCTGTAGAGATCCAGACCCAGTTGGGAATATGTTGATTGCCATAACCTGTAAAAATGTTGAATCATAATTCATACCATGATAGACTGACAATCGTATGGATATTTTTTGCATAGACTACAACCAAATATACGTTGCAAAGTATTAAACATGTTGCCCCATTGCCAGCTATTGGATTGGCTGAAGGTTTGCACAAGGGTCCAACCTCCCCTGGTGACATGGCAGCTGCAGCTTCAATGAAAGCAACTTCTTGTCAGATCCGGAGGAAGCCCAGCACTGGATGAAACGTGAGTAGTATACTCCCTCTAGGGCTAAAACTAGAGAGGAGGGCGTGGGAAGGGTCAGGAGGGCTTTGATTTTAACCCCCTTTTCCCACTGCTCCTGTTTTAACCCTAGAGTATTTCTTTACAGTAGTGTTTTTTTTTGTGTTAATTAGATAATTAAAAAGATCCAGAATTTAATTTAGTCCTTTTGGATTAATTGTAAGATACGTTTAGTTTCTGGAGCTATTATTTTTTTGTTGTTGTCAGATGCGTGATCTTTGCCTTTTATCCTTAATCCATTGGAATGCCTAGAATGGCCTGACATAAAATATATACCAGGAATTATTGTTACAATGTATTATTGTTCTTCACTCCCGAGATCGAGATAACGCAGGTCTTCAAAGGCACCATCAGATGCTCGATATCGAACTATGCAGCTGAGCAGAGCAAAAGCAAATTGAATTCAATTGTTGGAAAAGAATGTTATTTGCTTTTGGGCTCCAGAAGGTGCCCCAAGGTTGTAGCCTAGTGGGCATAATGCCCAAGGTGCTAAAACTGTTTAAAATCAGCTAAAGAATGCCCTTATATCTCAGGCTTTCTCCAGCTGATGCATGGTGCCTTGACCTGCAGTTCTACCTGCAGTAAAGCCATTTGGCCAGTAGATGGCGACATCCGCTTGCCAAATAGGTTATTACCCTAAGAAATACATTGGGAATATTCCCAAATATTTGTAACTGTATAACTAAAAGGATTTTTTTTAAAACCAAAACTGAGGTGTTTTTTTTTTTAATTTTGAAAAAGCACTTGGTAGTGAAGAGGTTTAAGTCTAGTTTTATGGCTGTAAAAGTGCAGGGTGTATGTGCATAATAAGTGTATTTTCTTGGTAACTTCTTTAGTTCCCAGTCTCATACATTACATTTTGAACCTGAAGCTCCTGATCTCTAAGTATATTTAGTCTGCTAAGAGCTGTATTATTTTTAAGAAATATAGAATTTTATAGAATTCTTGGCTTTGGAGATATTTTAAGCCAGGGATCACTTATCAGCTTCACTACAAAGTGCTTTCCTTTGGGAAAAAAATCATATCATTTATTCAAATGTAGGATGAGAAATTAAGAATTAAACAAAGTAAAATAGAAATTTTGCACAGAAATTGTTTTTCTGAACTTTTCTGAATTCTTTTTAATTTTTCCGAAAAGTTTTATAAAAATACACTGAACACATTAGAAAAAGGAAAAAGATATATAGCTTGACAGAAATCGATAACATCTCATACCTAATGAAAAGGTTAATGGATTTATGTGTATCAATCCATCTGGAGTTTAATTGAAGAATAAGGATTATCCTTTGATTGGTACGAAGGGGGGGAGGAGAAATGGAAATGAAGAAAAAAGGGAGGCAGGAAGGAAGGTAGGTAGAGGGAAGGATAATGGGAAGGAGGGAGGAGGAGTCCATCTCTCCTTTGCCAACCAGCCGTGTCCAACCCAGCCAACCCAGAGCTGTGGATGGTTCTGAACGTAAAATAATGTAAACTTGCTCATTTTAACATTTCCATGTACTCATTTATCCTTTACAGAAAAATAGATGGAATGAAAGATTCTGAAATCTAGATGGTGTCCTTTATCTTATATACTGTCACCTTTGTGTCAAATACAGGAAATTTGATAAACATAGATAATAACAAAGGTGAGATCTCCTGCTTATGGGGGTTTGTAGTGATAATGAGATTATTAGCAATGCAGCTTCCAAAAATACCAACAGAATGTAAAAATAATATCTGTATGTGACATCATGCCTGTATATGGAAATTACAGTAACACCTTTATGTGTACTGTATAGAGACATTCAGTCATTTTAACCCCCTGAATCTTATCCCTGTACATTACAGTGACCCTAGAGCTGTCCCTATATTCTGCGCACGCTCTCTCTCGCTGCATAAAAAGTATCTTTCCTCAGTGAAGGCCGGGTGGTGCTGCTGTTTGCAAATTTTTTACAGTAATACAGAAGGGAAGTAAGGACAGAAGGGAATTTTCACAGTGAATTTTCTTTCTCCACAGGGGCACACTAATCCTGCCTTATTAAATCCCCTTTTTCATATCATTATATGTTAATGACTGCTTTTCAATGTATGAGAATGGGCAGACTAGATGGGCCGAAAGGTTCTTATCTGCCGACATTTTTCTATGTTTCTATGAGAATGCAAAATCGAGTTGACTCTTTCACTACCAAAGTCAAGTTAATAGTATATTCCAATGTCTTTCTATTATTTATTGACTATTTTTTTAGATTTCTTGTTAAACCTTGTAATAAGAACTGCCCATTATGATGTATTTTTCTCTACCTGGGCATATGTTCTACCTAGTTTAGTGCTTATTAATTATAAAGGTGTCATTCTGGTTTTGATTTTTAGATAATCTTGTTTGAAGACTGGAAGTAGTGCTTGGATATAGATTTTTTTATTATTATTATTTTACATCTAGAGCTGCCAGGTCAGAATCTGCAAAGTTAAAGCAGGTTCAGCTAATCCTAATTAGGGATGAGCTGTTCGGGTTCGGACGGTTCGGAGTTCGACCTGAACTTTGGCAGTTCGAAAGTTCGCGAATTTCGAACTTTTTGTCCGTGTTCGGTTCGGGTTTGAAAAAAAAAAAGATATTTTGAAAAAAGTATAGAAAATGCTTAAAAAAATACTAAAAAATCTAGAAATAAAGAGACTCTTTACTGCAGAATATTATAAGCAATGGTTTATTAGATATTGAATTAAAAACTAATGTGTACGTGGAAAGATTATCAACTCTTAGGCTAGGGTCAGACTAGCGCACTTTAAACGTGCGTTCTGGCGCACTTAATCACGGCCGCACTAGCAGCAAGTGCCAGGCAATGACGGCCAATATACGAAGTACGGTCGCACAAAAGTCCGGCTGCGCAACGCAAGTGGCAAACGAACGCATTTTGTCGAGAACGTAAAACCTCTAGTACGGTTGTACAGAGTGCGCTGCGTCCGCTAGAGGCGTGTGTGCATGAATTGGAGATGTCAGACGCTGCTAATGTCCGGCCAACATAACGTCCAGATGCACAAAGTGTTTTATTGATGATCCGTACAAAATCACGGATGCAAATGCGCATCGTATGACCGCTATCGCGTACTCCGTGAAAAAATACGTCCATTCGTTCGAACGCACTTTTTCACAGACAACGTGAAAATGCGTTCGTCTGACCCTAGCCTAAATGACCTCTGTTCACAAACGGGCATAACACCAGGTGTTTTTAGTCTGGTAATCAATTTGAAACATTGTACAATATACTGAGGGTGGGGTGGTGTCTGGTGTCTGCTTCTGATTGAGATTTGAGAATTAATTTCCCTAAAACATCCTAATATGCTGTACATGTATTCAAATACATAGCATAATACCATACAATAATACGCTACTGGTACTATAATACCAGTAGAAGCCTTACAAGACAGGAGTGAGTGGCAAAGTTAAGAATAGGATAGAGCAATCAGGGCAGCCGTACCTTTTCAAGAGCAATTAGGTAACCAATAGGGATGAGCTGTTCGGGTTTGGACGGTTCGGAGTTCGACCCGAACTTTGGCAGTTCGAAAGTTCGCGAATTTCGAACTTTTTGCGCGTGTTAAAAAAAAAAAGAAATTTTGAAAAAAAGTATAGAAAATGCTTAAAAAAATGCTAAAAAATCTGGAAATAAAGAGACTCTTTACTGCAGAATATTATAAGCAACGGTTTATTAGATATTGAATTAAAAACTAATGTGTACGTGGAAAGATTATCAATTCTAAATGACCTCTGTTCACAAACGGGCATAACACCAGGTGTTTTTAGTCTGGTAATCAATTTGATACATTGTACAATATACTGAGGGTGGGGTGGTGTCTGGTGTCTGCTTCTGATTGAGATTTGAGAATTTCCCTAAAACATCCTAATATGCTGCATTTAACTGGTGTTTGAAAAAAATCTAAAGCAATGTTATTTTTCACCTCGGGATTAAACATTCACAGGGTTATTCAGAGAGCGGTGAAAAGCAGGAGAATAACTGGAGAAGTGAAAATTCTAGGTCAAAATAGCCAAACCAGAAAAATTCTCCCATTTATCTCACTTTCCAAATCGGCTATTTGGTCTAGATTGTTCTCTTCTCTTGCCAGTTCTCCTGGCTTTCACCTCTCTCTCAGGGTTGTTCAGAGAAAGGTGAAAACCAGGAGAATGACAGGAAAAGAGAACAATCTGGACCAAATAGCCGATTAGGAAAGTGAGAAGGCTAGGGTCAGACTAACGCATTTTTCGCAGCGACCGTCAAAAAGGTCATACGATGCGCATTTTTGTGCGTGATTTTTTACGGATCCAAACCAGGAAACTTTGGGTGTCTGGACGTTATGTTGGCCGGACATGAGCAGGGTCTGACGTCTCGAAATCACGCACACGCCCCGCTAGTGGACGCAGCGCACTCTGTACGTCCGTACTAGCGGTTCTGCGTTCTCGAAAAAATGCGTTCATTTTCCACTTGCGTTGCGCAGCTGGACTTTCGTGCGACCGTACTTCGTATATTGGCCGTCATTGCCCGTCATTTGCTGCTAGTGTGGCCATGATTAAGTGTGCCTAAACGCACGTTAAAAATTCGCTAGTCTGACCCTAGCCTAAATGGGAGAATTTTTCTGGTTTGGCTATTTTGACCTAGAATTTTCCATTCTCCAGTCATTCTCCTGCTCTTCACCGCTCTCTGAATAACCCTGACAGGGTTATTCAGAGAAAGGTGAAACTCAGGAGAATGACTGGAGAATGGAAAATTCTAGGTCAAAATAGACGAACCAGAAAAATTCTCCCATTTTTCTCACTTTCCAAATCGGCTATTTGGTCTAGAATTTTCCATTCTCCAGTCATTTTCCTGCTTTTCACCGCCAAAAAATCAGTAAACCTTTTCTGCGTGTCCGAAAATGTCTCCTCTTTTCATACAGACTGCCGCCCCAAGCAGTTGTTTATGGATAGATTAACCCCTTAAGGACCTCTGACGTACCCTGTACGTCCTGTACTCGGGTCTCCCTTAGACCCGCGGACGTACAGGGTACGTCAGCGGCGCCTAATCCCCCTCCCGCCCGATACTCACCTCCCTCGCCGGATCCCACGGCGATCTGGCAGGGAGGAAGCCTGCCCATGTGATTTACATGGGCAGGCGAGGCTGATGACGTCGCCACGCTGCGTGGTGACGTCATCAGCAGGCGTCCCCATGCTTTTCAATGGAGGGGAGGGGGGGGCTCCTTCGGAGCCCTCTATCTCGCCAACCATTGAAGCTAGGGAGATGCCGTTTGCACCGCTGGAGAGCCTTCCCTTTCCAGCGGTGTATGGCATTAACCATTTCGCCGCCGGATCACATTGCGGCGCCAATTGGCGCCAAAACGCGATTCAAACCTGGAGGGGGGCTGACATCTTGGATGTCAGCCAAGCCTCCAGGTCCCCCCCACCCACTGACAACCTCACCATATGTGTGAGGATGTCAGTGGGCCAGTTAACCCTCTAGCTGCCATGTAGAGATAAGGGGATCCTAAGGATCCCTTTATCTCCCGATCCATGGCAGCTAGATGGTCATATTTGCCATCATTTGAAAGGCCTGATTAATGATACCAAACATGACCAGGTTTGGTTTTGAAAAAAAATTAAATAAAAAAAAAATAATAAAAAAATTAAATAAAATAAAAAAATGTTTTTTTTTTAAAAGTTTTTTTTGTCTAGGGGGAGTTTAATTAAATAGGACCTAGGCTGTCATCTAAAAATAAATAGCACAAAATGGTCAGAATGAGCGCAGCGCACATAGGTGAACTGTCTCAGCAGTGAAGGGGTTAAAAAGCAAACGCATGTAAAAATTGGGTATTTCTAGTCTCGGGACAAAATTTTAAACCTATTTAGCTGGGGTCGTTTTGGGTGGTTGTAGATTTTGGAGATTAAATTACAAAAAAGTGTGTTTTTACCATTTTTTCCTCATATTTCATATTTTTGTTTATAGTAAATTATTCGATATGATGGAAATAATGGTATTTCTAGAAAGTCCATTTAATGGCGGGAAAAAGGGTGTATAATATGTGTGGGTTGAATAAACGAGTAAGAGGAAAATTTGACCTAAACACTAACAGCGCAGAAACGTAAAAACAGCAGCGGTCACTAAAAGACGGATTTGTGTAAAACCGCCCGGTCACTAAGGGGTTAAAGGAAAAGCATTTACCGTCATTTGAAAAGTCATTTTTTGGTTTTTACATATTTCTATACATCCTAGAAATCCGCCACTTCACGGGCAGGTTATGGGGACCTCCTAGGCACGATATTTGAAGGAATTCTTCATTTTTATTTTTAACCCTAATTTCATGGAAAACTCACTGTCCCTTTAAAAACGTTTTTTTGTAAACTTTTTGTCCTGGTTTCCTGTACCCCAGGGCACTACCCGGACCCCCATACACCTTTTATGGCAAATATGTAGCATATATGCCCTCTTGGAGGGCACTCTAAAAAACCGAATTTTCAGCCCCATTGACTTGCATGGGAGTTCGGGTTCGGTCCCGAACAAATGGGAAGTTGTTTTACAATTGTTTCTTTTTGTACAATAAACACGAGGGTTTATTGTTTTGGCTCCCACATTATACCTGCATATATTTTATTTTCTGCCTATAGTTCCCAAACACCCTGTTTGGTGCTGATAATATATCACACTACCTACCACATACCATACAAATTAATTTACTGATTCTGGTATTTTGTAAATCAAACAGTCAATCTATGGCACATCAATAAAGAAAATGGGGTATAATATGGGTAATTAGGATGAGGCTAGGGTCAGACGAGCGCATTCTGTGCGTCTGTGCACAACGGACGTACTTTCTGACCGACGATAAGGTAGTGGCCACACGGTCCGTTTTTGTGACTGACGTTTTTTTTGACTGACGTAGATGGGAAATAAAATTAATATGAAAGACCATTTTGTCCGTCAAAAAATGCTGGACATCAAAAATGCAGTCCGTCTGACTACTTTCCATCACTCACACACAAAGCTATGCGGACGTGGCGCACTCCGCAGGTCCGTTCTAGCAGTTTTACGTTCTTGCCTAACTTACGTCCGTTTGCTGCGTCCGTTGTGCTTCTGCACTTCTGTGCGGACGTACTTTGTGTGTGGGTCTCTATTGATCATAATTGTATGCTACCACGGACGTTAAAATGTTCGGCAACACGGACAAGAAACAGTGCGCTTGTCTGACCCGAGCCTGAGCTGGCAATTAGTGTTTCCAGGAGTAACATTAAGATATGCTGCTTGACTGTGGTTTATTCCCAGATAAGAGCATTACCTCATTAGTTTCCGAACGCTCCAACCTCTCCCCAAGAGGACATAAATTAATAGTGTTCACACAGCACAAAGAATTCATTCATCTTATCAAATAGTTACTATACCTAATTATAGCTACAGTTAAGTATTGGCAAAAAAGGAAATGCAGAGTATACCTTTGGACCAAGTCTACATACACTCTGATAAATTCCAACCTCACCCTAAGCGCACAACCGAGGTGACATCATGTATCGCTCCCTCCTCCCCGACAACCACAATCACATGCTGAGTTTCACTTACCATTTCTGACTCTAATATTATTTAACAACATTCATTACCATGTTAATGAAAATGTATCTCGTCACAGCTTCAACCACAGTTACAGTTTGCTTACAACTACATATTCTAATCAACACACAGACTTGATACATGACATTGTTCAGGGCTAGATTAATACCTTACCTGAGGCTATGTAGTTCCAGTCATAAAAACACAATAATAAATAATTGCCTAAAATCAACAAAAATCCACCAAATGTCAACAAATTTGGAGCAATCCAAAGTGGTACTATCTGTAATAAACAGAAATAATAAAATTATTCAAATATTTATTGAAACATGAATAATTTACCTAATCACAGTTCCAACATAAATAAAATGTGCAAAGAAGAATAAATAGATCAGTGTTTATATACACATTTATTTATTCCATCAGAAAGTTTGTTTTTCTTCCCAGGGCTTCAACTCTACAGAAAAAAAAAAAATCGATTGATCCGCTTATATAACAACAGAAAAATTCTTGCTACACATAGCAATTAATTTTTTTTGGAAATTAATTTAAACTTATAGACAACGGATAACTCATTCTCACCGTTACAATTTTGTCCCACAGATGTCGCATTGCATACACTGACAAAGGGTTTGTATCGACAGCACTGTACTGGAAAAACAAAATAAAAATTTTATATTAGAAGAATGCGCTTTTAATATAAATATTAACCAGTAATTAGAAATGGATCGGTCACTGTTCTTTAAGTGAAAGTTCCTTATTCTCAAGGGAATGGCTGGCAAGGGAGTAATTGCACCCTTTGCACCAGCATACAGAGTTGAGATTTCACAGATCCATTTGTCTGATGAATAAATGTAGCGTGAAGTGTTCAGGGCTGTCTATACACACAGCACTGCAGGAGAGGCTTCCATGGAGTCATTTAGCTTGTTTAGAGGGAAGGTATAGCTAGATACTGTATTTGCAGAAATTTAAAATTGCAACTAAATAATATAATTGTGCCCGGTTTGCTTCCACAGCATTTGTAATTTATAAAAGGGGTGGAATTGGGTTTTATTATTTAGGTCAGCCTGACTTGCTAGCCCCCTTCTGCTTATTCTCTCAACCTCATTATTAGTAATGAAGCATTTTATGGGATGCTTACTGAATGTATTGAAACACAGTTACATGCCCCCCAGCAAGACTTTTTGCTGCAAGTGAAAAAAATAAACTGTTGAATAAATATTTAATAAAAAACAGGGAATATTTTTAACATTGAAATCAAGCCTGAGGATCGCCTGGGCCTGGCCGCCGACTGAGCCTGGGGTGACTTTTTATTTAACACCTTTTTTTTAAAACACTTTTTTTTAACACCATTCTTCTATTTTGAAAAAAACTATTTTTATTTTTATCGTGTTTCAGGACAATAGATAACTACAGATCCCCGCAGGTGCTGATTCAGAACCATGGACAGCAGCCCTGCAGGGTTAGAGCAATCTATGGTCCTGAAACATCGTATTCATTGAATACAATGTTTCAGGACAGCAGATAGCTCCAGAGCTATCTGTGGACCTGAAACATAGTATCAGCCATTGCTGAAAAAGCCTTGTTGCTTTACAATAAATTAGGAAACATAAAATTTAACCCAAAACATCCCGAAAAATGCCTAGAAAAATCCAAAGAGTTTTTGCTGTAAGTGAAAAAAATAAATGCTTGTATATTTAATAAAAATGGGGAATATTTGTTACATTGAAACCTATGGGGAAAAAAGCCTTATTACTTTAGAATAAATTAGGAAACCTAAAACTTGGGGGCGTGGCCGACTGTGATCGAGAGAGGTTGTGTTATGGTGGAGCTCCACACGATCATCTCTCCTTGGGGACTCTAGCTGACTCTCACAGCCAAATTTTTTGGAACTCAAGGTCCCTCAGCGGTCGGTCACCGATCAAGTTTTGTCCGGAGACCGCCCTGTCCCCCCTCCGGACCAGAGACTTAGCCTCTGGCAGCTGTTTTCTGCCGGAGCTTGATGCCAGTGGCCATCTTGCGGCCTACTACCTGTCTCCTGCTAACTCCCTCCCATGCTGCCTTGAGTGTCCCGGATGGGACTGCGATGAGGGCTGGGGAGACCGAGGGCCCGTGTCTCCCAGCTGTTTTACCAGGCTTTATGGAAGGAATGGATGAGGGGGCTGCTGGTGTGCAGCGAGATGGCTCCTCACCCACTGCAGAAGTTACTGGGGCCGTGATCTCAGGCCTTGATGCCTGCCTGAGGCTGCTGTCGGGGGCGGACGACGGCCCACTGACCAGGGGGGGGGTCTGGCCGCATTCCGCGGCTGCCGGGAGCAGAGTGCCTTACAAGAGGGCGTGCTGGAGAATGCCGCAGCTTCGGGTTCTGCTGACTCACTGGTGGAGGAGACGCTACGGATGGAGAATGACACCCTGGAAGAAGAGCCAGTTCCAGATGCCTGGCCATTGGAGGCGATGTCGGAGCCCAGCTGCCTGCCTATGTTGAGGGCTGGCGGCCTCCTGATCGGGATGATTCTGTTGAGGTCTGGGATGCACCAGAAAAAGCGAGCAGATGTCCGGTGAGAGCCGTGTCTACCTCTAAGACGGAGTCTGATGACTCTCCCCACCCGCCATCAGACAGGGCGCTGTCTACTGCTATATACCGAGACTTGGTCGGGGCGAGAGGGGACCACACTCTGGCCTTGACTCTCCTGCGGCCTCTCTGCCAAGCTTGTCCGCCTGGAGGGATGGAGAGCCCTGGGTGGCCCTGCATAGCCATGCCGGTTGCGGCCCAGCTCCCATTGTTAGACACTGGATGACATGGCCCTTTTGTGTTTTGTTTTGGTGGTCTCTGAGAACGTTTTTGCTTCCCTCTCATATTCCCTGTCATGAGGACTCTTTTTGATGTTTTTTAGGCTAAAAAACATCAAAAAGAGTCCTCATGACAGGAAATTTGAGAGGGAAGCAAACATGGTCTCAGAGATCACAAAAACAAAACACAAAATGGGCTGAACGTTTTGATGACACCCCTCTTTTATATTTCCTTTGTGCGGACTCTCAGCCTTTTTTGACCCACCTGATATGGATGTCCCCGGCTGGGGACGTTTCAGCAGCGCCTTATTGCTTTGTTTTTACTCTCTGAGAGTCCGTGCCCTCCCTTTTTTTTTCTCCCCCCCCTTTTCCTTTTTTTTTCTTTCTGGCTCCCCCCCCCCCCCCGTTTTTGGTGTCGTTTCTGAGGACTCTCTTAGATATTAGCAGTACTATGATGACTAGTGTTTGTTTTATTTTATGTTTATCTTTTTAATTATTATTTTTCATACGATCTCCCAGATGACATGTTTTTGCCCTGTGCGGCCAATTTTGATTAAGCATGCCTTACTTTGTTACCGCAAACTTTCAAAAATGAAGAATTTAAAAGGAAACCTAAAATTTAACCAAGAAAATGCTAAAAAAAATCCTAAAAAATAAAGCGCCTTCTTGCTGCAAGTGAAAAAAATAAATGTTAGTAAAAACTGGGAATATTTTTTACATTGAAACCTATGGGATTATTTTGTATCGTGGGTATTTTCATCCTATTGCTGTAATAATCCGTTTCGCATTCCGATATAACTAAAAAACCAAAAGAACTCATTACATTTTTCGGGTTGATTCGTATTTCATTTTTAGAACTCATAAAAACGAAAAACCAAGTGATCTGAAAAACGAAAACCAGCCGCCTGAAATGTCGGATTGCGGCAACATACCAAACGAAACGAAGAAAATAAAAAAACCAGAACAAAGTGATCTGAAACTCACAAAAAAAAAAAATAGAACGAAAACAAACTAAATGAAAAAAAACAGCCGTGCAAAAGTCTACTGCTTGTGTGTGACTGTGTCCTGGGCTCATACCCTCGCTTCCGTGGTACACCAGTGCCTGCCAGATTAAAAAAACTAACAAAACAGAGCCCAAAGGTACAGGTCCAATTTACATTGACTATAGCAAATAAATGCTTAGGATTCTTTTCCTGAAATCGTACACTTATATTCTCATTATACACTGATCAGCCACAACATTAAAACCACCTGTCTAATATCGTGAAGGCCCCCCCTTCTGCTGCCAAACAGATCTGATGCGTTGAGGCATGGACTCCACAAGAACTCTGAACGTGTCCTCTGGTCTCTGGCACCAAAACATTAGCAGCAGATCCTTTAAGTCCTGCAAGTTTCGAGGTGGGATCCCCATGGATAGGATTTGATGTTCCATAAAGAATATGTCTTTGCTCATAGCTATACATGCATACCGTGTTTCCCCGAAAATAAGACACTATCTTATATTTTTTTTTTCTAAAAAAAAAAAAACACAGTAGGTCTTAGGCTAGGGACAGATGAGCGCATTTTCTGCGGCCACCGTCAAAATGTACGTCGATGTGTGCGCACGCATTTTTTCACGGAATACGCTTAAGTGGTCAGACGACCACAGTCGCACAGTCGCAGGTACTCACCAACGCAATTCTAGGGAAATCTGGCTGTTTGAACGTTATGTAGGCCGCACACTAGCAGCGTCTGACGTCTCCTAATCACGCACACACGCTGCCATGCGGCCGCAGCGCACTCTGTACGTCTGTAGCAGCGGTTTCACGTTCTGAAAAAAATGCGTTCATTTGCCGGTTGCGTGGTGTCGGCGCACTTTTGTACGCACGTACTGCGTATATTGGCCGTCATTGGCCGTTATGTGCTGCTACTGCCGCCGTGATTTAGTGCGCCTGCACGCGCGTTCCGACTGCCCCACTCTGACCCTAGCCTTATTTTCTAGGTAGGTCTTTTTTTTTAATGTACAATCCACAGTTATTCATGTACCACAGTCTACATTTATTAATGTACAAATATATACATTGTACATGTATTCAAATACATAGCATAATACCATACAATAATACGCTACTGGTACTATAATACCAGTAGAAGCCTTACAAGACAGGAGTGAGTGGCAAAGTTAAGAATAGGATAGAGCAATCAGGGCAGCCGTACCTTTTCAAGAGCAATTAGGTAACCAATAGGGATGAGCTGTTCGGGTTTGGACGGTTCGGAGTTCGACCCGAACTTTGGCAGTTCGAAAGTTCGCGAATTTCGAACTTTTTGGGCGTGTTCGAAAAAAAAAAGAAATTTTGAAAAAAGTATAGAAAATGCTTAAAAAAATACTAAAAAATCTGGAAATAAAGAGACTCTTTACTGCAGAATATTATAAGCAACGGTTTATTAGATATTGAATTAAAAACTAATGTGTACGTGGAAAGATTATCAACTCTAAATGACCTCTGTTCACAAACGGGCATAACACCAGGTGTTTTTAGTCTGGTAATCAATTTGATACATTGTACAATATACTGAGGGTGGGGTGGTGTCTGGTGTCTGCTTCTGATTGAGATTTGAGAATTTCCCTAAAACATCCTAATATGCTGCATTTAACTGGTGTTTCAAAAAAATCTAAAGCAATGTTATTTTTCACCTCGGGATTAAACATTCACAGGGTTATTCAGAGAGCAGTGAAAAGCAGGAGAATAACTGGAGAAGTGAAAATTCTAGGTCAAAATAGCCAAACCAGAAAAATTCTCCCATTTATCTCACTTTCCAAATCGGCTATTTGGTCTAGATTGTTCTCTTCTCTTGCCAGTTCTCCTGGCTTTCACCGCTCTCTCAGGGTTGTTCAGAGAAAGGTGAAAACCAGGAGAATGGCAGGAAAAGAGAACAATCTGGACCAAATAGCCGATTAGGAAAGTGAGATAAGGCTAGGGTCAGACTAACGCATTTTTCGCAGCGACCGTCAAAAAGTGCGTCCGAAAGCATTGCCGTATTTTTTCACAGATTGCGCGAAAACGGTCATACGATGCGCATTTTTGTGAGTGATTTTTTACGGATCCAAACCAGGAAACTTTGGGTGTCTGGACGTTATGTTGGCCGGACATGAGCAGGGTCTGACGTCTCGAAATCACGCACACACGCCGCTAGTGGACGCAGCGCACTCTGTACGTCCGTACTAGCGGTTCTGCGTTCTCGAAAAAATGCGTTCATTTTCCACTTGCGTTGCGCAGCCGGACTTTCGTGCGACCGTACTTCATATATTGGCCGTCATTTGCTGCTAGTGCGGCCGTGATTAAGTGCGCCTAAACGCACGTTAAAAATTCGCTAGTCTGACCCTAGCCTAAATGGGAGAATTTTTCTGGTTTGGCTATTTTGACCTAGAATTTTCCATTCTCCAGTCATTCTCCTGTCTCTTCACCGCTCTCTGAATAACCCTGACAGGGTTATTCAGAGAAAGGTGAAACTCAGGAGAATGACTGGAGAATGGAAAATTCTAGGTCAAAATAACCGAACCATAAAAATTCTCCCATTTATCTCACTTTCCAAATCGGCTTTTTGGTCAAGAAGTTTCCATTCTCTTTCTTTTCACCACCAAAAAATCTGTAAACTTTTTCTGCGTGTCCGAAAATGTCTCCTCTTTTCATACAGACTGCCGCCCCAAGCAGTTGTTTATGGATAGATTAAAGGAAAAGCATTTACCGTCATTTGAAATGTCATTTTTTGGTTTTTACATATTGCTATACATCCTAGAAATCCGCCACTTCACGGGCAGGTTATGGGGACCTCCTAGGCACGATATTTGAAGGAATTTTTCATTTTTATTTTTAACCCTTATTTCATGGAAAACTCACTGTCCCTTTAAAAACGTTTTTTTGTAAACTTTTTGTCCTGGTTTCCTGTCCCCCAGGGCACTACCCGGACCCCCATACACCTTTTATGGCAAATATGTAGCATATATGCCCTCTTGGAGGGCACTCTAAAAAAACGAATTTTCAGCCCCATTGACTTGCATGGGGGTTCGGGTTCGGACCCAAACAAATGGGAAGTTCGGGTTCAAACCGAACTCGGGGGGTGTTCGGCTCATCCCTAGTAACCAATCGCTGGCCAGAATGAGCGAAGCACACTTTCACTATCGATTCCTCACAGGCGGTGTACATCTCATATCACTCCGTCTGTGACAGGAGCAGGCGCACTAGAGGAAGCATCGGCTTATGCGGCTCTGCTCCCTCCGGTGCCTCCTCGCTTCCTCTGTCGCTGGCATCGCTGATTCTCTCCCACAGTTCTTAAAATTGCCCTTTATGCCACCACCAGCTCTGGGAATGATCACAACTAGGTCTTATTTTCAGGGTAGGTTTTAGACTTTAGCAATTATCAAAAATAGTACTAGGTCTTATTTTCGGGCTCTATTACATTCTTTGCGCAAACGTTAACGCGTGCGCAAAAACGCAATAAAGCGAGGGGAAAAACCCTTCGCGCAGAACGTCGTATTACAATGTCCGTGCAAAAATTGCGTGTTAATGTCTAACGCGGGTGAACCTGCGCAAACCCTTTGTGAGCGTAATGTCCTATACTTAACATTGTGAGCGCAAATGCGTTTGTGCGCTGGTACGCGCAAGGTATTACAATCTATGCGCAAATTTTAACACACAGCGTTTGCGCGCATAATTTTAACATCTTTGAAAAGGTGGTGGTGACTGCAAATCTGAACGTCCTGGCCGAAACCAAATACAACAGCCCAAAAAAAAATATACAGCAAAGTATAGTTACTCATTCTACACATACCCAAACAATAAAATGGAGAAGATGTGCGTGTTTTTATTATTGCTGCAGCATATATATACTCAGATTGATTTTCACAGGCGCAAAAACTGAACGGGTGACAATTGTGGTTCTTAATTCGGATTGCCTACTGATTTCTGCGTGCAGCATTAATGCGCCCTCGTTTTTGAGCGTCTTTTTTCCGCGCGTTATTTTTTGATGAATGAAAAAATGTGCTTGGTTTATAATACCAGCGTTAATTTACGCGCGTTAATGTTTAATGCTGCGCGCAAAAAAAAATAGCTCTGCGCGAGCGTTTTTGCGCAAGGAATGTAATAGAGCCCTACATTAGTGCACATGGTCTGCAACAATCTCTTATTATTAGGTGTTACATTTCCAGTGAATTCTAACACTTTTCTATAAAGGTCAGCATTACCTTTTTCAGAAATTTGAGTTACAGTAGCGCTTCTGTATGATAGCACCAGACAGGCTAGCCTTCGCTCCCTGTGTGCATTAATAGACCTTGGCCACCAAGGTCCTGATGCCAGTTCACCAGTTGTCCTTCCTTGCATTACTTTTGGTAGGTACTGTTTCTCCACGAGACTTGGGGTTTTGGAGATTCTCTGACTCCGTTGTCTAGCCAACACTATTTGACCCTTGTGAAAGTCACTTAGATCTTCTCGCTTGACCATTTTTCCTGCTTCACTTGAAATTCAGAACTGAGTGATCTTTTGTTGTCTAGTACATCTCACCCCTTGACAGAAGCCATTGTAACCATTTAATCTGCGTTATTAATTTTACTTGACAGTTTTTTTTTTTTTATTATTCAAAGCCAAACATATAAAGCCAACTATACAGCAATAAGTGTCTATATGGTACAAACATTGCCATCAAATATTGAACAGATACGTACAGTTCAGATATATACAGCGTTTCAAGGAGTAAACATCAAGTGAAGGATATGTATGGTATAGTTTATAGGAGTCCGCTAAGCGTCGTGGCAGAACCCATGGGCATCCACAGGGCGGAGGAGCTCAGAGGGTGTCAGTTTGGCAAGGGGCGTAGTTTCAGGCAGCAACAGTCAAAACTGGTGGGGGAGGGCTAGTTTCTGGAGTTGTTAAGTAGTGGGTAGGGGGCGAGCGGTATCAGGGACATTATGAGAAGAGCAGAAGGGGATGGAGCGAGTGTCTGGATGATGGAGGGTGGGTATGGGAGAGGAGCAGAAGAGAGGGGGAAAGGAGAGATGAGAAAGGGAAAAAGAAGTAAAAAAAAAAAAAGGGGGGGGAACATAATGGGCAGTGAGCTGGTCACGATGGCCAGACCATTCGCATAGTCGTCAGTAACCCCGAAGGGGAGGCGGGCCCAGGCGGCAGCGACCGGAAGGCTGAGGCTCCCAGGGACCGGCAGGAGGGCAGCAAGAGGGTCAATCATCCGTTGTGATCCTCACAATCCAGCGCGGCCGCGACATTCCACATAAGGTAGGTATGCGCACCAGTGTTACCATTTGTGCAGGTGCGTCTCCAATTTTCCCTCTGTCCGGGAAACCAGGTCCTCCTGGTTCCGCACCTCCTCCATTCTGGCCAACCAGTCGCGGTATGAGGGGGTAGCTCTGACCTCCAGGAGCGAGCAATAAGCAGGCGTGCCGTCATAAGCATCGGCAGCACTACCAATCTCTTGAAGGTGCTCACTGGGCAATGGACGTGTGTAAGAAGGAATGTCTCTGGGGTAAGCGGCAGATAAAAGTCCGCGACTGTCGCCAGAAGGGAGAGATGACGGGGCAGTTCCACCAGGCATGTAGGTATGTGCCCCGTGGGTCGTCGCACCTTCAACAATTCGGAGTGATGCGTAAGCCCATCCGAAATAGGAGTGAGGGTGTACTATACCAGAGAGTGAGAAGTTTATACGAGGTGGACTGAAAGCGGGTTTGGGGAGAGCCATGGTGCGTGAGTTCATACGTGTCCCGCCACTGTTTCTCAGTAACCGCGGTGTCGAGTATCCGGTCCCAGGTGTGTTCAAAGGACGGCGGGTCCGGGGTCGGAGAGGTTTGCAAAAGGCCGTAGATAATGGAGACGCCGTGGCGCAGAGGTCTCCTGGCAAGACAAAGGGTTTCAAAGGACGAGGGGGGGGGGGGTCGGAGCAACCGGTGCCGGGCGGGGAGCGAGAGCAGATAGTGCGAGATTTGAGTGAAGTTAAAGCGCTCCAGGGGGGACGGGGCTGCGGTCTGGTTGGGTCGATCCCACGGGGGAAGTAAGTCTGGACCCGAAAGTAAGTGTGAGGCCCTCAAGAACGCCGATGGTTCTAGACGCCGACGAAGATGTGGATTAACCCCTGCAGGAAAGTCCGGATTACCAGAGAGCGGGAGCATGGGGGAGAGGTACGAGGAAAAGGGGCGTTGGCGAAGGACGGGACAGAGGTTTTAATGTTGTGGATGGACAGAGTATATTTGTTTTACAAGAAGTATAAGACAACTGCACAAAAGTCTGAAGAGATCCCTATGGTTTAACCACTTCAATGCTGAGGACGCGCTCAGCGCGTCCTCAGCATTACCGCTGGTATGCGGAGGACGCGCTGAGCGCGTCCTCCCATTGGGGTCAGCGTTCGGCCGGGTTCCGGCCGATCGCTAGGCCCCCCCCGGTGCGGGCTGACATCCTCGATGTCAGCCCGGCATCCGGGACCGCAGCCGCCGGAATTAGGTGTCATCGCGGCTGCGCGATGACACCTAATTCAGGCGCCCCCCCCCGCATGTGCGGAGGAGGCGCCTGAAAGGGGGGGGGAGGTCCTTCGGACCTCTCTCCCTCCCGATCGGCGGCTCCGCGGGGGTTAACCCAGGCATCATTTGGAAGGGCACAGCCTGCCCTTCCAAATGGTGCCTGGCATTAACCCCTGGGGAGCTGGATCGCGAATTGGCGCTGAAAAGCGCCGGTTCGCAATCCTTTCCCGGAGCTGGCCGACATCTTGGATGTCGGCCAAGCCGCCGGGAACTCCCCCTGAGGACTGGCGTCATCGTGCGTAGCACGATGACGCCAGTCCTGGACTTAACCCCTAACTGCCACCAACTGTGGAGATAGGGAGTTCAATGAACTCCCTATCTCCCGATCCGTGGCAGTTAGGGGTTAATGTTTGGTATGGTTGGATCGGCCAGAGCATGGCCGTTCCAACGATACCAAACATGAAAGTGAAAAAGTTTGTCAAAAAAAATAAAAAAAAATGAAAAATAAAAACAAAAAAAAATTAAAAAACAAATTATAAAAAAAAAATACTTTTTTTTTCTTTTTTTTGGTTTGTTAATGCAGCAATATTGTTCCCATTTCAATTATAATGTGAACAATGATGCTGCACTAACGATTTTTGTATGCGGTGCGTTTGTTAAAAATAGTGTAATTTTCCCCAAAAAAAAATGTAACGAGACCCCATCTCTAATTTTTTTAACAAGCGCACCCCATACAAAATATAACCGCAATTGCTCGCATGTTAAAATGTGAAAAAAAACACTTTACACGTTGTAAATTATTGAAAATACATATTTTATTGCATTTTTTGTTATAATATACAGACATGACATAACGTATACATATAATAATGACATATTATGAATCTACCGAGTCTGACGGAAAGAACAATATATAATATGTCTGGGTCATATACTAAAATAAGCTTTCAAAACACGTTTAAACATGATGAGCAAAACCGGTAAAAATGACCTCAGCACAGGGGCGGGAAAAGCCTCAGCAGCGAAAGGGTTAATAAAAATAATTAAGATAAAATAAGGGAAATACAATAACCCTAGCGTAATAGACATGTGAATTGTTATGGGGTAACTAATAATAACCAAGTCCAGGCAAGAGTTGACGTGTGCGTGTAAAAGCAATATATATATATATATATACACACACACACACACACATTTTAGAGAGGAGGAGGGAAAGGGAGGACCGGATCCAAAGGAAGGGGTGAAGAAAAGAAGCAGTTGGAAAGGCATGGGTGAAGAGCTGTACATGTCTAGAAGGAACCTCCTGGTTACAGATGGTCATTAAATCTTCTAAATGTTTCCTCCATAGAAGAGAGGTACCAGATTTTATTGTTGGAATAGAGGGAATTGAAATGAAATATGGAAATACCATACTCAAGTGGGATATCAAGCAACCCTTGGGCCTCACCGGTCTCATCTTCATTTTGATTGAAACTCCCACAACACTCAAGTAATCATCAGATACACCATGGTTTCACTGAAGACACAGCAACGCAACATAATTTTGTCTTACTTTCTACTCTGTCCTATCTGTATATTTACATTGTATTGTGCTGATATTACTGTGTTTGTAGTTATTAACTTTTCTGGACTTGTCTATTTTCTACCAATGGTTTATTCACTGTGGTTTGTTTTCAGAGTTCACTCCTCCCTCCTCTACTTCCTTTGACGCTTCCACATTTTGAACTGGTTTGGACTCACTTTCCTTCCTTTTGTCCTCAGGCATCACCACACTCATTCCATCTTGATTCTGACTGACTGTCCCTCCTCCCACCCACCTTGTCTATTTTTATGCCTTCGGGTGTTTTCACTTCTCTGTGCTCATTTTATTAATTCCATCACTGTCTACTCAGTTTTTCATGCTGTGACAGACCGCCTGGCACACCGACTGTGTGCCTCTGTCAAGCTCTAGCTTTCTCCAAACCGGACCCCGAAATCCAGCTTCAGCAGCCCAAAACCTCTAAAACACTGGTCGTGCCTGGTGATTTTAGAGTGCAAAACCAAGACTGATTCTTTATTTGAAACATAGTTAAACACAGTTGAGGGACAACACCCCCTTCAAGAATACATTACAGATAATGGGAAGAGACATTCGACACAAGATTGCATAGGTAAACAATCCATTATCTCAAACAGTCTGCTAGGTCCTAGGAGGAAGGGGAGGTTTGAGGGAATCAGGGGAAACAAAGGAATCTTCTTACAGCAGCTGCAAGTGTACAATATACAGACAGAGGACAGCGAATACAGAAATGTACACTATACAGAGACACAACATGAGACTCTACAATAGATACATAAGGGAATAATACAGACACAGTTCAACATGAATCCTGGATTCCCTGGGCAATCCAGTTGGGAAACCCCAGGTAGCACCTTGGTTCATAGTCAGTAGGAAGGAGGCTAGCCCCCAGGCTCCTCCAACTGCCCCAGTGACAGCTGGAGTCTATCACACAAGCTGTCTCTAGCCATCTATTGCACACTCCTCCTGATCCCTTTTTTTACATTGAAAAGTTTTATTTTGAAATGAAGGCATCATATAAACAGAAAATGAGGGCCTCGCAGGGCCACAGGTAATGTTATCAACATAAGCACTTCTGTAGAGAATAACAAAAAGGGGGGGGGGGTCATATGAAAAATCAGCCGGATTTCAGAAAACGGGGGGGGGGGGGCGTAGTAACGATAGCCATCAAAAGGCCTTCAGAAGAATACAAAAATAGAAGTAAGAAAAAAAAATCTGTCTCAAATTTATCCCCATCCAGGGAATGTCAGCAGGGAAAAAGAAAAAATAATATCTGCAGTGTCTCTGAGCAGCATAAAACAAGGGGGAAAGTGGATAAGATACACAGAATCAAAGGGGGGGGGGGTCGTGCCGCCAAAAAGAAAAATCAAAGTCTCAACATGGGGGGGGGGAGGGAATAAAATAAAGGAGGGGGAAGGGGTCCAAAAATGGGATGACAGAGCCAAAATAGCCGAGAGCGGGGGTATATTAATATCAATATAGGCAACACAATTAACGGTACAATATAATCAAATATTCCAGGAGAAGGAAAAAGCTCAGGTTCCCGAGATTAACCCTTGTCCATCAAATCAGTGGAGGAGCCCCGTGAGTCAGGTTCAGTGGCCTTCGAGGCAGAGGAAAGGCCCAGAGAACTCAACAGACGCCAGGCATCATCCGGGGAGGACACCAAGTGAGATAAGTTGTCGTGGCAAACGTACAATGTACCCGCCACCCCCCAGCGATAACGCACCCCAGCGCCCCTCAAAGAAGCAGTTATCTCACGAAATTGCCGTCGGGCAAGCAGCGTCATAAAAGGCAGATCGTTAAATAGCACCAAAGAGAAGCCCTCAAAAGATATCGATGCCCGGGCAGCCGGGGACAACATTAGACGACGCTTGTCCGCTTCCTCTGAGGCAATGGCGAGAACGTCACGTGGGGAGTCCGCAGGGGCAGTCGCCGCTTTCCGCAGGCGAATGGCATGTCTGAAGAGAAGAGTCCCGGTTGGTGACCTCAGTACATGTGAAGCAAAACCATTGACGAAGGACAGCAAGGCGTCAGCGGCGACTGTTTCCGGGATCCCCCGAATTCGCACATTTTTCCGTCGTTGACGGGTCTCCGCAGCTTCCACCGCCCCAGTCAGTAGTGATACCTGTGCTTTGAGAGATTCCAGTTGTGGTTCTAGGTGTGCATGCGACGCCTCAGTCTCTTCCACTCGCGTTTCCACTGCCGTCAGTCGACTCTTGATAGTTACTATTTCCGATGACAGGGACGCGAAGTCCGTTTCCCAAATCGTTCTCATCTCCTCTAGCGTTTCTCTCAACAGGCGTCGGATAGCACCCTCCGTGAGGGGCATAAGGCCGGCGCCCTCCGGTACTCTATGTGCTGCCGGTGGTACTATCGTCGCGTCACCAGAGGGCCCAGGCGTCTCCGCGAGCTTGCGTGTCACTGTCAGCTTTGGAGCATGGGGGGCATCTATCACCCGTTTCGCCATCTCCCCTTTCCGGGGTGTCCCCCTAGCTGCCACTGAGGCCTCCGACCAGTAAGGGTCCTCACCTTCTGAAGAACTGGCCGTTGGAGATATATAAGTCTGCGGGGAATCCTGCCGCCTCCGTCGGGGGTCCCCCAGTGAATCCCGGATGTCTCTCTGCCGGGGGCCATTCGGCGATTGGGGTTTTTTGCCCGACTTCCTACCCATGTGTATGGGGGATATTCAGAGAACGCCACCAAATAAGATACCGCGTGGTACTGGAGCAGCGCTTCAGATATGGCCGCCAAATATAGGCCGCAGATCACAAATTTCTCCCAAATTTCCACCAAACGGTCCTTAATCTTCCGTCCGGGAAGAGGGTGCCGGATCAGCAGGGTTCTGTGCGCCTGGGATGTAAGTTATCCGTGGGTCAGTCGCAGATAATCACGAATTTTGAAGATATAATCAGAGAGCTCCGCAGAATGCGACTGTACCCGCCGGAAGTCAGCTCCGCCCCCTCCTGATCCCTTTTGTCCCACATCCCCTTATGATCATTAGAGCACTTGTTCTAATGTGGTTTTTGCCAGATTGTCCCAAGGGCAGGGCCACATGTTCCCCTTGTATCGGTGTGTATCTGGTTTGTATGTCTATTCTTGAAAAGCGCTGTGGAATCTGTTGACGCTATATAATTGCTTGTAATATAATGGAACTAAGTGACTGAAGGCTCATGTTCATAGTTTGAGGCAAGACGGGATCAGATTTGTTTAGAGAGAATGATATCATGTGCAAAGGGCCCTGGACCGTATTCTGTTTGGTCTAGATACAGAAATTTCTGCAAAATCATTAAAGGTATCAGATATTGTGAAGCCATGAAAAGAATACCAATGATAGTAGAGGTGTGTGTTTCATTTCGCAACGAATTGCAGTTTGTCCAAAATTCCGCCAATTCGTACTTCAGAAGTACTTCCGAAATAATGGATCAATCTCCCACAGCTGGAGGCCATGCTGCAAGACCAATTCACAGAGGTAGAAAAGTAGATCAAAGATAAACTTTTTCTAAATGCTGACAAAACTGTTACGATGCTCTTTGGAACAGCACCTAAACTACACAAATTGCAAACACCCCATCTATGTGTCAGGACAAAATCAAATGGCACGCTGACCACAGTCACTTCTCTCAAATATCTAGGTATGTGGTTAGACCCAAATCTATCCTTTGGCACCCACATCGAAAAACTCATCTAAAATTTACCCCAAACTAGGTGCCCTGTACAGAAACAAATCTTGCCTGAACCCCGCGATAAGAAAGCAAATTGTACAACAAATGCTTATGCCAGCTATTGAATACAGAGATGTAGTGTATGCAGCCGCTCCGCAAACGCACCTCCAGAAACTTACTACATTGTATAACTCATTCTGTCGCTTTGTGCTACAATGTAACTACATGACCCACCATTGTGACATGTTAAAAGAACTAAACTGGCCATCGCTGGAATCTAGACGCACCCTTCACCTTTCCAACCTGGTGTTTAACAGCTTTTCTGGGAAGCTGCCACCCTACCTGAATAGGCTGCTTCCTTCAGCAGTTCCCTCATCCTATAACCTCAGATCCAGGACCTGCACCTTACTTGCAGTACCACAATACAAAAAGCAAGTGTCTCGATCCTCATTTTCCTACAGAGCACCACAATTATGGAATAACCTCCCAGACGCCATCAAATCTTCCCCCAGTCTAAAGTCCCTTAAGACTACCCTATTAACATACCTCAATACGGAATGCACCTGTAAACATGTAACATAGTGACTATATTTCCTACATATATTTATTTTCTGTTAATCTGTATATTTGTTTTGTGTTAATATCTTGCATTTTACTACTTTGTATTTCTGTAACAATGTTCTTGAACCCAGGACATACTTGAAAACGAGAGAAATCTCAATCTATCCTTCGTGCTAAAATCCTTTATAAATAAATAAATCTGAATTGCATCGGAAACTAAACGATTTGCAACAAATGGATTCGGATCAAAACGTTAAAACGAATCTATTCTTAGGACGATTCGCACAGGAAATACAAGTATTTTCCTGTCAACCTGTGCAGTGCTGAATCTATTGGATTCAGCACCACAGGTCAATTGACAGCGAAATATGGTGCACTTCGGCAATTTCTACATAGGAATCATTAATTTGAATGGTTTTCTGTAGGGTAATTTCACTACAGCCGAACTGCACCGTACTTTAACTGTCAATTGGCCTGTGGTGCTGAATCCAACAGATTCACCCTGAGTTCCTGAGATTTATTTCGCCACACTTCTGTGATTGGTACACAGGAATCATTCATTTAATGGTTGGTTCTCTATGGGACAAATTGGCTGCCGCCAAAGTGCACCGAACTGCACGGTATTTTGCTGTCAATTGGCCTGTGGTGCTGAATCTATTGGACCCTAGGCCTAATCTAACACTAATTAAGCGGCTTTTATTGATCTTTTTAAAAGCCATCTGAATAGAGAAGGATTGGTCTGAAATAATGGAACGAAATGGTAGGTTATCGAATTCTGTTTCCGAAGAAAAAGTTTTGCTAACAAAACGATCAGAATTTTCTTGCCGTTCACACCTCTAAATGATAGACCTGGGTCTCTTTTTAGACAATAAAATGTATTTTTTGTGTTAAACACAGAAATGGAAGGTTGTGTGAGAGAGTTCACAAAGATCAGGGCTTTGATCAACAGAAGTGCTATGTGTTGTACAGTATATGCTGGAGGTAAATAAATGCTGGAAAACACTTTATACCTGACAGACGTTTTGCACCATTTAAAGAAGTATAGAAATTGATGTTTTTGAAGAACAGATGCAGATTGTCAATTCTTAAGCCCAAAGTCCATATAGAGTAGATGAAACCGTTCAAAACAAGCATAAAATGTATACAGCCTAGAGATACAGGGAGTGATATGATTAGGGGACAGAATATAACAGTCCAGCTGGAGTAAAGATTCTCTTGTTTGCGTTTGACCAGATGGCTGTCGACATGGGTTCTATGACCAGAGAGAACAGAACAAATACAGAATTGTCAAGGCAAAGCTTGGCACACAATGCGAGAAACTGTCATACAAAAAAAATGGGTAGAACCTGAAATTTCTAATGACACTTATGAAAATTAGTTCCATTGCACACCTCACCCTTTTAAACATGTCAAAAGTGTCCACTGGCGTTCACAAAACTATTACAAGTTTGGGTTGACATTACTCCAGGAAAGTATAATTATCCATTGAAGACTAAATGCATTCTCCAAGAATCAGAATTCATTCCTTCTCTTTTTAAAATGTCTTTAAAGTATTGCATTTATGTTAGATAATATTAAATAATAGTCTGTTTTCCGGAATCATCTCTAACATTTCTCAAGAGGAGAAAGGAGAGGAAGATGAGACGATAAAAAGGAAACAAATGGAAGACCATGGTATGTATGTATGTAGAATGTTGGTGAGATTGGTAAGTGCGCCCAATACTAGAGGAAATTTATATGGTAGAAAATAAGAACAAACTTAGCAGTTCTACAAAATTACCGCATGGATCCTTTGTAATGTTTGGTTTTTGTGCTGCTGAGGCATTTGTACCAATGACTCTCGGATGCAGAATTAAGGATAAGCGTCCTGCTGGTTTCGTTATCATATAGCAGAGCTGCTGAAATGACCGTTGCTCACAGACAGCCAACTGACAGCCAGTTCAACGGTCACCAGACAATTTGAACACTGGCATATGATTGGTTAGGATATATAGATATGCAAATATTACAGTCCTATGTTTTGTTAAACTGTTTGAAGGGCTTGTGTACGGTTATGAAAAGATATCCATTTCTGTGGCCGCTGTCATTTGATGCTGTATAAATTGAAAGTATGAAAGAATAGGTTTGCACCATTTCTCCCTTTTTCTTGATGGAACGTAGTCAGACGGACTGCATTTATACGTCCAGCATTTTTGACGGACAAAATGTTTTTTCATTTTAATTTACTTTCCCTGCTACATCCGTCAAAAAATACGTCAGTCACAAAAACGGACCGTGTGGTCCCTACTGCGTTTTTCGTACTAACGTACGTCCGTACTGCATGGACGCAGAGTCCGTAGAAATCACGTTCGTCTGACCCTAGCCTGAAAGGGGGGCTCCAGATTTCTGTGCCTGCAGGCTCCTGAGATGTAAATCCAGCCCTGATCATAGCAGCTTGGGACCATCATATCCCATTGTGTAGCCAAGTCAGGGTTGTAGACACATTTGAGCGGGGCACTCTAGACCACTTTTTCTGTTTACAAGTGCTAATTTAGTTTAACTATCCACTTTAAATTGTTGGAACTTTGCTTAAAATGCTGATGATATAAAAATAACAAGAAGCATAAGGCCTATCATTATGGTAACCTCTGAATTATGTGTAATATTTACCCTTTTCTCGTGTATATGGGAGTCAAAGTTCCTGTTTATTAATTATTAATTCTGCATTTCACAATTCTGTCATAAAAATATTAATACTATCAAGCTTCTTGAAGTATTGTATCAAGTGTGTACATCACTATAAAATGTAACTTGAGAAATGCAATTAAGTGAGCAAAATTAATAAATAACCACTAGCCGTGACACTTGAGGCAGAACTTTTAAAATAAATTATGTTTTTGCACTTTTAAATACACAAGTGTCCCATCATGTAGTATCTGCTAACGGCAAAGATGTACAGTACTGTTAAAGTCTACATAGAGAGAATTGCAACCCTTTGGAATTGTTAATTATTTTGGTTGTCATTGTTGGAAAAATGAATTCCAGAGTTTGTCAAGACATTTTGCAGGAAAACGTAAGACCATCTGTCCGCCAACTGAAGCTCCGCAGAGGATGGGTGATGCAACAGGACAATGACCCAAAGCATACCAGTAATTCAACAAAAGAATGGCTTCAACGAAACAAAATACGCCTTCTGGAGTGGCCCAGTCAGAGTCCTGACCTCAACCCGATTGAAATGCTGTGGCATGACCTTAAGAGAGCGATTCACACCAGACATCCCAAGAATATTGCTACACTGAAACAGTTTTGTGAAGAGGAGTGGTCCAAAATTACTCCAGATCGTTGTGCAGGTCTGATCTGCAACTACAGGAAACGTTTGGTTGAGGTTATTGCTGCCAAAGGAGGGTCAACCAGTTATTAAGTCCAAAGGTTCACATACTTTTTCCACCCTGCACTGTGAATGTTTACATGTTCTGTTCAATAAAAACATGAAAAAATAATACAACACAAACATTATATGTTAAGCAGACTGTGTTTTTCAAATTGTTGTGACTTAGATGAAGATCAGAGCACATTTTATGACCAATTCATGCAAAACTCCACGTAATCCCAAAGGGTTCACATACTTTTTCTTGCCACTGTATTTAAATACAAGTAAATAAGTACATTCCATCTAGGTTGCTCAGCCAGGATTAAATATATCGGTACCATCTGCTATGGGGAATTGGAACAATAATGTTATCTGAGTGCGGTTATTGACTATTTACAATGTAGTGCCTCTCTCAAAGAAGTTTCCTATTAACTGACAAGCGTACCAGGAGGTGCACAAAGGCTCGCTTAGATAAAAGCAATAAAACTTTGGAGTAAAATCAGTGTCCTTGTCATTAGCCAAACAACAATAAAAAGTCCACCCACTACATTCCCAAAGTTAGATTTGTATCAGATGACCCTGGTTGTAAAAATGAACTAAGCTATAAATACATAATGAATCCCTTTTACATAGACATTAGTCTTTTCTACTGGTGGAGATAATTATTTTTGTTATTTATACTTTAACAATTACAAAGGGTTGCAATTCTCTCTATGTAGACTTTAACAGTACTGTACATCTTTGCTGTTAGCAGATACTATATGATGGGACACTTGTGTATTTAAAAGTACAAAAACATAATTTATTTTAAAAGTTCTGCCTCAAGTGTCACGGCTAGTGGTTGGTTATTTATTAATTTTGCTCACTTAATTGCATTTCTCAAGTTACATTTTATAGTGATGTACACACTTAATACTATCAAGCTTCTTGAAATATTGTATCAATATTTTTATGACAGAATTGTGAAATGCAGAATTAATAATTAATAAACAGGAACTTTGACTCCCATATACACGAGAAAAGGGTAAATATTACACATAATTCAGAGGTTACCATAATGATAGGCCTTATGCTTCTTGTTATTTTTATATCATCAGCATTTTAAGCAAAGTTCCAACAATTTAAAGTGGATAGTTAAACTAAATTAGCACTTGTAAACAGAAAAAGTTGTCTAGAGTGCCCCGCTCAAATGTGTCTACAACCCTGACTTGGCTACACAATGGGATATGATGGTCCCAAGCTGCTATGATCAGGGCTGGATTTACATCTCAGGAGCCTGCAGGCACAGAAATCTGGAGCCCCCCTTTCAGGCTAGGGTCAGACGAACGTGATTTCTGGACTCTGCATCCATGCAGTACGGACGTACGTTAGTACGAAAGACGCAGTAGTGGCCACACGGTCCGTTTTTGTGACGGACGTATTTTTTGACGGATGTAGCAGGGAAAATAAATTAAAATGCAAAAACATTTTGTCCGTCAAAAATGCTGGACGTATAAATGCGGTCCGTCTGACCACGTTCCATCACTCACACACAAAGCTATGCGGACGTGGCGCACTCCGCATGTCTGTTCTAGCAGTATTACGTTCTTGCCTAACCTGCGTCCGTTTGCCGCATCCGTCATGCATCCGCACTTCCGTGCGGACGTACTTCGTGTGTGGGGCTCCATTGGTCAGAATGCTATGCTGCCACGGACGTACAAATGTGCGGCAACACGAACGTGATAACTGCGCTCGTCTGTCCCCAGCCTAAAAAAAAAAAAAAAAAAAAAAAAGTGCCTGAGGCCGGAGGCACACTAGGCGTCTTCTTGTGCGCACTAGCGCGCGTTACCAGCGCCCGTTGCAACGTTGTGATGCTGCGGACAGAGCCGGTCACATGCTTGCGCGCACACTTAGTGCGCGCGTAGCATGCGTGCACCTAGAGATCATCACTGTCGATGCGCTAGGATGCGCGTCGACGGGGCTGCAAAGCGCTATCCTCCATAGGAGGATCGCACTTTGCAGCCTAGTGGAGGGGGGCAGGTGGGCGTCGACGGGGGGGGCGGTGCATTAACGTTTTCTTTAACGCACGCTAGTGCGTTAAAGAAAACGCCTAGTGTGCCTCCGGCCTAAACTACTTAAATTTTTGTTCTTGGAGGCGGAGCTAACTGCCGAGGAGAGAGGACGCATCTTGCCGGGCTCCACTGCTGCAACAAAGATTGAGGAGATTTTTAGTGCTTTCTTTTGCCCGGCATTTAAGTTCTAAGCGGTCCCGAGTGGACATCTGACCGGGTGGACTATAGCTTTGTGAGGTCATTTGGATCCGGGCGGCGCGTACCTGGGGGCAGATTGCCTGGAGATCGGGAGTGAGGCCTAGTGGCGTCGGCCATCTTGGATCCACGTACTCTGGCTGCTTGCTACGGAGCCGCTCGCCCAGGCTGAAGATGGGGAAGAAGACAGCGACGCGCCGGGCTGGGACGGAGGGACCCCGCCAGCGGGATATTCGGGTGTCTTTGATCAGTGGAGGTAAATCCAGGGTTTCGGCCCCTCCCCCCACCCTTGCAATGGAGTATGGCTCATCGGATGATGGGGAATGTTACTGGCCTCGAGACGCTATGGGAGACCAGCAGCTACTTACCTTATTGACCCCGGGGAAGGAGCTGGAGGCGGCCGGCACGGCGGCTAAAAAACAGGCGCAGGCGAAGCGCCGCTCGCTGGCCAGGACCTTGCAGGGGGACTGTGTCCGGTGGAGCCCTGCGCTGCGCTGCAGGGGAGCTCAGTGGAGGATCGGCCGCCCTCGGACTCAGACTCCTTACTGTCAGCCTCTGGTGGTGCAGGCTCTGCGGGGGCCCGCGGTGCTTCGGTACCGCCACGGTGTGATGGAGTTCCACCTGCATCGCTACCTGGTCCGCGTTTCCTACAGATCTCTCCCACCAACATCCGTGATATCGATGGCGATGATTCGCTTCCTTCCACGAAAGGTGACCTCCGGTTTTTTATGGTGGAGATGAGGTCGTGGCGTGCTGAATTTTCTGGCCTGCGGACTGAGATTGCAGTGATGAGCAAAGAAGTGACAGCAGTGCGGACTCAGTCCGCTGAAACGACCTCTGCACAGACTCTTCTCTCTACCCAGGTGGTGGAGCTCCGTTCACAAGTCGCCCTTCTGTCTCGCTCCGTAGAAACCTTGGAGACGAGACATCGCCGACGTAATGTACGCATCCGGGGGATTCCTGAGACGGTTCCTGCGGCTGACCTTTTACGATACGTGGACCGTTTAGGTCGCCAAGTTATGGATCTCTCCTCCGAAGCTCCTGGCCTGTTCGCCTCGGTATTTAGAGTACGGAAGGCAGCAACGGCACCTTCGGCAGCCCCACGAGACGTCATCGCCACGACAGTCGATGTGTCTACGCAAGTGCAGCTTATGTCATCCCCGGGAGCCCGGTCGGATGTGACCTTTCGAGAATTCGACCCTACAGTTGTACCGCGACTTACCTTTTGTGACCCTCGTGGCGAGACGGAGATTTCGGGAGGTGGCGATGTTTCTTCGAGCAAAGGGAGTACGGTACCGCTGGGGTCCGGCAGGATCCATGGAGGTGAACCACAGAAATGTGTCCTATACTATAGCGGACCCCGCTGAAGCGTGGTCTGTCCTATCCGGAGCGGGCCTCTCACGGAAAGCGTCGGAGGACTGCCCAGGTTGAACATTGTATTTGTCCGCACGTCCTTCCTCGCCTCCTCCTGCTGGAGACATACCTAGTTTTTGGTCTGCTGTTCAGCCCCTAGTTTTTGGGACTTGAGGTTGGTTGGGTTCCACGTTGGATCTCAGGTCCATGGGGATGCAGAGGGATTATGAGGTTATTTGGGTTTTTGATCCTTTTTTTAACTGTTTTCCCATGCCCACCCCCCCCTCTTTTGCACTTTCCTTAACTGAGATGACCCTGGCAGCGAACTGTCCCGAGTTTTAACCTTGATTTTTGATGCTTCGATTTTTTTCAAGGGCTTGTTGTCCCATGCTTTTCAGGGTAGTCACAGGGTCGCTTCGCACATATTCATATGGATGTTCTATTTGTGATCTGTTAAACTCATTATAAATAAAGAATTTAACCCCTTAAGGACCCCTGACATACCCTGTACGTCCTGTCCACAGGTCTCCCTTAGACCCGCGGACGTACAGGGTACGTCAGCGGCGCCTAATCCCCCTCCCGCCCGATACTCACCTCCCTCACTGGATCCCTCGGCGATCTGGCAGGGAGGAAGCCTGCCCATGTGATTTACATGGGCAGGCGAGGCTGATGACGTTTCCACGCTGCGTGGTGACGTCATCAGCAGGCGTCCCCATGCAATTCAATGGAGGGGAGGGGGGCTCCTTCGGAGCCCTCTATCTCCCCAACCATTGAAGCTAGGGAGATGCTGTTTGCACCGCTTAAAAGGGGAGAGTCTCCCCTTTTCAGCGGTGTATAGCATTAACAGTTTCGCCGCCGGATCACGTTTCGGTGCCAATTGGCGACAAAACGTGATTAAAACCTGGAGGGGGCTGACATCTTGGATGTCAGCCAAGCCTCCAGGTCCCCCCCCACCCACTGACAACCTCACCATATGTGTGAGGATGTCAGTGGGCCAGTTAACCATCTAGCTGCCATGTAGAGATAAGGATCCCCATATCTCCCGATCCATGGCAGGTATTTCTAGTCTCGGGACAAAATTTTGAACCTATTTAGCCGGGGTCTTTTTGGGTGGTTGTAGATTTTTATTTTTTATTTATTTATTTATAAAAGGATTTTACCAGGAAGGATACATTGAGATTTCTCTCGTTTTCAAGTAGGTCCTGGGTTCGAGAACATTGAGTGGTTACAGAAATACAAAAAAAATAGTAAAATGCAAGATATTAACACAAGACCAAATATACAGATTAACAGAAAAATAAATATGGAGGAAATAAAGTCATTATGTTACATGTTTACAGGTGCATTCTGTATATAGTCACTGTGTTACATGTTTACAGGTGCATTTCGTATTGAGGTATGTTAATAGGGAAGTCTTAAGGGACTTTAGACTGGGGGAAAATTTGATGGCGTCTGGGAGGTTATTCCATATTTGCGGTGCTCTGTAGGAAAATGAGGATCGAGACATTTTCTTTTTGTATTGCGGTATTGCAAGTAAGGTGCTGGTCCTGGATCTGAGGTTATAGGATGAGGAAACTGCCGGGGAAAGCAGCATATTCAGATAGGGTGGTAGCTTCCCAGAAAAGCTCTTAAACACCAGGTTGGAAAGCTGAAGGGTGCGTCTAGAGTCCAGTGATGGCCAGTTTAGTTCTTTTAACATGTCACAATGGTGTGTCATGTAGTTACATTGTAGCACAAAGCGACAGAATGAGTTATACAATGTAGTAAGTTTCTGGAGGTGTGTTTGCGGGGCGGCTGCATACACTACATCTCCGTATTCAATGGCTGGCATAAGCATTTGTTGTACAATCTGCTTTCTTACCGCGGGGCTCAGGCAGGATTTGTTTCTGTACAGGGCACCTAGTTTGGGGTAGAGTTTAGATGAGAGTTTTTCGATGTGGGGGCCAAAAGATAGATTTGGGTCTAACCACATACCTAGGTATTTGAGAGAAGTGACTGTGGTCAGCATGCCATTTGATTTTGTCCCAACACATAGATGGGGTGTTTGCAATTTGTGTAGTTTAGGTGCTGTTCCAAAGAGCATTGTAACAGTTTTGTCAGTATTTAGAAAAAGTTTGTTATTTGCGATCCACTTTTCTACCCCTGTGAATTGTTCTTGCAGCACGGCCTCCAGCTGCGGGAGATTTGGTTTGCTGGTATAGATTACAGTGTCATCTGCGTACATGTGTACAGTAGAAGTTTGCAGACATTGGGCAGATCGTTTATGAATATTGTGAATAGCAGGGGGCCAAGTATCGAGCCTTGGGGTACACCGCACGTGACTGGGAGGGGGAGGGAAGTGCTGTCAGAAATGGACACAAATTGAGACCTATCAGACACATATGATTGGAACCAGGTTAATGTACTATCACCAATACCAGAGTTCTTAAGTTTTTGTAATAGGATGCCATGGTCTACTGTGTCAAAAGCCTTGGCAAAATCAAGGAAGATGGCTCCAGTTAGATTTCCTTGTTCCATGCCAGCTTGGATATCATTACAAACTTTTAAAAGGGCAGTTGTAGTTTAATGGTTTGGACGAAAGCCTGATTGATCTGGGGTTAAATAGTTCTGATACTGATAATAATCACGTAATTGAGTGTAGACACATTTTTCCAGATTTTGGGGATTAAATTACGAAAAAGTGTGTTTTTACCATTTTTTTCCTCATATTTCATATTTTTTTTATAGTAAATTATTCGATATGATGGAAATAATGGTATTTCTAGAAAGTCCATTTAATGGCGGGAAAAAGGGTGTATAATATGTGTGGGTTGAATAAACGAGTAAGAGGAAAATTTGACCTAAACACTAACAGCGCAGAAACGTAAAAACAGCAGCGGTCACTAAAAGACGTATTTGTGTAAAACTAAGGGGTTAAAAAAAAAATAATAAAAAAAATTATGTGGGGGGGGGAACTTTTTGAAAAAAACTGAAAAACTATTTCTTGCTGCGCTCATATCAAAAGAATTGGCCTGAAAATGAAGCAAACATTGGGTTTGTGTTAAACATAAATCGTAAACCAACCTTAATTTTTAAGCCTAGTTCAAAACTTGCTTTGGAACAAAAGGGGGGGGGGGAGTTACATTTTACATGGTCATATTTGGTATCATTAGAAAACCCAGACTCTGACCTGTCCAATCACACCCAACTTGAAGATGTGGGGTGTAAAAAAATGGGGATACAGGTGTCCAAAGCAGCCACGCTGTCTTTGTAGAAAATGTTTTTTAGATGAACCAATGTGTAATAACTAATTTCACCCTCACCTCTACATTTGCTCTTGGTGTGAGAAATGAGAAGGTGCCTTAATGCAGTGGTATTGTTTGCTTTACAAGTAAAAAAAGTAAATTTTGCATTTAACTTTTTTATTTTTACACATTTTATGGTCATGTTTTGTATCACTGAAAAGGCCAGACTCTGTCCTTTCCAGTGACACCTCATTTGACCTTGTGTGATGTTCAAATCAGGGATGCAGGTTCCACATTCCCCCCTCTCTCCTCACTGCAGTGCCATGGTCTAGGTTGTTGATGAAACGATGCATTGTGCCATCAACTCCACACTTGCTGGCAGTGTGGGAAATGAGAAGGTGAGTTAACGCATCATCACTGTTCACTTTATAATTGCAAAGTGAACAATAGTGCTGCGTTAAAAAACAAAAAAAAATTATTGCTGTATGTATTATACTTTTAAATAAACCTGATCATTCATGTCTAGTATCATTATAAAGACCATAATCTGACCTTTCAAGTGATACATTATCTGTCCCTCTAGCCCAGTGGTTCCCAAACGTGATCCTCAAGTACCCCCAACAGGCCAGTTTTTAAGGATTCCCTTGGGGAAATACAGACTGAATCCTGCAATCACTGAACAGCAAATCATATCACCTGTGCTGTGCTTCAGCTATCCGGAAAACCTGGCCTGTTGGGGGTACTTGAGGACCGAGGTTGGGAACCACTGATCTAGGCTGTAGGGCTCCAGAGATAAAGAGGTCTAAGGCTAGTGTCAGACGATAGTCTTTGGGGAGCAGAAGGAACGTCCGCGAGAGTGGACGTTCCTTCCACTCGACGCCTGGCTGGCCACCTCGCTGAGCACACTCAGTGCTGCAAGGCTTGATCCTCCTATGAAGAATCGTGCTTTGCAACCCCGTCAACGCTCGTCCTACCGCTTTGCCGGACAGGCTTGCATAACGGACGCACATATGCGTGCACAAGCGTGTGACCGGTCCCGTTGCACCGTCAATACTCTGTAACGGACGCCAGTGAGCACGTCAATACGGGCACACATATCGCGCTCGTCTGACGCCAGCCTAAATGACTAGAATTTTTTTTTTTTTAAAGACACCCCCTTGTGGCAGGCACCTGTAGGCACATGCCTACTCTGCCTAATTATAAATCCAGCCCTGGCTATGATACAACCAAAATAAAAATAGAGCACCTATGCATCCACAATGATGCTCACAGGAGTGAAGGATCAATGTCCCCAGTGCATACACAATTGTACACCTTTATTAATACATACAAATTGACAAGTAGACAAATAAAACCACTTAAATATTGTATATGGGAGTAGTCCGAGTAACTGATTCATATCCTCATTGCAGAGGGAACAATGCCACATCTGTGGGGTGTATGAATTTGATGAGTTCAAACCAACATCATGGGTCTGTGTATCCCATAACAGTTGCAATGCATTTGCCTAAGGGAATGGGTTAAAAGGCATTACCATGCCATATCAGCCATCCAGGGATAAATCCAATGTTTTCAAGAGATTAAGCAATCAGTTGGCAATATATTCCTTGCAGAATCCTCTGCCCAATATTACTAATCCTCTGTATCCCTACAATGTCAGGGTAAATCAAACAGTCTATAAAGGCCCCATAGTATACAGTCAGGTCCAGAAATATTGGGACATCAACACAATTCTAACATCTTTGGCTCTATACACCAGGACAATGGAGTTGGAATGAAACAAACACAATGTGCTTTAACTGCAGACTGACAGCTTTAATTTGAGGGTATGTACATCCAACTCAGGTGAACGGTGTAGGACTTACAGCAGTTTGCAGCTGTGCCTCCCACTTGTTAAGGGACCAAAGGTAATGGGACAGAATAATAATCATAAATCAAACTTTCCCTTCTTAATACTTGGTTGCAAATCCTTTGCAGTCAATCACAGCCTGAAGTCTGGAACGCATAGACATCACCAGACGCTGGGTTTCATCCCTGGTGATGCTCTGCCAGGCCTCTACTGCAACGGTCTTCAGTTCCTGCTTGTTCTTGGGGCATTTTCCCTTCAGTTTTGTCTTCAAGTGAAATGCATGCTCAATGGGATTCAGGTCAGGTGATTGACTTGGCCATTGCATAACATTCCACTTCTGTCCCTTCAAAGACTCTTTGGTTGCTTTTGCAGTATGATTTGAGTCATTGTTCATCTGCACTGTGAAGCGCCGTCCAATGATTTCTGCAGCATTTGGCTGAATGTGAGCAGATAATATTGCCCGAAACACTTCAGAATTCATCCTGCTGCTTTTGTCAGCAGTCACATCATCAATAAATACAAGAGAACCAGTTCCATTGGCAGCTATACATGCCCACGCCATGACACTACCACCACCATGCTTCACTGATGAGGTGGTATGCTTAGGATCATGAGCAGTTCCTTTCCTTCTCCATACTCTTCTCTTCCCATCTCTCTGGTACAAGTTGATCTTGGTCTCATCTGTCCATAGGATCTTGTTCCAGAACTGTGAAGGCTTTGTTAGGTGTTGTTTGGCAAACTCTAATCTGGCCTTCCTGTTTTTGAGGCTCACCAATGGTTTACATCTTGTGGTGAACCCTCTGTATTCACTCTGGTGAAGTCTTCTCTTGATTGTTGACTTTGACACACATACACCTACCTCCTGGAGAGTGTTCTTGATCTGGCCAACTGTTGTGAAGGGTGTTTTCTTCACCAGGGAAAGAATTCTTCTGTCATCCACCACAGTTGTTTTCCGTGGTCTCCCGGGTCTTTTGGTGTTGCTGAGCTCACGGTGCGTTCCTTCTTTTTGAGAATGTTCCAAACAGTTGTTTTGGCCACGCCTCATGTTCTTGCTATCTCTGATGGGTTGGTTTTGTTTCTTCAGCCTAATGATGGCTTGCTTCACTGATAGTGACAGCTCTTTTGGATCTCATCTTGAGAGTTGACAGCAACAGATTCCAAATGAAAATAGCACACTTGAAATGAACTCTGGGCCTTTTCTCTGCACATTGTAATTGGGGTAATGAGGGAATATCACACACCTGGCCATGGAACAGCTGAGAAGCCAATTGTCCCATTACTTTTCGTCCCTTAACAAGTGGGAGGCACAGCTGCAAACTGCTGTAAGTCCTACACCGTTCACCTGAGTTGGATGTACATACCCTCAAATTAAAGCTGACAGTCTGCAGTTAAAGTACATTGTGTTTGTTTCATTCAAACACCATTGTGGTGGTGTATAGAGCCAAAGATGTTAGAATTGTGTTGATGTCCCAATATTTCTGGACCTGACTGTAGGTCACAATTCACAATACCCGGTGATTAACCAGGCTCATCTGCATTGCAATAGAAGCACCCACTGGCAACCCGGCCAATCCAAGTATCTCTTTCAAAAAATTAATGTAACTGTTAAAATACAAGCACCCAACTAGTTTCGCCTGTATAGCAGACTTTATCAAGGCTTGATAAAGTCTGCTATACAGGCAAAATGATTTGGGTTTTTGTATTTTAACAGTTACGTGAATTTTTGAAAGAGATACTTGGATTGGCCGGGTTGCCAGTGGGTGCTTCTATTGCAATGCAGATGAGCCTGGTTAATCACCGGGTATTGTGAATTGTGACCTATACTATGGGGCCTTCATAGACTGATTTACCCTGACATTGTAGGGATACAGAGGATTCTGCAAGGAATACATTGGCAACTGATTGCTTATCCTCTTGAAAACATTGGCTTTATCCCTGGACGGCTGATATGGGATGGTAATGCCTTTTAACCCATTCCCTTAGGCAAATGCATTTCAACTGCTATGGGATACACAGACCCATGATGTTGGTTTGAACTCATCAAATTCATACACCCCACAGGTGTGGCATTGTTCCCTCTGCCATGAGGATATGAATCAGGTTCTCAGACTACTCATTATTTAAGTGGGTTTTATTTGTCTACTTGTCAATTTGTATGTATTAATTAATTTATTTTATTTATTTATAAAGGATTTTACCAGGAAGAATACATTGAGATTTCTCTCGTTTTCAAGTATGTCCTGGGTTCAAGAACCTTGAATTGTTACAGTGTACAGAAATACAAGTAGTAAAAAATTGTACAGTGTACAATTGTGTATGCACTGGGTACATAGATCCTTAACTCATGTGAGCATCATTGTGGATGCTTAGGTGCTCTATTTTTGTTCTGGTTGTAACACAGGTGGGTTAGGCCCATTTGGATCTATGCCATTGGCATCATCTAGTGGTTCTAAGATCTTTACGTCTGGCTATGATATAGAATAGAATCAAGGTCCAAACACATTTGATAATTACAAGTGTATGCCTAAACTTTTAGTGTGTGTGTGTGTGTACACACATTGGACATTTTACTAATTATTTTGCACTATTGGTATTTTTTTTATATATTTTTGAGATTTATACCGGCCTAGCACTATGTGAAAGGCATCCAATGACTGAATACAAACCTAAGCATCTCTTTGCATATTTTCACTTGAAGGTCATTGTATGTGCGCTCCAACTAAAGCACTCAACCAATTGGAATATGTCTGGGCCACTTTGATACCATGTAATTTTCTTTTTGTAAGAAAGAAAAAGACCTGAATACAGGCAACCTTCCATCATCATAAATGGTTAACCATGACCAGATTCTGTATTAGGGATAGTTTCTAAAGGTCTGAGAATAGTAGCCAAATCCAATTCTACTGGCATATTGGTACTCATGTACAGTATGAGGTTTATTTGCTATGAATGATTGATATATTTTACTGTAATATAGCCAAATTGATGAGGCAGGATCTCTAACAATTGTCCAGCTCAGTTATTTTGGCCTGATATTTACAATATAGTTTTCAGGTTTATACATTCACCATTTAAAGGATTAAACCCCATATCTAAAGAAAAAGAAAAACCATCTTCGGATGCTACTGGGCTCCAATGACAGACCAAATACTGTATATAGGCTACAGAAAACTTAAAAGGTTCATGGTTACAGGAAGAACTGGAACTAAACAACTACGATTCTACAGGTTCAAGGTATAAGAGCAACAGGATTTTGCAATTTCAGGGATTTAGTATATCTACAACTCAAGGTTCATGATGCAGAAGAGTCCTTCAGGACAAAGCCCAAGTAATAGACCTAAGGAATCCAAAGTTTAAATCTAATCTGAATGCCACTACACCCTGGAGCGCAATAACAGGTGCACCAGGAGGAACAGGACATGCACAAGAACAGGATAACCAGTCAGCAAGTCTCAGCTTTTAAGAGTTCTATAACAAAGTTTTGGATCATGAATGCATCTCATGGAACTAGGAGATAATCAGAAAAAAAACCTCTCGTCAGCCTCCATCTCTGTAGTTTTGTAAGAAGATTTAGAATATTAAATTGTAAAATCAGATATAAATTTCTTCAAGTATATTTTAATACACATAAAGGAAGGCCAAGAGGCTAGGAGTTGTGGAAGGGGCCTCACAGCTACTTAAACACTCGGGGCTGGCACAGCGTCACACAACAGGTCAAGGTAACCTTTCATCCATCCCTTTTCTATTTAAATTTCTGTTATTCTTTTACACCCCAGGTTGGCCCTTTTTTTTTTTTTTTTTTTTTTTTTTCGCAGGCCTAATGATCCGTCAGTTCCGGTCACACTTCAACATAACTGGTAGAAGGGGTTTCTTTACGGTTAAGGGCCTCAAACACAACTTATATATTTATTTAGTGCCAACATATTCTGCAATGCTGACTGGGTGAAGGTTTCATGTACCACAAAAAAATGCACCATTGTTCTTTTTTTGTCCAAAAAAATTCAGTTATTCCGACATGAAAATGACTAGAGACCTCCATCTATATTCGTTGTTCATCAAGTGATGTATTGTCTAGTGGCATTTGAATAATCTTGGATTGAGTGTACCAAATAAAACGCATGCATTCTCTGGTCATGGTACAGGAATGAACGTTATATCGAGTAATGCACAGTGTGAAGAACTGGGCCGAAGAAAGTAACACAATCCAATTCTGGTTAATTAATCATAAGTCTCCACTAGGTGATTAACTACAATCGCAAAGCGCCACGATTCAGTCATTAACAGATCCCAATTAAAAAAAAAAAAAAAAAAAACGTAGAAAGTGTAACATGTACATATCTTTATTACCATATCATTAAAATGACACCATGATAACTGCGTTCAAAGCACCTGAGCCTAATGAGGCCTTGGGTCATAGCTCTAAAGTTCATAGATCAGTAGACAATTTGCAAAAGGCATCTCAAGTAAAAAAACACAGACAAAGCTAAATATAAATTTAACAAAACGAGAAGTAAACATAATCACATGGCAATAGAGTGACCTCAAAAGTACACCAGGGGTCTGCAACATATGCAAGGTGCTACCAACGTTTCAGCTAAAATTACCTTCTTCCACGGGGTAGAAGATCCAAAACGAAATGTCAACTTGTGAGTCAGAATTATCTCACATGTAAACATATAGACAAATAACTACAGCAGGCGCCAGGTAAATAGAAAAGAATATGGAAAAGCATTTTGTGTCAATGTGCCTTGACGAAAGACATAATTAAACCGTGTTTTATGACAAGTGTATTCATGTGAAGCTTTCACCAGGAATTAATATCAACGTGTAGATAGGATTGTGCATGACAGCAGCGGCATTGTATTACCTTGTATTTGTCGAAACCAGCGAGCTGTTCTGCGGTGACATACTGGTAGCTGAACATACTGAGGTTTTCCACACACAATTTCAGATTCAGTCTTTTCCCCCCCAGAAAGTCCTCTGGTTTCTACCTTTGGCTCTGCCAGGCAACAGATACAAGTGGTGCCCCTGACTGAGCAGCAGTCTTGGTAAGGACAGTTCGCCAGCTATGACTATCAGTTTGTGTTCTCTTATCTGCTGAGGGCTCAGCTCATGAAGTCACTCCCTGAGAAGGCAGGTGATTAACGTCCACAGGTAACCTTGTGTTTTCTTTGATCGATTTAAAGTTCACTGAGGGATTGAGCGGCATAAAATACTAAAGAAAAATTGTTTTTTTAAATTGAATTAGTTATGATGATCATCAGTACATAAACGCACTGTGTGGAAGATCAAAGCAACAACAGATAACAGTAACAAACAATGCCACATGTAGAAACAGAACACAAAAATGGCTTTTGATGAAAGAATTTTTTACTAAATAGATTTCTGAAAAAAATGAAAAGGCAAATAAAAGAAATATAAGTGTCTATTCACTAAACCTTGAAGCACCGGATTGCACCAAATGGTGAATTTCACAGTTCGTTGCAATTTCAGGGCAGTTTATCTATTCACTAAACTGTCAATTCGCCAAATACACGCAAATTAACGATGAAATAAGGTGCGGTTCGCCACCGTTCGGTGTCTTTGCCGGCAGTGAAATTTTCCTATAGAGAAGTAATGGTTATTCCTATAGAGAAGTAATTACCTTATTTTCGGTGTTTCAGCTCAACAAGTTTAAACAGGAGCATCCCACAGGAATCAATGTAAAAACGTAATATCATTTTTAATATTTTTTTAAGAGACCGTTTATGCTTTTTATTTTCAGCAAAAAGCCATTTTTTTTAAAACTAATTTATGATTCTCAGTTTTTTAAAAAGGTGTTTTTTTTTAAATTCCATAACAGACCTTTTAATTATTCTTTTAAAGTACCATTTTTATTATCTAGACACATTTTAATAAATTTTTAGCGGTTTAAACACCTATTAAAAGAATAGGAGTTACGTTTGTTTTTTCTTTTTTTTCAGTTCAGTGGAATTCACCAAGGCCTCTTCAGCACTCTTCGGCGGCGTTCTCCAACTTTTTTCATGGAGGCTTTGGTGACTCCATCTTCGGCGCATTACAGTGACCATTCGCTAAATAGTGAATTTACAGAAATGTCATGAAATGAAATTGCTAAAATGCGCCAAAAAGTGAAAATATAACACTGGCGACACCAGACAGCGGTGTAGCAAGGCTCTGGATCAGGTAAAAGCCCCTATGAGCAGAGATACCACTTTTGGCAGAAATAACAGAAGCAAACAGCACAAGATAAACAATAGAACCCTGCACAACACTGGTATACAATCTAGGCCAGAGACCCTGCACGGTAAACAGCAGTCCTACTCTGAAAGACCGGTCTTTAGAATAGCCGGATCAGATCTAAAGAAAAATAATACAGCAGTGCCGTGCAGAGTCTAAGGACATACAGATGAATACAGGAATGAATATATCAACGGTATAGACAAGGAGCATCCACTAGAAAGGTCAAGAAAAGCCAGGAGTCAAAAACCAGAACGTGTACCCATTACAGAAGCCAGGGATCCAGAACCGGGAGATAAGTCAGCCAAGCAAAAAGGGTCAGAACCAGGTAATCAGCATACATAAAACATGAACAGAAAAAGCAAAGCGAAGGAGAAACACTAGACCTAAAATGGACAGGAGAAATAACTAGACATGAACCAGAACATGAACTGACTAAGGAAACAGCAGACAGTGGAAACCAAAGAAATAAACTGAACAAGAAAACACAAACTTGAACAGGATAAACAGCAGGGAGCTCAGAACGCAGACTGGATAAAGGCAGGCTGGAACAAATTCATTGAGCAATGGGATATGGGCCCATTGCTTTAAATTAGGGTTGCACCGATACCGATACTTAGTATCGATATCGGTGCCGATACCGGGTACTGCAGGAGTACTTGGTACTCATGCAGTACCCCCGATATTTTCCCCCGATACAGGAAGCCAGCATTGAGCCAGCTTGCCGGCATCCGAGGGGCTGGGGCGGCTGTTCGAATGCTCTATCAGCATTCGGACAGCTGCCCCTGGAGCTCTCCGCGGCATACTTACCTTCCTGAACGACGCCGGGAAAGTTTCCGCGCTTCCGCACGTTGAAGGACCCTAGCCGCGATCACGTGGGAGTCCCACGTGATCGCGGCTGGGGTCCTTCAACGAGCGCACGCGCGAAGACTTTGTTGCGTCGCTCGGGAAGGTAAGTATGCCACGGAGAGCTCCAGGGGCGGCTGTCCGAATGCCGATAGAGCATTCGAACAGCCGCCCCATGTCTGGTCTGGGGTCTGAGCTGGGGGGGGGGAATATCCATGAGAGCTTGGGGGCATTATCCATGAGCTGGGGGCAATATCCATGAACTGGGGGGGGGCAAATATCCATGAGCTGGGGGCAAATATCCATGAACTGGAGGCAAATATCCATGAGCTGGGGGCAAATATCCATGAGCTGGGGGCAGTATCCATGAGCTGGGGGCAATATCCATGAGCTGGGGGCAATATCCATGAGAGCTGGGGGCATTCTAATATATATATATATAATCTTGGGGGGATATATACATGTGAGCTGGGGCAGTTTTATATGAGGTCTGTTCTTATTGGAAAGTGGTCACATGACATAAAATAAAAGTATCAGTACTCGGTATAGATGAGTACTTGAAAAAAAAGTATCGGTACTCGTACTTAAAAAAGTGGTATCGGTGCATCCCTCCTTTAAATAGTCAGAATCAGGACAACGATCAGCAGGTGAACAGACACGAAAGGAAACAATCCCTAAGCTGCAACCCAGGACTAGCAACATAGGGAGAGGCCTGCACATGAAACACATACATGTATACAGAAGGCAGGGCTGGAGCGACGAAACGTGACAGAACAGCACCGACTGTAAACTGGATTTAGTAATAAAGGCTATAGGTTCTTCCAAACCTACATGTTTGTATGGGAAGGGGGGGAGGGGAATTGTCTCCTCATGAAAAGTGGTTCACCATTTTTAGAGTCTCACAGTACGATTGCATACTGATAACATTTGGCTGATCGTATCTATTCTCGACTATTTGAGACAGATTTTATGTTGAAAATGGCCAAATGGAACATGGTTTAGCATTATTTCTTTGTGTTAGTTGATAGAGGGAATAATGCTGTGGAGATACCTTATGACAGGGCTTGACAAATTCCAGGCGCCAGGTCGCCATAGCAACTAGAAATTGCGTCCTGGCACCTGGGCTTTTGTTAGTCCATTCACTGTTGGCACAGGCACGAGAAATCTTTATTGCAGTTCAGTGTCTGCCCAGGAGCTCTGGGGGGGGGGGGCTCCGCCTCATGCTGTCACCGATTGCTCCTCCAACCCCAGGCAACACACAGAGACATGAATGCTCTGCGCAGCACACCTTCTCTTATGTGGCTCTGATGTGTAGCTTTACAGATGCGCAGCGCAGGTTTACACACAGTTACGCCGCTCAGCTTTTGATTAAATAACCTTCTTAGGATCCTTAAGAACTTCGTACATTTCAAACTGTAACAGCCGTGACAGAAGCCGAGACTGGAGACCATCGCTCACTTATTACCATAAAAAATAAATGGCTCCTAACTTTATCTGGCTCCTAGATTCAAAGCAAATTTGTCAAGCCCTGGCTTAGGAAAGTGTTATTATGTATACATACCGTAGTATATATTTCCATGTGTGGGAGTTCTATGAATTTATTGGAGCGCTTTGATTTAGTTTGTAGGGTATAAGGATTGTTATTCAAATTTGTGAGAACTCTAGTCACCAAAGGTCCCCTTTCAAAATGAAAACTATATCATCATACAATGCCAGAGGTTTTTTTTCGCAGATAAGTTGGTCTAATGCTTTGCTTTCTGCAATGTACGGTTTCTGTCTGACCTAATAATGACACAAAAGCGTTGGAGTTCACATGTTTAACAATTGTTAAAATGAAAACAGCCATAAAATAGCATTGATGATATGTACAATAACATGTAGAGGGTTATTTGCAAAGTGTCAGTGGTCACTGTGATTCTTCTCCTGTTTGGAGTTTACTCCTGTAAAATGCTGGTGATTTTCGTTGTTGTTTGCAATACTGACAAGCACCGGCCTTTTGTGAATAATCCGATTCCTAGTAATGTTTTATTAGGTAAAAATAAAACTTAGAACATTCCCAATGCATTCTCTGAAGAAAATGTGAAACACCTAGGGGTCTATTCACAAAGCACCAAAGCTGAATTTTGGTGCTTTGCATTTCTGCAAATCTGTTTTGTCAAAAATTCAGTGAATTCCCTATTTATCGAATGGTCATCGTATTTTGCCGAAACTGTTATCAGAAGTTGCTGAAAGTGCCAAATTGGCATCTACGAATTCCACGAAACTGAAGAAAAAAAAAAAGGAAATCTCCTAATAAGAGCTTAAATCAACAAAAAAATTTAATAAAAAAAGTGATCCACATAATAAAATAAGGTCCTTTAAAAAATAATAAAAAATGGTCTTTTACAAAATATAAAAACAACAAATCGCTCAAAGTATGAGGGAACCTTGAAGACCTTAATAAATCAACATACAAAATTTTTGTTTTTTTTTGTATGTGGATTTATTAAGGGCTTCAAGGTGTCCTCTTTGAGCTGCAGTAGGTCAGGAACTTGACACAGTATTTTTAATCAACAAAATATAAAAAGCCTTTAAAAAAAACAAATGCCTTTTAAAAAAATAAAAAAATGTTTTTTTGTAAGAAAAAGAATAAATGTTACAAAAAAAAATTATTCCATTTACTACATTTGAAACCTATTGGATTTGCCTGTTTAACCTCCCTGGCGGTATTCCCGAGTGTGACTCGGGGTTAAATTTCACTACCGCAAACGGAAACCCCAAGCCACACTCGGGCTGGATGTTTACTCACCTCCTCCTGGCTCCCTCGCTGTCCCTCGCAGTGTGATCGCGGCGAGCTGCTTCCTGGAAGGCTCCCTGCGAGTCACACAATGCAGGGGGGCGGGATCATCAGAACACTTAGAAAAAAAATAATTTTACAGTTTATACTTTGGATTATACAGTGTAATGTTTATAAACGGCCATTAGGTGGCACTACAGGATAAGAAATAGACCATACATCGTCTCACCCGTTTGCAGACAGATTTCAGTGTTTTTTGTTGTATTTTATTGAATATCATTTATTTGCATTATTTTGGATAATTAATTATTATTATTATTATTATTATTCTTTATTTATAAAGCGCCAGCATATTCCGCAGCGCTGTACAATAAGCACAGTATAGACAGGGTTACAATACATTGAACAACATTTGACAAACAGTACAGGAGGAGATGAGGGCCCTATTCCCGTAGGAACTCACAATCTGGGAGGGTTGGGGTTGGAAACAGGAGGAGAGGACTGTAAGGTGAGAGTGATTGATGGTTGCGTCAGTGAGTTGGGTGGTAGGCTTCCCTAAATAGGAATGTTTTAAGGGAGCGTTTGAAGGAAGAGAAGTTAGGGGAAAGTCTGACAGTACGAGGGAGAGCGTTCCAGAGAGTGGGGGCTGCGCGTGAGAAATCCTGCAGTCTATCATGGGAAGAGGTGATGCGGGGAGAAGCTAGGCGCAGGTCACTGTTTGACCTTAGGGAGCGGGCTGGGGTGTATTTGGTGATTAGTGAGGACAGGTAGTGGGGCGCTGAGTTAGTGAGGCTTTTGAAGGTAAGGATAAGGATTTTGAACTTAATTCTGCAGTGGATGGGGAGCCAGTGAAGGGACTCGCAGAGGGGAGCGGCAGAGACAGAGCGGCGGGTGAGGTGAATTAGCCTGGCGGAGGCGTTCAGGATGGATTGTAGGGGGGAGAGGTGGGACAGAGGGAGGCCAGATAAGAGATTATTGCAATAGTCGAGTCGGGAGATTACCAGGGCGTGTATGAGTTGTTTTGTGGCGACAGCGGTAAGAAATGGCCGAATTCTGTAAATTATTTTTGGGATAATAAATTATGTCGTGTTTCAAACGTTATCGGACTCCGTGTATTTACTATTTATTTATTTATTAATTAATTAATTTATTTATAAAGGATTTTACCAGTAAGGACTCTTGATTGCACGGATTTCAGTGCGTGATTCCTAATTATTACAGGCTAACTATGTACAAAAACACGTTTCCTTTAAAAAAAAAAAAAAATTGACATGCTTTTAGACACGAAATTTTAAAAAAAATTAGACCGCCAGGGAGGTTAAACCTGTCAAATTGAAACACCGAAAATAAGGTAATTTAGCTACAATTTCAACGCAGTTCGGCAGTCTGAATAGAAGAATCGATAGTTTCCAAAGGGACAATGTCTAAATTTTATTTATTTTCAATCGGACCATGCTCTCAAGTTTATGTTTTGGAACTAAGTTTCATTATAATTAAAATATTCCACAGGATCATCCACCATCCAGAAATGGGGACCAGATATTGTCAATTCATCTCCGTAAGATCTAGACCGAAACAAGTGAGGGGGGGGGGGGGTATTCACAAAGTGCCATGGTTTCAAGCAACAGTGAAAAATCACCATTGTTGCAATCGTGACAAACGTTGGCATTTCAAAAAGAGGAATTCAATTTAAGGCAGGAGAAACTTCATAAACGAATCCTCTGATGCCACTTGAATTTCACTTTTGTGAAATAACCAAGCTGGTCACAGTTGCGACTACAGGACACACCGGCAAACACCCCATTGTCTCTGTATTCTCAGACAGCTTCACTAACAGCATCTGGAGGAAAAATGTCAGGTAAGACAAGAATGGTGAATCCAGGCGCTTTTTGGAGCCTGCTGTACCAAAATATTTATTTCTTTATATTGTTATTTTGCTTAGCTACAGCGTCGCATATTGGGTTTGTTGTGTTCCATAAATATCTTGTAAATGAAGCAAACTTTTCTTTTTTAGGAGTGGACAGTCAGATTTGTGCATTTTATTTTTCATTTGTGCACCATAAGGAGGCACCTTGCATTTCTTACACTTATTTAAATTATTTTACTAGGAAGGATACATTGAGATTTCTCTTGTTTTCAAGTATGTTCTGGGTTCAAGAACATTGAAATTTTTTACAGTAAGGTACAGAAATAAATTAATAAAATGCAAGATATTAAAAATAAAACACAAATATACAGATTGAGAGAAAATATTGATAAACATGTCACTTTCCTGCATTTGTAATTCAGCGGTGTCACTCAGGAGGCTGGCTTTATACATACAATACATTATGACATCACAAGAGTATCCATTGTGATCACTTCCGTCCTACTACAGTCCTCCATGGTAAGATCTGGTGCTGATGGAAACATGTAAGGAGAAAGCAAGCCGTCACAATTGTGAATAAGAGCAGACTGAAAATTGTACATCTATACTAAAGAATACTGGATTAATTTCTCATGTTCACAAGTAGCAAAACCCCACTTGCATTGATGGGAAATCCAGTTCACAACCCGTGAAGAACCAGTGCCCCCCATATTCACATGTCATCAGCAGAGACCATGAAGACAGCAGATTTTACAGATAACCTGGACACCAGGCTGTAAGATTTTCGCACATGTTGGCAGCACCTCAAGAGTTGTTTTTTAAACAAAAAAATAAATACCCCCCATGGGGTAGAATGGGAATACTTAAAATAAAATGCACTGTAGCACGTTTATAATACACTTTATTCTAGCGCTCCATATAAATACACTCCTGCATTCAGCTGAGGGGGCGCAGCCAAATCAACCCATAGACTGATAACGTCACCTGCTCGCCCGCCAGTAATCTCTGACACTTTAAAGTCACATTTCAGGCCTGTCTGTACCTCCAGGTTAATTTGGGCAGGTCATGCTTATGGGCAGTGCATGAAAAATGACACCCTGCAGTATGGAGAACCCACATGATGCAGGTAAGAAGTCAAAGAATTATTCCAGGTGACCTGCCTTGATTGCCTTACTGCAGCATATGAATTAAACACGTTGCAGGGCAGCACTTTTCCTGTGCTCCCCTCTGCATGAACTAGTAATATGTGACCGATCTAGCAACCCTACAACATGCAGCCATATCAATTACAAACCAGTGATGTCATCACGGTGTGGGGAGGAAGGGAGGGGTCCTGGCACAGCTAGAGGCAGTGTAATAGTGAATGACAGCTCCAGGCCCCTGTATGTGGAGGAGTACAGCCTTTCCCCCCCCCCGCGCGCGCACTAACTTACTGATGACTCGCGCGCTTAGCACGGCACTTCCAGCCCTCAACCAATCAGAAGTAGAGAAGTGCGCGCCAGAACACAACCTGAACCAGCTGCAGCTCGGAGAACTCCGGGCTGCGGGGCATTGTGGGAACGAAGCAGGGGCCGCTGGGAACGCGACCAGAGTCATCAACTGCCGCGCTGGGTAGCGGCCTGCACGCGCCATGAGACATGCCACAGGGGAAGGTAACCGCGCGAGGCGTCTCCGTGAGGCGCTGTGTCACCCAGCCTGCACCGACAGCCCCGCCCACCAGCGTTGTGACGTAATGTTACAACAGTACATGTGAGCTGTAATGTGCGTCATGCTCACAGGGCCCGCCTCCAAGCGGGTACACCCAACGTACCTGAAGGGCTGCCAGCAGAGGCCTCCTGATACAGGGCAAGGGCTTGGGTAGGGCTGCCAGGTCGGCCATGGTTTCCTGGACACCTATAATGTATTCATGCCGATGGGCAGTGCATGAAAAATGACCCCACAATATGTACAATCTATATGGTGAAGCAAATAAAAAAGGAATCCCAGGTGGGACACCCTTCATTTACGTCGAATAACATGAGTTATACATGTTGCAGGGCAGCTCTTTTCTTTGCACTCCCCTCTGCATGAATAGTAGTATGTGTCCAGGAAAACCTGGCTGATTATGCTGATGGGCATTGCATGTGAAATGCTAACTTGCTTTCTGTGCAATCTCTATATGCTGCAGGAAAGACGTCACAGTAATTCCCGGTGACATGCCTTAAATATAGGCAACGGAGTTTCCTTCTGCGGCATATGTATTATACACGTAGGCGTATGCAGCCTATTGCATTAGGGTGTGCACCCAAAAGTTCAAACACACACATATATATATACTCACGCACCCTTATGCAAACATACACTCACGCATTCAGCCAAAATATATCATTACTCTAGGGGTCATTCACAGAGCGTTGAAATGTTGCCGGCTGTTGTTCCCTGCACTTCGGGGAATCAAATTGCCCCACCCTGCGGTGAATTCACCATTCACCGCAGGGCCCCCAATGTGCAGGGAATCAGCCACTCGCAACAGGAACCAGGACGCCGCGATCGGCCGGAGGTGACTGCGAGAGGACAGCGAGGGAACACAGGGACAGGTATGTAACAGCCCAGGTGTGGCTCGGGGTTACTGCTTTCAGCATTGAAATTTAACTGCGAGCCACACGCGGGAAAACCATAAATGCACTGATTTTGACGTATAAAAATGTCAAAATCGGACTGCCAGGGAGGTTAAGGTCTTGTTGCCAAGCATCAATATTTAGTCTCCTACCTGTATCTCACAATGCTTTATTCACCATTTTTTTTACTTTGTGCAGTGCAGGCAGAAGATATAGCAGCGATTCTAGGAGCAATACCAGCCTTTTGGATGCAGGGCAAGGGGGCAACACCGGGCTGAGACAAGGTCACGGGTGCCGAATTTTGCACACCGCAGCCTGTTTAAAGAAAATACCTGCATTTACACACACAGCCATACGTTCACATAACTATATAACCCCTAAACCCCGGGGGTATGTAGCAATAAAACTCCCAGTAGTGTGTGGTATGTGTGTGAGCGTAGCAGAGAATCCACAGCAATAAAAACGCACAGTAAATGTGCGGTATGTATGAGCTCCACAACAAAACTCACAGTAATGTTTGCTGTGTATCAGAATCCACAGCAATAAAACTCACAGTAATGTGCAACGTGTATGAGCATATCATAGAATCCACAGCAATTAAACTCAGCAATGTGCTCTGTGTATGAGCGTATCACACATTCCACAGCAATAAAACTCCCCAGGAATGTGCTCTGTGTATGAGCGTATCACAAAATCCACAGAAATAAAACCCCCCCAGTAATGTGCTGTGTGTGTGTGAGAGCGTATCACAAAATCCACAGAAATAAAACCCCCCCAGTAATGTGCTGTGTGTGTGTGAGAGCGTATCACAAAATCCACAGAAATAAACCCCCCCAGGAATGTGCTGTGTGTATCAGCGTATCACAAAATCCACAGCAATGAAATCCCCCAGTAATGTGCTGTGTATCACAAAATTCACAGCAATAAACCCCCCAGTAATGTGCTGTGTGTGTGAGCGTATCACAAAATCCACAGCAATAAAACCCCCTGTAATGTGCTGTGTGTGCGAGTGTATCACAAAATCCACAGAAATAAATCCCCAGTAATGTGCTGTGTGTATGAGCGTATCACAAAATCCACAGAAATAAACCCCCTGTAATGTGCTGTGTGTATGAGCGTATCACAAAATCCACAGAAATAAACCCCCAGTAATGTGCTGTGTGTGTATGAGCGTATCACAAAATCCAGAAATAAACCCCCAGTAATGTGCTGTGTGTGTGAGCATATCACAAAATCCACAGAAATAAACCCCCAGTAATGTGCTGTGTGTATGAGCATATCACAAAATCCAGAAATAAACCCCCAGTAATGTGCTGTGTGTGTGAGCGTATCACAAAATCCACAGAAATAAACCCCCAGTAATGTGCTGTGTGTGTGAGCGTATCACAAAATCCACAGAAATAAAACCCCCTGTAATGTGCGGCGCCTATAATATATAAAAGTTGCCCCCTCTCCTGCTTACTTTTTTTTTTTTTTTTTCTATTTGCAGGGAGGGGGTTGATTTTTGGTCCAGAGGGGGGGGGTCAAGGAGGGGGTAACCCGGCTGGCCGCATCCAATGGATAGCCGCCGGGACCTCTCACCCCCCGCAGGCCTGGAGGCAGACTCCGCTTCCCTGGTGGTCCGGTGGATGTGGGTGCTGCACCGCGATCTGGGCTTACAGACCGCAGTGCACGTCCCACAGCGAGTGACTGGACTCGAGCTGAGCGGCCGATCACAGGTGCCCGGTCACCTGACCGCCGGCGCTCTGACACAGTCAGTAAGCACCGGCGGTCAGATTACAGGTCATCAGCAATCGCCGGCGCTCAGCTCGTGGCCAGTCACTCGCTGTGGGACGTGCACTGCGGTCTGTAAGCCCAGATCACGGTGCAGCACCCACATCCACCGGACCACCAGGGAAGCGGAGGCTGCCGCCAGGCCTGCGGAATTGAAGGGTCCCGGCTGCTATCCGTTACATGCCGCCAGCCGGGACCCAAAGTGTTCCGCGGGCCTGCGGGGTGTGCCGGGGGCCGGCATTAGGGTGTGCCCAGGCACACCCGGCACACCCCGTGCATACGCCTATGATTATACATGTTACAGGGCTGTACCTATCTAGAGCTCTCCCACTACACGACTTCGTAATGTGTGTAGGAAAACATGGCCGATCTGGCAACCATAGGCTAGGGGTGTATGAACATTACTGAGAATCAATTCACTGGCTTTACAAGAATACTCCTAATTCACATTCTGTATTTATGAACGAACAGAATATACCAGTGTGGGGGGGGGGGGGTTCTAAGGAGTTCTCCCTCCCTCCTGATACTCCTACACCGTATCCCTTATCCATAGCGCCAACGGGTCCAACACAATCTTTTACCATAATGTCAGACGAACGCAGTTATCACATCCGTGTTGCCGCACAGTTTATCGTCTGTTGTAGCATAGAATTATGATCAATAGAGACCCACACACAACGTACTTGCGCACCGAACTGCGTACGCACAACGCATGTGGCAAACGGACGCAAGTTAGGCAATAATGTAAAACCGCTACCACGGACGCGCAGAGTGCGCCACGTCCACGTAGCGTTCTGTGTGAGTGATGAGATGTCAGACGCAGCACATTTGCGACGTCCAGCACCTTGATGCACACAATGGCTTTTCATATCCTTTTCAAATTATTTCCCATAGTTGAAAATGTATATATGGTATGTGCTAATTAAGTCAGAGAGAGCACGGGTGATGACCCCTCGTCAGTAGCATTACAGACAGTATAAAATGTGGAATATAAGGGGGTAACCCTGGAACATGAATAAATATAGTGGGGTACTGTGCTGCTGAGAGAAAAATGAAATAAAACTTAACTTTTATTCATGCATAAAGCAAAAGACAACCAGGACAACAATATTAAAAGTCTCCGTAACCTTTGACAACAGGTTAGGCACCACAGTGAACACAAAGGATTGACTCAAGATGTCTGGAATGAAAAGGAATATGACCTACTAAATGTCCATATATGCAAGCAGGTAACACTGCAGAAAGCTCCTGGATACACACACTCACACACACACACTTCTAACCTACTTAAGTTAATAGAGCAGAGAAGCGGGCCTTCGTGGGTCCGCGGTAATAGGAAAGAGACAGACTCCAAACCGGAGTGTAATTACAACATAAAGAGTATCTTAGTAGTAGGGTAGAGAAAGTAGATCTGTAGTTAGCCAACGCTGGGAGCGCTCCAAACCAGCATATGCAGAGCTGCAGCAAATAGGGTTACATAAAGGCTACCAGAGAACAGCAAAATAAAAAGGATTAAAATTGCAAAAAAGCTTCACTCCATTACGCGCTTCGCCATGAAGATATGGAGTATACAGAGAGTGACGAGCTTCATGGCGAAACGCGTAGAGTAATGGAGTGAAGCTTTTTGCAATTTTAATCCTTTTTATTTTGCTGTTCTCTGGTAGCCTTTTTGTCTTCAGATTTGCTGCAGCTCTGCATATGCTGGTTTGGAGCGCTCCCAGCGTTGGCTAACTGCAGATCTACTTTCTCCTCCCTACTACACGAAGATACTCTTTATGTTGCAATTACACTCCGGTTTGGAGTCTGTCTCTTTCCTATTACCGCGGACCCACAAAGGCCCGCTTCTCTGCTCTATTAACTTAAGTAGGTTAGAAGTGTGTGTATCCAGGAGCTTTCTGCAGTGTTACCTGTTTGCATATATGGACATTTAGTAGGCCATATTCCTTTTCATGCCAGACATCTTGAGTCAATCCTTTGTGTTCACTGTGGTACCTAACTTGTTGTCAAAGGTTACTGAGACTTTTAATATTGTTGTCTTTTGCTTTATGCATGAATAAAAGTTAAGTTTTATTTAGGGATGCACCGATACCACTTTTTTAAGTACGATTACCGATACTTTTTAAAAGTACTCACCGATACCGCGTACCGATACTTTTATTTTATGTCATGTGACCACTTTCCAATAAGAAAAATGCCTCATATAATAATACCCCCAGCAAACTCTGCAATCAGCTCAAAGCCTCAACCATGTTCACTCCCTCTCATACTCAGTTATTTGCCCTTGCTTTCAGTTTCATTTCATTTAGATTGTAAGCTCTTGAGCAGGGTACAGGCTGTTCTTTTTCTCTTATTGTGTGTGTGTCAATCTTATTATTCTTCTTATGCCACCCATTGTGCAGCGCTATGAGATATGTTGTTATTAATATCAATCCTGTTAACATGATTAACTGTCCCAGCACTCCATTTTCCCCCCTATCAATTTATTTTCTTTTGTTTAGGGGGTGGGGGGGGGAGAGAAGGGACAGACAGACTGAACATAAACTTCAGAGTCCTGCTGTCCCAGCACTCCGTTTTCCCCCATCAATTTATTTCCTTTCGTTGGGGGAAAGGGCAGATAAACAATAAACTTGGCAGGCCTGATGCAGCAGTTCAGAGGCCTGTCCCGGCACTCCGATAATTTATTTTGCCCAGCAACTTGTTTTTTTCGTTTGGGGGGGGGGGAGGGACAGGCATACTATTAATTTTGGAGGCCTGATGCAGCGGTTCGGAGGCCTGTCCCGACACTCCGATAAACAAGTTGCTGGGCAAAATAAATTGGGGTGGGGGGAGACAGCCAGAACATACGCACCAGCTTCTAGTGAGACGTGCCACTCCTTTATGACTAGCAGCCAGTCCCACGTGATCTGTGTCAGTCTCTCGCTGAGGTGATGCGCTGACTCGTGCGACGAACATGCACAGAGTGAGCGCCGGAGGCGGAGTTTGAAGCCAGGGATGTCACGATTCAAGCGCCGGAGGCTGAGTTTCAAGCCAGGATGCCGCAATTGAAGCGCCGGATGCCGCGATTTAAGCGCCGGATGCCGCGATTGAAGCACCGGAGGCCGAGTTTGCTGTCCTGCTGGAGCGGGGGTATCGGTAAAAGTACCGGGCGATTTTTGACGCGTACGAGTACTTGTCAAAACGGCAGTATCGGCACCGATACCGATACTGGTATCGGTGCATCCCTAGTTTTATTTCATTTTTCTCTCAGCAGCACAGTATCCCTCTTCTTTCCCATAGTTCCCCTTTTTTTCCCTACGTCAGTCGAAAAAACACAGAACTTGTGGTGTCTACAGTATTTCAGTCAGTACGTACGTCCGTTATGCACGCACGCAGAGTGCACTCAGACTGCGTTCATCTGACATTAGCCTTAGTGAAGCGCAAGCGTCACGACGCTGGACAGGCATAAGATGGAGAACAGATAAAAGTACTTGCTTTTTAACCGTGCAATTGAATGAAGTCATTTTCAAACACTCTTAGAGCAGGGATGTCAAACTCCAGATATTGCACAGCCCTAGCCACCATTATTGACAAAATAATCATATTGCGATTTCTTGAATGAATATTGCAATTGCGATTTTATTTGCGATTTAGCCAATTGTTTTTGCTTTTTCAAACATGCTACATACATTCTAAATGTATTCAGTATTCAGCACATGGATACTGACCCAGCACATGGATACTGCCCCAGCACATGGATATACTGCCCCAGCACATGGATATACTGCCCCAGCACATGGAAATACTGCCCCAGCACATGGAAATACTGCCCCAGCACATGGATATACTGCCCCAGCACATGGAAATACTGCCCCAGCACATGGAAATACTGCCCCAGCACATGGATATACTGCCCCAGCACATGGATATACTGCCCCAGCTGATGGATATGCCCCAGCTCATGGATACTGCCCCAGCACATGGATACTGCCCCAGCACATGGATATTGCCCCAGTACATGGATACTGCCCCAGCACATGGATATTGCCCCAGCACATGGATACTGCCCATGCTCATGGATACTGCCCCAGTACATGGATACTGCCCCAGCACATGGATACTGCCCAAGCTCATGGATATTGCCCCAGTACATGGATACTGCCCCAGCACATGGATATTGCCCCAGCACATGGATACTGCCCAAGCTCATGGATACTGCCCCAGTACATGGATACTGCCCCAGCACATGGATACTGCCCCATGTGCTGGCACATGGATACTGCCCCAGCACATGGATACTGCCCCAGCACATGGATACTGATCCAGCTCATGGATACTGCCCCACCTCTGTAGCGCCGCTGTGTTCTGTGCGCCACGTGTTCGGCTCCCTGTTAACTTCCGCCGGCACATGGAGCTTGGGCGCTCGCCTGGGGGAACCATGTGATGAGCCGCGAGAACGCGGCTCGTCACGTGGTTCCCCCTGCGAGCGCCCAAAGCACCATGCCGCCGCACCATGCCGCCGCCGGAGGTTACAGCCGAAAATCGCAAAATCGCAGCCTTATGTGATTTAGAAATCGCAGGGGCGGAAATCGCGATTCGATTGCGATTGCGATTAATTGCACAGCCCTAATGGTGGCCAACAATTCCTAAAATCTTTGAATTGATGTGGCGGCCAGTGCAGAGAATCCTGGGAACAACTGGGCCCCAGAGTTTGAAATCCTTGACTCAGACTGTCCTATTAATACATCGTGGGTCCTAATTTCCGGTAGTACCGGCTGGGTGGAGTAGAGATAACATCACTGCTCTGCGTGGAGAGAGCCTGTGGAGACATGGGTTTGATTCCAGCAAGAGCACCTCTCCAGTATGCGTCCTTGGGCAAGACACCTAACGGTACATACTCGCCACCCAGGACATACTTGAAAATTAGAGAAATCTCAATGTATCCTTCCTGGTAAAATACTTTCTCAAAAAAAATAAAAAATTCCAACCCTGCCAATAAGGTAACGTCACAAGATGCTATTCCAACCTTGAAGCAAGCTTTGCTTGTGGCTCAGCGTTAGTGGCTCCTTACTGTGTATTAACGGCTCCTATTCTTTGTACAGGAGCTCCGCACGGGAACAGCAAGCCATTCTATGGTAGCTCGATGTTATTGTCTCCAGGCGGTTTTCCTGAAAGAATAATCACTCAGAGCCTGTTATGTGACTTAACACCTGTATTTAAGCAGCCCAAAAATTTGATTTTACTTCTGATCCTGCACTGCATAGGGCAGTGTGATCCATCGCCTCCTCAGGCCACATGTAGTCAAGCACAGAAAGCTATTGGTTCCGAGTGTCTTTCTGTGATGTTAGCGCAACCCTGAATATGTGAGCAGAGCTGATGCCACCAGTGGCACCACCATCTGTGGCTCCTAAATATTCAGACTCAAGTCATTAATTCATCTTTCAGTAAAAACCGTTCGGTGACCGGGATATGCCAAGGGTTATTGGATTGTGTGCATCTTTGACAAATACAACATTGAAAACTAGGGTGACACCTACACTAAATTACTAGGACAGACACCATGGTAGAAACACCATCTAACACATGTGCTACCCAGTGAAACCCCCCCCCCCCCCAAATAACAAAAACACAACAGGAAGCAGTGCATTTTTTTTATTTTTAATCATGCTTAATTATTCCCATTTGGCAGACGGATGTCGCCAAGTGGAGTTGCTGCAGTTCTAGTCTCCGTGCATGTTCATCTGGGGAAAAGTTTGCCAGAGACATTGCCCAGCTTGTTTTAAAATGTGGTGGCACATCATGCCCACAGTGCTAAAACCTTAGGGGCACCTTCTTGTGCCCAAATTCAAATGACATTGGTTGCAATAAACTCATTTCATATACTTTGGTCCTGCTGAGCTGCAGATCGAGAGAACTTGATCGGGCACCTGTCAGTGGCTTTCAAGGCCCAAGTTATCTTGATCTTGGAAGTGAAGTGGTTAAATCTATGCTGAGAACTATGGCAGACAACTTCAGCAAAAACTACGATCAGAACAGTAAAAACTAAATTGTGAATTCCCAGTACCTAATCCACTGTGATTTGCTGAATTAAAATCACTTTTCTTTCAGAGAGCGTACTGTGATTAGTGAATAACTCCGTAAACTCCTCCTAAACCCCCAATCCCTATATGCTGCTAATTTATTCTCAATAACTCTTCTCTTCAGCCCAGGGATACCGGTACGCAGAAATTCCCAGAGCTTCTATTGCAATTTGTGTAGCACACAAAACTGTCATAGGTACGCTACATACAATACCGGCTGGGTGGAGTAGAGGTAACATCACTGCTCTGCGTGGAGAGAGCCTGTGGAGACATGGGTTCGATCCCGACGAGCACCTCTCCAGTAAGTGTCCTTGGACAAGACACCTAACGGTACATACTCGCCACCCAGGACATACTTGAAAACGAGAGAAATCTCAATGTATCCTTCCTGGTAAAATCCTTTCTAAAAAAATAAATAAATAGGGGTTATTCCCAAAGAACTGAAATTTCAGCGTTTTTGCACTTCAGTGATTCTATTTCGCCAAAACTATAGTGAATTCACTATTCTCCGTAGGGCTCTGAAGATGGAGTTACCAAAGTCCCACGGAAAAGTTGAATGTTGCTGAAGAGCACTGCCGAACTGCGCTGAAGTGGCATCGGCAAAATCCACCGAACTGCAAAAAACCTAAACCCTCCTATTCTCCTAATAGCTTATTAAATCAATAAAAATATATTAAAATGTTTCTATATAATAAAAAAAGTCCTTTAAAAAATAATTAAAACGGTCTGTTACAGAATAATTAACGCCTTTTTTTAAAAACACTTTTTAAGGAAAAGGGAAACAAAATTTTGCCAAATACAAAAAGTTGTTCTAAAATTTTTTTTAGGCTTTTTTTGCTGAAAACGGAAGAAAGAATAAACGTTTTAATTTTTTTTCTCTCAATGAAACCTATGGGATTTGCCTGTTTTCAACCTGTCGAACTGAACCACTGAAAATCGGCATTTTGCCAGCATTTTAGTGCAGTTTGGCATTCTCTGAATAGATTAACCATTACTTCTCTATGGGACAATTTCGCTGTCAAGTTTTGGCAGAATTTGGCAAAATAATAGTTTAGTAGTGAATAGACAAACTGCACCATTCGGTGGCAAGTTATGCGCTTTGTGAATAACCCCTAATGTGTAAGCGAGTTATGGACAGTGATGGATTGGTGCAGTGTGCACATGCGTAGCACTGGCCCTTGCCTGCCGTTTCCATGAACACTTTCTGTTTTTAGCGTTTTGGAGATGGGGGAATGTCAGGGACAAAGCGTGCTGTATTCCTTGGCTCCCGAGTTGGTCCTTGGCAGGGAGTATGTTCAAAATTTCATCTGTCGACTGTGGGCTGTGTGGCGTAGGAAACCCCTCCACTTCAAAAAGCGGCATCAGTCAAATGGGGCTGGAATGGGGAGGAGGGGCACTCCACATAAGCCTGACCACTTTAATAAGCTAAAGTGCTCTGGGTGCGTAGAGTGTCTCTTTTAACCCAGTGTTTCCCAAACCCGTCCTCGGGACCCTCAACCATTCCAGATTTTGCAGATCACCTTGGGGGAAATGCAGACTGAATCCTGCAATCACTGAGCAGCAAATCTTATCACCTGTGCTGTGCTTCAGATATATGGAAAACCTGGCGTGTCAGCGGGTCCTGAGGACAGGTTTGTGAAACACTGCTTTAACCTATTGACCATAGACCTGTGCAACTTGTGGTCGATGTTTATTTGCAGTGCTTTAACAGCCCGGCATGGCTATCCTCTGCATATGTCTTGGTATCTAGCCCCTGACTGGTTTCTGCAGGTGTGAAACAATGGGTAGCTTGAGCGGTAAAGCTTGTAAGAGGCTTGGTAATTACGGAGAGTCCTCGGGCAGTAGTAACTGTGGCAGATTAGATCTGTATATCTACCGCGATATGTATTATATAGACATATTTATATCTATGGCTATCTATAGATAACAGGCCATTTTGTACCGCTGCCCTAAATAATCAATGCCTGCGTTTCTAGCCTGCTGGAGGAAGCAATTAACAGGTCAGTGACCATTTTCTCTGTGGTCATCGAAGGTGTGAATAAAAGAAATTACCCTTTTGGTTCTGCTCAGCAGGTGGGAGGGGCAATTGCACAGGGACAGGGCACATCGCAGACGGCACGGCACCAAGTTGTAAGTGGTCATGCCTTTCAAAGAAGCTATCACATCCTTTGATCACTAGAGGTGGTCTTTGGGAGATTATTGATAGACCAGGGAATTAAAATTAAGGAAGAAGCTCACTGAGCGTGCCCAGGAGAGGGGAATGCTGGGAAATGTAGTGAAGGGGGTTGTACCTTTTTATGTTTTTTTTTTTTTTTTGAATGACCGGGAAACCCTATATATTCTGAGTCCTGCAAGTGCTCAGCGCGGGTCAAAGGGGGTTCACTCTACGTGATGATCTGTCCATGCTTCAATCTCCAGCCCCCGGAGTCACAATGGTCTGATTAGCTTATTGATGTGTAAGTAAGGCTCTGTGTTTTGCTCGTTTTATTTTCTTGCTGTTTGTGTAATTGATTTATCATATCCATTTTTTCTGTAACAAATGCACTGAGATAATTTTTTTAATCATAATAAATAAAACTTATTAAGTTCTGTGTTCTGACTGATATTCGCTCCACGCTAACTGAAGGGAATGGATTATTATTTTTTTTGTTTTAAGCTCGAGTATCTACTAAATTGTGAGTTGCGGTGGCTGGGACGGTTGGGGTAAGCACGCGCGGGGGATTGTTGTCCGCGTAGTCATTATTTTGGTCTAGGATAGACAGTGAATTGCTTAACCCTACGTCTTTCGCTGTGGCGCGCGTAGTGTTCGGGACAACTGGTGGCAGCATAACGAATAGAGTAAGAAAGGGGGTGTAAGGATTGTGGGAAACGTAGTCGCTACCCCAGGTCGAGAGAAGACGGGTACGGCATTGCAATCCTGGGACCACTTCCTCACGCTCTACGTGCCTGTTGTGAGCGGAGGCGTTCCTGGAACGATTAGGTAAGCGCGCGGGGGATTGTTGTCCGCTTAGTCATTATCTGGGTCTAGGATAGATTGTGAGTTGCTTAACGCTGCGTCTTTCGCTGCGGCGTGCGTAGTTGACGTGACAGTAACCCCCTCCCTTGATATTAGAAATTGAGCAGTAACTTTTATTCCGTTTCTTCATGGTTCTGCCTTGTGTGTATTTATACTTTGTGTAGAAAGAACAAGAGTGGCCATACACTTGAATAACAAGTGATTCCATGTTGCTCTTCATTTTTGGCGTTCACGAAAAAGCCAAATATATTGCCACTGTGGACCCAGTGAAAAGTGTTTTTTTTTTTTGAAATATCCAAATCCCTATATTACAATAGACTCCACATACGTATGTTCTCTTCTACCAAGCTCGCCCAACATCCTCACACATCCTTTTGCTGTCTTTTGATGATGTAACAGGGAGCTAGCAATGTCGTTTATTTCCATGGTGCCGTGGTCCCACCGTAACGCTCAGTGTATACTGTGAGCAGTGATTGTCACCTGCTTGCCATAAAATGCCTTGCGCTTCTACAGCTATAGTGTCAATAACCCGCTCACTGTGAACAAAGTGTTAACGTTAATCTTAAAGGCCGTTTATTTGCTTTTCTCCTAGCGGAAGCGAAAAGTGGATGGAGCATGTATGCTTTTTCCGGATGAGGAACAGCAAGATGAAGGAATATCGAAAGTGGTAACGGCGCCCGAGTCTCTGAGCAAAGCCTGGGAAAGATGTGGAGAAGGATTTGATGGCTACAAAGCAAGAAAGGTAAAAACATGCATTATTTTTACCAAGCCAGTCGTTTTGCTGAAATTTCGGTGCTTTCTGAATAACCCTTCGTGTGTCACTGGGTATATCATTTTTGTAAGCTTTTGTGTTATAAACTGCCCCCCCCCCGTATCTTTCCATCACTTGCTCCCCACTGTGTGGTGTTGGCCATACAATGGAGTTTATAGGTCAGGCAGCAGACTCACAGCATTGTGTTGTGTGAGGATGTAGCCAAAGGACATCTCCAGGGGGTATTTTAGAAATCTGATTCATTACTCATTGTGTTAACCTGGTCATTGTGGCTAGAGAGCCCTTTTTTTAATCCTGTTTGCTTATCAGCCCTAAAGCCCTGTTCACACTGTGCGATTTATCGCGCGGATTTTGCCGCGACGTAGCAGCAAAATCCGTGCGACGTCGCGCTGTGTAGCTTCTCCAATGCATTTCAATGGAGCTGTTCACATCTTGTCGCGCGTCGCAGAAGCATGTCGCAGGTACATGACCCTTTTTTTGCGATTTGCTATCTGCGATTTTGCGATTTTTGTATTGGTGGTGCTTTGCAAAAATCGCACAAAACAGTGATGTCGCGCGACATTATCGCACCATGTCGCGAATATGAAAATCGCGCGATTTTCAAATCGCACAGTGTGAACGGGGCCTCAGGATACTGCAGATTTAGCTCTGTGAGCCTTAAACGGACTGTTACAATAATCTGTAACCATGCTGTATACAAAGGTAATCTACTCGTTAAGAGGAACCTCTATGCGAATGTAAACGGGACACTACCATTTACAGTGGGGCAAAAAAGTATTTAGTCAGCCACCAATTGTGCAGGTTCTCCCACTTAAAAAGATGAGAGAGGCCTGTAATTGTCATCATAGGTACACTTCAACTATGAGAGACAAAATGAAAATCACATTGTCAGATTTTTTTTTTTTTTCCCTTATTAGTCAAGCTTTATTAAACAATCATCTTAGCAAAACACAATGGTAAAGAAGGTAAAACAAGCATTTACATGAATCTTTCCAGGAACTATACTGTCATTAATAAGTTTCCTTAATTAAACAAACACGTAAGTAACAAGGTAAGATAGTTCAAGCATGTAGATGGTAGGCATTAAAACAAACTCTTGAAAGAGTGCAAATTATGTATCTCATACCCATTTAAATTTCCCTGGTGATCTGTTCAGACACAGATAATCAAACTGAAAAATGTTGAAAAGGAGGGCGATTGAAAAGAGGGAACTAAAGACAAAGAGAGGGGGCTAAAAGAAAGAGAGGAATAAAAAAACAAAAAAACAGCCTCTCCATGCCTAAATTTAATATACAGAGTATACAACGTAGGACCACTGGATCACCTGTTACTTTTTTTTTTTTTTTAAACATATTTTTATTCATCTTGGTTCAACATACATCAAAAACAGATAAATAGACGTCTCAGTAAACATCAGTATCAAATATTCAACTAATACATATACATGGCATCCAGTGTCCGAAAAAATTACTGTGCAACTCCCCTTAAAACCCATGAGATCCACATGGAGGTCGGTTAAGTGCGGGCATCTACTGGATCTGAGGGGGTGGAAGCCAGAAAACGGGACAAGGAGTGGTCAGGGGGACCTTGCGGGATGGGTGGGGCATCTCGCAACATCTGTAGTGAGTACCATGGGGTGCAGAAAAAGGCATGACGTAAGGAGTCCTTAGTTTCGCATGGCAGGGTGCGAATAAGGGGGGTCCAATTGGTAAAGAAAGACTGAGTCTTCTTTTCTTGCTGCATCGCAGCCTCGGTCCAGTCCGCCAAAAATATGGCGTAGATTCTGTCATAAACCATGCGAAAGGAAGGAGGGGTAGCGGAGATCCATTGGGACAAGATCGCCTTCTTGCCTGTTGCAGCTAACAGGGTGAGCCAAAATCGATGTGACTTACCAAAAGGTCTGGGGGTGTGAGGGGTCGGACGATTAAAGATGGCCCATTCCGGGGTAAAGGGGATTTCTAGACGCAGAACCTGTGAACCAAAACGTCGTATTGTGTCCCAAAACAGCGTAATAAAAGGACATGACCATAAACAATGCCGCAAGTCAGCATTAGTACCTTGACATTTTAAACAGTTTGCATTTGGTGACAGTCCCGCTCGAGCCATTCTGTCAGGCGCCATATACGCTCGATGGAGTATTCTATAGAACATGTCCCAGTAGTTAGCAGAGGGTAGAGAGTGCCTGGACAGTAAGGTGGTCCCTATCAAATCTTGTACGGAAAGCTCGGGAAAAATTGTGGTCCATCTAGTTATTGCTGCCCAAGGGAGTTTAGTGGGTAACGCGGATTGTAGAAGTGCGTATATAGTAGAGGTAGAGGGAGGGGACAGAGGGCGGGCAAACAGGAGTGTGTCGAGCGAATTAGCTAGGTCATTTGGGGACAATGTGCTCAACTGGGTAAGGAGAAATTGCTTTAATTGCAAGTAAAATACCGGGTGAATATCTAAGGGCATAATTCGGTTTTTCAAGGTCGTGTAGGAAAACGGCAAGCCTGACAGTCCATCAATGTAGTGGTGCATCTGAGTAAAACCGCGGTGGGCCAGAGTATGGAAGATTGGAGCAGGGGAGGCATTTTGGAAGTGAGGGTTGTGCAGTATAGGTGACCACAAAGTCGTTCGCCATGTGAGCTGAAGGCGCCTGCGAATCTTAATCCAGGCCGCTTTCGTGGAGGACAATAGTGGGTTAGAACGCAGACTAGGGGGGACATTGGGTGAGCTTTGATGGAGGAACGCCGATAAGGAAGAGGAAGGAAGCAATGCCTGCTCAACCTGTAAGGGCACAAAGTGCGAGGTATCATTCAGCCAGTCGACAGCATAACGGTAAAGGGCCGCCAAATTGTAGTCAATTATGTTTGGAAAGTTAATACCTCCCCTCGCCAGCGACTGTTGGAGCGCGGGAAGTGGGATACGTGCTCGTTTACCTTGCCAAATGAATGCCGCGTATAGTCTATTTAATATACGGAGATCTGTGGGCTTCAATAGTAGAGGCAGAACCTGTAGGGGATAGAGTAATTTGGGAAATAAAGTCATTTTAATAAGCGCGGCCCTTCCCATGTACGACAACGGGAGAGAGCTCCATGCCTCCAAGAGAAATTTAGTTTGGTTGAGGTGGGGGTCAATATTGAGGCTGTACATTTGAGAAAGGTCCGTCGGTAGGATGATTCCTAGGTATTTAATGAAAGGTGTGGGGGCCCAAGAGAAGGGGAACTGTCTGAGCCAATCTCCCCGAGGTTTTAATCCCAGGGGTAGAGCGACAGACTTAACGTAGTTAATTTGGAAACCAGAGGCTGTGTGAAATGAATCAAATAAGGCCATCAATGGCGTAATAGCAGACTCTGGGTTCGAAAGAAACAATAGCAGATCGTCTGCAAAAGCCACCACTTTTAGCGTCACCGAAGAGGACAAACTAATACCCGTAATAGCCGGGCACGTCTCTATAATGCGAAGGAGGGGTTCCAGGGCAAGATTAAACAATAATGGTGATAAGGGACACCCCTGTCTGGTTCCTCTCCCTAGTACGAAGGGAGCAGAATTAAGGCCATTCGCTGTGATTACTGTGGAAGGGTTATTGTAGAGCGCGCGGAATAGGGACAAGAAGACCTTTCCGAAGTGGTGGAACTTAATGAATCTCTCTATATAGGCCCAGGATATCCTATCGAACGCGTTATCGGCGTCGCAACTCAATAGAAGGTTTGAGGCTTGTGGTGTAAGGGAGGAGGACCATATGGCCGCTATAGCCTTGCGTATGTTTGTGGTAGAGTGTCGGCCCGCAAGGAAACCGGTTTGTTGAGGGCCCACTAGTCGAGCCATCGGTCTCTGTAGACGTCCTGCCATGATGGTAGATAACAGTTTCAAGTCAGTGTTTAATAATGCAATAGGCCGATAGGAAGTGACCAAGGTAGGATCCCTTCCCGGCTTGGGGAGCACCACTACTCTGGCTGCGTTAAAAGTCGGGGGGGGGGTTCTTCCCCTTGTAGAATGTTATTATAAAGTGAGACCAAGTGTGGGACCACCGAGCCCGAAAGGAGTTTGTAATATTCTGCCCCAAATCCATCTGGTCCTGGGGTTTTCCCATTTTTGAGCAAAGTTATCGCTTTTTGGACTTCGATGTGCGAAATCGGCGCTGAAAGGGCATCTCTCTCAGTTGGGGATAATTTAGGAATTTGTGCTTTATGAAAGATATTTAATTGTGTCGGACAATCGTCAGGGCCTGTCTTGTAGAAGTCAGAAAAACATTGCCGGAAATACCCAACAATATCTACTGGGTCAGTAAGTAAGGTACCATCCGTGGTTTTAATTTGGGAGATAAAGGGTCTGGTTTGAGTCTGGGAGCGAACCAGGTTGGCCAGGAGGCGACCATGCTTGTTACCAAAGCGATAGAACCGGGATTTCTGATGCTGCCAGGAGCGCTGTGCTTGGGTGGTAGCTAGGGTGTCGTATCTGGCTTTGTCTTGTTTATACGTCTGCAATGCATCAGGGGTTGGGTCAGTCAAATAAGCTCTGTAACTCCTGAGCAAATCCGAATGGGCCTCAGTAAGATGCAGGGCGTCTTCCCTCCGTTTCCGGGCCGTAAACTCCATAATCTGTCCCCGCAGCACTGCTTTTGACGCCGACCAAAATAAATTGACATCCTCTACATGTTCAATGTTGTCGTCGGTGTAGTTGTGCCAAGCAAGCTCAACGTGTGATGTAAATTTACCGGACGTCATGAGATGGGAAGGGAAACGCCAGTTCCGTGAATAGGACCGTGGGCTTCCCAGTTTCATCTCCAGTGTGACCGGGGCGTGATCAGTGAGTGTAATCGGGCCAATCTCAGTGCCTAAAGCACGGGAAGTAAGAGTGTCCGAAATTAAAAAGAGGTCTAGGCGCGAGAATGATTTGTGGGGGTCGGAATAAAATGTAAAGTCCCTGCCCGTTGGGTTGTGCACGCGCCATATGTCAACCAAGTCAAAATGCGTCATAAGATAGGTCGGACCAGTGAGTTTGCGCCCTCTAGGTGTCACACGGCTTGGGGCTCGGTCGAGTATCAAGTCCGGTACGTCATTAAGGTCCCCTCCCACTATTCTGTGAGAAGCGTCGTGAAGGTGGAGCAACGGGAGTAGCGTTCTATAGAATGGTAAATTCGGGCCATTAGGGGCATAGATATTGAGTAATTGAAAGTGTTCCTGTCCAATCATAAGCGTGAGGAGGGAGTACCTGCCGTCCGCATCATTAACCGCTACCGTGTCAGTGTATGGAAGTCTCTTATTTAAGAGAATTGCAGTGCCTCTAGATTTTTGAGTGTAAACCGAGGAAGTTTGATATCCCACCCAGGGGGCCGCAGGGTTTGGTCCGATTTAGTCCAGTGAGTTTCTTGGAGGAAGACGATATCAGGGTCTAACCTCTTTAAATATTGGATAACTTTCTTACGTTTAATTGGCGAATTAAGACCCTCAACATTCCAGGATACTACCTTAAAAGAATTACGTGTGAATATTTGAGGTTCAACAGAGGACGGGAGTGAGGTATTAGTGTCATGTATTATGGTGGATGCCATAATCGAATTCGAGAGGATGTAAAGGAATAAGCAACATTAAAGGGGGTTAGGGCCCGTCCCAGCAGCGGTCCCCGCACCTCAAGCACAATATATGACGTCAATATCCGTAGGTGTATCAGTAGAAGAGCGAACCAAGACATTTTAACTATAAACAACAAATTAACCAAGTATCTAACAGAAAAGATATGAACAGAAGAAAATCAAAAGGCTCCGTTTGGGGAGTGTAAGTCCATCTCCTCCATGGCGATTTTGTCCAATGACACGTCGCTGAGTGGTGGAGTTGTCTGTGTAGCACATAGAGAAATCACAAACTACTATAAGAACACAATAAAGAAAAACGCAAACCAACATTAGTGGATGTTAATGTTCGTGGTATATCCATGACACAGCTTTTGCAACCATCATTGGGGAGGTGTAGATTGGCGTCGTTGCTGCTGATCTGATCCATCTCCCAAGATTGCTGAAGCGTCGAACGGTGTGTCGTAGAACGTAACCTGACCGTGAAGGTGCACTCGAAGACGCGCCGGATATTGTAGGGTGAATCTGATGTTGGCCGCCGCCAATTTTGTACAGACAGGGGCAAACGCCCTACGACGGGCAGCTAAAGACGCCGAAAAGTCCTGGAAAAGACGCAATGTAGTTCCCTGATAATCCAAAGCGCCGGCTTTTCTGTACGCTTGTAGAATGTTGGTTTTATCCATGAAGTTGAGCAATTTAAATATGACCGTGCGAGGGCGGGTCAACGATGGGGAGAGATCAGGCCCCAATCTGTGGACTCGCTCAACCACCAGTGGTACATTGGTAGCGATGCCCAAGGCTGTGGGAAGCCAAGTACTAACAAAGTGTTGAAGTTGCGGGCCTTTCACAGTCTCAGGGAGCCCCACAATGCGTAAATTATTTCTGCGGCTTCTGTTTTCGAGGTCATCGATTTTGTCCAGTAAGGTGGAAAGCAAGGAGTCATGAGAGTCCACAGTTGTTTGAAGAGGAGTAAGCCCATCCTCCAATGTAGACACTCTGTCCTCTACCTCCGTCAAACGTTGGGCTTGAGAGGTAAGTTGGGAAAGCGCCAGTTCGAGGGACGCTGAGAGACGGCCCAGTTTTTCATCCAGTAGTGGCGATAGTATGGCTGTAAACTCAGCCATTTGAGCGGTGGTTACGGGCGTAGGTGTAAGCGCCAATTGTGGGCTAGACGGAGCGCTACCCAGGTCCGAAGTCGAGTGGGTCGGAGATCTGGCCTGCGCAAGGGCACCCTTTCCCTGTCCTTTGGTCGTTTGCCGTCTGGAGGATTTAGACGTTGAAGCAATGAATTTGTCCATGGTGACGGGAGTTACCAGATCTAGTAGTCCAGAAAAATTGAAAAAACGCAGATAGTGCAGAGTGTCCAGAGAAATTATAACCCGCAGACAGTGCGGAGTGTCCAGAAAAGTTATAACCCGCAGACAGGGCGGAGTGTCCAGAAAAATTGTAATTGTGGGCAATTTAAATGTATGTGGTGTCTTTATCCTCACCGAATGGAAAGTCAGGACAGTAACCCAAAAGAAAAAATTACTGAGCTTGACGCAGAGTCTAGAAAAAATTAACACGTGGGCCTCCAAGACGGGGAGCCAAGAAAAATTGTGTTATGCGTTTTTCACCTTAGTGATTTGCACTGTTTCTCCAGTATAGACAGCGCAGAGTGTCCAGAAAAATTATAATGTATAGACAGCGGAGAGTGTCCAGAAAAATTATAATGTATAGACAGCGGAGAGTGTCCAGAAAAATTATAATGTATAGACAGCGGAGAGTGTCCAGAAAAATTATAATGTATAGACAGCGGAGAGTGTCCAGAAAAAATTATTATGTGGACTATTAAAAAAATTTATGTTTTGAGGCGGTGGGCTGCGCAGGGCCCACCAGAAAAATTGAATATGCGTGGGTATAGGGTCTCCCAGGGGTCACCACAAAAATTGAAAGTATAGGATCAGTGGGCCTCCTAGGGGTCAACAAAAAGTGCCAATGTAGAGACAGTGGGCTTCAGCCTGTTGTAGTGTCACAGGTTAAGTGTAAGGAGCCGATTATGACCCACCTGTCAGAAGCGGGGGATCTCTCTCACCCGTAATGAGGTCAAATGATAGTGGTCCACCGGGCTGCAGGGAGGACAGAACGAAGGGGGCGCCCCTCCCGACCACGTGGGGAAGGGTTGCGCGGTCTGGGTCAGGGTATCCCCCCCTCCCGTCGGTATCGATTAAGGGGTTACTCCCTCGCCGCCCACGGTGGGGGGTCGCAACGGCGTGCGGCTTCCCTTCTCTGTGAGTTAGCCAGAGACACAGGGCGCGGGAAAAAGGCAGGTTCCGTCCGACTGTTTGGGGGTTGTACCTGTTCCACCCGGCAGGCCGCGGCACGTGCGGGATTCGCGTAGAGACCCCGAACCTCAGCCCGCCTTGGGAGGACGAATGCCTCTGAAAGTGAGTGAGCAGGCGACGGAGCACCCCTCCGCTCCCCCCCCCTGGGTTAGGGGAGAGTATGGGATGTTGTGGACCTCAGCCCGCGCGGACCCGTGGTTGCACACCCGCAAGTAAACACGGGTATGGCACCGGCCGAATCTCGGCCTAGACACCTCCGGGGATAAAGGGGGGAGAAGCGCCAAAGTCCCAGGTGGTACAGCAGGCAGAAATCACCCCAGGGGTCGATGAGCCAGCAGGCGTGAGGCAGTAATTCCACCAAGCTGTGGATCTCAACGACGGAGCTTAGTTAAGATCACATTGTCTGATTTTTAAAGAATTTATTTGCAAATTATGGTGGAAAATAAGTATTTGGTCAATATCAAAAGTCCATCTCAATACTTTGTTATTGCCAACAAAGGATATACAACAGAGGTCAAACCTTTTCTGTAAGTCTTCACAAGGTTTTCACACACTGTTGCTGGTATTTTTGCCCATTCCTCCATGCAGATCTCCTCTAGAGCAGTGATGTTTTGGGGCTGTCGCTGGGCAACACGGACCTTCAACTCCCTCCAAAGGTTTTCTATGGGGTTGCGATCTGGAGACTAGCTAGGCCACGCCAGGACCTTGATATGCTTCTTACGAAGCCACTCCTGCGTTGCCCGGGTGGTGTGTTTGGGATCATTGTCCTGCTGAAAGACCCAGTCACGTTTCATCTTCAATGCCCTTGCTGATGGAAGGAGATTTTCACTCAAAATCTCACGATACATGGCCCCATTCATTCTTCCCTTTACACGGATCAGTCGTCCTGGTTCCTTTGCAGAAAAACAGCCCCAAAGCATGATGTTTCTGCCACCATGTTTCACAGTAGGTATGGTGTTCTTTGTATACAACTCTGCATTCTCTCTCCTCCAAACACGACGAGTTGAGTTTTTACCGAAAAGTTCTACTTTGGTTTCGTCTGACCATATGACATTCTCCCAATCCTCTTCTCTATCATCCAAATGCTCTCTAGCAAACTTCAGACGGGTCTGGACATGTACTGGCTTAAGCAGGGGGACACGTCTGGCACTCCAGGATTTGAGTCCCTGGTGGCGTAGTGTGTTACTGATGGTAGCCTTTGTTACTTTGGTCCCAGCTCTCTGCAGGTCATTCAGTAGGTCCCCCCGTGTGGTTCTGGGATTTTTGCTCACCGTTCTTGTGATCATTTTGACCCCATGGGGTGAGATCTTGTGTGGAGCCCCAGATCGATGGAGATTATCAGTGGTCTTGTATGTCTTCCATTTTCTAATGATTGCTCCCACAGTTGATTTCTTCACACCAAGCTGCTTGCCTATTGCAGATTCAGTCTTCCCAGCCTGGTGCAGGTCTACAATTTTGTTTCTGGTGTCCTTCGACAGCTCTTTGGTCTTGACCATAGTGGAGTTTGGAGTGTGTCTGTTTGAGGTTGTGGACAGGTGTCTTTTATACTGATAACAAGTTCAAACAGAAGCCATTCATACAGGTAACGAGTGGCGGACAGAGGAGCATCTTAAAGAAGACGTTACAGGTCTGTGAGAGCCAGAAATCTTGCTGGTTTGTACTGTACTGTACGTGACCAAATACTTATTTTCCACCATAATTTGCAAATATATTCTTTAAAAATCAATGTGATTTTCTGGAATTTTTTTTCCCTCATTTTGTCTCTCATAGTTGAAGTGTACCTATGATGACAATTACAGGCCTCTCATCTTTTTAAGTGTGAGAACCTGCACAATTGGTGGCTGACTAAATACGTTTTTGCCCCACTGTATGTACCAGACCCCTTGCTTAGTAATCCAGTTTGGTTTTCTCCAGTGTCTATTTACTTGTCTTGCCCCTTCTAGTATCTAGTCCCCTCTCATTTCTCCTGCCTCCTTGCAGCTTCTAGATTCAGTTCCCACTCTCTCTACTCCAAGCCCTCCTGTTGACTCTAGCCCTTTCTCTCTGCATCTCCTTTCTGTTTTAGTTTATTTCCTTTAGTGTCCAGCCCCCTCCTGTTATTTGGTCTAGATATCCTGTGGTTACCATTGTGCTTAGTTCTGGTTTGTTTGTATTCTGTTTGTTCTTTAGTTCAGTTCTAGTCTAGTCTGTTCATATCTTGCTTTATTTTATAAACTCTGTCGTTAACCCTGTAACCTGTCTAGAGTATGTTTCACTGGGCTCACGCCAAACCCTCCTGCACTCAATGCTAGGCCCCAACTGTGACAGAGAATCATGATGCTGTTGGTAGTGGATGGAATATATTTAGGGTACAATTGAACAGCCTAAGAGAATATCACTTCAAAAGGACACTTTAGTCTAAGCACTGTCACCACTCATTGTAATTTTAGTGGTCACAGTGACCTGAATTTCATCATCCCACTCGGGAAGGGTGTCTAGGAGGGCTACCTCAACCATTCGCGTGCAAGAATTTAGGTCTCCCCTGAAGCTTATATCAGCTCTCATTTGTTCCTGGAAGTGAGATTTTCTGGGCTTATCTCCCACCTAATCAAGGTTATTCAGAGAGATCCGAAAAGTCACCGCACGTTCGATTAGTTTTCGTTCCCCGCACTTCAAGGCGATTCCTAGTTCGCCAACCCTGCTGTGTATTCAGCAAGCACCGCAGGGCCCCCATAGTGCAGGGAACACTCTCCGAACACGCTGGAAAAATCCGAGCAGCCGCCGATCACAGCGCAGAGCAGCACCTGCCGGAAAAACCCGACACGCAGACGAATGGGGTGAAAAAAAAAAAGGAACAGTTTGCTTGAAAGTTTGAAAAGTGAAACGCTGTTTGCAAAAAAACTATTGACCGAAAATGCTTGGAATTTACATATAAGATCCAATGAATGATAATAAAAAGGGCTGTTACAGAAAAAAGAAAACGATTAAAATATGGAGAAAAAGTGTTGACAAAAAAATGCCTAAAAGATTCTAAAAATGACGAGACTTTTTACTGCAGAATAAAATAATAAACGGTTTATTAGATATTGAATTAAAACTGGAATATTTTTAACATTGAAGCCTATGGGAGTCGCCTGAATAAACCTGACGAATGAAACCACCGTACGCCAGGGCATTTCACTGACATTCCTCAGCTGTTTTTGTTCTCTGAATAGACAAACCATTGCTTCTCTATGGGGATTTCACTGCCCTCGAACAGGCAATTCGCCAAGATTTGGCAAATTGCCTGCTCTGAATAGTCGAATGGCCCCGACATTATTATTATCCTTTATTTATATAGCGCCACACATATTCCGCAGCACTTTACAAATTCAGTGTAGAATGTATTGATACATTAGAATACCACACATGGATGCTAGGGCCTGATTCAGGGGGACCCTGTTCCCCAGGGAACTTGCAATCTATGAGATGTACAAGTATTTTGTGAGGTAGGCGCATCCATATCGTTGGGTGTCTAGCCCAAGGACACTCGCTGGTGGCGTCTTCCGAGTGGAATCAAGTAGTCTTTCCCTGATTGTAGCGATGATCAGTGAACTGGTGGTTGGGTTCAACCCGCTTCTCGTAAACTCGAGACTTCTCCACAGTTGTGCTGAATGGGACCTTGACTTGCTTCTCCACGGTCGAAGGATATAGATGTTACCACTGGACTCCACAGCTGATCTATTGTGTGGTAGGCAAGTGTGTACCATTAGCAGGGTTATTCAAATAGAATCGAAAAGCCACCGCACGTTTGGTGATTTTTCGTTCTCTTCAATTCGATCCCATTTCGGCGACCCTGCGGTGTATTCAGCAAGCTCCACAGGGCCGCTGAAATGCAGGGAAAAGTTGCCGAAAACTCACCGCAAAACAAGGGCGAACGCACACCGAAACCCATAAAAACATCTGGATTAACCCGCTGGAAAGCAGGAGCCGATCACACGCAGCGCAGCCGCCGGAAAAAGCCGACACCGCAGACGAAGGAGGTGAAGAAAAAAATAACCAGTTGGCTGGAATGTTTGAAAAGTGAAACGCTGTATGCAAACAAACTACTGAGCGACAATGTCTGAAATTTACATAGAAGATCCAATGAATGATAATAAAAAGTGCTGTTACAGAAAAAAGAACTATTAACCACTTGGCTGCTATGGACGCGCTCAGGAGGCAGCAATCCGCCGGATTCCGGCGGATTGCTGCGCCCCCCCGGTGCGGGCTGACATCTTGGATGTCAGCCCAGCACTCGGGAGCCCGGCGGGGACATTAGATGTCGCCGCGGCGACGCAATGACATCTAATTCAGGCGCCCCCCCCCCGCATGTGCGGAGGAGGCGCCTGAAAGGGAGGGGGGGAGGTCCTTCCGACCTCTCTCCCTCCCGATCGCCGGGGAGCAGGGGGTTAATACAGGCACCGCTTGGAAGGGCACAGCCTGCCCTTCCAAACGGTGGCTGTCATTAACCCCTGGGGAGCCGGATCACGAATCAGCGCCGGTTCGTGATCCTTTCCCGGAGCTGGCCGACATCTTGGATGTCGGCCAAGCCTCCGGGAACTCCCCCTGAGGACTGGCGTCATCGTGCATAGCACGATGACGCCAGTCCTGGAGTTAACCCCTAGCTGCCACCAACGATGGAGATAGGGGGTTCATTGGAACCCCTATCTCCCGATCCGTGGCAGCTAGGGGTTAAAGTTTGGTACTGTTGGATCGGCCAGAGCATGGCCGTTCCAACGATACCAAACACGACTGTGAAAAAAGTTTTTTAAAAAAAATAAAAATTAAAAATAAAAAAATATTTAAAAAAAAATTAGAAAAAAAATAAACAAGTTTTTTTTTTTTTTTGGTTTGTTAATGCAGCAATATTGTTCCCATTTCAATTATAATGTGAACAACGATGCTGCACAAACGATTTTTGTATGCGGTGCGTTTGTTAAAAATCGCGTAATTTCCCCCCAAAAAAAATGTAACGAGACCCCATTTCTAATTTTTTTAACAAGCACACCCCATACAAAATATAACCGCAATTGCTCGCATGTTAAATTGTGAAAAAAAATACACTTTACACATTGTAAATTATTGAAAATTCATATTTTATTGCATTTTTTGTTATAATATACAGACAGGTCATGACGTATACATATAATAATGACATATTATTAATCTGCCGAGTCTGACGGAAAGAACGATATATAATATGTCTGGGTCATATACTAAAATAAGCCTTCAAAACACGTTTAAACATGATGAGCAAAACCGGTAAATATGACCTCAGCACAGAGGCGTGAAACGCCTCAGCAGCGAAAGGGTTAAAAACTAATTTGGCACAAAAATCCCGAAAAATGCTTAAAATATCCCAAAAAATATAAAAATAAAGAGACTTTTTACTGCAGAATATTATAATGAACGATTTATTAGATATTGAATTAAAACGGGAATATTTTTAACTATGAAGCCTATTGGATTCGTCTGAATAAACCTGCCGAATTGAATGGCAGGGCATTTCAGGAACCTTTCACTGCTGGTTTTTGTTGTCTGAATAGCCGAAGCATTAATTCTCTATGGGGATTCACTGCCCTCGAACAGGCACCGTATGTGCAGGCAATTTGCCAAGATTTGGCGAATTGGCTGCTCTCTGAATAGCCGAATGGCCAGGAAAGGTAACCGTACGCTGTATTTCAGTGTTCGGTTACCTTTCTCCAGCAATTCGGATCTCTTTGGATAACCCTGTAGGTGTCTTGCCCAAGGACACGAACTGTAGAGGTGCTCTGGCCGAGTTCGAACCTGTGACTCCACTGTTATAGAGCAGTGATGTTACATCTACTTGCTGGAATTCAGTGTCCGGTTACATTTTCGGGGCCAGATCGGCTCTCTGAATAACCCTGCATGGCTTTGAATGCACTCCAGGATTGAGAGCCATTGCATTGGCTGCATCCCCATGGTCATGTGACATGCCGTGAGTTACAGAAAGTGGCAGCATGTCACGTCCAGACCAGCACTAAGAGTCCAGCGCTGGATTTAAGGTGGGTTTGTTAAATCAAGAATGTTTATCCTCTCTCTTTCTTCTCCCCCTTTCCTACATTTGCTGAATTTATTTGACTTTCTCCAGTGGAAGTTTCCATGGATTTGCTTCCACTATTGTCGTGAGCTGCTGAATTGGAGGACTATATACATATATAAGTATACCTCTACCACTGCATTGCCTATAAGAAAATGTTTTGCTAAATTTTCTATGTGTTAAGATTCCTAACCACTAGGAGGTGCCAAATATATACTATTGCTTTATACATATTCTCTTCATGTGGAGACTTTTATCTATACCTGCTTACAAAATCTGTTGCCACTTCACGCAAGACACATGGCGGAGCTTCTGTGTCGTGTACTTTCTGGGTAAACACTCTTAGAAATTTCTCAACAGCAGGCTTCATTCATCTTTTATCAGCATGATATATTGACTTTTCTGATCAAACTGTAAAAACGTTAGGCTATTGTACTCCTTATTATATTTGTAAATTTAAGGATTAGGATCATGTTAATTTATGAGATGTTTAGATCTTCTCTTTGTCAATGCCGTTTGTGATGTTTTTTTTTTGTTTTTGTTTTGCTACAGTTGGCACAATCTTCTGAAAGGAAGACACATGCGTTGCATCACCTGGAACAATCCTTCATATCCGAGGATGGTAAATAAAGTACTATTATGGATGTGGTTTTCAGAATGCCATAGGTTGTCTCTCCCCCCCCCCCCCCAACCAATGTGACTGTGGTTCTAGCTACAACAAAATCCCTAAAGCAATTTACACACTCATAACTTGTCCATCATAGAAACATAGAAAAAATGTCGGCAGATAAGAACCTTTCGGCCCATCTAGTCTGCCCAATTACATGGATACTTTACCTGGATTTATCTTTTGTTTAGGATAGCCGTATGCCTATCCCATGCCTGCTTAAATTCAATTACTGTTTTGGCCTCTACCACTTCAACTGGAAGACTGTTCCATGTATCCACCACCCTCTCAGTAAAATAATGCTTTCTGATGTTACTTTTAAACCTTTGCCCCTCCATCTAAGACTATGTCCTCTTGTTTTGCTACTTTGTTTCCTTTTAAATATACTCCCTTCCTCTACCTTGTGGATTCCCTTTACGTATTTAAATGTTTCTATCATATCTCCTCTGTCTCGTCTTTTTTCCAAGCTGTACATGTTAAGATCATTAAGCCTTTCCTGGTAACTTTTCTCCTTCAAGCCGTACACCATTTTAGTAGCCCTTCTCTGAACTCTCTCTAAGATGTCTATATCCTTCTGGAGATACGGTCTCCAGTACTGCACACAGTACTCCAAGTGAGGTCTCACCAGTGCTCTGTACAGTGGCATGAGCACTTCCCTTTTCCTACTGCTAATACCTCTCCCTACACAACCAAGCATTCTGCCAGCATTTCCTGCTGCTCTATTACATTGACTACTTACTACTTACATCATTATAGCAGAGCTCAACTATGTCATATCCAGTATTTAATTTTTCCGTTACAGAGTAGAGGTCTACATGGGAAAGACCTAATAATGGCATGTGGGGGGAGCATCTCACTAGTTTTCACAAATAAAATATATATGGCAGTATTACAAAGCTGGTGCTAACTTAACCAGAGCTGTTGTAAATGTAACGGCTTTATAGACTATAATGACTCTGGTAAGTTTACAACAGCTTTGGTTAAGTTGGCACCAACTCTGTAATACTGCCCATTTAGTATTAGTGTAAACTAAAAATATTAATGTAAATGTGTGACAGCGTGTCAGCAAGGGTAGTTGAGAGGAAATGTTTAAATAGTACAGGAGGAGCGGGGTCATGCCTATTCCCCGATGGGGCGGCTGCAACCACCAAATTGTATCCAGCCCAGCAACATGTATAAAACATAACAAGAAGAAAAATGGCATCTACGCTTATTCCTATTACACCGTGTGAATCAAAACACAATTTTAATACAAGTACTCAGGCCTATTGCATTCTCTTTTCTTGCTTTAATAACAGCAAGTAGTAATGTCAAAACGTAACAGACATTAAGAAAAAAACATACTCTAACAATAGTATCTTCTAACCCCCCTGTCCCATCAGTATAGTCCATTGTTCCATGCCAGTCTATAAATAGGACCGATCTCCCGCCATTTCTTCCTTTTTTCTCGCTGCTCGGACAGATAAGTATTGTTTTATTATTGTTAGTCCTAGTTTTACAGTAATTTGTGTTTATATTGTGTGTTCCGGTTTCCTGGCTTTAACCAAGGCTTCCGGAGTAGTGCTGAAAGGCTTGGCGGCTTTCTCGCGGCTGCGGGAGGTCTGCCAACCCTTCTCTTAAAAAAGTTTCTGTCAGGCCGCTTTGTTTATTCTGGCGGCTCGCGGCCATTACCAAGAGGCGGGGCGCATGCGCAGAGACTTTGCGCGTCCCTCAGTGTCGCGGCGGTTGCTAGGAGGCGGGGCGCATGTGCAGTTGCTTCGCGCGTGTCCCTCAGTGTTGCGGCGGTTACTAGGAGGCGGAGCGCAGGCGCACTGTCTTCGCGCGCTTTCTCTTCTCCCCTCGCGCTGCCTCACACTGTCTTCAGCATGCTGCTTCATAAGAACAAGCCGCAAGCATCCTCAAGAGGCCCTTCCCCTAACAGGGATTCGGAATCAGACGACAGCTCTGTACATATGGCTGAACTGTATGAAAAAGCAGACATCATCCCTCCCACCCTTACCTTCGCAGACCCTGCCATGTCTGACCCTAATAGATCCCTGGGGCCACAGATTCTATTCTATTGAGACAGCTATGTTTAAGGCAGTTTCCTCTTTATCAGACTCGTTCACTCAGTCACTAAAAAACGCTTTAACCAGGGCCAGAAATGAGATTAATCCGGTTAATCCGGTTACTGATATGGACACATCCCTCACTGCTGTGAAGCCCACTGATGCTCCCTTGGTCACCACCATGGGGAAACAGCCCGTTCAAGATAAAAAGCGCAGGGCTGGAGGGTCTGGCATACCCGCAACAATGCCCGGGGAAGTCATGTTGGGGGCACAAGTGTCCAAAAAGCGCTCACACAAATCGCACCATGCAATTGTTGCCACCCCTAAAAGGGTTAAAGCTTCTGATTCCTCTAGGGCTGTAGCTCGCCCGAGCACATCTCGTGAGCAGGAAACTTTCTCTGATGAAGAATATCAGAAGCAAGATGAGCTAGAGGTTTACGCCTCGGATGAGGATTTTAATGAACAAGCAGTTCCACCTAATCCAAATTCAGACCCACTTGGTCCTATTTACGACCCATTTGGTAACCCCATGTTCACACCAGAAGAACTAACTCACCCTAGAGCAGCAGAGTGGACTCCCATTCCTCACGTAGAGGCTTGGGTGGACGCCCGGGTGCGTAGACCTTTGGATAAGGTCACTAGGAATCGCATGAAATCTGAGTGCCCTCGACCCTCTACTGGGGGAAAAACATGCATGACCCCCGATGTGGTCGCAAAAGCGCGGCATCGACCTGGCATTTCGAACCTGTCAAGATAAATTGCTGGATGTCACTGGTCCACTAGTGAAATTACTCGATGTTGCCGAACAGGCACAACTGAACGATTCCACTCTAGATCCCTAGGACATGTCCAACTGGGCACAAAGGGCACTTAGTTTTATTGGAAACACAAACGCGGCTCTGGCCGCAGAACGGAGAAAATGTATCTTATTAAAAATTGACTCCCAGCTTGCTGGAGTAGCCGATAACGAGTTGGGAGCCAAAGCCCAAGGTAGTTTATTCGGCCCTGGTTTCCTAAAAGACATGTCAGAATACACTGGAGCTTTTACAACGATGGAAAAGGTCACAACCTCTATCAAGAAAGTCTTTACTGCGGGGGTTTTTGCACGGGCCGGCAGGGGCCGCGCTACCGGCCGTGCAAGGGCAGGTATATCCCGCCCATTCACAGGCTCCGTCAACTATGGCAATCCCCAGGCAGACACAAGAGTGTCCCAGTTTTACCCCTCTCGTTCCCGTCCCTGGCGCAGCAGGGGATTTAGAAGCTTCAGAGGAGGTCGAGGATACCGACCCTTCCGATCCCCAGGTAAGGAACATGTTGATTCATCACTCTATGGTTCCGGTAGGGGGTCGTTTGTCTCTACATTTAAAGCCGTGGCGCTCGCTAACGACAGATCTATGGATATTGCGCACTGTTCAAGGGTTTACGATAGATTTCACCTCGAATCCCGCGCAGCGATCCTATCCCCCTCCACTAGTGTTCTCAGCAGAAGACGCGGCACTAGTGGAGGACGAGATTACCGACCTGATACGAAAGAGAGCCATAGAGCGATCCCCGAGGGGACAAATAAAATTTCTATAAATACAGAAAAAATGGCGTCGCGCCCATACTCACCGGAGGGGCAGCAACTGCCAGGAGTAACAGCCCAGTCAATGTATAAAATTTCTAGGCAACCTATTTCTGGTTTCCAAAAAGGGTGGCGGGAGACGTCCTGTACTCAACTTAAAAGAACTAAAGCTACAGATACAATACAATCACTTTCAAATGGAAGGGCTACATCTGCTCAGAGACATGCTCCAACCGACCGATTGGATGGCAAAAATAGATTTAAAAGACGCCTATCTGACGGTTCTGATGGGGGAGGAATCCAGGAAATTCCTCTGCTTTCAATGGAACACGACAATTTGGCGATTCTGCTCCTTACCGTTCGGACTGTCTTCAGCTCCCTGGTGTTTCACCAAGCTCCTGAAGCCAGTGGTGAGTCCCCTCCGGTCACAGGGGGGAAGTCTGATCATTTACCTGGACGACATTCTGCTATTGGGGGAGTCGGAACTAGTTCTGAGGTCCAGTCTTTCTCGGACCGTGTCTCTCCTTCAGAACTTGGGATTCCTGGTGAATCAGGAGAAGTCGGTGCTTTATCCGGTACGCTCCATAGAATTCCTGGGTTTTGTAATCCAAACAGTTTCCATGACTATGTTCCTTCCGGAACTTCCATTCTCAGGGAAGTGCGGGGTCTTCTATCCTCAGTTTCCCCGACACTGCGAGAGATATCACGCATCATAGGAGTGCTAGCAGCCTCCAGGTTGGGAGTTCACCCAGCCCCTCTACACTATCGGGCCCTCCAACGCCTGATGGCCCATTTCCTAAGACGGGGGAAGACCTACTCCGACAGGGTGTCTTTGTCGGTTGCGGCACGGGAAGATCTCCATTGGTGGTTGGAGAACATCCGGCTTTACAACGGCAGGTCTATCAAGGCACCTCCCCCATCGATCACGATAGATTCCGATGCGTGTCTGGCAGGATGGGGGGCCAGGTGCGGAGACGAGTTGACAGGGGGTCCGTGGTCGGATCAGGAGACTCGATTTCACATCAACGGTCTTGAATTGTTAGCAGCCATGTTTGCCCTTCAGAGTTTTCTGAAACGGCAGACGGATACGTCAGTCCTTCTACGCATGGACAACTTCCCAGCAGTTCGCTACATCAATCATTTGGGGGGTCCCCGATCCATTCTGTTGACAAACATGGCGACCCGTCTATGGGACTGGTGTTTCCGTCATCGCATTGTAGTTTAAGCTCAGTTTATTCCGGGCGTCTCGAATCTCCTGGCCGATTGGAGTTCGAGGCACACGGAAGACTCAGGGGACTGGCGATTGCACTCATCGATCTTTTCAGCCATAGTGGACATTTGGGGTCCTTTTCAGATCGATCTGTTTGCTACACGCCTCAACAGTCACCTGCCCACCTTTTACAGTTGGAGACCAGACCCGATGGCCCTGGCCACGAACGCTTTTCTCCAGAATTGGGAAGGGCAGAGGCTATACGCTTTTCCCCCCTTTCAACTGGTGTTACGTACATTGAACCAGGTTCGGGTTCAGGTGGCGGAGTTGGTTTTAGTGGCTCCATTCTGGCCCAACCAACTGTGGTTTCCCCTGTTCCTGGACCTTCTAGTCGATGTCCCACGTTTATTACCACCTCTCCCAGACTTGATTGTAGACAACCTCGGTCATCCTCACCCATTGCTCGGGCAAGAGGCATGTCCGCTATTGGTGTCCCTGGTATCAGGATTTCCGGGGCGTCCGGCGACGTTTCGGAACGAGCTAGAGCGCTCCTTCAGTCCGCCTGGGCTCCGGGTACTTTGTCAAGCTATGGATCGGCCTGGACTACCTGGTCAGCTTGGTGTAGTTCACGGAGTGAAGATCCCTTTCAAGCCCCTCTAGTAAGGGTCCTTAACTTTTTGTCGGAATGCTTTGATGAGGGCAAAGCGTATAGAACGATTAACGTTTTTCGCTCAGCCCTCTCAGCTTACCATGTGGGTTTCCAAGGAGTCCCAGTGGGTCAACATCCCTTGGTGTGTCGATTACTGAGAGGTATCTGGTTTTCTAGACCTCCGCTCCCTCGGTACTCAGAGACTTGGGATGTGGCCATTCTGTTACAATTTCTCGAAGCTTGGTCCTCTAACGAAGACCTGTCTTTGCGGCAATTGTTGGCTAAGCTGGTGGCTCTCCTTTGCCTTATATCATGCAAAAGAGTGGGGGATGTTAGGGCTTTAGATTTTGGTGCCCGGTCCTTCGTACGGACTCCAGGGGTTTGCTATGCGTTCGACTTCCAAAACTCTGTCTCATCCAATACTTCTATTTCAGTCCAATGATGTCTGTTCCAGTGTGGCCCTGTGGCGCTCTCGTTTCCGTGCTGGTTCAGGATGGATTGATCTCATGGGAATGTTCTACGCCCGCTGACCTGTTATTAGCAAGAAAGAGGAAGAAATGGCGGGAGATCGGTCCTATTTATAGACTGGCATGGAACAATGGACTATACTGATGGGACAGGGGGGTTAGAAGATACTATTGTTAGAGTATGTTTTTTTTCTTAATGTCTGTTACGTTTTGACATTACTACTTGCTGCTGTTATTAAAGCAAGAGAAGAGAATGCAATACTCGCCTCTGAGTCCTTTATTAAAAGTCTAACTTATCTTCATGGCTTAGCTAAATTCTATAATTAGAGGCTTTGGTTTCTTTTAATGGCCATTAAGAGTGTAAGCTCACCTGCCAACATCAAGGCACCTCTAGTGAAGGTGAATCCTATCCTAAAGAAACCAAAGCCTCTAATTGTGTTTTTGTCTCACACGATGTTATAGGAATAAGCGCAGATGACATTTTTCTTCTTGTTAGTAAATGTTTAAACCCAGAATCCTTCATAACCTCTATCCAGTAGCTCACCTTCCCCTAATTAACCCCTTCACTGCCGAGTCGTTTCACCCCTGTGTGCTTAGCTAATTTTAACCGTTTTGTGCTAATCATGTTTAACCCCTTGGCTGTGGAAGACGTGGGGACGTCATGCGGTTTCTCCACAACATGGGGAGGACGTCACCCACACGTCATGGGGTTTCCTTTTGCAGTGATGCCCCTCTTAACTCCTTAACTGCTAGTAACGCGATCTGGCGCCGGATCGCTGTCTTTTCCTGGATGAGGCTGACCTCTTAGTCAGCCCTGACTCCTGGCCTCCCCACGTCCACTGCCGTCATTGCGCATGATACCAAGCATGATCAGGTTATGTTTAAAAGAAATAAAAATGTCTTCGTTGTTGTTTTTATAATGCAACACTATTGTTCACTTTTTAATTATAATGTGAACAATGATGCTACACTAACTCACCTTGTGATTTCCCACAATGCCAGTAAGTTTGAAGGCTATGGCATAATGCGTTAAGCATTGGTTCAGTGCTCTCTTCTTGGTTTGTTCGATATCTACCTAGATAGGCCGTGTTAGTCCAGATGCCAAAATCACAGGTATAGCAGTACGTGGTGATACCTTTTTTTTATTGGACCAACGTTACATTTAAAAGACAAGCTTTCGAGAGTATAACCTCTCTTCTTCAGGTCTGGATGCTATACTGAGCAAAATCATAGAATTGAACATTAAGGGGCACATGGCTGGGGGTAGGTGTCATAAATGGTGAGAGTCAAATCTTGGACCATACCATTTGACTCTCACCATTTATGACACCCACCCCCACCCATGTGCCCCTTAATGTTCAATTCTAAGATACTGATCAGTAAGCTTCCAGACCTGAAGAAGAGCGGTTACACTCTCGCAAGCTTGTCTTTTAAATGTATCACCACATACTGCTATACTCGTGATTTTTAGATCTATCTATGTGTGTGCAGGCTGCGCAGGGGGTAAATGGGGTGTCTGGCCATACATTTCAATATTAACATAAATTGGATAGGCTTTCAGCAAAATCCTAAATAATTTATTGGAAAGCATCACATGACATTAACCCCAATCAGTCATTGAGACAGTCATTGAGAGAACACGGGACTTCAAAGACACCATCTCGTACCAATATCGAGTTATCTCGATCTGCATCTCTGAAGGACAAAATCAAATGAAAGTTGTTTACTGGAAACTAATTTAGTTTGCTTTTGGGCTGCAGAAGGTGGCCCCATCGTTTTAGTCCTGTAGGCATAATGTTCGAGGTGCTAAAACTGTTTAAAAACGACTGATGAATGCCCTGACCGATCAGGCTTTCAGCAGCAGGGAACCCAGAACTGCAGCTCAAACTAGTGTAACTTCATTTGGCCAGTAGATGGTGCCAGCAGCCTGGCAAATAAATTATTTCAGTAAGAAATACACTGGGAATTTTCCCAAATATTTCATGCTGTATAAATGATTAAAAATGATTTTTCAAAAACAACTGGTTCCTGACAATGTTTCTTGGAAAAATCACCTGGTAGTGAAGGGGTTAAATAAAAGGATTAATACTCGTACTCGATCTTAAAAAAAAAAAAAAATACATTGTTATCGGTGCATCCCTAATAAAAGGAAATAATTATAAAAATATATATTTTTGTCCAGCTATTTAGACTATTTCAAGATACTCTGTTTTTGTAAAAAATTACAATCCAAAAACTTGTTTTGTTTGCCTGTTTTCTTGGTATCTAAGGTTTTAGCTGTTGCACCTTCTCAGATGTAATGGTTGTATATATCCATATGTGTTAAGTTCCACCCCTGTGCTGTATAATGGGAATACCAGTGGCTTCAATAATTTCAATTAATGTGCTGACTTCTACATAAAACGCTCAAATTTGTGCTGCAAGATATTTGGTCCTAGGGTGAAGGGAAAGCTAACTTTGGTTTTATATTTATTTAGCTGACCTTTGTTGGCTTTTATTCTGTGCCATCCTTACGTTTGTATCACCTTATTTTTAAAATTTCCATCCTCTGTTACCATTTACCCCCCCTCTCATTACATGTCTCATGTCCAGCTGTCCCCCCCCTCCCTTCCAAATCCAATAATGTACAAGTCTGAGAAAAGTGATTTTGAAGCTTCTATTTAATGCTTAGTAATTGTATGTGGTGTTTTCTTCTGGTGCTTATTTATGAGAGCAAAAGAATGGGGTATATGCCCATCAGTCATACCTGATGCTTACTATATGTTGTCAGGGTTTTCAAGGATTTGCAACGTCTTTCATGGTCAGTCTGTCTAGATTAAAGGGACACTCTAAAATAAATGGTCATGGTGACGTGAGTGTCTCACCCACCCGCCCAGTGGGAGATCCTTCCCATCTGGAATGCTGTCACCCAAATGGAGCAGTTTAGCTGTCCTACATTTAGGTCAGGAATGTATTGTTTATACAGTAAACTACACTTCAGGGTTAAAATGGAGTGGGGTCAGGAGGTAGTTAATGTTTTAATGCCTCTGTGCCTTTCTCTCATTAACTGTGGTGTCCCTTTTTTAGGCCTTTTAATTGTTCTTGTTCTGGAATATTGGTTCATATTGACAGATGTTGTTCTCCAGTGATACCACAAGGTGGCACTCTTTAAAAGAAAATGTCTATTCTTTAGAAAAGTGTCACAGGCGGATATTGGTGTGTTTTGCACTATATCCATTCAGTTAAAAACTTGTGTCCCAGTTGATTGATTGATAATGATTAGCTGTGTAATGTATTTAATAATCTGCTAGACCGCAACAATACACCTGTAAACATGTAATATAATGACTATTTCCTACATATTTATTTTCTGTTAATCTGTATATTTGTTAATATCTTGCATTTTACTACTTTGTATTTCTGTAAGAATTCATTGTTCTTGAACCTAGGACATACTTGAAAACGAGAGAAATCTCAATGTATCCTTCCTGGTAAAATCCTTTATAAATAAATAAATTTTGATCAGTTTGAATGGAAAGTGTGATCTAAAACTGTACATGCAAAGTGCAAAATGTTCATTTTTGAATTATTTCTTCTATGTAATTTTAACTGCCCATTCAGTGATCATAATATTTTATTCTTCTCTGATTCTCTAGAAATATCAGTTTCTGAGAGCTTGAAAGACCCTGGAGATATAATTTGGAGTGACAGCGACTTGTCAAACGATGGTAGTAGAGAACCGTCTAAGTTCCGTGCAGGAAAATTTGGCTATAATGATGCGTCAATTTCTGCAGCGGGATACAGTGGAGGTTAGTATAAACACCTGTGACTAAAAATATTACTTTTGTTAGGTGATGTTGCATTAAGTGCTCATTTTTTAAATTATGGTTTTATAAATGCTTAATTAAAATTCCACCAGTGGAAGCCAGGCTTCGTGTCTTTCATTATTGATAGGTCACATAATTGCAGGGAAGCAACCAATCCAATGGCTGTCACTCTTGGAGTGGACAAGTCCAGCCAAAACGAATTTGTGTTTCTGTTGTTATTCGTTGCTGTGTGGAAAATCACCACACTTCCCCACATTTTTTTTTTTAAATATATTTTTTATTACCAATAAATGGAAAGCATCGTGAAAAACAAATACAGTGATACATGGGGGGGGGGGGACAGATAAGGGGAAAGGAGAGAGGAAAGGAGAAGGGGTTGACCAGACCCGAAAGAAAGAGAAAAATAGAGTAGAAAAGTGAAAATAAAAGTAGGAAGTATGAAGCCCAAAGGAGTGAGTGATGTATGAATCATGAGCCTGTTAGTTTAATGCGTCAGTATAACATCTTAAGGTACCTTAGACGAGGTGAAAGTATCCCAGTCCCCCCGAACCCTCTGGACCCAACCGAACCCTCTGAACCCACCCGTTCAGTTCGAACCCATTTGTTCCAGCCATGGAGTCCATGTTTTGTAGTAATTAGGTAGGGTGTGAATAGACCATGCCGTTAGTTCGTCCATCAGTTGAACATCCCTCATTTTAGAATAATTTTTTTGGAAGGGAGGGATTGTTGGAGAATTCCAGTGTTCCGCCAAGACTCTGCGGGCAGCAAGTGTGATTTTGGCTAACAATTTGTTTTCCTGTCTGGTGAGATCCGGAAAAGGTCTGGAGAGAAGATAGGCCCAAGGGTCCATCGGGGTACCGCCTGGAAGTACAGCCTTTTTATTGGGCTAACAATACATTTAAAAGACAAACGTTTGAGAGTATAGAACTCTTCTTCAGATCTGGAAGCTATACAACCGTACAGTGGATAGCAAAAGTCTACACACCCCTGTTAAAATGTCAGGTTTCTGTGATGTAAAAAAATGTAAATCTTTTCAGAACATGTTCCACGTTCTATTGTGACCTGTGGATTGAAAAACAAACTGAAATCTTTTAGGAGGAGGGAAGTAAAAACCTAAAATAATCTGGTTGCATAAGTGTGCACACCCTCTTATAACTGAGGATGTAGCTGTGTTCAGAATTAAACAATCACATTCAAAGTCATGTTAAATAGGAGTCCGTACACACCTGCCACCTGGAGTGGAGATGGGGGGTTCATTGGAACCCCCCATCTCCCGATGCATGGCAGCTTGGGGTTAATGTTTGGTATCATCCAATGATACCAAACATGACCTTGTAAAATGTAACAAAAAAAATATGGTTTCCATTTCAATTATAATGTGAACAATGATGCTGCACAAACTATTTTTTCTATGGGGGCGTTTGCTAAAAACCACGTAACCCCCCCCCCAAAAAAATGGAACGATTCCCCATTTCTAATTTTTTTAACAAGCGCAACCCATAGAAAATACAAACGCTCGCATGATAAAATATAAAACAAAACACACTTTACACGCTGTAAATTATTGAAAATTCAAATTTTACTGCATTTTTTTGTTATATTATACAGGCAGGACATGACGTATACATATAATAATGATATATTATGAATCTGCCGAGTCTGCCAGAAAGAATGATCTACAGTTGTGTTCAAAATTATTCAACCCCCACTGAAATTGAGTGTTTTGGCCAGTTTGACATTGATTTTGATCATTCAGTCGTCTTGCTTACAATTAAATCAAAGAGGCACGTGTAGGTCAGACAAATATAACATAACATTTATAATGAAATAACCACAAATGTCTTTTCTGTGCTCACATCATTATCAGTTTTATTCAACCCCCAAGTGACATTCAATCTTAGTACTTAGTACAACATCCTTTTGCAGTTATAACCGCTTTTAAACGTGAAGCATAGCTTGACACAAGTGTCTTGCAGCGATCTACGGGTATCTTCGCCCATTCGTCATGGGCAAAAGCTTTATTTAAGTCAGGTGACTTAAGTCAGGTAAGGATTTAAGTCAGGTGACTGCGATGGCCACTCCAAAATGTTCCAGCCTTTAATCTGCAACCATGCTCTAGTGGACTTGGAGGTATGCTTGGGATCATTGTCCTGTTGAAAGGTCCAACGTCTCCCAAGCCTCAGGTTTGTGACGGACTGCATCACATTGTCATCCAATATCTCCTGGTACTGAAGAGAATTCATGGTACCTTGCACACGCTGAAGCTTCCCTGTACCTGCAGAAGCAAAACAGCCCCAAAGCATGATTGACCCCCCCGCCATGCTTCACAGTAGGCAAGGTGTTCTTTTCTTCATAGGCCTTGTTCTTCCTCCTCCAAACATAGCGTTGATCCATGGGCCCAAACAGTTCTAATTTTGTTTCATCAGTCCACAGAACACTATCCCAAAACTTCTGTGGTTTGTCCACATGACTTTTGGCATACTGCAGTCGACTCTTATTCTTTGGAGACAGCAAGGGGGTGCGCCTGGGAGTTCTGGCATGGAGGCCTTCATTACGCAGTGTGCGCCGTATTGTCTGAGCTGAAACTTCAGTACCCACATCTGACAAATCTTTTCTCAGTTCCTCAGCAGTCACACGGGGACTTTTCTCCACTCTACGCTTCAGGTAGCGCACAGCAGTCGAAGTCAGCATCTTCTTTCTGCCACGACCAGGTAGCGTTTCAACAGTGCCCTTTGCCTTGAATTTGCGAATGATGCTTCCTATGGTCTCTCTTGGTATGTTTAACATCTTTGCAATCTTCTTATAGCCATTGCCCTTCCTGTGAAGAGTAATCACCTCTTCTCTTGTCTTCCTGGACCATTCTCTCGACTTCACCATGTTTGTAACCACACCAGTAAATGTCTAGAAGGAGCTGAGTATCCCAGTCATTTTAAAGCTGCCTAATTGGTGCTTATTATGCTTTATTGCTGCTCCGTGACATCCACAGGTGTTTTCAATACCTGATTGAAAACACTTGAATGAACCTCTGTTCTTCAGAGTGGTAGTCTTTAAGGGGTTGAATAATTGTGTCAATGAAGAATTCACAAAAGAAACATTTACTACAGTATTACAAAACCAATTGATGTCATTTTAGTTGCATATGGTTCTTTAAAAAGTCCTTGTAGGATTTCATTCTGAATACAATTACAAATGTACACTAAATTCCCTAAAACCCTTTACAGCATTGGGGGTTGAATAATTTTGAACACAACTGTATGTCTGGGTGGTATAATAAAACGTGGCTTCAAAACGCGTTTAAACATGATGATGAGCAAAAGAGGTAAAAATTAGCTCAGCACACAGGCGTGAAATGGCTCAGCAGCGAAAGGGTTAAATAAACTCTGGTAAAGAATAGTTAATTGTATGTTTGTACAATATATCTGTTGTTCTCTTTGATCTATTCCCTGTAAATTTGTTTCTTTATACTTCTTGTTCCCTCAATGGTTTCTCCTGTTCTTTCTTCTGCAGATGATTCCCCCCAGATTGATTTGCAGGAGGCATCGGATATTGATAGCGATGATAAATCCAGTATGGCGGGGGCAGCAGAAAGTGCAGTTGAGATATCAGACTCTGAGTCATCTACCAGTGACGTCTCAAGGACCCTGCCACAATGTGACGTGGAAGCTGCAAGCGTAAGCTATATATTCACTTTTTTCGTGTAGCACATCCAGTGTTCAGTTGTAAAATGCCCAGTTATCTAGCAATACTACCTGGTAGTGAAACTATCAATGCTCAGATTGTGTGTGTGTGTTCTGTCATAATCATATGACTGATATAACTGTTTAGCACAGCAACCAGAAACGTCTTCATATTAGCATCTTTGTGAAACACTGTTTGGGCAAGAGCAAAACTGGACAAATGCTGACATGAAAAGGTAAAATGATTAGAAAGAATAATTAAAAAGCATAAAATCATGTAGAACCCATCGGATAGCATTAGTAATGTGAATAATTACCAGAGGAAAGACGTAAACAAGGATGCTCAAAGGTTAAAACGTGTTTGTGTGGGTGTACAGTTGGGCTAAATATTAACTATTCCTGACTTCCCACCCATTTTTATTGTAAACCTTTTTGTAAAAACTTTTAATTGTGCCGGGTTCTCTTGGCTCTCTCCCTTTATGACTGCATTATCAGGGGGCTGAAAGCGAGCTGAAGCATTGAGGCAATGTGATAACTATTCTTGCTTCTTTTGCATTGAAAGGCATTGTCTGAACAGCAGCACAGCGGTTTACATTGCGGTCCAAATGTTTTTCCATCACAAGTTGATTTTTGCAAATGTGGAGAGCTCACACAATGGGCTCAGAGAAATCTACAATGATAACAATACACGTGCTTCAAGATAAAGCCAAAACTCAAGATAATGCTTCAGAAGACAAAAGAGGTTATTCACTAACATCAGAGTTTCACCGAAAAGGTGAATTTCATCATTAGACAAACTGCCCCGACATTGCACCTATTTACTAAGCTGTCAATTTGCAAAATACAGTACAGCTCTGCGGCACGGCAATTGTCCCATAGTAAAGTAATGGATTCTTTATTCACAAAATGCTGAAATGCCAGAAAAAGGACCTGATTTTCGGTGTTTCAGTTCGAAAGGTTTAAAGGGGGATGAATCTCATAGGTTTCATTGTAAAAACATAATATAATTTTACTTTTTTTTATAAAAGGCATTTTTTCATTTACTGCAAAAAACGTCTTTTGTTGAACACCTTTTTGTATTTTTTTTTTGACGAGATTGCTTTTTTTTTTAAGTTTTGTTTTATTCTGTAACAGACTTTTTTATTATTTAGACAAATTTTAATATACTTCTATTGGTTTAAAAACACCTATTCGGAGAATAGTGTGTTTTTGTTTTTCTTTTGTGTAATTCGGCGGCTTTTGCAGATGTCCGATTTAATTAATTCAGTGACTCCAGTTTCAGCAAAAAGCGGTATTTCTGCCGAAACTGAAACCGAGTTAAGCGAAAATCAAATCACTGTGAATAGAACCTAAAACCTTGAGAAATGCTGTGTATTCAGTTGAAATGTTGCTGATCAGATATTCAATGACACTACCCTGGTTTTATTTAGTTTATTATTTTGTCTGAAGCATAACAAGCTGATTGACAGCCCTTCAGGTGGAGAAAAGACTTACCAGAATCTTCTGTGACACCCAATGTGGGCGAGGCACTATGGCCATTTAATTAATTCAATTGAATGGTCATGTGACTATTGTGTCCCTTCTTAAAGGGACACTACCACCAAAATATGAAATGTTTGTATTGTGTTTATCTTACGTTGCTAATATCTTACACCAGATTTTTTTTTTTTTGTATGTTTAGATAAGAAAATATTTTACTTTGTCATTGGGTGCATCCATTGTGTGATCTTTTGTATTGTAAACTGCCCCCCCCTCCCTTATCCTTACATCACTTGATCCTCACTGTGTGGCTTTGGCCATAGAATGGATTGAATGGGTCAGACACTTGAATCGCATCATTGTATTATGTGGGATGTATTCAAAGGACATCACCGGGAGTAGATTAGAAGATTTTTATGCTCCCAGTCATATCTTGTTCAGATGCCAACTCTTATCTCGGGTAGCCTGGAGAACAATAGCTTCATCTAAACGTTCACTCATCCTCTCCTCTTACTGTTAAATACTATGGGCCATATTACATAGTTGGTGCTAACTTAACCAGAGCTGTTGTAAACTTCCCAGAGCCATTATAGCCTATGGAGGTTTTCAGTTTACAACAGCTCTGGTTAAGTTAGCACCAACATTGTAATATGGCCCTGTATAGGCTAAACCACAGCAGTAAAGTAAAACAATTGCACAGATTTTGGTAAATGTTGTAACCTGGGGAAAAGCCATAATATGGAAACGCGAGAAAGAAATGCTATCTTTGAAGTAATTGCATGTAAAAAAAGAAACCAACAAAGGAAAAAAGCAGCAGCATGTGTTTTATGAGGTGTTTTGTTTGTAATGCCCAAGTAATCTAGTTACAGCTAAAGTAAGTGGTAGTGTCCCTTTAAATAAGATATCGGGAATTTAAAAAAAATCCTCTCAAATCTCCCACTAGATGTCGCTCAACTACTAGGAATCTACACTATACCCCTAAAAGAAAGTAAGCTTTGGCTGATTTGATACATGTAGATCTAGATTTCGGTTTGTACTTCATACTAAATAATCCGTTCACCCCTAAGAACTGCTCAGGGTTTAAAGATTCCGATGGTTACACCTTACAACATACCAAAAAACCCCACAAATGTATCCTTGTAAAAATTACTTGGATCCATGAAACTTGGTGGTATAAAATGTAACTTTTATTAACTTGTGCAAATAAAAACACCCCTAACATCAAAGGCAGATGTACCCTGACCCATCCATCTGCAATAGCCTTGTAGCCTATATGCCCTCAATGTAACTTATATCAAAAATTTTTGAGGGACTGCCAAAGGCATAATTAAATTTATTTATTTATTTTTATTTATAAAGGATTTTACTAGGAAGGATACATTGAGATTTCTCTCGTTTTCAAGTATGTCCTGGGTTCAAGAACATGGTTACAGAAATACAAAGTAGTAAAATGCAAGAAATTAACACAAAACAAATATACAGATTATAGAAAAAATGGCGTCGCGCCCATACTCACTTATTTTTGGAGCGGCGGCAACTGCCAGGAGTAACAGCCCAGTAAATGTATAAAACATAACAAGGAAGGAGAGTGTCATCTGCGCTCATTCCTATGTGTTCCATGTACAACAAAAATGAGGTTTTGTTTGTTTCAATGGCCATTGCAACGTAAGCCCACTCGCCACTTCAAGGCACCTCTTTAGAGTGGGTACCTAACAATTGTAACCAAAAGGCCGCTCTACTGAGCAGCTCCAAGCCCCTCCAGCTGCTTTTCAACAAGGCGAGACAAAGATGGTGGGTTTTATTTATACACGCACCAAGCACTTCCCATTTGGGATCAAAAACAAAAACATGTAAAGAGGAACAGCTGCAAAACGACGGACTGGTGTTACAAGCATGATATACATAAATACAGAAAAAATGGCGTCGCGCCCATACTCACTTATTTTTGGAGCGGCGGCAACTGCCAGGAGTAACAGCCCAGTAAATGTATAAAACATAACAAGGAAGGAGAGTGTCATCTGCGCTCATTCCTATGTGTTCCATGTACAACAAAAATTAGGTTTTGTTTGTTTCAATGGCCATTGCAACGTAAGCCCACTCGCCACTTCAAGGCACCTCTTTAGAGTGGGTACCTAACAATTGTAACCAAAGGCCGCTCTACTGAGCAGCTCCAAGCCCCTCCAGCTGCTTTTCAGCAAGGAGAGACATATACAGATTAACAGAAAATAAATATGTAGGAAATATAGTCACTATGTTACATGTTTACAGGTGCATTCCTTATTGAGGTATGTTAATATGGAGCTCTTAAGGGACTTTAGACTGGGGGAAGATTTGATGGCGTCTGGGTGGTTATTCCATAATTGTGGTGCTCTGTAGGAAAATGAGGATCGAGCCACTTGCTTTTTGTATTGTGGTATTGCAAGTAAGGTGCTGGTCCTGGATCGGAGGTTATAGGATGAGGGAACTGCTGAGGGAAGCAGCCTATTCAGGTAGGGTGGTAGCTTCCCAGAAAAGCTCTTAAACACCAGGTTGGAAAGGTGAAGGGTGCGTCTAAGATTCCAGCGACGGCCAGTTTAGTTCTTTTAACCCTTTCGCTGCTGAGGCTTTTCACACCTCTGTGCTGAGGTCATTTTTACCGGTTTTGCTCATCATGTTTAAACGTGTTTTGAAGGCTTATTTTAGTATATGACCCAGACATATTATATACCGTTCTTTCCGTCAGACTCGGTAGATTCATAATATGTCATTATTATATGTATACGTTATGTCATGTCTGTATATTATAACAAAAAATGCAATAAAATATGTATTTTCAATAATTTACAACGTGTAAAGTGTTTTTTTTCACATTTTAACATGCGAGCAATTGCGGTTATATTTTGTATGGGGTGCGCTTGTTAAAAAAATTAGAGATGGGGTCTCGTTACTTTTTTTTGGGGGAAAATTACACGATTTTTAACAAACGCGCCGCATCCAAAAATCGTTAGTGCAGCATCATTGTTCACATTATAATTGAAATGGGAACAATATTGCTGCATTAACGAACCAAAAAAAAGAAAAAAAAAATGTTTATTTTTTTTATAATTTTTTTTAAATATTTTTATTTTTAATTTTTATTTTTTTTAAAAAACTTTTTTCACAGTAGTGTTTGGTATCGTTCGAACGGCCATGCTCTGGCCGATCCAACCATACCAAACTTTAACCCCTAGCTGCCACGGATCGGGAGATAGGGAGTTCATTGGAACTCCCTATCTCCACCGTTGGTGGCAGTTAGGGGTTAACTCTAGGACTGGCGTCATCGTGCTATGCACGATGACGCCAGTCCTCAGGGGGAGTTCCCGGAGGCTTGGCCGACATCCAAGATGTCGGCTAGCTCCGGGAAAGGATCACGAACCGGCGCTTTTCAGCGCCAATTCGCGATCCAGCTCCCCAGGGGTTAATGCCAGGCACCATTTGGAAGGGCAGGCTGTGCCCTTCCAAATGGTGCCTGGGTTAACCCCTGCAACGCCGCAGATCGGGAGGGAGAGAGGTCCGAAGGACCTCCCCCTCCCTTTTAGGCGCCTCCTCCGCACATGCGGGGGGGGGCGCCTGAATTAGGTGTCATCGCGCTGCCGCGATGACACCTAATTTCATCGGCGGCGGTTCCGGATGCTGGGCTGACATCGAGGATGTCAGCCCGCACCGGGGGGGCCAGCGATCGGCCGGAACCCGGCCGAACGCTGACCCCAAAGGGAGGACGCGCTCAGCGCGTCCTCCGCACAGCGGGAGCCATGTCCGCATGGAAGTGGTTAACATGTCGCAATGGTGGATCATGTAGTTACATTGTAGCACAAAGTGACAGAATGAGTTATACAATGTAGTAAGTTTCTGGAGGTGCGTTTGCGGGGCGGCTGCATACACTACATCTCCGTATTCAATAGCCGGCATAAACATTTGTTGTACAATCTGCTTTCTTACCGCGGGGCTCAGGCAGGATTTGTTTCTGTACAGGGCACCTAGTTTGGGGTAGATTTTAGATGAAAGTTTTTCAATGTGGGTGCCAAAGGATAGATTTGGGTCTAACCACATACCTAGGTATTTGAGAGAAGTGACTGTGGTCAGCGTGCCATTTGATTTTGTCCTGACACATAGATGTGGTGTTTCCAATTTGTGTAGTTTAGGTGCTGTTCCAAAGAGCATTGTAACAGTTTTGTCAGCATTTAGAAAAAGTTTGTTATCTTTGATCCACTTTTCTACCTCTGTGAATTGGTCTTGCAGCACGGCCTCCAGCTGTGGGAGCTCTGGTTTGCTGGTATAGATTTCAGTGTTGTCTGCGTACATGTGTACAGTTGAGGCTTTGCAGACATTGGGCAGATCATTTATGAATTTTGTGAATAGCAGGGGGCCGAGTATCGAGCCTTGGGGTACACCGCACGTGACTGGGAGGGGGAGGGAAGTGCTGTCAGAAATGGACACATATTGCGACCGATCAGACACATATGATTGAAACCAGGTTAGCGTGCGATCACCAATACCAGAGTTCTTAAGTTTTTGTAATAAGATGCCATGGTCTACTGTGTCAAAGGCCTTGGCAAAATCAAGGAAGATGGCTCCAGTTAGGTTTCCTTGTTCCATGCCAGCCTGGATATCATTCGAAACTTTTAAAAGGGCAGTTGTGGTTGAATGATTTGGACGGAAGCCAAATTGATCTGGGGTTAAATAGTTCCAATACTGATAGTAATCGCGTAATTGAGTGTAAACACATTTTTCCAGGATTTTTGACATTACAGGAAGCAATGATATTGGACGGTAGTTGGATACCAAAGTATTGTCTCCACTTTTATGGATAGGTACCACTCTCGCAGTCTTCCAGAGTTTGGGTATATATCCAGTCGCCAGTGATTCATTGATTTAGGGTTGCGACAGGTTTTGCAATTGCCGGGGCGCTGATTTTCAGCAGCATTGCTGGGATTTGGTCAGGTCCTGACTGGTGTTTCATTTTTTTGTTACAGAGAAGTTTAGTAATGGCACTGACAGGCACCGGTCTAAAACTGAATTTCTCTTTGATACAGGGTTTTTGCACAGTTGGAAGGATCTGACTTGTGTGCTGCCTTTCTGAATGTGTTTCAATTGCTAGCTTAGCAATCAGGGTGTTGGCGCCTCCAACAAAATAGTTATTAAAGGCATTTGCTGCATCTAGGGGGTGTTGCAGGGTTTGGTTGTTTACTTTGACAGCAGCTGGTTGGGAGTGGACAGGGGGCGATTGTATGTTATTTATGATTTTCCAAAAATTTCTCGGGTTTGATATGTTATGGTTTAGATTTTCATTGTAGTATTGGGCTTTGGCCATTTTTGTTTGCTTTGTGCATGCATTCCGCCATTTTCGGTATTCACAGTGATCGTTCATGGATCCAGTACTCTTGAAATTTGACCAGAGTGAATCTCTAAGCTGGTACGTGTGTGAGGTCAGCTGTAACCCAGGGGAGATGTGCCCCTTTGACTCGCACTTTATGCAGCGGAGCATGGGCATTCCAGACTTGCAGGAGCTCTGACTGAAAGTATTCAATTGCACAGTCCAGGTCTGGGATTAGGTTTAGCCTGTACCACGTGCGTCGTTTGAGATCATTTAGGAAGGATTCAAGATTAAATTTCTTGAAGGACCTTTTGATTATTACCTTTGGGGGAGATTTTGTGGCCTTTATTTTGCGCACACAGTACACTAGACCGTGATCACTGAAGCTATTAGCGAGAACGCCTGCCTCCTGTATTCTATCAGGACATGAGGAGAGAATCCAGTCCAGCAGGGTATGGTTAAGGATTTTCATATTAATGCGAGTGGGGGAGGAGATTAATTGTGTTAACTGGAAAGCCTTAAACTGGGAACAGTGTTTATTGTTTTTAGGATTCAGCCAGTCAACATTAAAATCGCCGAGGACCAGCAGTTCACTTTTTTGGTTTTGAGCTACCAAATTACTAAGGATTTGGGTTATGTCCGAAAGGGAGTGCACTGGGGAGCTCGGTGGGTGATAGAATCCAGCAACAATAATTGGTTTACTGAATGGGATCTCAATAATACCAGAAAGAAAATCAAAAAGTGGCTGGGGAGCTAGAGTTTTGCAGAGGGGTGAACTTTGTGGACTCGTCAACATAAATAACAATTCCTCCTCCTCTCTTTGCTCTGTCCTTTCTATAACATGAATACCCTTGTATTGCTATGGCAGAGTCTGGTACTTTAGGGGTTAGCCATGATTCTGTCAGCACAATGACTTTAGGTTTGTAATGGAGGCACCAAGCTTTAAGCTCGTCCAGTTTAGGGAGTAAGCTGCGGATATTACAGTGCACAAAGGAGAGGCCTTTTTTAGTGGGGAGACTAAATGTGGGGTCTACTGTAGGACCAGGGTTGGATTCAACATCATTTGCCAGGGCAAGCAGCAGAATAAATAGGAATTTGGACACCGTTTTCTTTTTGGAGAATTGTGATTGGAGAGTCTTAAAACTCTGTGCGGGGGTGGGAGGGCTGCATTTTAGCACTCAGCTGATAAGTTAAAAGAGCTGAGAGTAGGCTATGGTGTATTTGGTTTTCTTTATCTGCTTGGTGTAATTTGTAGGGTGTATAGGGAGGGAGGGTATATTTAAAGAGTAGGGTGGTAGAAGAAAGAAGCAGCAAGAGCGGGAAAATATTTCTACAAAATGGTGAAGGGGAGAAGAGGAAAGGAAAAAAACCAAAAAAAAAACCCGAAGACAGGCAGGGAACCGATAAGGTGTCTGGTAGGTGAAGTTCTAGAGTGGTGTAGGTTGCTAGCTGCAAATATCACATGACCAAATTAGTTGAGAACCTTGGGGTGGGTGGTCGAGGGTGTACATTTCATAAATACCAACTGTAATTTTTATGGCATAATCCCAATATCAATAGGCACTAATTCCGCATTTGCAGGGTTTGCATCTGCATCAAACATTCAGGTCTTCCAATATGCGCTGCACACACTAAGCTGCATATAGACGATGATGATAATAACAGATATCTCTACCAAGTTACAGCCCATAATTTATTAACATAACACCATATGTCCCCTCCATCCCACAATTGTAAACAAAACTACAGGTGGGACTTGTATAAACTAGGTCAAGAGGTAAGCCCAAAAACCGCCACTATTACTTGCCCTCCTGGGTTATGCATCCTTAATAGTAAAGTGACTTTTTTATTTTTTAATAAGGCAGCACTATTGTTCACTTTTCAGTTATAATGTGAATAATGATGCTGCATTAATCTCATTTCACATGATGAAAAATGATGTCTTCAGTTTTAGATAAAATCGTGTAACAGGCCCCCATTTCTAAAAATTTTTTTAGCAAGAGTGCCCAATAGAATATCTAACCACAAATGCTTGGACGATAAAATGTGAATTTTTTTTTTTTTACGTGCTGTAAATTATTGAAATCTGAAATGGAAATTCACATTTTATTTACATTTTTTTTTTTTTGCTATAGCATTATGGCAGAACATGACGTATTCTTAAAATAATGATGTATTATGAATCTGCTGAAAAAAAATATTTGTCTGGGTTGTATAATAAAATATAACTTCAAATCCCGTTTAAACATGATGAGCACAAAATGAGCTAATTGCACTTATTGCAATATAAGTTGATAAAAAACATGTAAATATTGTGTATTTCGAAACTCGGGACAAAATTTAGAAACTATTTAGTTGGGGTCTTTTTTGGAAGTCAAAGTTTAAAAAAATGTTTTTTTTTTTTGTTTTTTTTGCAGCGGGATCCCCCTCCCTCTTATAAAGGTAATGATTCCGCTGCATTCACTCAATTATTTTTTTTAAATATTTAAAATTTAATTTTTCTATATATTTTAACCCTTTCACTGTAGGCAATGTCCTGGTGTGTCATTACTGTGTGCGTAGGACATTCCCCACACGTCGTTGGGTCTCAGCAGTGTCCCACCCATACTCACCTCTCTGTCCAGGGTCCCGCGGTGGTCTGACTTGACACTTGCTTTTATTCCATGGCCAGCGCACTGATGCCTAATTCAGCCCCCCCCCAGCAGAGCCAGGTAAGTGCCTGAAGGGGAGGGGGTCCTCTTAACCCCCTAGGTGCCGGTACTGCGATCCTTTAGACCCCCGTGTCTCCCAATCATTAAATTATAGTGTCATTTTTGATATCATTGGAAAGGCCTTTCCGATGATATCACACAAGACCAGGTTGTAAGTAAAAATTAAAACTAAAATATTTTTTTATTGCAGAAATATTGTTCACTTTTCAATTATAATTCTAATAATGATGCTGCACTAACTCGCCTAATTTCCCGCGATCAAAAATTACTTTTCAGTTTTGGTTAAAATCACGTATTCTCAGAAACCTACAGTAACAGGTTCCCATTTCTAATTTTATTTATCAAGAGTACCCATAGAATATATAACCACAAAGGCTCGGATGAGAAAAAAATAATTTTACTCACTGTAAATGATTGAAATCTGAATGGAAATTCACATTGTTTTAAATTTTTTGTTGTAACATTCTGATAGAACATGACATATACATACATATAATGATATATTATGAATCTGCCGAGTCTTTCATTTAATAAGTTTATTAATTTAATATTAAAATAAACAGTATAATTGTTTTGGAGTTTTATTGCTGTGGAGTTCTGTGAGTCACTCATACACAGTGCACATTACTGTGATCTGTATTGTGTTAGTGGAATGAGTGTGAGTAAACTGCAGTTCAATAACAAGTGTTCTATTTAACCCCTTGCCGATGCAGGACGTGCTATGCCTGTAGCAAGTGGGCTTTAAGGCTGCGGGACCGCATTTCTTCCCGCTGATACTTTCCTCTCCCTCCAGGGTCCCTCGCAGACGGACTTCCTTGAAGTCAGATCTGCATGTTTATACCCCTCCCGGCACACTGACATCAGTGCGACAGGCGCGATGACCTCAAGTTTCAGGCACCCCCTGTCAGAGCAGGGGGGAGTGCCTGAAGGTGAGGGGGGGGTCTCCTCTGGACCCCTCTCTCCCCATTGCCGGGGGGGGGAGAGAGAGTCACAGTCTGACCTTTCCTGCAATGCATTTCATTAACCCGTTAGGCGCCAGGCTGCGATCTGGTACCATTCTTTGCCGGATCGCGGCCTAGTTCCGGTTGGGGGCTTCCATTTGAGATGTCAGTCCCACTTCCGGGTCCCCCCTCATCAACTGACGTCATCGCGCCATGTGTGATAATATCATTTAGCCGGGTAACCCCTAGCTGCCCAAGGAGGAAATACAGGGATTCTTTGAACCTCCTTATCTCCCAATCGGTGGCTGCTAGAGGGTCATGTTTGGTATCATTGGAAAGGCCAGAGCATTGCCTTCCCAATGATCTCACGCATGCCCAGGTTATGTATAAATAAAAAAAAATATTAATGCAGCACTATTTACTTTTCAATTACTGTATAATGTAACAATATCGCTGCACGAACGAAAAATTTCCTTTTTTTTCCCAAAAATTTTTATTTAAATTTTTTTAATAGCTAAAATCACGTAATTTACTCAGAAATGGGAACTCGTTACTGTATTTTTCTATTTCCCTTTTTTTAAAAAATGTGTACCCCATGGAATATAGAACCGTAAAGTTTCAGATGATAAAACTTGAAAAAATTACTTTATATGCTGTAGATGATTGACATTGTAATGGAAATTCACATTTTTTGTTCTAGCATTCTGGCAGGGCATGACGTATACTTATAATGATATATTATGAATCGGCCGTAAAAAAGATATATAATTTGTCGGGGTCGTACAATAAAGTATGACTTCAAATCGCGTTTAAACGTGATGAGCAAAAACAGTCAAAATGAGCTCAGCACACTTCTACTTTTAGAAGTGTGCCGGACTTGTAAAATTGCCCCCGTCCTTAAGGGGTTAAATGAAATACTCGCCTGTGTTTGTTGATCACATTTAATGTGTTTGTTCTCTAATGTGGTTAAGAATAAAGACCTAATACTATTTTCTTGAAATTTATATTTATCGGAACAAATAGATTGTCATGAGGGACAAGTAGATCGGGCCTCCACTTTAGTCCATTTTACGAGTAATTTTTTTTTTAAGTCTCCACACCCCTGAGAGGTTTTGTCCCATGTTCTTGAAGCTCCTCCCACATTTTGAATTGTCTTGATGGGCATTTCTTACGTACCATTCGATCACGCTGGTCTCACAATGGCTCAATCTGGTGTCTGTGCTTGCCGCACTATTAAATAATATTACTAATGTACGCAGAGGTGAGCACAGTGAAAAGTGCTGCCCTTCAGCATTTAGAATTCATATGCTGCAGGAATGAAATCAAGGAAGGACACCTGGGATTTCGTCTTGATGTCGTACCTGAATCATATGGATTCTACATGCTGCATGGTTAGATTTTTCATACACTGCCAATCAGCATGATCACGTTATTTGTCCAGGAAAACCTGGGCCATCTGGCAATCTTATGAGTAAGTCTAAGTGTAGGAGACCTGTTCAGACATTGCTGGACCACTGGAAGGTGTTCTGCTTCACAGGTATGCTGGATGAAATTAATTCTTTCGTGATAGTTTTTGTTTTTCTAAAGTGAAACTTATGTAAATGAATTGGCTCTGATAGAAAGCCAAACGGACACTAACATGTACATAAGCTGCACCTAGATTACTTGTGCGTTCGAAACAAAAACACATAAACACATGCTGCTGTTTTTTTCTTCTTCTTTTGTTTGTATGTAAAAAAAAATTAAAAATGCAGTGTTTTTTTTTTTTCTCTCCCCTGCTCCCATTTCATAGACCTTTTCCCATGATGCAACATTTTCCAAACTCTTATGGTGAGTTTTACTCTGTGGCTCATATACATTATTTAACCATTAATGAGGTGGAGGAGGGAGTGTTTAGATACGGCAGCAAGGGTTGTATTGCTCTTCAAGATAAGAGATGGCAGCTGAATGAGATAAGACGGAGCATAAAAGAAATCTAATCTACCCCCTGGTGATGTCCTTTGAATACACACCACACAATACAATGGTTTCAGTCCTTGATCGACCTATAGACTCCATTGTATGGCCATTGCCACACAGTGAGGGGCAAGTGATGGAAAGATACTGAGGCAGTTTACAACACAAAATATGACACAATGGATGCACCCAGTGACACATATAGAGTAAAATATATTTTCTTAACGTACAAGAGAAAAACAAAACACATGTAAGATATCAGCAACATAAAATAAACACAATATGGAGATTTCATATTTTGGTGGTAGTGGCCCTTTAAATATTTAATTTTCATACAAAAATTGTCTAAATGGCAGTGTGAATGCATTAGAAACAGCAAAACACTTTTATTCATTTATAGATAAGGAGTGGTTACTTGTCAAGCTTGTCTTTTGAAGGAAGATTACTTTGGTTTTCTACAGCTAATCCTGCAAATTGCCAAGTGAGGGCAGTAATGTCACACATTTACATTTTGTTTGAAATTGTGTTGAACTAATTCAATAGTCACATCTTAGGCTAGGGTCAGACGAACGCATTTTTCGCGTCGTCTGTGAAAAAGTGCGTTCGAACGAATGGACGTATTTTTTCACGGAATACGCGATAGCGGTCATACAATGCGCATTTACGTCCGTGATTTTGTACGGATCATCAATAAAACCCTTTTTGCACCTGGACGTTATGTTGGCCGGACATTAGCAGCGTCTGACGTCTCCTAATCACGCACACATGCCACTAGCGGACGCAGCGCACTCTGTACATCAGTACTCGCGGTATCACGTTCTCGAAAAAATGTTTGTTTGCCGCTTGCGTTGCGCGGCCGTACTTCGTATATTGGCCGTCATTTGCTGTTACTATGGCCGTGATAAAGTGCGGCTGCACGCGCGTTCACACTGCGTTCGTCTGACCCTAGCCTCAAGTGTAAGCGTACAGACACCACAGTGAAAACCATTTTGCTTTTTGTAAGGGTTTTCGGTTATTAAGATGTAAAACCTATACATTAACATTTCCCAATTTAATGCTCTCATGGAATGAAAACTCGTAGTAGCTCTGAAACCTCTGGGGTGCTAAGATTTAGTAATCACTGGCTGAAGTAGTAAATAAGCAACTTTTTAATGAAGAAATGATAATACTTTGTTACTCCCAGCATTCAGAATTTGGAAGGTGAGGGGATGAATATTGGTACAGGAATTTACAGTGACTATTCATATTCTATTCTTGAATTGCTTTGCTCTAATGAAGGATAATCACCACCGTGAGGATTGATCTAGCAGGGTAGATTAAAACAAACTCAATGTTTGACTTGTTTCAAATCACAGAAGTTCTAATAAAAGGGGGGGAAAAGTGAAAGAGAAATAGTATTGTTACTTGAGGCAAATTGAAACCAAAAGAGAGCACCATGGCCTGGGGTGTATTATGACAAAAAAAAAGGAAAGAAACAAGGGACAGTTGTTTCTAAATAGAGCTGAATGAAGCTGTAACCTGTAGAGAAAGTGAGAATAAACGTAACACATTTGGGTGTGAGACAGATTGACACTTTAAATCCTCCCATATGTATTCTTCTTATATGTAGTTTATATAATTTCCTTTAAACCTATATGAATAGACATGCTATAAATGTACTCTTGTGACCTGCTGTGCCTAACTTTTAAAGGGAGATTTATAGGCCCCATGACCAAATCCCTTTTTCGTGGTGTGCTGGGGTCCCCTAACCCCTCCCGACTATCCCTAATGGATGTGGCAGCCATCCAGAATAGAGTGTTTTCTTTGGCACTGAAGAGTTTCAATTTGTTCGCACAGGGACAGCCTTCTGAGGTTCTGAGCTGCTTTGCACATGTTGAGCAGTGCTGATCGTCCAATGCCGCTCAATACCTTTTGTGTTGAGCAGTGAATGCAGTCCAAATTAAAAAGGTGCTGTGGTGACCAGCGGAGTTTTAACCCACTCTGAGCTTTAAAAAACAAAGGGCAGTATTACAATGTTGGTGCTAACTTAACCAAAGCTGTTGTAAACTTATAACCTCCATAGGCTATAATGGCTCTGGGAAGTTTACAACAGTTCTGGTTAGGTTAGCACCAACTATGTAATACTGCCCAAAATGGGGGGTGTCAAGAAGGGGTTAATATTTAGTCCTTCTCTTCATTGATTATACCTGCATAGCACGTAGATATGCATAATGCAAAGCACTGTAGATATGTGATTAATGTTTTGTAAAGTCGTGTTATTCTTATTTAAAATGTTTGAATGGGTTCTTTGCGGTTTTTCAGTTTTTTTCCCCTTCCCTTTCTGTTCATGAAAGGTACTTTCAAAAGAAGTTGAGATATTCGAAACCTTAAAAATCTTGATTAAAGGGATATTTTGGGGCAGGGCTATCAAACACAACCCCCCAGATGTTGATGCCTGCAATTCTCAGAACTCCTTCAATGCAACAAATGGCCAGGGAATCATGGAAGTTGTAGTTAGAACACATCTGGGGAGCTGGAGTATGGTGGCCCTGCTCTAGGGGTAAGACATGTGGGATGATGTACATTAACCCCCGCCCCCGACTCTCTCCATATCTCCTATGATTCTCTTTTACCCCTAGAATGTGTTATTACTCCCCTATCTCCTCTGCTGCGCTCCTTCAGCATTGGTCTGGATTTGAGAAGCTCCACCATCAGGAAACCAAAGCTGTCAGGAGAGGCAGCAGGCTGGTCACTGGAGAGCATTTGCTAGCCTTGCATGCACTAATGTATATTCCTGGCCATTTAGGCTGGGGTCAGATGAGTGCACTACCTGCACTCATACTGACGTGCCTCACAACACTGCGACGGGGCTGGACACACGCTGTAGCGCATGCGTGAATTGCATGCACTACAGCAGGCATGCTGTGGACATGCTGAAAGTCTCCTTGTTGAAGCGCTATGATGCGCGTTCTACGGGTCTGCAAAGCACAATCCTCCATAGGAGGATCGAGCCTTGCAGCGCTGAGTACACTATCTGTGCTCGGCGAGGTGGCCAGACGGTCATCAGAGTGGAAGGAACGTCCACTCTCACGGATGTTCCTTCTGCTGTGGAAAAACGCTAGTCTGACCTCAGCCTTACCTGGAAAGCAGTTAATTTTTCAAGGGGAGCGGACACTTGGGTCAGTGCGACTATTCATGTTACATTAGGGAGGCAGTCCACTGGGTCCGTAGTCGGACAACCGACTTGGTCGTCTGCCTATGGACGATGCTGTCGGCCGATCAAGGTTGTCCACTTGAAGTGTCTGTCGGCCATGGGCAGGCTGCTGAACAACCCCCCCCCCCCCGGTCCCTGGTGTTGAAACGGGGTTGCAGCACAAAGGACAGCGCCGTCCAGTGCAGTCGAAGCAGAAATTGATTTGAAAAAACCTTGCTGAAAGCTGCAGGGGGGGGGGGATCAGCACCAAGGACAGCAATGCTGAACGCAGCCGGCCTAAAGAAGAAAAAAAAAAACACGTTTCGGCTAGGGGGGGGGGGGGGGCTAGGTATTTTTTTTTAAAAAATAGGAGCCCAAAATTTCACATATAAAAAAAAAAATAAGGAGCTAAAAAGGCTTTTTGCTGCGGATAAAAAAATTAAATGGTGTGAATAGAAAAATCTTTTCTAACTGAATCACTTCTCTATGGAGCAATTTCCCTGCCGCGGCACTGCGGTTTATCTATACAATCCATGTTTTTCATGTAACTTGTATCAGATCGTCCAAATCCCATTGAAATGGGAAAGATCGCTAATCTGTTGCAAAAAATCGTCTGAAGTCGGAGGCAGTGGAAGAGGTCTGATTCACCTCCATGTTGTGGGATTGGTCAAACGATATTGGATGATTGCACAAATACGGACCCAGTGGACGGCCAGCCTTATTGCTTACAGAGACTGTCCCTTTAGTGACTATGAGGTTTTGGAGATCCAAGCCAGACATTTTTAGCTGTTCCATTCATTGCCTGAAAAGTTGATATCGCTGTCTTTTCAAATTTGTGGCTAATTTGACTTTCCATCTGCTGATTCATTGTAAAATACTTTACACCACCCCCCCCCTCAATTTAGCAAAATAGAGCCTTGTGGCATGTGTAGGTACTGCTGTTGGGGCATTAATAAACTTACAGGGTTATTCAGAGAGCGTGAAAAGCAGGAGAATGACTGGAGAATGAAAAATTCTAGGTCAAAATAGCCGATTTGGAAAGTGAGATGACAGGGAGAATTTTTCTGGTTTGGCTATTTTGACCTAGAATTTTTCATTCTCCAGTCATTCTCCTGCTTTTCACGCTCTCTGAATAACCCTGTAAGTTTTTTTTGTAATCCTACATTTCTAATTCTTTCTAAACCAATTAAAGCAGACTTTATTTTAACTACATATGTGTTATATAATCTCCCCTGGATCTTGGCTGCAGTTCAGCACCTTTTTTTTAGTAAGATATTTTTTTGACATCGGCTTGCCACCACGCTGCATTCTTTTACCTGTGAATTTTCCACTATGTCATGGAATCTTCTGTGTTTCCGGTGGAAGGAATTAACTGTACATTCCTTGCCCATCTGGCATTCCAAAGGTTAACACAATCTGCAGAGGACTAGCAGTTCTTGTCCCATTGTTGTATGACTCAGGCGGTTAATGTGGCCTGAACTTTGTGCCTTGCGGAACCTGACCTGATATCGAACACCTTTCACCTACTTAGACACATTTTCCTTTTGCCCTTATTGTTACTTATTAACCTGGTTTCCGGTTCCCTGGTCCTGGTGTTTGACAGGACATGCTGGCTCTTTCCTGAAGGGGATGCTGCAGTGCAAGCTTCACAAGTGAAATTCAGTTGGACACCCTGGGCACGGAGAGGGTGAGGATGCACTTAGGGCATTTCTTTTTTCACCGAAGTATGTGTTTTTACACGTGAATCTCTTGCTACATTTCATGCACCCCATGCCACAGACTCAGCATTTGCTGCAAGTATCTTGTTTACCAAGATCAAAAAGAAACAAAACCATCTCACGTGTGTGTGTTTGAATCTCGTCATCAAAAATTGCATTCACTGCACATCCCTTAGATTCTATGACCATATTACTATACAGCAGCCCACTAGGGTGACATGAACTGCCGAGAAGCTAATCTGATATGGGTGGGATATTCTGGGCGGTAGACTCCTTTTTTGTGTTTTTTTTTTTTTTTTTTGGTAATTTTCAAGTACTCTCTAGTAGGGATAGATCAATATAAATTTTTTCACTCTCGATATGAATTATTGGCAGAAAGCTGGTGCCGATCTCATAAATCTGACATTATGTCAATAACTGAAAGTGCAATGTTTAAAATTGTATTAAACACAATGTCCATTTCATTTATTGCATTTAATAAAACAATATTACTGAAGCATGTGTTTTTACAAGCCACATGGCCATGTCTAGTATCATTGGAAAGTCCAGAACCTGGCCGTTGCTTACATATCGTCTTTTATATGACCCTACAGGAGCAGGGTCAGCATCCTTGGCTCTTCATCTATCCTGATGCTCAGCTACTCATTATGTTGGTGGAACCTCACTGGAAATGTAGTTCCGAAACATCTGGGTTGCCGAAGTTGATGACTCTTGTTGTAGGACATATGGTATGGAAGATTCAGCGGTCGAAAATCTCAGGGATGTCTGCAAATAAAAGGTCCATGGCAATTATCTCTAATTTGACTAATCGAGACTCCCGATAATCAGCTGAACGACTATCCCTACGTTCTAGTGCATTTATGTGGAGTAGTAAATGGATACTGGATAGTCTTTTTTTATTTTATTTTATAAATCTTTTTTTTCTATGTAGATGCTCTTGGAATCCGACACTTCACTTTGATAATTTTATTTTCTTGCACATTCTATGTGCTGTATGTCAGATCCGATGTTGAAGGCCATTTCGATAGATTTAGTCTTAATGGATGCTAATAATTTGGTCCTGATCTTCCTGCACTAGGCCCAAACGTTTTGGATAAACATGGGGAAAAAATAAAAGATCTTTACTAATTGGACAGGAGTTCTTTTGGGATATTCTCACTCACGTAGATACCAAACCCTTGTGTGTGTGAGATGGCAAGTCTAGTAAAATCATAGTTAGGACACAAGGCCGTCGTGTTAAAGTGGCTTGAGACCCAGAAAGCCTCCGGGAGGCAGTCTAACTGCCGAACCCGTTTACCTTTGTCACTCAGTGGCGTCTCCTCACCCTGAGGGTTTTTAGCATTTGCATAAAGGGTAGGAGTGGAATGCGGACTGGCAGGAGACAGACTTGTCCAGGCCACTGAGGAGACCGGATATAGTTATAAAAGGCAAGGATCCTGGTAGCATGACGTTCACATTAATGGTTCTTTTTCTTCTTTGTATATTTTACAATGTGAGAAATTATGGAAACCGTAAATTAAAAGTAATTACATGGCAGCAGTGGAGTAATAGTCTGGTCAGGACAGTGAGGAATTCTATGATTTAGAACGATCATTTTATCTTGCTAATGTAAGTTGTTACTCATTGTTCTTCATGTGTGTCTGAAGCCTTATCTTTCTTTCCAGTGGTGGTTTATCCTTGTGTTGTGATCCTGTACACATTGTGTTATTGTGTGTGGGTCAGACACTCGGCTGTTTTATGGATTATAAAACCATCAGCCTTGCTTCTTGGTATTTAACTGTAGAAGTGTTGCACACCTTTTTGTCTCTCATTCATTTTCCTGCTTTACCATACTGTTTGCTCTTGATTAATCAACATGCAATATGATGCTGGTTGAGGCTAACCTCCACCGAGTATTTTGTAGAACTGAATTCCTTCTGCTCAACCTGTGGGTTTCTGCACCAGACTAGACGGGACATGATGTCTTGTACCTGTGCTATGAGCAGAATATGGAGCGGGCAATAAGATATACCTTCCGTTTCCCGAATCAATCAATAAAACGGTCTTAAATCTGATTTGCTGGCTATAACAAAACCTTTTTTTTCTCCTTTTGACAAAAGGGAACTTCCTGTGCCCATTTCATACTACTCTTTGCACCTGCCAGTTCCCCCGGGTTGTGGTTCAGCTCGCTCCTCCAGTACCAGTTTCCCACTCAGGCTCTTTTGCAGCGCATATTTCCATGGCACATTTTCCTATGGCACTGCGCAGAGCAAGCTGGGAGCCCCGAGCCGTCTCTCGCACAGAACCTACCTTCTGAACTGGGCTTGTAAGCTGAGCACAGTCTGCGGATGCAGCTCTTGGGTTTCTAAGCAATGGTATTCACCTACTGTAGTGTGTGAAAATGCTGCCGGGGTTTACATAAAGTATCCATTACATTGGATCAATTTATATTGTGCCAGTGTGACAGAGGTTCCATCTGCTGAATCTGACCCAGAATAAGCATTTTAGCAGTTGTGATATGAGGGCTCAACTTTCAGCATTTTGCAGTCTTTCACTATTGTGAGAGTATAAAACCTTAGAGAAGGCTAATAGAGATAATAAATGCATGACATTCTTTTAAACATCTATAATGAAATATATATGATTTACACACACCCTGCTTTTGGTTTCTCTCATAGTTTGATTAAAATGTCTCCTCCCCCAGTCATAAATACGTCGTGTTCATATATTTGTGTGCCTGGCTGAATAATGCCAGTTAATGTTTGACTATCCCTTTGTATGCGTGTGATTTGATTTACGTTTTTTTATTTCCGCATCGGTTCAAGGATCCGGCAGCTAATTTACATTTGTAAACAGTTTTCAACATTCACTGCAAACCGTAGCCAAAGCTCTTAATTTACACGACATGATTGTTCTAGTTTTTTCCCCCTTCCGCGATAAATAGAATAAGCCGCTTCGGAGACTCTGTAAACCCATGTAAGAACAGTAGCTCAACGAGTTTCAGATGTCTAATTGATGCCTCGCATGAAAGCGGGCAGAACATTAACACGCTGTTTTGTCTCCCGTGTAATCAAAAGCTTTAGGTTCTGCTTCTTTCAGGTTGGTTTTCTTTCTCTTGGGACTTTTCCCCCCACCACTTGAAAGCCAACTTTACGAGGCATAAAGGTTTTAAGTTAAAAGAACTATATTGAAAATGTCTGGCTGAGGATAATATAGTTATTGTCACTGCTGCAGGCTCCATCCTTCTTTCTTAGCTCAGTGATGGCTCATACGGATACACCAGATGTTTCGAAAATACATACGCCATATTTGTGAGCAAAAAAACAAAGTTTATGGGCGTACGATGGACAGACAGCAGCATAAGTGGTCTGCCCTATGGTGGGTCCTCAACTCCTAAGTTTTTAACACAGTGGTGCCATTACAGAGAAGCAGTTGCCATATGCAAGTCAGACGATCACCCAGAAAGGGTGGCCAGTACTGAAATGCCAAGGAAATTCTCTCTGCATGAGAGGTGCAACAACCCCGACTATTGTTTGCGCCATGTTTAGGCCTCCTCAAGAGGGTATAGCTGACACCCCTCTAGGCATCCTGAGAAAGGACCCCACATCTGGATTGCCTCCCTTTTATAGTGAGCAAAAACCAAGTTTGAGCAAACCGAGAATGGACAACACCATTAGTGGCCTGCCCTACGTTGGCCGTGCATGATGGGAGATGTAGCTGTGACACATCGGCCAATGCCTTTTCTAACTGAACAATCTTGTCATTTGCCCTGTATGCACAATGGCGAGTCTGAACCTGGTTTAAAGAAACATTCTCCACAAGTATGTTATCGGATATAGAAGGAAAAATCTAATGCCAAATGGCAGTCCCCTTATGCTCTGATTAAAGGAGGAATTAATGCCTGCTCCCTCTCTCTCTGATAGAGGTAAAGCTGACCACACGCGCAGTTATGGCTTAGGTCAGGAGTCAGCAAACTTGGCTCCCTGATGTTTTGGGAACTACGTCTCCCATGATGCTCAATCACCCATTAGGCTGACTGAGCCACATGGGAAATGTAGTTCCCAAAACATCAGGGAGCCAAGTTTGCTGACCCCTGCTTAGGTGAACAGGGACTGTTGGCATTGGACACGCTGCCAGGCATTTAAACTGCTATTGGGCATCTAAACTACATATCCCTCAGGGATAGACAACTAGAGGTGTGTATTGATTGCCTGAGCTTCTTCCTGCTTTTTTGGGATGTTCCCGGAGCTGCCTCTGCTTTACGGATATCTGACAAAGCATAAATAAAAATGCTAAATCGTTTTGTTATGCGTTACAAATGAAGGGGTGGGGGTAAATTCAACAGCCCCCAGCTCCTACATTTCTGAAGTCTTATATAGAAAAATTTCCATGGATATTAAAAATGTATAGGTGACTCTGGGATTTCTTCTCTGGCTCCTGACTATAATACAAATCTGTCAAGACATCCTTGTCATGCTATGGTGTTTGAGTTTTTGGGTGTCCCACCACATGTCCTTCATGTCAAGCTCGCAGATTAAATCAGAAAAAGAACAAAAAAAAACACGTCCTGTCTGATTTAAAGGCCCACACTAAATCTGGCTGTTTGATTATGGAGCCAGCTACTATTTAAAGGGGATTATGCTGCATTTGCTCAGATGTCGGCGTGTTAACTGCCTTTAGTCCTGGTGCTCTTTTAATGCCCTTAAGAAACTGGAGTGGATCCCCCTCTTTTTATCTCTGCTGGCTGGCCTCCTCGGTCAATCTTAAAAGGTGATGCTCTGCCTTTTGAAGCCATGTGGGTGCTCTTTTCATGCCTATCTCATTTGAAGAATGGACCCATGTAGATTCAAATGCTGATTGGTCACATTTGAAGTCAGAGTGAAGGGATTTTCAAAGTTCATGCGTAGCAAACATCTGGACAGCATCTGTGTGAGTGAAGGTTCCAGCGTTGAAAAGACACTGCAGTTCAGGAAGCTTTTCCTTGTCTTTGAGACCCGTACAGTTGCATTACAGTCATCTACTGCGTATTCCTTGTATGTGCTTTTGTTCTGTGTGCGTTGATGAGCGCCGTTCTCATCTGTCAGCCTTTGCAGACTTAGGAAAGTTTCAGTGTTCCTGTCACCTACGCACATTCTATACATTCTGACAGTGTTATTTTTGCTACTAATCACTGCTGCTGCTTTGACATGCACTGGCCTGCGGTGTGATACATGGGACTGCATGAAGTCCAAAAACTAAGCCTCGATTCTGGTAACCCACTTCAGGGCTAGAGTCCTGGAAAATACTGAGGGGACATTTCTATGGCAGTCTGAGGCAAAAAGTGGATTTTAAAGTTGAGGGAACAAATTTAAATGTGTGAACCGGTATATGTGGCTGTATCTATTGCATATTATTAGGAGTCTGTTACATTGGAAATGCAATGTCTTCTGTATAAATGTAGGTGAAATGTGTGTCCCCAAACTCAACACTTACCATCAATGATGACACTGCAGGTTGCCCAGGTGTAGAGGCATTTTTTTTCTTTTTCTATAATTCAATGATGAAGATACACTCAGAGTACTAATATAATGTAACTTTATTTAAATACAAATGCGATATACAGTATTTACATAGCTACAATAGTGCTTCATATTGACTGGAAGTAAATACTGTTGCACAGTTAACACCATACTCTTGGTGATGGTGACTTTAATGATGGAGAATGTGTCTGTACAGTTGCAAAGGAGTAGCATTTCTGTTAGGACAGTGATATTAGCAGCTGACCACTGATGTGTTTTAATTGGTTTAAATGGAAACTCTACACACCCAGATCACTTTGGGTTATTAAAGTGGTCAGGCTGCATTTGGGTTCTTCGTTCCTTCAAACCCCCTTCCCCTTCAGCCCAGTTGGGCTGGTTCAGCTGTTCGAAGCTGAGGGCTTCCTCTGCCCACACACCTGGCACTTGGCAGATAGGATTTTGAATAACCTGCCTGCTGGAGACCAACTCTGAGACCAATGCTCTCCATATCCTGTCTCCCAAATGAGCGCAGCAGTAAGCTTTCAGGGAGATGGGGAACCCAGTGCTGCAGGACAAAAGTATTTACAAATACCTAAAAATATATTAAAAAAATGAATTATTTGCTGTCGGCAGTATCTGCACAATTATTTAAGAGGGGAAGTAATTTTTGGATAGCACTCCTTTTAGTTTCTGAAGGTAAACAATTTGCTGTCCCCTTTTGCTGTGCCGTTTATGGTTTTTAGTGTTGTATCCACTGGCAATACGGAACAATAAGTAAAAGCTACCATATTCAACATTTGGTTTTGTCCTATGTGTGTTTCTCCCTCCAATTCAGGTGAGGATTGAAAGCGGGTTCCAACAGAGCTGTGATCATGACATTTATGGTGTTGGTAACAAAGCACTGGAGTTGCAAATGCTGCCGGCTCTGCAATACCGGCACGTTTTGCCACGAACCAGTAGTTTACAGCTGTAAAATCAAAAGAGTGACAGGAGAAGCTTCATTAGTGAAATTTCTCCAGCTGCTGTATGAATTTCCCTCTTGGGATCGCTAATCTTTAAACTCATTGCAACATCAGTAAACAGTAGTATCTGAATAATCCTGAAACTTTTAACCAAAAAGTATCATGGAGATGGATGTTGACAGATGTCTGTTTTTATTTTATTTTTTATTTTTAGAATTGACTTACAGGTTGAAAATAACTTATCAGAAAATCCAAAATGCTCCCAAATCTGAGCGCCAAAACGACATCAGAAGTGGAAAATTTCACATCTGACTTCACAGGTTGGAAGGATAAATTTATTAAAAACATTCTGTAAATCACCTTCAGGCTATGAAACCTAAATTAATTTCTTGTTGAGGCTTGGGTTCCACCCCAAAGATGGCGATTTGTTATATGAAAATATTCAGAAATCCTAAGAAATAAAAAGTACTTCTGCCCCGAGCATATCAGATAAGGGATACTCAATCTCTCAATCTGTGTGTAAATTTATTTTATTTTTTACTTTTTGCAAACCTAAAGGGAAAAATACAGGTGTTATAGGGATAAGCGCAGATGACACTTTTTTCTTACAAAGTGAAAAATGTTGAAATTAGAAAGAAAATGACAGTGACGGGAAGGATGTATAATTTTGTTGTCTTGTAGATGTGTGTGATTACCCTGTTTTCTTGTGATGAATCATGTAGTCTTGTCTTTGTTGCTCTTTGCTCATTCATTTTTTTTAAAGTGCCTGTAGTGTGTGTTTTAAAATGGATGTGGTACTTAGCAGTGATGCACCGAAATGAAAATTTGGGACCGATACCGAAGATGCACGATGAGCTTGGCCGATAATGACTTTCTATATATATATACACATACTGTGTATACATGTGTCTGGGGTGTGATACAGTGGCAAGAAAAAGTATGTGAACCCTTAGGGATTATGTGGAGTTTTGCATGAATTGGTCATAAAATGTGCTCGGATCTTCATCTAAGTCACAACAATTTGAAAAACACAGTCTGCTTAAAATAATAACATTATATGTTTTCATGTGTTTATTGAACATAACATGTAAACATTCACAGTGCAGGGTGGAAAAAGTATGTGAACCCCTAGCCTAATGACTTCTCCAAGAGCCAATTGGAGCCAGGAGTGAGCCAACCTTGAGTCCAATTAGTGTGATATTATTGGATGTGTTGCTGAAAGCTGTCCTGCCCTTTAAAAACACACCAGTTTTGGGTTTACTGGTTTCAAGAAGCACTGCCTGATGTGAAACATGCCTCGTAGTAAAGAGCTCTCAGAAGACCTACGATCAAGAATTGTTGACTTGCATGAAGCTGGAAAGGGTTACAAAAGTATCTCCAAAAGCCTTGATGTTCATGTGTCCACGGTAAGACAGACTGTCTACAAATGGAGAAAGTTCAGCACTGTTGCTACCCTCCCTAGGCGTGGTTGTCCTGTAAAGATGACTGCAAGAGCACAGCGCAGAATGCTTAATGAGGGAAAGAAGAATCCTAGAGTGTCAGCTAAAGACTTACAGAAATCTTTGGCACATGCTAACATTTTTGTTGACACATCTACAATGAGGAAAACATTAAACAAGAATGGAGTACATGGGAGGACACCACGGAGGAAGCCATTGCTGTCCAAAAAGAATATTGCAGCACGTTTGAAGTTTGCAAAAGAGCACCTGGATGTTTCACAGCACTACTGGCAAAATATTCTGTGGACAGATGAAAGCAAAATTGAGTTGTTTGGAAAAACACACAACACTGTGTGGAGAAAAAAAGGCACAGCATACCAACATCAAAACCTCATCTCCACTGTAAAACATGGCGGAGGGAGCATCATGGTTTGGGGCTGCTTTGCTGCCTCAGGGCCTGGACGGATTGTTGTCATTGAGTATATCAAGACATTTTGCAGGAAAACGTAAGACCATCTGTCCGCCAACTGAAGCTCCGCAGAGGATGGGTGATGCAACAGGACAATGACCCAAAGCATACAAGTAATTCAACAAAAGAATGGCTTCAACAAAACAAAATACGCCTTCTGGAGTGGCCCAGTCAGAGTCCTGACCTCAACCCGATTGAAATGCTGTGGCATGACCTTAAGAGAGCGATTCACCCCAGACATCCCAAGAATATTGCTACACTGAAACAGTTTTGTGAAGAGGAGTCGTCCAAAATTACTCCAGATTGTTGTGCAGGTCTAATCTGCAACTACAGGAAACGTTTGGTTGAGGTTATTTCTGCCAAAGGAGGGTCAACAAGTTAAGTCCAAAGGTTCACATACTTTTTCCACCCTGCACTGTGAATGTTTACATGTTCTGTTCAATAAAAACATGAAAACATATATTGTTTGTGTTGTATTGTATTATATTAAGCAGACTGTGTTTTTCAAATTGTTGTGACTTAGATGAAGATCAGAGCACATTTTATGACCAATTCATGCAAAACTCCACGTAATCCCAAAGGGTTCACATACTTTGTCTTGCAACTGTATCTTTATGAGCTGGGGCATATCCATATGAGCTGGGGCATTTCCATATGAGCTGGGGCATATCCATATGAGCTAGGGGCATATCCATATGAGCTAGGGGCATATCCATATGAGCTAGGGGCATTTCCATATGAGCTGGGGCGATATCCATATGAGCTGGAGCGATATCCATATGAGCTGGAGCGATATCCATATGAGCTGGGGCGATATCCATATGAGCTGGGGCGATATCCATATGAGCTGGGGCGATATCCATATGAGCTGGGGCATAGCCATATGAGCTGGGGCATAGCCATGTGAACTGGGGGCATATCCATGAGAGGCTGGGGGGCAATATCCATGGGAGGCTGGGGGGCAATATCCATGGGAGCTGGGGGCATTATCCATGTGTGGCTGGGGGCATATCCATGAGAGCTAGGGGCAAGCTACATGTGAGCTGGGGGCATATCCATGAGAGCTGGGGGCATTTTTATATGAGGTCTGTTCTTATTGGAAAGTGGTCACATGACATAAAAGTATCGGTACTCGTACTAACAATCACAGCACAGTGTGCACGATTTGTCGCCACAGTTATTTATACATCCTGCGGAACTGGACTATATTCCTGAAACACGGGAAATCGTGTAGGTTGGAACTGTAATATTCCAAGGACGTGACTGTGGAATCTATTGCACTATATGCACTTTTCGTTGCATTTGTCTGTGTTTTAGCACTTTTGTTGGCACTGCATTACATGCTTTTTTATTGCATATTTGCACAAAGACAGGATTGCACGTAGATCACTTTATACGGTTGCACTTTATTTCCGGTCATTTAGATCGTGCACATATCCCATACTGATCATTGGGATTTACCGTTCATTTAAAAATCCTTTTTTTTTATAATACTTTATTTATATAGATTCAGGTAACAGAACAACATTACATTTGACGGCGAATGGTAGCAGCCACAACAGCTGTCACCACAAACACAGACGGCAATATGACAGGAATGAAAAAACAATGCTTCACTCAATAGCAGGGTCCAGATATTCGTGCAAAACAGTAGCATGGGATGGGGTTAGCAGAGGGGGAGTCAGCAAAGAACGAGTCAAAAACCAGGTAGTAAGCCCAAAATCAGTGCGTAGTTTAAAGAGAGTAGCGTCTGGTAGACAAAGCATAAAGTTGCGCCAAATATCAAAAAATGTCTTAACTCTGGCCTCCCTGTCTAAATTAGCCTGTACCCAGTCATGCTGAAAGACGGCATAGAGGCGGGAATAGAACATACCAAAAGTTGGGGTGGTAGGAAATATCCAGTGTCCCAGAATAGCCTTGTTTTGCTACAGCTGAGAGAAGACCCAGTAGTGTCGTCTTCGCACTGGGCATAGCACGTGCTTCAGTACAAGGAAGGATATTAAATGGAGCCCAGTCTGGAGAAGAGGGTACTCGGAGCTTTTGGACACGAGTCCCATATCGTTGCATAGTATCAGAAAAAAGAACAATTACCGGGCAGGACCATAAACAATGGAACAAATTTGCATTGGCATGAAGACATTTTAAACAGTGGCCAGAACTCTGTTGGGTAATATGGGACAATCGATCTGGGACTATGTTTGCACCATGCAGTAACTTGTATTCCCAGTATTGAGCTGATGGGATCTGTTTGCGTGTTTTGGTTGTGGCATTTATGAGAGAGAAGAGCGATTGGGATGGGAGGTGTACACACCAGTCGGCCAGGCCTGTGGTAGCTGATGACCAATCAAATTGCGGTCTGATAAGTGCTGGAAAGGCTGCTACTGATGGGGATATCAGCATTACTTTATCTAATGGGTTAAGAAAATCCACCGCCCGCTATTCCGACACTTGGGATGAGACGAAATCCGATAATTGAAAGAAAAAAATCTGTTGTAAAAACACTTGGGTTATCAACTCACAGAGATCGTCATAAGAGGGAAACTTATGGGAGGATTGGAGCAAAAGATGTCTAAATTGCGTGAAGCCCCTGCCCCTTTAAACGAAAAACCGGAGCCACCGCACCGTTCTGAAAAGCAGGATTATTAAGCCAGGATTGAAAAGCAGAAGACTTGTAAGACAAGCCCAGCGCCTTGCACCAGGCAGACCTCCCTACCTTTAGCAATGGATTAGATTTCAAGGAAAGGGGTAGCGCGGAGGGGGGGGAGGTGAAGAAAAGCTGACAGCGATAGCGGGCTGGCCATAGCACGATCGAGGGCGCAGTCGGTGAATCTGGTGGAATCAGTGAGCCAATCTGTGACTAGGCGATATAACGCTGCCACATTATAGGAGTGGACATCGGGCAAGTTTAAACCCCCTTGATTATATGGAAGTTGGAGCTTGTGGAGTACCACTCGTGGTCTCCCCCCGCCCCATATAATTCTAGAAAACAATGATTGTATAAGCGAAATGTCTCAACTCTTAAGCAGGATAGGTAGCATTTGGAGGGGATACAATATGCGCGGGAAAGCGACCATTTTAATTAAGTTGCATCTGCCCACATAGGAGAGAGGCAACTTATCCCAGGAAGCCAGCAAGTCCCTCAATCCATTTAGGAGGGGGGGGACATTTATCCTGTAGAGATATGAAATGTCAGTGGGAAGGGATACTCCCAAATATGTGAACGAATCGTCCCGACTCCATCGGAAGGGAAAGGAGTCCGGTGGGAAGTCCACCACTCCGGAACCCAAACGAAATGCCACTGTTTTCTCATAGTTAATCATAAAGCCGGATGCCTCACGAAAAGCCTCCCAAGTATTCCAACAAAGTCGGGACAGCCCGGTCCGGTTGAGAAAGGAAGTTAAGTCATCGGCAAAGGCCACTACTCTAACCTCCCGGGAGCCAACACCTATGTCCTGAAAATTTGAATGCGTTAACAACACCCGAAGTAAAGGTTCAGTGGCCAGATTAAATAACAGGGGGGATAGGGGACAACCCTGACGTGTGCCCCTCCCTAGTGTAAAAGATCTGGAATTAAGGCCGTTGGTCGTCACCATCGCTGAAGGGGAATCATAGAGCGCTTTAAAGAGGTTTTGAAATGCTAGGCCAAAAAAATTGTATTTTAGGAGGCGTAGCAGTTAGGACCAGGAGATCCTATCAAACGCCTTATCGGCATCGCAGCTAAGCGCAATGGCGGGCGAGTCTGAACAGTTGCCCACCGACCACAAGGCCGTCAAGGCTCGTCAAACATTCAGGGTGGAGTGTCGGCCAGTGAGAAAGCCCGTTTGGGCCGGGGAGATAAATGTAGCTGAAGGCGCCGTGCCATAATACCCGATAAGAGTTTTAAGTCGATATTTAACAGTAATATCAGACGGTAAGAGGTTATGAGGTGGGGGTCCTTATTAGGTTTGGGAGGACTATTATCCTGGAGGCATTAAAAGAAGGTGGCGAGGTTTCCCCCCACAAAATATTGTTGTAAAGGTTGTGGAGATGAGGGACCAGGTGACCGCTTAATGACTTTAAAAATCGGCCGAGAAACCACCGGGGCCTGGGGTTTTGTGAGAAGGAAGGCAGGATATGGCACTCCGAATCTCCTCCAGGCGGATCGGGGCATTTAGCACTTCTCTAGCTTCCGAGCGGAGTTCCGGCAAGCCCGCCATCGTGAAGAATTTAGCTTGCGGCTTGCAATCATCTGTCTCCGCCCTATAAAAGTCTGTAAAATAGGATCTGAAATAGTCGTTAATGCTAGAGGGATCGCTCAGACTACCTGACTCCGTTCGTATCTGGGTGATAGGAGGAATTGAGGGTCGGTACGATTTAAGCAAATTGGCCAGGAGTTTACCCTGTCTATTACCCTATTTGAAAAGTCGATTCCGTTGAAGGGACCAAAAGTATCTGGCTTTCTTCTCCACTATTGCGGAGTAACATTGCTTGCAAGTTTTATGTTTCTGCAGATTGGGTTGAGGGGTGGGAGAGATGAGACCTATAGACCTGCACTAGGGAGGAATGGGCCGCTTGCAAATTCTGGCTAATTTCTTTGCTTTTGCGCGATACATATTCAATGATACAGCCTCTCATGACCGGTTTAGCCGCTTCCCAAAATAAGTTCACATCCTCCACGTGTTCAATGTTGTCATCTAAAGAATTATTCCAACACATTTCCAAATAAGCCCGAAACTTGCTTGATTGTATCAGGGAAATGTCAATTAAACGACTTAAGGAGTGGGGTGCCCAAGCGAAGATCCACAGATATTGCCGCATGATCCGATATATGGATCATGCCTATTGATGCGTCAGTCAGGGTGTGTTGTAGGGAACCTGACAACAGAATGAGATCAATCCGGGAGAAAGTCACGAGGGTGCGAATAAAATGAAAAGTCCCGCCCCTCCGTATTCAAGAAGCACCAAGCGTCTACCAAGGCCAGGTGTTTTTTTAAGAAGGTAGGGCCTTCATTCGCCTGTCTCGGGGAGGGGGCACGACGAGAGACTGAGCGGTCAAGGATCGGGTCCAAGACTGCATTATAGTCACCCCCAAGATACAATTTGTTTATTTATAAAGGATTTTACCAGGCAGGATACATTGAGATTTCTCTCGTTTTCAAGTATGTCCTGGGTTCAAGAACATTGAATTGTTACAGAAATACAAAGTAGTAAAATGCAAGATATTAACACAAAACAAATATACAGATTAACAGAAAATAAATATGTAGGAAATAGTCATTTATGTTACATGATTACAGGTGCATTCCTTATTGAGGTATGTTAATATGGAGCTCTTAAGGGACTTTAGACTGGGGGAAGATTTGATGGCGTCTGGGAGGTTATTTCATAATTGTGGTGCTCTGTAGGAAAATGAGGATCAAGCCACTTTCTTTTTGTATTGTGGTATTGCAAGTAAGGTGTAGGTCCTGGATCGGAAGTTATAGGACGAGGGAACTGCTGGGGGAAGCAGCTTATTCAGCTAGGGTGGCAGCTTTCCAGAAAAGCTCTCAAACTCCAGGTTGGAAAGGTGAAGGGTGTGGATTCCAGTGACGGACAGTTTAGTTCTTTTAACATGTCACAAGGGTGGGTCATGTAGTTACATTGTAGCACAAAGCAACAGAATGAGTTATACAATGTAGTAAGTTTCTGGAGGTGTGTTTGCGGGGCAGCTGCATACACTACATCTCCGTATTCAATAGCTGGCATAAGCATTTGCTGTACAATCTGCTTTGTTACCGCGGGGCTCAGGCAGGTTTTGTTTCTGTACAGGGCACCTAGTTTGGGGTAAAGTTTAGAGGTCAATGGTCATAGTCATATTCCAGAAGTTTAGCATAAAGGTCTGAGTAAAATTGGAGGTGTGGCCATTGTGGAGCATAAATATTAACCACTAGATATTTCATCCACTGCCAGGACAACCGTAATATTGAGTACCTACCCTCCAAGTCATTAACTTCCTCCAGGACCCCCCATGGGAGGGATTTACTGATCAAAATAGCAGTGCCTCGTTTTTTGGTAGTGTAAGAGGCAGAAGTTTGAAAATGAAGCCATGGGGCGGTCAGACGATTGGTTGCGGAGGCCCAATGGGTTTCTTGTAAAAGAATTATGTCGGGTTTATGTAGATGAGAGAACACTTTCTTTCGTTTAATAGGGGAGTTCAGGCCCTCTACGTTCCACGAAACGATCCGGAACTCAGTCTTGCGAAAGGGCATATCTTCCCTCATAATTTACAATGGAAAAAGGAGAGTAGACGTCGTGCGTCCCTACAGGAAGAGTGAGGCATTGCCTCTAATATAGGAGGGAGCTATCCCAGCTAGGACCGTCCCAGCTGCGGCCCCCCCCCCCACCCGGTCAATCGTAATTCAATGTCACATTGCCTACCCGAATCTATATTTTCCAAACATTTTTTAAGGAACCAAATAGAAAAACATTAGCCGTGAAACAGCGAAAAGCAACAATAATAATAACACAGCGGAAGTTAGCATACAAATGCTCCTCAGCGAAAGGAGAATAAGAATATGAGAAAGCACCATAACCAAGATTAGAATAAATACTGCCCGGGCTGGAGGCCCAGAGTTCAAGTTGCGACCGATCGGGCACATCGGGTCGAGGTTCTTTGGGGCAATGGCCGAGGCTCATGGAGTAATTCAGGTTCCGCCAGGAGGGCTGCACCAGCCTCTTGTGACAAATCAAAAAAATGTGTTGTTCCATTATACAGCACTCGCAGTCGAGCTGGATACAGAAGAGAAAACGTAACATTTTGCGTGACTAGTTTCGTGCATAAGGGAGAAAAAGCCCGGCTTTTCACCGAGACTGCAGCAGAAAAGTCCTCAAAAAGACGTAGCTGTGAACCTTGATATTCCAGTGTCCGGAGACGGTGAAAAGCTTGAAGTAACCTGGTCTTGTCCACATAGTTAAGGAGACGCATGATAACCGGTCTCGGGCGACCAGCCCAGGGGTTCAAGTCAGGCCCCACCCTGTGAACCCTTTCCAAAGCAACAGGGCGTGATGAATCAGCATATCCCAATTGAGATGGCTGCCAGTCCGCAGCCCAGTCATTCAACGCCTGGCCCGTCACAGATTCTGGGAGACCGATAACCCTCAGGTCCTGTTTCTCAAGTTGTGCCTGTAATGGTTGGAACCCATCCTCCAGGGTTGATACCCGATCCTCAACCTCCGTAAGTTTATGGGCCTGCGAGGTCAGCTGAGACAAGACAGGTTCAATAGTGGCCGCCAGTTTACCAAATTTTTCATCCAGAAGAGGTGAGATATCCGCCGAAATATCTGCTCGGTGGTAGATCCAATCGAGCCGCCAGTATAGGAGTGTCCGATGGGGGTAATACATCCGATATAGAGTCCGTGGAATAACGGGAGCACGGGGAAGAATGGTCAGGTAATGAGGCACTTTTGAGAGCGGGTTTCGCTGGTACTTTGGCCATAGACTTCTTAGAGGACTTCCCGGCTGTGACAAATTGCTCCATAACTAAACCAACAAAGGAAAACTGGAACAAAACAGCAGGTAGGAGAGTCCCTTGACAATGATGAATGTCGCCCCAGAAGATCTCTGGGACTTAGAAAAATTGATAGGCAGTTCGGTAGGAGAAAGACGCCCCCTAACTAAAGGGGACAGAAAAATTAGTACGGATGTGAAAATATGGCACACAGGTAAAAAGATTATAGGTGGTTGTGTTCAGGAAAATTGTGCACGTCAAGGCCAGTTGGTGAGTAAAAAGGACGCCCCCCCCAACTAAAGGGGACAGAAAAAATTATTGAAACACTTGCCAACAGGTAGAGAAAGTAAGAACAATTATGTTCTGAAAACGCGGTCCCTGGGACTCAAAAATATTGGACCTGAGGTCCCCAATGAGACTGACTGTTTTGCGGAATCAACGTCTCCACAGCAGTAAGCTCTGAACCTCAACAAACAGTCCTGCTGGATCCAAGGATAGAAACATAGGTTCTTATCTGCCAACATTTTCTTTCGGCCCCTCTAGTCTGCCCAATTACATGGATACTTTACCTGGATTTATCTTTTATTTCGGATAGCCTTATGCCTATCCCATGCCTGCTTAAATTCAATCACTGTTTTGGCCTCTACCACTTCTACTGGAAGGCTGTTGTCATTCAAAAGGTCATTTTTATTGCTGCTGCTGAGGAAGCCGTACAGTCTATTTAGACTCAGGCGAAACGCGTTCAGCTCTTTTTTTATTTCATTATATGAATATGAATATATATTAAAATTACATTTTTTAATTCTACTTATTTTTATTTTTTATTCTTAATTTTATTTTTATCCCCATTCATTTTTTAACCTATTATTTGGTTCTTATTATTTGGCTTCCACTGCATGCTGCCACGAGGATCCATTGGGGCTTTCATTAAGGTCTGTGCCCATCAAAACAACCTATGGGCTTCTCTATTTGAGCCCTGGCGGCTCTTGAACACGTGAGTGGTCTGACTTTCTGTAACTAATATTGCAAGGTTTTAAGGTATTACCCAATGTTGGCATTTTTCTCTCCTTTCTCCATATCTGTTGAGAATCAACATCTGCACATACTCCTTGAAAACCTCCGTCTACTGAAGTGGCCAGTGGGAGGGCCTATCTAAATTCTACCCACGGGCGAATATTGCCAGAGCCGGGTGAGGCTCTCTTTAGCGTGAGTGAGAGCCACTATACTTCCAATCATATATTTGTATATTAGCAATATTGTACTATGTGTGTTTTCTTTTTGAGGTATTGATCCTCCTTCAATTGAAGACGCCTGTTACTTACTGGGTAACTAATTTTTCATACCTACTTGCACTGGGAAGCGCCGTACCCTTCTTCTTTTTTCTATATATATATATATATATATATCACATACACACCTGCCCCTGAATCATGAGTAACCAGGCATAGACCCCTCAGAATTGTATATATCCAGGACAGACCCCAGAATTGTATATAACAAGTAGACCCCAGAATTATATGTACCAGCAGATCCCAGAATTTTATATACCCAGACAGATCCCAGAAATTTATATAACCGCAGAGCCCATCATTTATATAACAGCAGAGATCATCATTTGTATACCATCAGACCCCATCATTTGTATACCAGCAGACCCCATCATTTGTATACCAGCAGACCCCATCATTTGTATACCAGCAGAGCCCAGAATTTTGTATACCAGCAGAGCCCAGAATTATACTTACCCAGACAGACAGACCTCCTCCCGCGTGGTCATCAGAGCTCATGCACGCTGCCGCCGGCTTCTTCTGATGTGAAGGATGTGACGTGAACTCGCGAGATCTCGGCAGTAGGCCACGTCACAGCCTTCACGAGGCTGAAGACGGCGGCTGCACGAAGGAGCAGGCAGGAAGCGCTCGGGGGAACACGGGCCAGTCAAGGGGGCTGCTCGTGGAATGCGGTTAATGCATTCTGCTAGCAGCCCCAGCGATAAACTAAATCGGCCTGCAGCGGGAGCAACGTTCCCGCAGGACTCTAGCCCTGCTGTTGGTGCTATATAAATGTGATAATAAGAATGTCTTTGAAGACAGCCTGGCTGTGATTTGACACAGCCCCACATTAACCCCCCCCCCCCATGTCCTCTGAGCAAACACTGCTGGCAGGAGGTCAGAGATGAATCACTTGTTCCTTGTGGCTGAGAGGCCAGAGGTTATTGCTTGAGCTGATAGTGTGGATCATACAGTTAACCCTTTGTGTGCAGAAATAAATGTGTAGCAGCTCCTGCCTCTTTCCAATTACAATTATCTGCAGCTAAGCAGCATTGAAAGAATGCTCGCTCAGTGTCAGCTGGGATCATCAATTTTCACTGACCTTTTCAGGCGGGGTTTTGCTTTCGGGCCGAAACCGATAACTTCATTATCGGCAGATATCTATCGGTGGCCGATATTCCGGTGCATCCCTCGTACTTAGAGTTTTGATGCCTCAGGGACGTTTACAATACATTGTTGTTGTATTCTGACAAAATAAGTGATACAGTAGACCTTTAGGGCTATATTACAATGTTGGTGCTAACTTAACCAGAGCTGTTGTTAACTTAACAGCTCCATAGGCTATAATGACTCTGGTAAGTTTACAACAGTTCTGGTTAAGTTAGCACCAACTATGTAATATGGCCCTTAGTGTCTTTTGGATCCAAAAGGGGAACCAAGCCTCAAATGCACTGATTAACCAACCATCAAACGCACTGATTAACCAACCATCTAAACAGCTGCTTCCTGTGTCCAATGTTCACATTGCTCGTGCGGTGTACCTGAATAGGAAGTGATTATGTAAGAAAGGCTTTTTCGTTTATTTTTTTCCTCTATTGTCCTGTACAAGAGTATGGTGACAAAAGTTCAATGTTGTGCTTTATTTTTTTCTTCGATTTTTATTTTTTTAAGATTTGCTTAAGACATCAAATCATAGCGTGTATATATTTTTTTTTTTGTTAAACATGAGAGCCACCCTCTGCAGCAGTGTCAAGTGTCACTTGGTAGTATCTCTAGATCCTTTCAAGGAAACAAAATATTATTGATGATAAATGATAAATTGGGTAACCATCAACTACTGTAATGAATGTCAACTACTACAGCACATATAGTTTTTACACCGACAGCTATTCAAACTAGGTGTACTGTACTGTACATTGTGTTAGGAAAGTTGTTTACACGTACATTAAACACATAACTGTGGGAACTCACCATGCCTACCACCCATCTGCCCAAGTAATCATATTTACCTCACTCTTGGCTTATACATAAATCTTGTTTTCTGTCAAATTTCAGTATGAAAATATATTCGACATACTCCTGGCATACCATCATCCACGTTCAGCCTTTTTCCTACAATCTGCATGTACAGCTCCATTATTATTATTATTATTATTTATTTATAAAGCGCCAGCATATTCCGCAGCGCTGTACAATAAGCACAGTATAGACAGGGTTACAATACATTGAACAACATTTGACAAACAGTACAGGAGGAGATGAGGGCCCTATTCCCGTAGGAACTCACAATCTAGGAGGGTTGGGGTTGGAAACAGGAGGAGAGGACTGTAAGGTGAGAGTGATTGATGGTTGCGTCAGTGAGTTGGGTGGTAGGCTTCCCTACATAGGAACGTTTTAAGGGAGCTCCATAACGGTATTCACTTTATCTTTTTTGGGACATGCTTCATGACAAACATTCTTTATCTCAGAATTTATTACAGGAAAAAATCTATTTTAAAAAAAAATAATTGAACAAATTACAACATTTTCATAGTTTTGCCACTGGTTATTGTAGTGCATATGGTTCAAGTAAATGAATAGTTCTCAAAGTAATTACAATAGTTTGTCCTTCTGGGGCCATCCGCGGGAAGTGCCTTGTGAATCTGCCTGCTTGAAACAGTCCTAAAATATTCCTCTCTCAAAGTGAGTTATTGTAAGAATTGCGTTACCAGTGCACTTATGGAGTTTCCCCTTTTTATGTAATGTAACCTGTAGCGCAACAAGCACAGTTGTACAGGGTTTAATGTTGGCACTGAAATGTACAAATTCTGAAATCCCCTTTCCGTGAATGCTATTTGCAGACCTGTTTTTCCAACTTATTTACAGTACTTTGTTAAACAAAATACACACACACTCTCTCAAAGTGTGCAGTAGCTGTTGGCATGGTGCACTGTGTCACGATCTTGGGAATTCTGCTGCCAAGTTAATGCCAGCGTGATTCACAACAATGGTTAGATGACGATGAATCATCGCTTTGGGGTCAGTGAGATTTACGTCATAGTGGTTAAGATTGTGAATTGTTTAGTCACCTCGATGTTATAAGTGCTGTTATGGTAATCAATTCGTTAGCCATGACCTACTTTAATGGGAATACTATACCAGTTTTACTACTGTACATGTCAATATTAACCTAGTCTTCGTTTATTTAATAGCTTTTAGCCTTAATTTCCTAGAAATAAATACATTTAAGTACTTTGGGTACAGTGCGCATATCTTGTACAGTATATCATTCAAGCAAGTCTTGTTAAAAGCAAAGGCCACTGGCCTGAGTGAGTTCACCTACTGGATTCACAATTTTGTATTGCACTATACAGCTCCATAAATGGCAATGCAAATCTTTTTGTATGGCGCAAATTTTTTCATGGCTCATAACTTTGACATTAAAAGCTCTGACAGGTATATGTAATGCATCAAATAAATTTGTAAAACTTTGCTTTCAAGTTTAATTTAAAAATGGGGAAAAAAAATCTCCTTTTAATAGGCAGTTTTTTTTCTTGTATATTTATTTTATTTTTATTTATAAAGGATTTTACCAGGAAGGATACATTGAGATTTCTCTCATTTTCAAGTATGTCCTGGGTTCAAGAACATTGAAATGTTACAGTTGTTACAGAAATACAAAGTAATACAATGCAAGATATTAAAAACAACACAAATATACAGATTAACAGAAAATAAATATGTAAGTTAAATAGTCATTATAGTATATAGCTTTGTGTTGCATAAATCAGAAACAAGTTATGAAATCAGAATTGAGATTTTATGAAATCCGTGATACAGTAACACAAATGAAATTCCGTAGAGGACTGAAACGTGTGGGTGTATGTGTGTTTTTTAATACTAAATTAAGAACACTACACATTAGCATTAGTGATGTTCTGATCACCCTACCCCCCCTTTTTTTGGCTGCCTATCAGCCGATACAAAGTCCCGATCTAATACCAGGTCCCGATGCAATATCACAGTTATAGAATCCTGGAGCCTTGGCATTCACTACAGTGTCTTCCCTGCCTCCCCACTGGGAAGAGGTTGTGCAGAGTTGCCTGGCGTTGCATTGAAAGCTGCACTGAAATCTGCATGCAGCCTTCAACAATCGCTGTAATGCCATCTGTACCCTCCCCCACAAGGGAGGGGTTGGGTGAATATGGTGATGGTACGGAGATTGCAAAAGGCTGTGCGTGCAGATTTCAGTGTAACCAGGACCTCTTGGCTCACTCACTGCACCTTCCTTGCGAGCAGGCCGGGAAGACGCCACTGTGAATGCTGAGGCTGGAAGTCTTGCAACCTGGCATGCATTGGACTGGGGGATCACATCGGCTTGAAAATTGGTGTGATTGACTCCCAGTCTTAAGGATCAGATCGGGATGTCCCTAGTCAGTTTTAAATATACTAACACCGTGGGAATAAACAATGGGGGTACAAAATCTGATCATACTTTGCATAAGCCTGCCACAATGTCAATGTACTCCATCCTGCAGATCCTATTAGGGATAGGCCGATTATCGGTAGCTGATTTTGGCAAATTGCCGATAATCAGTATCTGCCTTTCTATTTGCCAATAATTTGCCAAGGTGAATCACTGCAGGCGTGGCATGTGAAGTCCCGTAGCTCGGCACTGATCTGCAGCCTTTCCTGTAGCAGGCTGACATCTTGGCTGTCCATCCTTTCTGTGGGACTTCCCCTGCCCACCTACGGTTTTGCACATGAGCATGATGACAACTGAAATGTGGCTTCCTTCCCATCTCTCAGCGAATTCCCTAAACAGGAAATGCAGGAGTATTTTGGACCTATGTCCTACAACAGGGGTCCGCAACCTTGGCCCTCCAGATGTTTTGGAACTACATTTCCCACGAAGCTCTACCAACCTAATGTGTAGCCAAGCATCAGGGGAGATGTAGTTCCAAAACATCTGGAAGGTCAAGGTTGCTGACCCCTTACCTATAGGGTCATATGAGGTGTCATTGCAGAGCTTAGACCTGTTCATGTTTGTAAAAAAATTAGGGATGCACTGATACCGTGCAAATGCCCCTGATACTGATACCTGAAGCCAGCACTGGGCTGGCGCGCTGGGCGGTATGTGAGGGCTGGGACTGCTGGCAGAATACATTAACAGCATTTTGCCAGGCCCCTCCAGCTGAATGCGTTCCAGTGAATGTCTTGCGTCAATAAATGTATGGGAGGCCAGCCTCCCACGGAGTCGTTTTTTGAATTGCTTGGACTAATGGTGCTTTCCCATTGGTCCAAGCTATTCCATTGCACTCAGTGCCTATCTGAGCCACTGAAGAGTGTAGGTTCAGGAAGTAGTCAGCGCCAGACGCGCGCTGCAGACTTCTGAATCTCTTGGCCAGCTTGAGGTTACGTGATTAGCGGCGCGTTCAGCTATGCAAATTGAGTAGGCTCAGGGAGGGCAGGCTGCCGCTGATGTGAAGAAATAATGCGCGCAGAGACGGACGGCGGGGGAGCGCGGAGCATGTAAGTTTAAGTTTTTTATAATATTTTATTATTCATTCAGTAGTGATTTAAGTTACAGTTGCTTTGTCTATCACCCCAGACTTTGAGACACTTATTAAGAGCAAGAAGCATCCCCAGTTTCCCCATAAATTGTAATTAATTACATATATTTTAATTACAGTTTATTTTATTGGGTTTTTGCTTTCGTTTTCACTAGTTCTGTGATTACTGCACTATCCATTTTGGAAATAATCCCTGTTTGTTTCCAAAATTGTTTAAAAAGTGCATACATTGTAGAATATTGCACATTTTGTTTTGTGGAATAAACTATAACGTTTCAGAAATTCAATTATTTTTGGGTCACAACTTAATGACCAAGGACAATTGTGGGTCCTGAGAGTCCACAGGTTGAGAACCACTGATCTAAATACATCTTATGGAAGTGATAGTGTCCCTTTAAACCTCCCGTTGGTTTGTCTTAGGGCTGGAACTTTTACCACAGTATTATATGTTGCTATCTGCCAGAAGTTAATTCTGCTACATTTTATGCGTTACAATACTTTTCCTCTTTTTATTTTTGTACTGGCATTCCACATGCGTCCTTATTTATCTCAAAATGGGAATATTAAAAAAATGGGGGGTTATTAAATTATAATTTATATATTCACACACTTTTCTAAGTTTTTTTTCTGAAATAATAAATGTTGTGGTCAACATTTCTGATTTTTCTTTTTAAGAGTGAGGGATGCCAATAATAATCAAATTATATTAAAATAAACTTGTAATTTTTTTTATTATTTATTTACTTTATGTAAACGTGACACATTAAGATTTCTTCCTGTCTTATCTTGATTGCTGTCCCATGACAGGTTTGAAGTATGATGTCCCAGATCTGTACGTGGGCGGCTAATAAGATGTTGTTATGCCTGGGGATTATCGCGTGACGGCCCTGTTCTGTACATACTCCTTGGCTTGAGCTGCGGGGCCCGGAAGTGAGTCATTGATTTGTTGCTGGTGGCAGATAACTCCCCTTTTGCGCTCGGTGTATCTGCTAGGTGTGCTGGAATGTTCCAGGTTACAGGAGGATCAGGGATGGGGTGTGTGTTTGCTGGGAAGGTGGGGGCGGCATGCCAGAGGTCTCCTATTATTCTACTGTTAGCAAGTCAAACATTAACTCCTTCATGTGTGGTACGTGTGACTTAATGTCTGCCTGCGTAGTCCATACGTTTTTTTTATCTCGTCATGCTATTTATTTTTATTGATCTGAAAGTATATATGGCTATTTACACCAGCCTTGATCTGAACACATATTTACACATGTGCCAAGAACACTGTGTTCTAAGTCGTTTTGTGACGTTGGTTCCTGGAGGATTGCCAAGTGCGGTCAGGTTCAATTCCAACAAGTTTCTGTGTCTGCTCTTTGGCAGAGGAATGTCGAGTCTTGTCTTCACACGATAGCAGGCTTCATATTCTGCTCTTCCTAGCAAAATCACCTTAAATTTTGTGTATAAACAACTGTGTTTTGATTTAAATTTTTATCTTGTTTTGTCTTACTTTATGGTGGCGTCTGTGGGTTCTCCAGAGCCACAGGCAAAGATTTTACAATCTAGACATTCCCTTTTTTTTATAAGTATCCAGTTACGTTGCAGGTTGTTGTGTACTTCGTATATTGACGAAACATCCTGCAGCTCATACTACACCATTCTGCCAAAGTACAATAGAAAACCCAATCTGCCTTCTTCTGAAAGCACTTGTATGATTTTGTTTAGTGTCTCTATCAGCCTTCTGTGTAAGCCCCCGCTTTTGCATTTGCTCCTGTTTGGATACTGGTCTGGTTCATGTTTATAGTAGTTTGTATATATTTGCTTATAAATTCGCTAAGTTTTATAAATCTGCATACTGTTTTAAATTCCCTATGATTGTTGCTTCTGCACATTGGCAAGTAGGTGTCCGCTCAGTCCAGTAGATCAATCAAGTGAAATTACTCTGCTTGCATTAACTATAAATGCAGCAGCTTACACTAGCCACATGGTTATTTAATACAAATTTTATTAAAATGTTTTGCCTGCTATACCCGTTCTCTGTAAATTGGTTGTCTATATAATTTTATCATTAGTCTCTGTTAGTACTGCATTTATTTTAGTTGTGTTTTCCACATCTTTTACAGTTGAATAACATGTTTATATTCATAGGGTCAGAAGACTTTTTTTTTTCATTTCTCTTAGTCTTGAATCTTTTGTTACAAAGAACAGTCTCAGATTGGTCACTAGTGGCATCTGGCCATTCTCAAGTAGCACTTTTTTTATAAAAAAAAAAATAATATATATATATATATATACAGTCAGGTCCAGAAATATTGGGACATCGACACAATTCTAACATCTTTGGCTCTATACACCACCACAATGGAGTTGGAATGAAACCAACACAATGTGCTTTAACTGCAGACTGTCAGCTTTAATTTGAGGGTATGTACATCCAACTCAGGTGAACGGTGTAGGACTTACAGCAGTTTGCAGATGTGCCTCCCACTTGTTAAGGGACCAAAGGTAATGGGACAATTGGGTTCTCAGCTGTTCCATGGCCAGGTGTGTGATATTCCCTCATTACCCCAATTACAATGTGCAGATAAAAGGCCCAGAGTTAATTTCAAGTGTGCTATTTGCATTTGGAATCTGTTGCTGTCAACTCTCAAGATGAGATCCAAAGAGCTGTCACGATCAGTGAAGCAAGCCATCATTAGGCTGAAGAAACAAAACAAACCCATCAGAGAGATAGCAAGAACATTAGGCGTGGCCAAAACAACGGTTTGGAACATTCTCAAAAAGAAGGAACGTACCGCTGAGCTCAGCAACACCAAAAAACCCAGGAGACAACGGAAAACAACTGTGGTGGATGACCGAAGAATTCTTTCCCCGGTGAAGAAAACACCCTTCACAACAGTTGGCCAGATCAAGAACACTCTCCAGGAGGTAGGTGTATGTGTGTTTAAGTCAACAATCAAGATAAGCAAAAAATGGTCAAAATGAGCTCGACAAACATAGGTGAAATGGCTCAGCAGTGATGGGGTTAATATGCAGGTCGGTGGCAAAAGCCCTGAGCTGAAGAAAGCAAAAGTAGGCAGACAGGAGGGAATGCTGTCCGTTGAAGATCCGGATATTGTATCGGGTTGACCCTAGGGGAAAAGATGGATAATCTGTTGAAGACCAGCGTCCTCAAATGGCCCAATTAACTGAGGCCGCATTTCTGAAATGAACATTTACGCAAAAAGGGTGTTAATGGTGAATGAGAACAGGTGCGTTCACATTTGGTTAGCAAGAGAATACTAGATTTTTATGGCCATCACAATGGCCAGGCAGTCCATGCGCTTGAAGGTCGGTAGAGTGGAGTCCAGCTCCAAAATTGAGGAAGATTCCAAGTAGGAACTCTGAAATCAACGACTCAACATGAACTGTATGAACCAGATATAAGTTGCTGTTAACTGTTGGTGACCCGACCAAGTCGCAGGAGTGTACGTTCCTTGCTTAAGGAGCTATACCAACTGAGGAGATGAGCACGCTCAATAACAAAGGGCGGGAAACGATTTAGCTGGTGACCTCTGCCACTCCTTCAGCCGGCACAGTATTTCAGGTGGATGAATATCTCGCACCTCTTGGGTATCGGCAGGCCCAAACACTCCAGAAAAGCAGGCAGAAAATTAATGCAAAGAAGGCAGGATGCAGTATGGTATTTTCCTCCATTGTGGTGTTTGGTTCCCTGTGGAATTGAAATTTTGTTTTTTAAACTATTGAAAATTTTCAATTGTTCTCCTTTCTGCCATGTAATAATCCTCTTGGACAAAGAGAGGTTCACACACACACAACCCTTTCTTATCCATCTTATAGAGAAAGCTGTGTTTTATGGATCAGTTTCTGGCAAGGCATGGTATACTGTGTAATCGTCTTAAAACTGCAATTCAGGCACACTGAATGATTCTTCACTAAACACTTTAATTTCCTTTTTAACCCTTCGGTCAAGATACCGTGCTCAACAAAAGGTTCTGCAAATGCCTGAGATCGTGTGTACTCAATCTGGTCATGTTCTCGAGCAATGGAAAAGAATATACAGAGTTATTCAGAGAGCGGTGAATACCAGGAGAATGACTGGAGAAGTGAAAATTCGAGGTCAAAGTAGCCAAACCAGAAAATTTTTCCCATTTATCTCACTTTCCAAATCGGCTATTTGGTCTGGATTGTTCTCTTCTCCTGCCATTTCTGCTGGTTTTCACCTCTCTCTTAGTGTATTGCAAACAACTCCTATGCAAGCACATCGGTAGTGAAGTAGTTTACACTTTTTTAAGTTGAGCCCACTTGCTGTCCATTGGTAACGGTGTGTCTCCCACACCGTTAACAATTATTTCAAATTCGAGCAACACTCCCGGTTATTAGGGATGCACCGATACCACTTTTTTAAGTACGAATACCGATACTTTTTAAAAAGTACTCACCGATACCGAGTACCAATACTTTTATTTTATGTCATGTGAACGCTTTTCAATAAGAACAGACCTCATATAAAAATGCCCCAGCTCACATGTATATATCCCCCCCCGAGATATATATATACACATACATACATATATCACAGAATGCCCCCAGCTCTCATGGATATGTAGCTTGCCCCCAGGTCTCATGGATATTGCTCCCAGGTCTCATGGATATTGCTCCCAGGTCTCATGGATATTGCCCCCAGCTCACATGGATTATTGCCCCCCAGCTCACATGGATTATTGCCCCCAGCTCACATGGATTATTGCCCCCAGCTCACATGGATTATTGCCCCCCAGCTCACATGGATTATTGCCCCCAGCTCACATGGATGCCGGTCGCAGATCTGTAACGTGGCCACCGGGCCGTGGAAGCCTTGACACTGCCTCCAGCCGAGATCTCGCGGGAGGTTCCCGTGAGATCTCGGCTGGTGGCAGCGTCACAGCCTCCATTGCCCGGCGGCCACGTCACAGCCCTGCGACTGCCAGACCTACCGCTAGGTGAGTATCCCGCCGGAGGGGAACGCTGGCAGTGCTTTTTATGCATGCGGCCAGCTTCCCCAGCCCTGCAGATGCTGGCCCAGTTCTGGCTTCTGGTTTCGGGGGGATGTATCGGGCCATTTGCACGAGTACCAAGTACTCGTGCAAATGGCAGTATCGGCACCGATACCGGTACTAGACAAGAATCAGTGACAACACAAACCTGGGCGGGCAATCCCGTAGAAACCGCAAAGAAACAGGCACTCAAATTCTCTTACAGGCATGATTTATTCAGATGTATTCAGCAATGTTTTGGATGAAATCCAGGTTTGAAAAATGATTTTCACCCAAAATACTGGTCTGTTTTACTGACTAAAGGTGGCATGTTTTGCCCATTTGCCAGGGCATCTCACCATTTTATATAGCTCAGCAGATTTTTCACTGACCTATATAACTGAAGTACTGTACATACTTCATTCAGCTTTAAGTTTCCAGACCCCCATGTGACCTACAGGACAGCCCCCTGCTCAATGTGCTGATCTGGCCGGCTGCAACAATCCAAACAAGACAAACACAAATGCACAAGGTCTCTATGAACACAGCAATATGGATACAATGAGTGCACAGAGTCTGGGGGGACGAAAAAAGGGACTCTGAGCCTCCTGTTAACCGGCTGTAAGAAAGATTTCTTTATTTTTAAATTGGCAGTAATGCCGGGTGCCCTTTTTTTTTTTTCTTTCAGTCGCAATCTGACAGACAGAGCAGCACAGTAACTGAGAAGGGAAGTGTTCTGTAGAACAGCTATCTGCTTGCAGCAGCCCCTCTCCCCTTGCAAGATGGTACCAGCCCATGGGAAAAAGTGGAAACTTTAAAAATGAGCCCCCCTTCTTTCTCAATTATATAGGTCAGCAAAAATATGCCAATCTGTCTTAAGAGAGTGGTGCCCTGTCAAATGGGCAAAAGTAGGTTTCCCTAGACAGGTGCACTTTAAGATGGATTGGAGTGTCCATTTCTTATGTTTCTTTGTTTCCTGTTCTCTTAAACATTTGTTACATGTCTTCATTAATGATCACACATTGTGATAAAGATTGAACTTTGTATGCACATGCCGAGAACACTGTCCAAACTATGCAGACGGCATATATCAAGGTGGTAAGCAGCATATTGCAGTATGGTAGGTTCGTAGATGTGTGTTAACAATACTGCAATAGTCTTAAGTACTGATAAAGGCGTCACATGCACTCAGTATGACTTAAAGGAGGATAATTGCAGTGTATTGTCCCTGTAAAAATGCCATATGGCTATTTGATACTTAACAATGGTCACCTGCTAATGTAAACAAAGGTGCATGCATCAGTAGTATGTATTGAAACCCGCTTGGCAACTTGGTTGTGTACAGTCTGAATGACTAGTGGTGTGTGATGCATTTGACACTCGAGTACAAAGAGAGAAGTGTTTTACTGAATAATTGCAGGACAATTCCCAGGGCACATAATACATTAGGTTCTTCTAAAAGTTTAATCTTTCTAGAGATCTATCTTAGAGTCATGGATGAAGTTGGAATTGAGAGCCCTTTGTCGCTTTCCAAGAAGCTTTAAAGGGAGTAAGCAGATAATTGGAAAAGTAGATGACCAAGGGGGCTAGTGCAAGACCATAATGTGTGCATGTCATTTAAGAAAAACTGGAGATATGAAGAAGGCAAAGTGCAGGTTGATCTTAACACATCCCTTGGTGTTGCCTGAACTGAGTGAGGGTTACCACAATGAAAGATTTCGGAGACTGCAGGGATTAGATTATTCCGTAACAGTCAATTTGCCACCGAATTGCACCAAACAGTGAATTTTACCATACGGTGCAATTTTGTGGCTATTCAGAAAGCTGGAGAGTCACCAAATATTGGTGAATTCCCAGTAAAATGCGGTGCAATAAGCCTCAGATTGCCGCAATTCAGCGACCTTCAGTGGCAGTGAAATTTCCCATAGAGAAGTAATGGTTAATCTATTCAGAGAAAGTCAAACTCTCCAGATTTTCGGTGCTTCAGTTCGACATTTTTCCATAGTGTCGACACTCTTGAGCCAGTGCTTCCTTCCAGAGTTGTATGCAGATGTAATTCTTCCAGACCTGCTCCGTCACTAGTCCACTGTGCTGTGCCCGCATCTCTCGCAACCTCCTTCTGAACTCCTCTTCCATGACGGCTGGTGTTGGACTCTGCGCTTGCTCCCGCTCCAACATTTGGCAGAAGATTGCCCCAGGATTTATCGCTGGGTGCCCCTGCTCTACATACTTGCTCGACCTGTGCAGTACCAGGTTCGTCAAGGTGCTCCAGCACCTGCTGCATCCACCATAGGAGTTCTGCCTCCGTGGTCACCAACTCCCAGGATGGTCCTCTGATGGTAGCCGGTTGTAGGGAACATAAATCCCGCAGCTGCCACCAGCTACTGGGTCAAGTCGTAGGGAGCATAAATCTCGTCGCTGCCACCAGTGTAACGTGGCGGTCCCCTGTCCACGTGCAGAATGCTCCCCTCGCTGTCAGTATGCCGCAGGAGTACTGATTCTGGCCCAGAACCCAGGCAATAACTGGAGATCCTCGCAGAGAATTTTTAAATTTTTTTTTATTTATTTTTTAGGGGTTTTAGATGTCACAGGGTCGAGAAGGTTCTTCGGTTTCTGCTTTTTTTTTCTTTGTTGCCATCGGTCCTGTATTTTTCTTTTTCATTCTTTCCTGATTGGGGGGGCGCTTTATTTTTGTGCCTTTACGATTACCTCACAAACTCTCTAGAGCCGCCTATTTAAAGGGACACTAACACTTATGTAAGCTGTAACTAGATTACTTGTGAATTACAAAATAACCACCTTATAAAACACCTGCTTCTGTTTTTTTTCCTTTGAACTAATTGAATGTAAAAAGGAAAAATAAACTTGTATTTTTTTACTTTGCGGCTGTGCTCTCATACAGTATTTAACCGTTTATGAGGTGGAGGAGGGAATGTTTCAATAAGACAGCAGGGGGTATATTGTGGTCTCCAGGCTACTCAAGATAAAGAGATGGCAACTGAATACGATAAGACAGGGAGCTTGCAAGATTTCTAATTTACTCTCTGGTGATGTCTTTTGAACACATCCCACACAATATGATTTGATTCAGTGATTGGCCAATTCACTACATTCTATTGCCAAAACCGTCCAGCGAGGAGCAAGTGATATAAAGATACGGGGGGGGGGGGGGAGGAATGCAATGCAAAAGATCACAAAATTGATGCACCCAGTGACAAACGTTGAGTAAAATATTTTCTTAATTAAACATACAAATGAAAAAGAAAGCACCTGTAAGGCCCCATTTACACTTGGTCGTTTTACAGCGCATTCCTGCGCGCTGTAAAACTCCTAAACATGGAAATCCCATGATTTCCTATGGGGCCCATTCACACCTGGGCGTTTTACAGCACGTAGGAACACACTGTAAAACGTCCTACGCCCAAAGTAGTACAGGAGCTTCTTTGGGACGTATTGCAGCGCGTTCGCAGCTGAACGTGCTGCAATGTGCGTACGCGATGTTTTTACGTTTGCGCGATACGCGAGTCCAAAAACGCACGTATTGCACGTGTCAAAAAACGCCCAGGTGTGAACCCAGCCGAAGATATTAGCAACATAAAATAAACAAAATAAGGACATTTCAGTTTTTTGGTGCTAGTGTCTCTTAAATGTCACTTTTTTCAGTCTCCTCTCAACATGGATCATGTATACGTCACAATTATGTAATGTAGACACGTTATGATTTAATATGGTAATGAGAAGGTTAAAACCACTTAATTGTGTGTTTTATTCTTTGCCGGAAGTGATGTGTACATTAACTCCATGCCGAGATAAGAACCTTGATTAAATTGTAGATCTGTCATGGAGTAATGGAACATGTTATCGCAGTTTGTACTCTGGTTTTATTGGTTCGTTTATCCTGCTGTATTAACTTTTATTCCTTTTGACTGCTGTAAAACCAGTGCAAACAAACATTCGCCGCCACTTTGGCATTGGATGAGTTCATAATGTAGAGAACTCCCCTCTGTAGACATAAACCAGGATAAAGAAGTAGTTGATCTGTGCTTCCGCAGTATTTAAGTAGCGATCCTTTTTTTCCCCAGGTACTGATTCCGATTCCGATACTTCTATTTAATGTCATGTGACTACTTTCCAATAAAAAATTTAAGATTTTGCTGAAAGCCTGTTCAATTTGTTAATATTGATATGTATCGCCAGGCAACCCATTTATCCACTGCACAGCCTGCACACACCCAGACGCCAGGCCTCTGATAGATATACAACCTTCACGTTACAACCGTCACATGCCGGCCGGCCGTGCACTGGAGTGCGGCCAGCCAGAGGGGTCTGGCAGAATGCTGTAGAGCATTCTAACACCGCCCTGGCCCCTCTGATGCCACCCAGCAAGCCAAACCAGTGCTGGCTTCCAGTATGTGTAGACGTATCGGCAGTGCTTTTTTTCTGGAAAAATAGGTGGGGGTACTCTCACGTCCGGGGAAAACTGATTATGATTATTTTCGTGTCCTAATAAACAATAGTTGTAGCTCACTTAACGGAAGACACTATAAAAGAGAACCATATTTTTTAATACTGTGTTCCTTTAAATGAACTACAACTATTGTTGTAACGCTATGGGGGTTATCCACTAAGTGCCTCAGTTGCAAGAAAAATCTGTATTGCAGTGCAGTTAGCTTTTTTTTTTTTTTTTTTGCAACGCTGGCACTGAGTGGATAATCCCCTAGCATTTGTGAGCACCACAGCAATGAAACTGTTTTGCTGAGTATGTATGAGCTCCACAGCAATGATACTCCACTAACCACCAAGTACTGTTTGAATAATATTGGGGGACTCCAATGAGAGGGTGTTTGACCTAGAGAACACCCCCACATTGTGGTAACAGCAGAAACAGGTGAACATACCGGTGTTGCCAGAGTTGATGGTTTTTAAATGCTTTGAAGTAGGGCTGTGCAATTAATCGCAATCGCCAAAAAATCGCGATTTAAGCACATGCGATTTCTAAACCGCATAAGGCTGCAATTTATCCATTTTAGGGCTGCGGAAATTAACGTGTTTGGCTCCCTGTAAGGACGAGCCGTGAGAACGCGGCTGTACACGTGGTTCCCCCTGCGAGCGCCCAAAGCTCCATGCCGCCGGAAGCTCACAGGGAGCCGAACACGCGTCGCAAAGAGGTGAGCTGGGGCAGTATATCCGTGAGCTGGGGCAGTATATCAGTGAGCTGGGGCAGTATATCCGTGAGCTGGGGCAGTATATCCGTGAGCTGGGGCAGTATATCCGTGTGCTGTGGCAGTATATCCATGAGCTGGGGCAATATCCATGTGCTGGGGCAGTATATCCATGTGCTGGCGCAGTATCCATGTGTGAGCTGGGGCAGTATCCATGAGCTGGGGCAGTATCCATAAGCCTGGGCAGTATATCCATGTGCTGGGGCATATCCATGTGCTAATCGCAAATAAAATCGCAATCGTAATATTCATTCAAAAAAAATCGCAATATGATTATTTTGTCCATATTGCACAGCCCTACTTTGAAGTGTATTTGGAAGCCGCAGCAGGTTTTTTCATTTGTTCTGAGGCCTCCCTGTCACTGAGTCCCTGCAGAGCAATGCAGCCAGAACTTACATTTCCAACTTCTCACTTTACAGGGTGCACCACACACTGTCTGCACACATTGTCTTGACATCACCAGAGGGGGCCAGGCATCAGCAAGGAGGAAGGGACCAGGAGGAGAGAGAGCGCAGGCTGACAATCCGCTGCTCTGGCAGATGTGTTTAGCATCTCTCCTGTTAGTTCGGGCTGGTGGTGAGTTGCCGGTACTGAGTGGTGAGGTGCCGGTACTGAGTACTTGCGAGTACCCCCTGAAAAAAAGCCCTGCGTATCAGGAGTATTTGCATGTATGAAAAATAGAGATTTTAACGTTATCTGGTTGTTGCGGCACAGGCTTTATATATCGGACAGTGTCTTATGAAGCTTTAATAAAATAAATTTATAAGTATCTTGCTTCCTGTGCAGGTTTGCACAACTTTACTACTTTAACGCCAGGCGGGTGTTGCCCGGCGGGAGGGGGGTTAACACCGAAGGGGCGTACTAGTACACCCCACCACCAGGTGCTGTTGCTGGTAAAAACCTTTTTATTTCTCTACTGTTCACCTGATTTTACAGGGAGTGGAATAAATCCCTGGTGGATAAAATGTGTTCCATGGGGGAGAGAGCGTTCGGGTTGCACCTCTACCTCGTGCAGACCATACTAATCGCTCACTCGGTGATTAGCCAGAGTGCTTTTATCAGCCCCAGATGCCGCGGCGCACCAGGATATTTTATGGTATCCCGAAAGGTCTGTCCAGGGTGGCAAGGAGGGCCATCACATCTGAGGCACTTCGACAAGTTACACAGCGTTTGATAAGGGCGAAGGCCCCCTTGAGCCATTTTGGCCCCTGAACATATCATGGGCTGTCACCCCTTGTTGGCTGCCCTGATCCTGAAGAACAATACACCCCCTGCCACCTTATCTAAACATTCCCTCTTCCAACTCATTGACTGTTAAATACTATAAAAGACAAAGCACAGCCGCAAAGTAAAATGTTGGCTCATATTTTGGTAAATGTTGCATCATGTGAAAAATCCACAAAATGGAAACGGGATAAATACAAAAAATATTTTCCCTCTTTAAGGCTAGGGTCAGACTGAGGCAGTGCGAACGCGCGTGCAGCCGCACTTAATCACGGCCGTGCTAGCAGCAGATGCCGGGCAATGACGGCCAATATACGAAGTACGGTCGCACAAAAGTGCGGCCGCGCAACGCAAGCGGCAAACAAACACATTTTTTCGAGAACGTGAAACCACTAGTACTGACGTACAGAGTGCGCTGCGTCCGCTAGCGGCGTGTGTGCGTGATTAGGAGACGTCAGATGCTGCTAATGTCCGGCCAACATAACGTCCAGACGCAAAAAGTGTTTTATTGATGATCCGTACAAAATCACGGATGGAACTGCGCATCGTATGACCGCTATTGCGTATTCCGTGAAAAATACGTCCAGTCGTTCGAACGCACTTTTTCACGGACAACGTGAAAAATGCGTTAGTCTGACCCTAGCCTTACTTGCAATTACTTCAAAGAAAAAACCCCCCCACAGCATGTGTATTATAAAGTGGTTTTATTTGGCCCTTGGGCGTCATGGGTTCTTGAAGGGAGAGCGGGTTGACTGTGCTGCAGCCTACTCTCTCTCTTCATATTAACCACTCTGTGGCGTTCTTATGGTCGGCATAAGGTGGACCGGAATCCTTGCAGGATTATGTAAAATCACGGCCATGTAATGAGCTGCAATGTTGTGCGAAGCCTGCCTCATGGCTGGTCAGATCCACGCTATCAAATCCACTATGTGGACCTTGACGGCCCTGTGCTGCAAAGCGATCTAAAGGTTTTTGGAATGAGATGGGCCACATCACATCCATATAGTACACAACGCGCTCATATTGATGCTAGGGGAACCCCCCCCCCCATGTGTTTCATGTAGTCTCAGTCCAGGATTTTGAAGGGTGTGTATCCTGTTAATAGATGCTGGTGAAGCATATCCGTTATGTCCCTGTGTAATATTCATTAAACATTAACCCTAAATGTCTGATTATGCAATATATACTCTTGTTTATTTGACGGTTCAAAAATACAGTTATTGAGCAAGAATATATTTATTTCCTATGCCATTTAATCTAAGAACAAACCTGTACAATCCTCACAATATTTCTTATCTTTAGTATCTTTGTCATCACTGCAGTCAGTGTGTGTGTATATCCTATAAAGCAATTCTATATTAACACTTTGATAGAGATGCTCAGAAGTACAAATTATGCCAATATTTCTTAATTTAAAACCCAAATCCATTTAATACTTTTTAAAATATATTCTATTCCTACCAGCCAGCATAAAGATTCCTATTGTTTAGCTGCCTGTGGGCTCGGGCTGCACAGCTGTCGATTTGATGGCTGACATGCACTCTTGTGATGGCTCGCATGAATTTCAGTCGCATCTAGATAAAGGCTCACCTAGGATGACGATGATGTTAGATGCACCGATACCACTTTTTTAAGACAGAGTATGAGTACCGATACTTTTTAAAAGTACTCACCGATACCGAGTAACGATACTTTTATTTTATGTCATGTGACCGCTTTCCAATAAGAACAGACCTCCTATAAAAATGCCCCAGCTCACATGTATATACCCCCCGAGATATATATAAACAGAATGCCCCCAGCTCACATGTAGCTTGTCCCCAGCTCACATGTAGCTTGCCCACTGCTCACATGTTGCTTGCCCACTGCTCACATGTAGCTTGCCCCCAGCTCACATGTAGCTTGCCCCCAGCTCACATAGCGATTGCCCACAGCTCTAATGGATATGCCCCAGCTCTCATGGATATTGCCCCAGCTCTCATGGATCTTGCCCCGGCTCTCATGGATACGCCCCCAGCTCTCATGGATATTGCCCCAGCTCTCATGGATATTGCCCCAGCTCTCATGGATCTTGCCCCAGCTCTCATGGATATGCCCCCAGCTCTCATGGATATGCCCCGGCTCTCATGGATATTGCCCCCAGCTCTCATGGATATGCCCCCAGCTCTCATGGATATGCCCCCAGCTCTCATGGATATGCCCCCAGTTCTCATGGATATGCCCCAGCTCTCATGGATATTGCCCCGGCTCTCATGGATATTGCCCCGGCTCTCATGGATATGCCCCCAGCTCTCATGGATAATGCCCCAGCTCATGGATATTGCCCCCAGCACTCCTGGATTTGCCCCCAGCTCTCATGGATAGTGCCCCAGCTCTCCTGGATTTGCCCCAGCTCTCCTGGATTTGCCCCAGCTCTCATGGATAGTGCCCCAGCTCTCATGGATAGTGCCCCAGCTCTCATGGATTTGCCCCCAGCTCTCATGTATTTGCCCCCAGCTCTCATGGATTTGCCCCAGCTCTCATGGATTTGCCCCCAGCTCTCATGGATTTGCCCCCAGCTCTCAGGGATATTGCCCCGGCTCTCATGGATATTGCCCCGGCTCTCATGGATATGCCCCCAGCTCTCATGGATATGCCCGCAGCTCTCATGGATAGTGCCCCAGCTCTCATGGATAGTGCCCCAGCTCTCATGGATTTGCCCCCAGCTCTCATGGATTTGCCCCCAGCTCCCATGGATATTGCCCCGGCTCTCATGGATATTGCCCCGGCTCTCATGGATATGCCCCCAGCTCTCATGGATATGCCCGCAGCTCTCATGGATATGCCCCGGCTCTCATGGATATTGCCCCAGCTCTCATGGATATGCCCCCAGCTTTCATGGATAATGCCCCAGCTCTCATGGATTTGCCCCCAGCTCTCATGGATTTGCCCCCAGCTCTCATGGATTTGTCCCCGGCTCTCATGGATTTGCCCCCGGCTCTCATGGATTTGCCCCCGGCTCTCATGGATTTGCCCCCAGCTCTCATGGATTTGTCCCCAGCTCTCATGGACTTGCCCCCAGCTGTCATGGATATTGCCCCCAGCTCTCATGGACATTGTCCCCAGCTCTCATAGATATTGCCCCCAGCACTCCTGGATTTGCCCCCAGCTCTCATGGATTTGCCCCAGCTCTCATGGATAGTGCCCCAGCTCTCATGGATTTGCCCCCCAGCACTCATGGATTTGCCCCCAGCTCTCATGGATATTGCCCCCAGCTCTCATGGATATTGCCCCCAGCTCTCATAGATATTGCCCCCAGCACTCCTGGATTTGCCCCCAGCTCTCATGGATTTGCCCCAGCTCTCATGGATAGTGCCCCAGCTCTCATGGATTTGCCCTCAGCACTCATGGATTTGCCCCCAGCTCTCATGGATTTGCCCCCAGCTCTCATGGATTTGCCGCAGCACTCATGGATATTGCCCCAGCTCGAACGCTGGGGAAGCTGGCCGCGTGCATGAAAAGCACGCGGCCAACATTCCCCTCCGGTGTGCCGCATACTCACCCATCCTGAAGGTGCGGTCGCATGGCAGTGATGCGATCACGTGCCTACCGGGTGCATCTGTGACGCTGCCTCCAGCCGAGAGGCAGCGTCACAGGAGTGCCCAGTGGCCGCGTGATCGCATCACTGCCATGCGACTGGACCGTCAGGATGGGTTAGTATTCGGCGTGCCTTAGGCTAGGGTCAGACGAACGCATTTTTCACGTTGTCCATGAAAAAGTGCGTTCGAACGAATGGACGTATTTTTTCACGGAATACGCGATAGTGGTCATACGATGCACATTTTCGTACGTGATTTTGTACGGATCATCAATAAAAACCTTTTGCGTTTGGACGTTATGTTGGCCGGACATGTGCAGCGTCTGACGTCTCCCAATCACGCAAACACGCGGCTATGCGGCCGCAGCGCACTCTGTACGTCAGTAGTAGCGGTTTGACGTTCTCGAAAAAATGCGTTCGTTGACCACTTGCGTTGCACGGACGAACGTTCGTGCGGCCGTTCGGCGTATGTTCCCCGGCATTGGACGTCATTTGCTGCTAGCACGGCCGTGATTTTGTGCGGCTAAACGCACGTGAAAAATGCGTTCGTCTGACCCTAGCCTTAGGGGAACGCTGGCCGCGTGCTTTTCATGCATGCAGCCTGCTTCCCCAGCCCCGCGGATACCGGCAAGGCCGGTTTCCGGTATCGGCGGGATGTATCGGGCCGTTTGCACGAGTATCGGTCTCGGTGCATCCCTAGTTTGAACACTATGATATATATACTTATTATATTATTTGTGTGGTTAACATCTGTACCTTGTGATATTGTTTTGTTTGTTTATTTTCTTTGCTCTGTTGTCATTGGACGCCCTATTTAACACATACACACATACACTCATGATGATTTTAGATGCCAAAGACAGCTTTTAGATTGCTGTAAAATAAAATGGAAATTTAGGAGCCAGGAGTAAAATTCTAGGAGCAATTGGCTACCAGGCTCCTGGCTTTGTCAAGCCCTGTATTAACATACACTTTATATATTGTTATATGCATTGTTTATCTGACGGCAATTCAAACCTGTCCCACGAAGTGAAAAAAAAACATGTCTTATTCACAATTTTAAATTTCTTGGAGTTGATATGTGAGGAAATGAATGGGAAGAAAAAGAGTGATTCTTTGAGACAGTAATGTACTCTTTTTCATGTATACCATATGAATAGACCTCACTAGTGATCCCTTTTCTATAGAAGAGGAACACAATGACGTTTTTCTATAATCCATACATTCTGACAACTAATGTCAACACTGCCACATTAAAAAAATTCTATTGTAGGTATAGATTTTTTTAACTTTGTTTTGGTTGTTACTTCCTTAACCACTTTAGTTTTGTGTGTTCCCCTTTAAGTGGGTCCCATCTGATTGCACACAATATTTATGATTGGGTTTTGATACCCGTGGTGGGCATTAGGGAGAAATATGGCATACCTTTTTGAGGTTTGGATGACGTTTTTTTCTTTTATATATCTCAAAACCTGGTGGTTAAATTCACGATAAACTCAGTTTTTCTATTGTTGTATCAGATTGTATGTCTTTCACAGAACATTTTTCAGCGTTTACTATTTTGTTACTTCTATAGCATTATGTATTAATGAAATATCTGAGAAAAGTTGGTGTGATTTACATTTATTATTACTATGCTTTTTTGTGCTTTTCTTTAAATTGGTGAGTAATGTTGTATATTGACACGCACAGCTTAGGAAGTACATCTTGTGGTTAGAAACCACAACTGTCCCCCGTTACCAATGAACATTAGGAGAGCACACATTTCCTAAAACAAGTCATGCAAACGCAGTCTGTCTTCTGTTTGCGCACCATGGACTTTTGGCAACATTGTGTACTGCATTTCCCATATAGGTTGTCAAAATCTCTGTAGTGTGTTGTCTTCTGATATGTACAGGCGTTTCATATTTTGACCTAAACAATCTACTTTCTTCTTGAAAAATTGTTCCCTGTACAAACATTTTAATATTTAGGCTAGTATATAATTAGTGCCCTAATCTGAAATATTCTGCAAAACTCCACTGCTTAGCATCCTTGTCATCTCCCCTTGTCCTTGCCATACATTCACCTGAAAATCCTATGATTGTGAAATCCTTTAAGTACCATTTGTAAAAGACTTGCCCTTGTGGACTTGTTCAAGATCCAGACCTTTTTTGTTAAACAATATAATTGAGCTCTCAATGGCAGCCCAACCTGTAAATGTAATTGTACTGGAAGGGACATCGGGAGACGAGCCTCACTGATACTCGAAATACGCTATACAGGTCTTTTTCTAAACTGGCAATCTTCAACTGAAACTTCAAAACATTGTAAAGTTCTCACACATTAGAATGCATGTGTTCACCACTGGTACAAGCTTGTTTTGACTTTGTATGTATCATGGAATTGATATGCTTTGTGTTCTCATAGAGGAGTTGAGTGTGATTCGATGCCACGGTTTCCAAAACCTTTACGGTATACCCTGGGCACTGTGACCACTAAACCTTTGTCCATCTCTGTCCGCCGGTGATGGCTATGGGGGGATTGGGGACGCTGATTCAGCCCTTGGACTACAGGGGCATATCTCTAGCTCCTTGCAGAAGGTCAGATCAGCGAGAGCTGATTAGAGATTGATTGAGATCAGGAAGCAGGACACATTTTGGGACCCAGCTCCCACAAATGGCTCTTTATACAATCTCATTGAGAGCCTTTGGAGGGGCAGCCTAGCACTAGGGTTAGTGCAAGGAGTTTTGGCACCTTATATAAAAAACATTTTTGATCCCCATCCCCATGCATTGGACCTCTCCAAGTCCACAATGTCGACTTCAGGCTATCTGTGTTCCTTTTTTCAATGTTCACTGTGTATGTCTCCCAAAACTCCACAGCAATAACTCACATTATTGTGTGGTGGGTATCCGCATCAAAGTAAAACTCACAGATACATATAAAATTAAATATTATTAAAATTAATAATGGAATAATCGAAATAAAATAACCTTGTATCACCTATCCAAAACGGTCCTGCCTGTCCTCCCCGCTAGACAAAAATGAAGGCATTTCAATAATTTTGGCTGCTGCATCTAAGTAAATTTTTTGGCCTACATTCCATTTGTATAGTTAAAACTGGGATTTTTATTGGGGGGGGGGGGTTCATATATATATCTTTTTTTACAAAATTTGATGGGGAAATAAGATTATTGTGAATTTACTTATCGTTCTATCAGATTGTATATCTTTCACAGAACATTTTGTCGATGTGATGCATGTTCTTAACCAAGCAGAAGGCAAAGTGTAAAATATCAAGGATAAATTATTTTATTTATCTATTCGCAAAGTATTTTACCAGGAAGGATACATTGAGATTTCTCTCGTTTTCAAGTATGTCCTGGGTTCACGAACATTGAAATTTTACAGTCGTTACAGAAATACAAAGTAATAAATGCAAGATATTAAAAACAAAACACAAATATACAAATTAACACGGAAAATTAATATAGTCACTATGTTACATGTTTACAGGATAAATGCAATATTTATGTTTTTATTTTATCTTTTACATAATTTTTTTAGTTTTGATGATCAGAAATATTAGAAATTGGTAATAAGCACAGGTTATAAAGATCGCTCACGCCCTCCTTGCAGTTCATCCACTTATCCTACATTCTGCCCTTTAAGGCTAGGGTCAGACGAACGCATTTTCGCGTTGTCTGTGAAAAAGTGCGTTCGAACGAATGGACGCATTTTTTCACGGAGTACGCGATAGCGGTCATACGATGCGCATTTGCATCCGTGATTTTGTACGGATCATCAATAAAACACTTTGTGCATCTGGACGTTATGTTGGCCGGACATTAGCAGTGTCTGACATCTCCAATTCACGCACACACGCCTCTAGCGGACGCAGCGCACTCTGTACAACCGTACTAGAGGTTTTACGTTCTCGACAAAATGCGTTCGTTTTCCACTTGCGTTGCGCAGCCGGACTTTTGTGCGACCGTACTTCGTATATTGGCCGTCATTGCCTGGCACTTGCTGCTACTACGGCCGTGATTAAGTGCGCCTGCACGCGCGTTCGCACTGCGCTCGTCTGACCCTAGCCTAAATGTCATTGGTTTTGTAAATATGTATTTTTTGGAAAAATCTTGGCTCCAGATAGTTTTTAAAGATTCTAATAAGAACGTAACTAGATCTCCATGTTGTTTTTAAATGTTCAGTCCTATTGTTAAAGTTTAAACTGAACGCTGTAAAACTATAAATTAATCTTAAAACAGTAGTTTTTTTTGTTTTGTCTACTGGATATTTATGAAATATTCAAGAATGGAATAGTAGAATATTGCGGTGTTTTTAGTCCTTTGCCTTTTGTTTTTCTTTTCAAGACTATACCATTCTAGCTCTGAGTGGGCGGATGTGTGAACACCCAACGTCCTTTGCTGTGAACGTTCAGATCATAAGATCACTTTCGCCAGCGATGTCCCTGTTGAAGAGATTGTGAAATGCCGTAGGCAAATATCCTTGTGCACAGTTCCCTGGCCTGAGTTCATCGCAAGTCTCATGCATTGTATTATGTACAGCATACAGCATTGCATCATTGCTTGGTCGTTACCTACTGAATAGAGGAACTCCAAGGAGAAATTGTGGTTTAATTTACAGAAAGAGATGGGACAGGTACATCCTGTGTTGCATCTAAAACGGAAGCGCTTTTTTTGTAGTCAATACATGATTTCTAAAATTTTCATTTTGTGGAACATCATGTTTTTACACAGGACCATCCAGGAATTTCTTTATTTTCTGAATATTTTACATGCTAAAAAAAGCAAAATGTGGGGAAAGACACTGTTGAAAAAGAATATTGGGTTAGAATACTGTAACTCTTTGTGATTGTAATTCCGCACAAGTGCAGTTTCAGATTTACAAGACGCGTAATTTATGGCTCATTTGAAATGGTAGCGTTGACTTCGTATGTATGAGCAGGAACGCAGAGAGGTGTAGCAGACACTTCTAATTCTGATCTTCAAGAAGCATTTTCTCATGCTTACATTCTGTGACCTTGCAAAATGTTGCGCTTAGATAATGAATATGATTATATTTAGTGTAATATTTTCTGTCGGTTGGAAATTAAAGGGATATTATTAAAACCCCTTCTGAACCCCATTCATCATTTTAACAGTATTTTTAATTAAGCGCTGGGCTCCCTAGCTGCTAGTCTGGACGTGACATGTTTCCGGTAAACTGCAGCAGTCATGTGACCTTGGAGGCTGGATGATCGAGCGTCCAGCCAATCCAGCGGCTCTACACGAAGAATCATTGGCAGGAACTGAGTCCCACAAAGAATCTTGTGTTGAATTAGCCTAGAACAGGGATGACAAACTCTGGCCCTCTAGGTGTTTATAGCTCACAATTCCCAGTATTCTTTGAATCATGGGAGAATCATGGGAGTTGTCGTTTAGCAACAACAAGGTGGGGCATAAATTATTTCCTCTCTTGTTACCTGTACAAACACGTTTACAATATATTGTTTTCCAGCATGCAAACAGAGCTTTTCTGCGCCATCATTTATGTGCACATAAAGCATGAATAAAAGTTTTGTTTTTTTTTAAAAAAAGGGAATTTTTCTTTTATATATTTCTACATAACAAGTATATCTGGTAAAACAAACCTTAAAATAGATTAAATAATTGTCTTGATTTTAATTATGCCTGATCTGTTTCCAGAGATTTAGAGCAAATTCAGACCATACATAGCAATGATAGAATTATTGCTGTAGATCTCTCTATATATTTTTATATTTACCTTGCTCAAACTGTAAATTTAATAGCAACTACTAAATCCAAAACGAGTCAACAAAAGTACATATTCCTAGAAACTAGACATTCCAGGCTATTTTCTACACCAGAAATCTCTACTCTTGCCTACCAGGTGATTCTGAACTACATCTCCCATGATTCTATGCTCATCTATTTCAGTCAAAGAATTCAGGGAATTGTAGGCAGTCCTCTCCTCATCAGGGGGTTGAGTTTGAAATCCGTGCCATGGGGCAGTTTATATGATTTGATCATCAGGGTCTGTCAAATCAATTGGTTAACCCCTTAGTGACCGGGCGGTTTTACACAAATCCTTCCTTTAGTGACCGCTGCTGTTTTTACGTTTCTGTGCTGTTTGTGTTTACGTCAAATTTTCCTCTTACTCGTTTATGCAACCCACACATATTTTACACTGTTTTTCTCGTCATTAAATGGACTTTATAAAGATACCATTTTTTTCATTTCATATAATTTACTATAAAAAACATTGTGAAATATGACAAAAAAATTGAAAAAACACCACTTTTTCGAACTTTGACCCCCAAAATTTCTTATGTATCAACAACCGTCAAAAAAATTTAATTCCTTAGTAGTTTATAAATTTAGTTCTGAGTTTGGCAATACCCAATGTTTACATATTCCTCGCTTTGCTCCTTATCTTATGCAACAATAAGTGAAAGTAGCACTTTGCCATTTACAAAGGGTTTACTTTTAAAAGTAGTCATAGTGACATTGTAACACTGATATCTGTCACTAATTCCTGAATAACCCTCCAGATATACATATTTTTTTAAAGTACACAAATCAAGGTATTAAACTTGGGGTATTTTGACTCTTGCCATGCAAACCATTTTACCACAAATCTATGCCAAAGTTTGAGAAAAAAAAAGTTTTGGTGATATTTGTTTTTTGAATGCAATTTAAGAATACATGTACTGTGAACTTAAAGGTTTACTGCCAAAAAGCACCCCAAAATATGTTCAGCAACATCTTCTGAGTAAATTGATACCACCCATGTATAGGTATGTCGGGTTATTTGGGGGGCTAATAGGCCTTATTTGGGGGGTGCGCATTTCAGTTTTCCAACTTGGAATTTTCATTTTTCGTCATCATGCACCCATGTCCTATTTGGGACATTTTTGAAGCCGGTCAAAGTAATTTACCCCCATCAAACCATATATTTTTAGAAAAGGCACACCCTAGGGTACTTCAAAGAGTTGTATTTTAACACTTTCCATGCACTAGCTCTTTGTCAAACTTTCAGGTAGTCACTTTTTGTGTTATTTCTTTCACACACATTGTACTTTAGAAATGAATTGTCAAATCCAGTTATGGGTTACTGCCAAAAAACACCCCAAAATATGTTCAGCAACATCTTCTGAGTAAAGTGATACCACCCATATATAGATTTGTTCTGTTGTTTTTGGGGTGCTACGCCAATCTTTTGACATGTGCTTGTCATTTTTCTAATTTGACATATCTTCTTTGCTTATCTTCTTTTTAGGGGCCTTTTTACATACCCCAATTTTATGAACGTGCATATATTTGGTAAGCTAACACCCCAAAGTATTGTAAATGGAGTGTTTTTATGCCATGGATGCAACCGTTTGCTCCAAACAAATTGGATACTGTTTGGTGGTCATTTTTCATTTTCACACCCACATCCGTTTTGGACTGTGATTTAGGAGACACCGTTGTCGGTTACTGCATGAAAACTCTCCAGGTTATTTTCTGCAAGGTCTCCTGAGTACACCCATGCCCCCCATGCATAGGTTTGCCAGGATTTTGGGAAGGTTCAAATACAATTTTTATGACTTTGTCATTGGAGTTGAAATTGAGATTATTTCTTCAGCTAGGCCTATCTTTGGTTTTGGGTCTACCGCATACCCCAGTTTGAATTATTGCCAGAATTTTTTTTATATTTGTTATGTTGACACCCCAAGGTATTGCATATGGAGTGCTTTGATGCCATGGATGCAACGGTTTTAGCCCAAAACATTTGAGAAGGTGTGTGGCAGTAATTTTTCAATTTTTTATTTTTACGCCCACATTAGATTTGGACTGTGATTTAGGAGACACTGTTGTCGGTTACTGCATGAAAACTCTCCAGGTTGTTTTCTGCAAGGACTCCTGAGTACACCCATGCCCCCCATGCATAGGTGTGCAAAGATTTTGGCAAAATACAGCACCAATTGTAGAACATAAGAATGTAGGAATAAAATGTAAAAGTCTGGTGCAGTAAAAGAAAAAAAAAAAACTAAACTGAACTAACTAACTAGACAGTAAGAAAAAAAAATCACAGATCACGCACAGTGTGATTCATCTTGAAACAGTCCCCAAGACACAGACCGGGTTGTCCAGGGCATTCTGGGCAGTAAAAGATTGTGTCTCTCCTCTGCCCCCTCTTGAAACACACCCTGCATCTTTTTTGGGGTTTCTTTTTGCCCTCAGTAGGGGGGATTTTATAAATAAAATGTGTAGCCCCAACTCTGTCCCCCATCACCGCCCGGGGAGCAGGTGCATCCTGGTACAAAAACCCCGAAATGACCTGGAGCTGAAACTGTAAAAAGGACAGCGTCACTCCGGGGTTTGCCTTTTTGCAGAGCAAAAAGGCATTGTGGGTTGCAATTTGCATCAGGTAAATTGCAACCTTTTTGTACCAGGCCCTTGACTTCCGCATAATCTGGTAGGGCTGGAGCAGCTGATCTGCCAGATCAACCCCACCCATATGCCGGTTATAGGCTTTGATGCACACTGGCTTCCTGATGCGCTCAGCTCTGCCACGTACAGAGACCTCCACAGACCTCTCAGTGTGGATGGTGGATAGAAGGTATACATCCTTCTTGTCTCTGTACTTGACCGCCAACAGCTCCTCTTCGCGCAGAGCTGAGGTCTCCCCCCTTTTTAACTGGGTGCGGACAAGCTGTGCTGGGAAACCTACGCGGTTCTTGCGAACAGTACCGCATGCTGCTGTATCAAAACAATACAGCAGCTTGAACAAAGGGACACTCGTATAAAATTTATCAACATACAAGTGATACCCTTTGTTCAGCAGGGGAAAAAGTAGGTCCCACACAATCTTGCCACTGGTTCCCATGTGTTCTGGGCAACCTGGAGGGTCAAGGCTACTATCCTTTCCCTCGTACACCCGGAAGGCCTGAGTATACCCACTCTCGCTGTCACAGAGCTTATACACCTTCACTCCATACCTGGAGCGTTTGGGAGGAATATACTGCTTGAATCCCAGCCTTCCCTTGTATTTCATTAGGGATTCATCCACGCAGATATTCCTTCCAGGTGTATAAGCCTCTGCAAACCTGGCGGCGACGTGGGTAATCAGGGGGCGGATTTTATACAGCCTGTCAACCTGGGGATGCTCTCTAGGAGGGCACAGGCTGTTGTCACTGAAGTGCATGAAACGCTAAATGTTTTCATACCTTCTACGTGACATTGATTGGGGGTAAATGGGGGTAGAGCAGATGGGGCTACTGCTCTAGTAGGAGCGAATTGAGGGCTTCTTTATGATGCCCATCAGCATAGTAAGTGCCCAGAATTTCAGAAATTCTGGCACATCTAGCGGGGTCCATTGCTGCCTTGCCAAGTAGGAGTCTGGCTTCGCAGCACAATGCTGATGGGCATACAGATTTAATTGGGCAACAATGTGGCCCAACAAATCATCCCCCATAAACACCTGCAAAAACTGTGTGGCGGTAAATCCTGCAACATCAATATTGATGCCAGGATTTGCCGTGAAAGGAGGGATATCTGGCCTCTGGCGATGAGGCACTACTGCGTCTCCTGCTGGCAGGTGGTGGCCCAGGATCTGCATCAGAAACATCACTAGGAGATACATCAGCCAGCGTAGATGATGTATCTAGCGATGTCTCTGAGCAGTTAGCGGGGTCAAAATCTGGGTCGGAGTCCGACGCAGATGCCTCAGATTCTGACGCCAGGATGGCATATGCCTCCTCGGCGCTGTACACCCGCTCAGACACTATATATAATAGATTATAAAATTTTATAATTATAATATATATATATATATATATATATATAAGCGCGGATTATTGGTTCTCAAAAGAACCGTTGGGTTTCACAAGAAAATACAAATAAACACCTAAATCTCTCTAAATCCCTCTAAACCTGCCTCAATTGTTCTAAATCTCCCTAAAATCTCTCTAAATCTGCCTCAATTTTTCTAATCTCACTAAATCTACCTAAAATCTCTAACCTGTCAAATCTGATCTCTCTCACCAAAACACAAGTGAGGAGAGGGAGGGAGAATCACAGAGGTCACGGCCAATATTTACAAAATATTGACCTGACCTGACAAATTAGAAATTTTATTTTGATTTTTTTATAACTTTTGATTGGATGTTGCTAGCCTGCCTCTCTAATGGGCAGGCTAGGAACATCCCACACAGCCCCAAGATGACCCTGCCCTTAGAAGGGCAGCGCCATCTTGGCTGTCACTTTTATTTTATTTTATTCATTTTTATTTATTTATTTTTCTTTTTTTTACACTTTTTTTAGTCTGCTGGGTGCCTTGATCCCTCGAGGCACCCAGCAGAGCACCTGATCACTCATGTGATCGTTTTTGTACTGAGTGCCACGATACCTCGTGGCACTCAGTACTTCCTGCCGCTACCGGAAGTGATCGCTCGGGGGGAGCGATCACAGACGGACCGGCGGCCGGTAACCATATTGCAAGGATGCCTCGATGTCGAGGCATCCCTGCAATATACTCAGAGCAGCTGGAAGCAATACCGATCGCTTCCAGCGCTCTGTAGAAGTGCGGGGCACCTTTTCCGGTCAAACCGGATGTTGATCGCTCCTGGGGAGCGATCACAAGGGGCCCGGCACTTCTAACCGCCATTGCACGGATGCCTGGACTCCCAGGCTGCCTGTAATGGCGTTTGAGCTGCTGGAAGCGTTCCGATCGCTTCCAGCGCTCAAAAGACCGCAGGACGTACCATGTACGTCAGCGGGTCTAACGGAGACCCGCGGCCGTGACGTACATGGTACGTCTGCGGTCACTAAGGGGTTAATTTCTGTTTCAGGACATGACCGCTGCCAGAATCCTGTCAAGCAGCAGTCACATGACCAGCAGGAGACTGGGTGTTCGAGTGAACATCCAGCCAATCCAATGACTCTTAATATCATATTGAGCCAATGGCATAAGTGTCCCAAGAGTCTTGATTCTCACAAAGCTGAGATCCGCACTCCTTAAAATCAGCCTCTGGACAGAGTAAGACTCAACCCATTCACACTATAACCTGACCCTAAAAGTGGAACTCTCCACAACCTTGATAATATGTATAGTAATGTAATATTATCATATATTATGGTATAGTATCCATTATCCTATATTAAAACACACACATTCTGTTTATTGTGGTTGATGAAGGAACAAAAATGTGATAAAACGTGTCAGCGTAGGGAATAATTTGTAATTTAGCTTTATTTTATTCCGCTTTTCAGAAAGCATTATATCCTTATGAAACACACAGGTTTTCAGCAATGTTAGTGAAGTGTCAGTTGCGTGGCCTATTTGTGTTTAAACATGTGTGATTTAAAGCTTTCTTATTATAAAACCAGAAAGAACTCTTTTGAGCAGAGGAACCCGTAGCTCTAAATAATGACTCAGTGCCTCCTTTGTCTTCCCCATTTCCTTGTAATGAATGACCCCATACTTAGGTCATTTGAGGTAGAGCGTGATGTGAAGGAAACCAGTGACGTCTTCTGTGCCCTTCTAAGTGTACCAAAGGTGCAGCGCGTACCTGTAGTAAAACTGGAATTGTACAATGACAATAGGATAAGGATGAAAGGTACACCGGTGAGCCCTTACAGAGCATGATAAACATAACGCAAACACTAAGCCGTGAAGTCTGTTTGCTATTTGAGCAAACCTTGTGACTTGGGAATTTCCACTTTAAGACAGCTCTTAACTTATAGCTTGCTGCCTTCTTTTTTGTGCGTTTAAGCAAGGAGTACATTGTTGTGGCATGTCACTCTGATGCCTCCATTTAGGACAGATAGTCTTTAAATTTAGATTTAGGGTTTAGATCTCTGGCTTTGGTTCTATGCACGATTTTTATTCTACTTCGCTCACTCATACATTTTAAGTGCACAGTGTATAACAGAGCTGCAGAGAAATTAAACTCTAACTTTTATAAAGTTTTGAATTTAGAGATTAGTAAATAGTTGGTGTAAATAAGGTGCGTTAATCTTGTTCTGAATAACTTTCTTTAGATTTATGTTTTTTGAATGGCCCAGATTCATCATGAAGTCATGTCTAGCAACATTCCGTGGCATAGCTAGCTATGCCTCTAGCGGCATTTTATGGCACAGCCACACCTCTAGCGGCATTTTATGGCACAGCCACGCCTCTAGTGGCATTCTATGGCACAGCCGCGCCTATAGTACCTATGGCACAGTCATGCCATAAATCCTTAAGTAACTTTGAAGTTGGACAACTTGTTATTTTGGCTCGGGAATTACTCATTTATATTGATTTACTTGACGAGGCAAAATGTTTAAATATATCCACTCATCGGTTCCACAGCAAGGAGAAAACTGGTATTCCTTCTTGTGGCTTGATGTGTCCCTTTCCATGAAAGTACATACCGGTACATTTTAAAGGCTGCTGTTCTATTTAATGTAACTAGTCCTGTGTTTTACCAGGATGAAGTACAATGAAATTTCTTAGTCCACCTTCACACAGAGCGACATGAAAATCACACATTTTTCTACGTGATTTACATTGAGCGATATTGTGCGATATCGCCGTTATAAGTGATATTGCACAACACCACCAATGCAAATCGCCAAATCAAAAATCGCGAACAAAGGGTCATGTACCAGCGACAAGCTACAGCGAGTTACAGGCGACATTGAGATGTGACTAGCTCCATTGAAATGCATTGGAGAAGCTACATAGAGCAATATCGCGCTGAAATGGGCGTGATATCGTGGGCAGAAACCACGCAATAAATCGCTTAGTGTGAACGGGACCTGAAGTGTGTTCAGCAAAGTGAATTGTTCCATTGAAACACATCCAATTAAAACCCTGGCAATTTTTCCTTCAGCGATCTGCTTGTCCTAGTGGGGAATGGAGGGTAATGTGCTGGAGAAAGACCGGAGGGTGAAGGGAGCGGGGCTGAACTTTTTGTTCAGGTAGTGCAGGACCCCCCTCCCTAGAAATTCTTACAAGTCAGGCAATAGGAAGGGAAAGTAGGCCTACGTACAAGCATAGTTTAGATATTTTAAAATATCCCGTTTTATAGGACAAATGTGCATAGTGAGGCATTGGGTTTTATAAGTTTACGGTAGTTGGTTTTGGAGTGCGTGCACATTCATGACATGACCATAATACGGTGCTGAGACCGTGGCTCCCCCCCTCTGGAATTAATTTGAAATCTAAAAGCTGTGAAAGAACAGACCGACAGACAGACCAACAGACAGACACACACACTTTACAGACAGGTAGAAGGCAAGGAAGGGTGTGCTTGTCCACAAGAGGGGATCCACCTGGCTAACCGGTGGTTAAATCAATTTGCTTGGCTTCTTTGATTAATGTTATGATCTCATGGTACCCCATAAGCTGGGGTTTTTAATTCTATTGCAATTGCTGGGTGACCAAACCTTCCAGGTTGTGGGTGTAGTATCTTTTTTTTTTTCTCACTGACCCACTTATGGTTAATTAGGAGCACAGCGATTTTCCAGTATCAAAAGCTTGCCGCTGCTCAGTAGCTTGCAGAGCATTTTTTTTTATATTGATCACAAGAACTTTTTTTGTTTTGGGTGGGGGGCTTCCCAGTGCATCTGCAAACACCCACTTTGTAATTAAGGTATATGAATGTTTCTTGATCTTTCCTTCAGCCCCAATGTTCCAGGGTAAGACTTCAGTGGTGGAGCACGATGGGGTGGCTATGCCACTTGATGGGAGTTTTCAGACATTCTAGGTTTTGGCGGTCATTTCCTGTTTATTAACACAATATAAAGTTCTGACGTCACTTTACAGTTGGGAAGAAACTGGCACTTTTATGGTTTGGGAGCATCACTCAAATGCACAAGTATTCTATCCAACTACTGTGTAGTCGGCACCATGGGGACGGTTCAATTTATGTGAATTGGAAAAACAATATATATAATTGCAGTAATATTTATTTATAAAGTAATTTTACCAGGAAGGATACATTGAGGTTTCTCTTGTTTTCAAGTATGTCCTGGGTTCAAGAACATTCAATTGTTACAGTCATTACAGAAATACAAAGTAATAAATTGGAAAATTATTAAAAACAAAACACAAATATACAGATTAACACAGAAAATAAATATGTATGAAATATATTCACTATGTTACATGTTTACAGATGCATTCTGTATTGAGGTATGTTAATAGGGAGCTCTGGAGTGACATATGTCCTTTGAGTGCTAAAAGCTTTGCTTTGTATATTGTGCATGTAATAGTTCAAACAAGGATACACTATCGCTTTTTAATTGGTTATATATGAACGAAGTAAAGAACTTCTTTATGTTTGAACATATGATCAGTTTGAACTTTAACCTATTTTCACACAATAATTTATTATTTTTTTAATTTTTCACCCAATACAGTTTGTTTCCTCCTTATTTTTAAATTACTGATTCCTGTTTTATGAGGGTCTGACAAGAAAAACCTAAACAGAGAACCGGTATAAAAATGAGCCTCCTTGAGTCTTGCGACTCTCTCGCGGGACCTTGGTGTGCTCTGATGATCGCGCTGGAGGCGATGCAGCAATGAATATGCTTTATACTGCTCTCTAAAGCACTCTAATATACGTCAGGTCCATAAATGCTTCCGTAGTTAACTAAATGTAAAACTTGATGATGAAACTAATAGCTATTTTTCTGCAGAATACATAATGTGTTACATTCTTGTATCGGTTAAAAAAACACTACAATGAAATCAATCTTCTGAAAGACAAATGCCAAATGTGCATATATACATGGTATGCTAAAAATGTGACTGTGTTCAGTGTATGTGATTCCTTCCTCCACTATTCTCCATTTTACCTCCTTTTACTGTGCCATTTCCACCTCGTTAACATCCAAACATCTCTGCTTGATATTTCCTTATCTTCATACACAAATCCATCAGCTTACACTGTTAGAAGCCGTTCTTGACAAAACGTAAGGGTGCTGTCTGTATCCTTTCTCACATACCTCATTCCACTGAATTCATGCCGTTTTATGCCAAAGTTTATTTGCTGCCAGGGTTCGTCTGTTATCTGTGTCATTTTGCTGACCACTCGTAACCCCCCCCCCCCCATTCTCACCATCTCTGGCTTCCTTTTGGATTCAGTTTTTTTGGCGTCACGTATTGAGGCATGGACATTCCATGATGCCTGGTGATTATGCCAGTTGTCTTGCTATACTTGTACTCGGATCGTTGCCTTTATCATTACCAGTTCATTGTCTCTTGCTGGGTGTATAGTTATTGTGGTTTTTGTTTGATTTATACATCATTACTATTGCGGTGTTGGTGTGACTTCTTATTAATAGGGTATTGTGTTTTCCTCTATACTGCTTGGTTTACCGGTCAAGTAGGCAACTTAAACTGCCGAGTTAATAGTTTATTGTCAGGTCGTAGATCTAAACCCCCACCATGTTCAGTCTATTGCGGCTCATATGTTCAAATGATACAACTAGGATACTGTAGCTGTGAATGCACCCTTAATTGGCTGATTCTGACTTTTCACATATTTTTTGATTGTTATATATGTTTTTCTGTTTTTAGTTTTCTAATACTCATTAATTTTGCTCCTTCATATGCACCTTTGGTGCAATGTGTGCATCTGCTCTAATGTACGTTTAATAATTTCTGAGATTCGAAAAGACGTTGAATTGCTCAGTATATACAGTATGAGTTCACCGAAAAAGCATTTGAGCTGACAGAATCATCTTTCACAATCTATAAAGCATCTGTAGATAAAACAGCATTAACTCTCTGTACTGATCACGTAAGAATGCCGAGCTGCACACGTGCCATGAAAAACACACTGCGTCTCCTATACATTTGCCTTAAAAAGGGAATTTTTTTTCCTTTTTTTTGTTTTTCTCTCTATGTTCTCAACATCTGCGCAGCAGTAGTCAGAAACGCATGACTTCTTTAAACGAGGCCTGACTTTCAGTAAATAGACGCGTCTCAGAGGCTTTCAATTCACTTATGGAATATATGTTGAATGGAACATGAAATTCCTGTACACTGATGCAAACCTTTTAACTTTGCCTAAATATAAAGATTATTTTGCAATACGGGCTTAAATTAGCATTGGTGTAGGTTTTGTAAACATCTCCTAGATGGCTATAGGAAGTGAGATGAGCGCAGGGGTATGACTTACAAAGCAAAAGGTCTATTCTATAACCTGCTGTAAAGAGTGGGTTCTTCGTTTGTTTTTAAGGATTTTTCTCCCTAATGTATTAAAAATCTTTACATATATTTCTTTCTTTGTATATTGTTTTGCAATGCAGATATAAACACGTCCTGTTAAAGTTGCATATGCCGCTTATTCAATCCTTGATTTCACACTGTGACCCAGCACCTCACAGGGGGTGCTACAGCACGGTCCTCTAGGGCAAATATGGCGCACACAGTCTCTTAAAGGTGAAATCTTCCATGCTTTATTGCAGCAACAGAATCAAATAAAACATAACATTCAAACCAACCTTTTGGTTTAACATTCCTCTCCCTTCTCAGGAGTAGCACCACCCTGTGCTTCTCTTTCTCTGTGTCTCATTCTAATCTTCCCCTCCCTCAAGCAGGAGCTATTTATTCCCTTAATTGCAGGGACACCTGCATCGAAAACGAACACATTCCCTCCTGAGGGTTAATGCCTACAACTTTAACAAAAATACAGGGGGAATATACAGACCAATCCACGCACAACACATTCTGAATGACTGGAGCCAGTTTAAAGTCCGTTATATTGGCACAAGCACAAAGTTTAGGATTTGAGAATATGTGCACGCTGTCTCCCACCTGCATTCTAACTCGTATTTGAGCGGATAAATGGTGTTTCTGTTCATTGAGGTACACACTAAAGCAGGGCTTGACAAATTTGCTTTGAATCTACGAGCCAGCTACTAAAGTTAGGAGCTAGTTTTTGCTTCAGACTAACAAAGCTTTACTTTCACCAGCTAAAGATACACAATACAATTTTTTTTTTTTGAGTATGAGTACCAATATTCTTTTTGCCAGGTACTCACCGATACCTTTTATTTAATGTCCTCTGTGACGCATCCCAATAACTACGTTTTTGCTGAAATCCTGTCCAATTTATGATCGTATTGAAATGTATGGCCAGACACCATATTTACCCACTGCAGACACAGACACACTGACACACAACAGACCTCATATATAAATACCGTATATACACATTCGTGTATAAGCCGACCCCCCTACTTTTTCCCCAAAAAACCTGTGAAAACTTATTGACTCGCGTATAAGCCTAAGTGGGATATTGCCCCAGCTCACACATGGATATTGCCCCAGCTCACACATGGATTTGCCCCAGCTCACTGCCCCAGCTCATGGATATGCCCCAGCTCATGGATTTGCCCCAACTCATGGATTTGCCCCAGCTTATGGATTTGCCCCAGCTCATGGATATGCCCCAGCTCATGGATTTGTCCCAGCTCATGGATTTGCCCCAGCTCATGGATTTGCCCCAGCTCATGGATTTGCCCCAGCTCATGGATTTGCCCCAGCTCATGGAATGCCCCAGCTCATGGATTTGCCCCAGCTCATGGATTTGCCCCAGCTCATGGATTTGCCCCAGCTCATGGATATGCCCCAGCTCATGGATTTGCCCCAGCTCATGGATTTGCCCCAGCTCATGGATATGCCCCAGCTCATGGATTTGCCTCAGCTCATGGATATGCCCCAGCTCTCACCTGGATATTGCCCCAGCGGCAGCCAGCTCTCACATGGATACTTGCCCCAGCTCCGGATCCAGCAGGGGTTGAGGGGGCCCAGATGCTGGGCAGCGGGAGTGCCTGCCCGGTCCTGAACAGCGTGAGTCCGTCCGTATTGAAGGGGATGCGGCTGCGTGCGTGCGCAGGTCACGCGGTCCGGCCAGTCAGGTGGTACAGAGACTCAGTACCACCTGATTAGCCGGACCACGTGACTGGCTGCGCCTGCACGCAGCCGCATCCCCTTCAACACGGACAGACTCACGCTGTTCAGGACCTTGACTCGCGTATAAGCCGAATCGCGTTTTTTTGACTCAAAATCGGAGTCAAAAAACTCGGCTTATACGCGAGTATATACGGTATATACACCAGGGCTGGATAGATTTACATTAAATGTAAGAGACAGTAAGAAAACATTCAAGCCAACTAGATGTTTAGGTGCCAGGCAAAGACTGCATTTAGATTGGTGTAAAATTCTAGGAGCCAGTGGCTAGCAGGCCCCTGGATTTGTCAAGCCCTGCACTAAAGCTACTCCCATAGACTGGCTGTTTAGGTGCAGATCAGAAGGAACAATCGTGACTGGACATAACCTGTGTTTGTATAGAAAAGCATATAAAAATGAATCGGCTGGATGGAGTAGAGGTAACATCACTGCTCTATAACCGTTGAGACCCAGGTTCATATCCTGGCCAGAGTACCTCTCCAGTAAGTATCCTTGGGCAAGACACCTAACGGTACATACTTGCCTACCACACAATATCGGCTGTGGAGTCCAGTGGTAACGTCTCTGCCCTTTGACCGTGGAGAAGCAACTCAAATCCCATTCAGCACATCCCTCCAATACAACTGTGGAGAAGCAAGTCTCTACTTTACGAGAAGCGGGTTCAACCTAACCACCAGGTTGCTGATCTACAATCATGGAAAGCTGACTCGATCCCACTCAGAAAACACCACCAGCAAGTGCCCTTAGGCAAGACAACCAATGATATGGATGTGCCGACCTCACAAAATACTTGTACATCTCGTAGATTGTAAATTCCTTTGGGAACAGGGTTCCCCTGAATCAGGTTTTCATCCATGTGTGGTATTCCAACGTATCAACCCCTTGTACACCAATCTTCCGCGCTGCGGAATCTGTATTCGCTATATAAACAAAGGGTGATAATAATAAGTAAAATAGATGCAAGATTTCACAGTAGCTACAGGGATCTTTTGCACAGAGCAGGAAGTGTCTAACCCAATCAGAAACCTCAGATTATGGTCAATTCATCATGTTAAAACAAGTAGTTTTCTTACCTCTTAAAGTTATTCCTCCTCCTAACGTATAGTCCATAGACTTGGTCCTCCTGACCTTAATGTTCTTGACTTGCTTTCAGCAAAGTCCTTGTGCAGATTCCTGGTTCTCATGTGCACTGCTACTAAGTAAGTATTTAATTCTGGATGTTTCCGCATAATCCTGAGACACAAGGACGTAGCTGGTAAGTAAAATGTATGTGTTTTAGATAAAGGGTGAAGGCTGTAGCCTCTTCTTTTAAATAAGAGTAGCAATATAGGAAATAAAGGCTGTAGATGAAGCACATGTTTGATGGAACGTTTGGAGTTGAATTCGGTAAAGTTCAAAGAAATAAAAATATGCCTGGGATATTTGTTTTTTTATGGAAATTAAATCTAAAGGTCTGTAATTAAAGGTCTGTAAATTGCTCTGTAATTACATCAGACAGTAATGTGCTTGCACATATACCCATTGAGCTGTATGCTTTTTGTCATAACTTTAGAAATAAAGTCCTCTGTACTTCTATTTTCCAGGCTGTAGATATTGCAGAATACTCTTCTGATGACTTAGATGAGAAATTAACTTTGGACGAGGATCCACCACGTCCCACAGGGAATGAAGAAGTCATTACCCCTCTGGTTGGAAAGTCTGCTAGTGACTGGGTCAGAACTGCGCAGGTTCTTTTACAGACCCCTGAGAAAATGACAACCAAGGCCTTCAAAACACCAGAAGACTCGGCCAAAAAGAGGAAACGATTTCTTGGGTTTGTTCTTTTTCAGATTTTATTTTGTTCTTGTTTCTATATTCTGCAGTGCTTTACAATAAAAAAAATTGTGAATTAAACTAACATAACAACAAGCTTAAGAACCAGAGACCAGAGGTGTAGAGTGCCCTGGCCAGATGTGCAATCTCTTTTTCCCTCATTCCCCCTGCAACTTGGACTTAGAAATAACTCCTCATATGATGCGGCCAAGTGTGTAATTTTTAAAATGTAGTATAGGGCCCAACTCCATAGTTGACAGTAAGGCTAGGGTCAGACGAGCGTGATTTCTACGGACTGTACGTCCGTGCACACGGACGGACGTCAGTACGGAAGACACAGTAGTGGCCACACAGTCCGGTTTTTTTTCACTGACGTATATTTTGACGGATGTAGGAGGGAAAATAAAATAAAAAGCAAAACCATTTTGTCCATGAAAAATGCTGGACGTATAAATGCAGTCCGTCTGACCACGTTCCATCACTCACACACAAAGCTATGCGGACGTTGCGGACGCAGCGCACTTTGTGCGGCCGTTCTAGGAGTTGTACGTTCTTGCGGCCGTTGTGCGTCCGCAGTTCAGTGCGGACGTACTTCATGTGTCGGGCTCCAATGGACTTTCTTTCATGCTATCACGGACGTACTTTTAGGCGCAATCATGGACGTGAACACTACGCTCGTCTGACAGCAGCCTAAAATGGAGGCAATACAATGGAGACTGTCGTATGCTAGGGTAGGTGCTTTGTTCAATCCTGGCCCAAGAACGAAGAGCAAAGCTGCCAGATACCAGCAGTGGCGTTCCATGCCACGTGAGTATCGAGTCGTGGAGTCTATAGGACTCCATGAAGCCTAGCACGTCCTGGCTAATCGCTTGCTCTCGCTAGATTGCGCAGAGCTAAGGAGTAAACACTGAGAGAGACTAGGAACTATCTGTTCCCAGTCTCTCTCTGCCCCCTGTGAGAAGTGGCGGATCGCGCTGCCCTTTGCACTGTGGGATGGGAGGTGGGTATGGAATTTAATGGGGTGTTTAGAGTCTCATGATTTTGCATTTGCAGAATCATTTAACAGCCGCTTTTAGGAGATGTTATTTCACAGTGAAATAATGTCTCCCGTGTGAAAACGCAGGCTGCATTGGAATAGCCTGCGCTTCCCCGCAGAGGTACAATTAACGTCTCCCGTAATATGTATAGGAGATGTTAATGTACAGTAACCTTGCGCAAGGAAGCCGCTACATCCAAGCCTTAAGCTCAGCTTGCGGCAGGAATGGAATGGTGTTTTCGGTCGATAAACTGAGACGTTATGTGTAACGTTTCCTGTAGTTAGCTTTTCGATATCTATGGAATATGGCACATAATTTATTTACTGTATTTTCTATTTTTTTGGGTAATCAAATTTTTTTAAATGCAGTCATGCCTTCTTGCAGGAAAAGGCCTTTTCATATTGAGGTTATGCAAGGTGCACATTAGGGCTCCCAATTCTATTTGGAGCGACTCTGTCCAATAAAATTTGATGCCAATGTTTTTGGATTAAAGGATAAACTTATAAGTATATAAAATTGAGTATAAATACAATTCAAAACCTTACCTTATATTTACCAGAGATATTAATCAGAAAATCATACAGATAAAACTCATTAACACCCTCTTGGGTTTAGGATTTTTTGTGCATTTTAACAGTAATGTCACACTTGTTATTATATAAATACTTCCTTTATTCATGAGAAGTGATGTGCCAAAACGAAAGCTGAAATTTTTTATTTTATTTGGTTAAAATTGCTTGCGTTCATAGAAAACAAATGCTGTAATACGCACACACACACACACACGTTGGGGGTTAGTCACAAAGCGACGGTGTTTCAAATATCAATGAAAAACATCAGTATTGTAGCGTGGACAAATGCTGCCATTTCATAAACCCTAAATCCAAAGAGCACTTTAAAACGTCTCATATTGTCCGGTGTAGAAGTTCTTATGTTTTTTATTTTTTATGCCCTAGCATAAGACTAAATCTTGACTTGAGCCTAATGCTTGAGTTTTAAAATATTGGCCTCTGATGTCATAGTGCTGGTGTTTTGTTTTTTTTTAAAAAAAATTATTTCAATTTATTGGATCTCCTTGTAGGTGAAATGTTGCTGGTTGCTAAGATACAGTAAAGAGTAAACCATCCCCTTAAAGAACCACTACCACCAAAACATGAAATGTCCTTATCGTGTTTATTTTATGTTGCTGATATCTGTCATGTGCTTTGTTTTTCTCTTGTTTAGGTAAGAAAATATTTTACACTATATGTGCTACTGGGTGCATTCATTGTGTGATCTTTTATGTTGTAAACTGCCCCCTCCCCACATCTTTACCTCTCGTGAACCTCACTTTAGGTTTAACCATATAATGAAGTCTATGGGTCAGGCAGCTGACTCACATCATTGTGTTGTGTGGGATGTATTCAAAGGACATCATGGGGTGTAGATTAGAAGCCTTTTAGGCTCCCTGCCATATCTCCTTCAGATGTCACCTCTTATCTCTGGTAACCCCCACCCCACAATACACCCCCTGCCGCCATATCTAAACATTCCCCCCTCCACCTCATTAAATGGTATAAAGTGTAGACTAAATAAACAAGAGCCACAAAGAAAAACTTTTAGTAAATGTTGCATCATGCAAATAATCCAGAAACTGGAACCCAGAGATAAAATGCCTAACTTTATTTTTCCTTTTTACATGCAATAACTTCAGATCAAGCAAAAACTGCAGCATGTGTTTTTATAATGTGGTTTTGTTTGTAATGCACAATTAATTTAGATACAGCTTATGCAAGTGGTAGGTGACTCTTGAAGCCACGCACGACCCTGGGGGAGCTCTGCAGGAACTCACGTGGAGATGCTGGAAAGATCCATGGAAGAGCACTTTGAACTATTTGAGCCGTTGAAGTACGAGCATGGATGGAATAGCTCATCCTTCATAGACTAGGTGAAAATTGATGGATCCTCTACAATGTATAGGAGCCATTTGTTTACAGTAAGCCGGGGCAAGGTCTGAGCCACAGACTTGTGGCTCAGTTGGAATTGGGCACTAGGTAGTTGCTAAGTTCACAATTGTTCTGGTAAGGTTTACATATGACTTGGAATATTTCCCATGTTGTATAGTTTATATACTTTAAAAAAAAACGAATACCCTTTGTTTTGACATTTTATCAGTTTAAATCAGGGCTGTCAAAATCGGGGGCCCCCCAATTGTTTCTGAACTATAACTCCAATAATTCCCATGGTATCTGTTGTATGGAAAGATTTCTGGGAATTGTAGGCATCGATATCTGGGGGAGGGCATGAGTTTGACAGCTCTGGTTTAAATTCGGGCCCCAACTAATTATTTTTTCAATTAATTGATTCATCGGATAATATTTTTTTTTTTTTGTTTTGCAGTTTGCATAGCTATGTATCTTGTATACTTTTCACAGACAAGGAGCGTGAGCACCTGGTCAGAGTGATGGATTGATGCTGCGTGCGCAGCTCAAGCTCAAGTCTGCTTTCTCTCTGAACAAACTCTGCTACAAGTGGTCAGATTGACATGATGATGTCGGCACGCAAAGCGGGGGGAGAAGGTGGACACTCTACGCAGCCTGACCATGTTAAGCTAAAGTGGTCAGGGTGCGTAGTGTGTCCCTTTTTTAAAAAATGATTTCATGAACAAACTGAGTGGGGAGAGGGACTGGAGATGAAAGGGAGTGAGTTTGGGCAAAGGACCCCACGGTCTGTGTGCTAGTACTGCTACTGTTGTAAACTAAATAATAACAAACTGGTGATGTCTAATATAACCCTTCAACAAAGTCATACAATCAGCTCCGAAGTAGTATCTGTGGTTAATAATGTTTAACTTTAAACAGTGTGTGCTATACACCGACCGATTAATCAGCTAGCCGATTAATCGATGAGAATAGTTGTCAACTATTTTCATTGTCGATTAATCATTTAAATAGTATAAATAAGTTCCCTTAGGCGCAGCGATCATATAATGCGATGCAATGTCATATAATGACAAATCAATATGTAATATTCCTCAATGCGTAAGTTAGTCGTTATCTTGCGTGACATAGCAGTGAGAATACGTGCATATACTCTTCAGCAGTACAAGTTAACATAATAGTGGTTAAAAAACATGGTGTCAAGTAATAAAGCGCATGGCATGATTATACGGAAAGCCGTAAATTACAAAACAATATTATTTCCAGTGTAGTCCAGGTATGATAAATGTACCAGGTATTGGTTCAACTACACCCTGTTCCAAATTATTATGCAAATTCTATTTCAGTGTCCCAAAGAGTAAATATTTTGTTTTTCAGTTTAACCCCTTAAGGACGGGAGTAATTTTACAACTTCGGCGCTGTTTCGGAAGTAGAAGTTTGCTGAGCTCATTTTGACCGTTTTTAAGTCACGTATTATTATACCACCCAGACATATTATATATCGTTCTTTCCGGCAGACTTGGCAGATTAATAATATATCATTATTATATGTATATGTCATGCCCTGCCAAAATGCTATAACAAAAAATGTAAAAAAAAGTAAATAAATGTGAATTTTCAATAAAATTTCAATCTTCCACAGTGTGTAAAGTGTTTTTTTTTTAAATTTTATTATCCGAGGCACTGCGGTCATATGCTATGGGGTAGATTTGTTAAAAAAATTAGAACGGGGAACCCATTTTATTTTGGGGAGAAATTGCGTGATTTTAGCTAACCGCCCCCAAAAAAAAATCATTAGTGAAGCATCATTGTTCACATTATAATTGAAATGTGAACAATAGTGCTGCATTATAAAAAAAAAAACGTATTTATTTTTTTATTTTTACTTTTTTTAAACTTTTATTTTACTTCTAACATGGTCATGTTTGATATCATTGGAAAGGCCACGCTCCAGCAATATCATACATGACCCCCTAGCAGCCAGCGATCAGGAGATAAAGGGGTTCAAAGAACCCCCCTATCTCCTCTATGGGATTTCCATAGGAAATACCTTTGCAGCTAGGGGGTTCCCCGGTTAACTGACATCATCGCGCATGGCGCGATGAGTCAGTTGAGTGGGGGGTGACCCAGAGGTGGGGGCTGCCATCCAAGATGGCGGCCCCCACCGGAAATAGGCCGCGATCGGGCACAAATTAGTGCCCGGTCGCGACCTGGCAACTAAGGGATTAACCCCCCATACATCGCTGGAAAGGTCAGGCTGTGACCCTTCCAGCAATGCTGGCCACAGCCGCCTGGTCCCCGGCGATGGGGAGATAGAGGGATCCAAAGGATCCCCCCTCCCCTTCAGGCGCTTCCCCTGCTCCGGCGGGGGACGACGACGCCTGAAACTGACGTCATCGCGCCCCCGGCGCGATGACGTCAGTGCGCCGGAGGAGGAAACCCTGCTGATCTGACTCCGTGGGACTCAGATCAGTGAGGGAGCCGCCGGCGGAGGTGAGTATCTCACGGGGGGGGGGGGCTGAAAACGCCACGGACGTACAATTACGTCCTGCGACTTCAAAACCCGCCTAATGCAGGCTTGAATGTAGCGGCTTCCTTGCGCAAGGTTACTGTACATTAACATCTCCTATACATATTACGGGAGACGTTAATTGTACCTCTGCGGGGAAGCGCAGACTATTCCAATGCAGCCTGCGTTTTCACACGGGAGACATTATTTCACTGTGAAATAACATCTCCTAAAAGCGGCTGTTAAATGATTTTCAAACAGTCCTGTTCACTGATGAGTGCCATGCAACCCTGGATGGTTCAGATGGATGGAGTAGTGGATGGTTGGTGGACAGCCACCCTGTTCCAACAAGGCTGCGACGCCAGCAAGGCGGTGGTGGAGTCATGTTTTGGGCCAGAATCATGGGAAGCGAGCTGGTTGGCCCCTTTAGGGTCCCCGAAGGTGTAAAGATGACCTCTGCAAAGTATGTGGAGTTCCTGACTGACCACTTCCTTCCCTGGTACATAAGGAAGAACTATGCTTTCCGTAATAAAATCCTCTTCATGCATGACAATGCACCATCTTATGCTGTAAAGAATACCTCTGCATCAATGGCTATGGGGATAAAAGGAAAGTCATGGTGTGGCCTCCATCCTCCACTGACCTCAATCCTATTGAGAACCTTTTGGAGCATCCTCAAGCAAAAGATCTATGAGGGTGGGAGGCAGTTTACATCCAAACAGCAGCTCTGGGAGGCTATTCTGACATCTTGCAAACAAATTCAAGCAGAAACTGTCCAAAAACTCACAGGTTCAATGGATGCAAGACTTGTGAAGCTGCTATCAAATAAGGGGTCCTATGATAAAATGTAACGTGACCTGTTAAAATGTTTAAAAAGTTAAAATGTTTTTCAAAGTTTGAAATAGCTTTTGTTTTCAGAAAAAATGCTGCAAACACAACAAATGACAATTTTCAGTTCTTTACAACCTATAAAGTGTAAGTTTTTTATTTTGAAAAAAAAAATAGTTATCATTAGAAATTTGAATTTTACTCTTAATAGTTGATAACATGAGAATTATACTGATTGTTGTTTACATCAATTATTTAGGTAAATGAGAAAAATATCATTTGCATAATCATTTGGAACAGGGTGTACAGGGATGTTGTGGGGTTGGTATCTGTGTCCGATCCTCGTAAGGAACTTGGTGAAGATCAGTTCTATAGAATGGATGAAGCAGAGGAAACTAATTGCGCAGTACGCAGTGGTACTGACCCTTATCTTTCCCCTATGGGTAGTTGAACCAATACCTGGGACATTTATCATACCTGGACTACGCTGGAACTAATATTGTTCTGTAATTTCCTGATTTCTGTATAATCACAACATGCACTTTATTACTTGACACCATGTTTTTTTTAACCTCTATTACGTTAACTTGTATTGCTGAAGAGTATATGCAGGTATTCTCAATGCTTTGTCATACAAGATAACGACTAGGGCTGTGCAATATTGACAAAATAATCATATTGCGATTTCTTGAATGAATATTGCGATTGCGATTTTATTTGCGATTTAGCCAATTGTTTTTGCTTTTTCAAACATGCTACATGCATTCTAAATGTATTCAGTATTCAGCACATGGATACTGACCCAGCACATGGATACTGACCCAGCACATGGATATACTGCCCCAGCACATGGATATACTGCCCCAGCACATGGATATACTGCCCCAGCACATGGAAATACTGCCCCAGCACATGGAAATACTGCCCCAGCACATGGATATACTGCCCCAGCACATGGATATACTGCCCCAGCACATGGATATACTGCCCCAGCACATGGAATACTGCCCCAGCACATGGAAATACTGCCCCAGCACATGGAAATACTGCCCCAGCACATGGAAATACTGCCCAGCACATGGAAATACTGCCCCAGCACATGGAAATACTGCCCCAGCACATGGATATACTGCCCCAGCACATGGATATACTGCCCCAGCACATGGATATACTGCCCCAGCACATGGATATACTGCCCCAGCACATGGATATACTGCCAGCCCCAGCACATGGAATACTGCCCCAGCACATGGATATACTGCCCCAGCACATGGATATACTGCCCCAGCACATGGATATACTGCCCCAGCACATGGATACTGCCCAGCACATGGATATACTGCCCCAGCACATCGATATACTGCCCAGCACATGGATATGCCCCAGCTCATGGATACTGCCCCAGTACATGGATACTGCCCCAGTACATGGATACTGCCCCAGCACATGGATACTGCCCCAGCACATGGATACTGCCCCAGTACATGGATACTGCCCCAGCACATGGATATTGCCCCAGCACATGGATACTGCCCCAGCACATGGATACTGCCCCAGCACATGGATACTGCCCCAGTACATGGATACTGCCCCAGCACATGGATACTGCCCAAGCTCATGGATATTGCCCCAGTACATGGATACTGCCCCAGCACATGGATATTGCCCCAGCACATGGATACTGCCCAAGCTCATGGATACTGCCCCAGTACATGGATAATATTGCCCCCAGCACATGGATACTGCCCCAGCACATGTATACTGCCCCCAGCACATGGATACTGCCCCAGCACATGGATAATGCCCCAGCACATGGATACTGCCCCAGCTCATGGATACTGCCCCAGCTCATGGATACTGCCCCAGCTCATGGATATTGCCTAGCACATGGATACTGCCCCAGCACATGGATACTGCCCCAGCACATGGATACTGCCCCAGCACATGGATAATGCCCCAGCTCATGGATACTGCCCAGCTCATGGATACTGCCCCAGCTCATGGATATTTCCCCAGAACATGGATACTGCCCAGCTCATGGATACTGCCCCAGCTCATGGATACTGCCCCAGCTCATGGATAATTGGATACTGCCCCAGCTCATGGATACTGCCAGCTCATGGATATTGCCCCCAGAACATGGATACTGCCCCAGCTCATGGATACTGCCCCAGCTCATGGATATTGCCCCCAGAACATGGATACTGCCCCAGCTCATGGATAATTGGATACTGCCCCAGCTCATGGATACTGCCCCAGCACATGGATACTGCCCCAGCACATGGATAATGCCCCAGCACATGGATACTGATCCAGCTCATGGATACTGCCCCAGCTCGAGGATATCCGCAGCTCACCTCTGTAGCGCCGCTGTGTTCTGTGCGCCACGTGTTCGGCTCCCTGTTAACTTCCGCCGGCACATGGAGCTTGGGCGCTCGCCTGGGGGAACCATGTGATGAGCCGCGAGAACGCGGCTCGTCACGTGGTTCCCCCTGCGAGCGCCCAAAGCACCATGCCGCCGCACCATGCCGCCGCCGGAAGTTACAGCCGAAAATCGCAAAATCGCAGCCTTATGCGATTTAGAAATCGCAGGGGCGGAAATCGCGATTCGATTGCGATTAATTGCACAGCCCTAATAACGACTAACTTGCGCATTGAGGAATATTACATAATGAGTAGTCATTATATGACCTTGCATCACATTATATGATCGCTGCGCCTATGGGAACTTCTTTATACTATTTATATCTTGTGTTTTTCGGGTGTCTAAACATATCCCCTATAGGCTGGAAGCCACTTAACACCATCCAGGATTCCAGTATTCTTAAATCTACCTTTGTATATCTAGCACCCACAGATCTTCTACGTCACCCCTTTGCTAGTCGATTAATCATTTAGTTATTTTAGCCCTAGTTTAAATGTTAAAAAGCAAGGAAATGTGAACCCCTTTCTTTTGTCTGATATTGACCGACACCATAGAAGGTAAAGCCCAGAGGCTGTAAGTTTGGAATATCCTTGCTTTTAAAGATTCATTTAACATGTTACTTTTGCCAAATGCAACTGTTTTGTCCATTAATAAATATAGACATGTACACCCCGTTATCCTCCCCAGAATTTTGCATGCACTATAAAGTTGGTGAAGGCCAAAATCTGCCTCTTTCTTTCTGGGAGTATTCGTTCAGGCTGACAAATTGGTGAGGAAAGTGCATATGAGGTGAGACTGGCTGTCAGTGGTCCACCAACGTTTTTTTGCGTATCCCTAAAGGGAGCTTGGCAAGTAATCCAAAGTGACCTTTTGATATACCAACGTTTTTTTCCCATGCATTAAAGACTATCGGATGCTCGTCATTGTGTTGCAGGTGAATATTCCTATAAAGCTCCCTCTATCTAGTTTTAAACTGTCGAATCTCACCTCAATTTCACATGTGTTTTGCCGCTTTTTCTTTCTTATTTTTTTTTTTTTTTAAAGTATTTTTGGCACACTCTGCATACAGCCCATTAATCGGTCTTGGACACTGGAAAGCTTTGTCTCCTAGAGCTGGCAGAAAAAGTGACTGGTCCTGTTGTATTTCTATTGGTATTTCTATTGGCTGCTTGGAAAAATTGTTTGATCCTTCAAAAATCCAATGTATTGTAGACTTTGCAAAAAGGTCCTTCCATAGTGTCTGTGAGTAGCATCCTGGGACCAACGCTTAGAGCTGGGCTGTGAGAATGTGCTCTGAGTTCAGATTTTATTTGGATCTTCTTTTGATTAATCATACATATTTCTATTCAGTCCAACTCTTTTTCTTTCCTCTCCCTATTGTGCTATCCTTCATCGTGGCATTATATTAATGCGGTGTGATCACAACTTCAGCAGTAACTCATTCTCCGACTGGGAGTTCATGAGGTTTTTATATTGTGACATTCTTTTTCCCTAAACATATTGCCTGGACCCTGATATGCCTTTACTATAGGGATTGTCCCCTTCCATTAAATGTGCCTTAATCTTTTTTTAAAACAAAAAATGTATTTTGGAGGAAGAATTTTTATAATTGAAATAACAATCCCCCTCCCCCTCAATTTTATGTCAGTGTTTTCCACTTATATAAAATATGCTGACACTTTATCAATGTTTAGAAGTCATGAATGAGTGAGAGCAGGCAAAATATCTTCCATTTACAGTGCATTCAGAAAATCTATAGACCCCTTAATTTTTATTTTAATGTTGTAGTCTATTGGCCAGAGCTCAGACTGATTTTTCTTTTTCGCTTCCTTCAGCAATTCTTCTCTTGTTTCTGTAGCCCCTTCTGATGGGGAGATATGCACCTTCAGGCACTCTCCTGGCATGCCGGGGGGGGGGGGTGAAAACGTGTGCATGATGATGCCTGCGGCCGGGGGCAGTCCCACAGTGAGGGCTGACATGCAAGATGTCAGGACGCTGTGGTTGAAGCTAGGCGCCGAACTGGGGCAACGCGAAGACGTGCAGGGAGCATCCTCTGTGTAGGAGTGAAATGGGAGGACGCACCCTGCATACCTTTTGCGTTCAACTTGTTAGGCTGGGGCCAGATGAACGCAGTGTGAACGTGCGTTTAGCCGCACTTTATTACGGCCGTGGTAGCAGCAAATGACGTCCAATGACGGCCAACATACAAAATACAGCCGCATGAAAGTTCGGCCGCGCAACGCAAGCAGCAAACTAACGCATTTTTTCAATAACGTCGAACCGCTAGTACTGACGCACAGCGTGCGCTGCATCAGCATAGCGGCCTGTGTGCGTGATTAGGAGACGTCAGACTCTGCACATGTCCGGCCAACATAACGTCTAGACACCCAAAGTTTCCTGGTTGGGATCCGTAAAAAAAAATCACAGCCGAAATTGCGCATCGTATGACCACTTTCGCGTCTTCCGTCAAAAAGTGCGTCCATGCGTCCGGACGCACTTTTTGACAGAAGACGCAAAAAATGCGTTAGTCTGACCCTAGCCTTAACCCTTTCGCTGCTGAGGTCATTTTTACCGATTTTGCTCATCATGTTTAACCGCGTTTTGAAGGCTTATTTTAGTATATGACCCAGACATATTATATATCGTTCTTTCCATCAGACTCGGCAGATTCATAATATGTCATTATTATAAGTATACGTCATGACCTTTCTGTATATTCTAACAAAAAATGCAATAAAATATGAATTTTCAATAATTTACAACGTGTAAAGTGTTTTTTTTCACATTTTAACATGCGAGCAATTGCGGTTATATTTTGTATGGGGTGCGCTTGTTAAAAAAATTAGAGATGGGGTCTCGTTACATTTTTTTTGGGGAAAATTACACGATTTTTAACAAACGCACCACATACAAAAATCGTTAGTGCAGCATTATTGTTCACATTATAATTGAAATGGGAACAATATTGCTGCATTAACGAACCAAAAAAAGAAAAAAAAAAACTTGTTTATTTTTTTTTTATAATTTTTTTATATTTTTTTTAAAATATATATTTTTTTTAAAAACTTTTTTAAAAACTTTTTTCATACTCATGTTTGGTATTGTTGGAACAATACCAAACATTAACCCCTAACTGCCACGGATCGGGAGATAGGGGGTTCATTGGAACCCCCTATCTCCACCATTGGTGGCAGTTAGGGGTTAACTCCAGGACTGGTGTCATCGTGCTATGCGATTCGTGATCTGGCCCCCATGGGGTTAATGCCAGGTACCATTTGGAAGGGCAGGCTGTGCCCTTCCAAACGGTGCCTGGGTTAACCCCCTGCACGCCGCCGATCGGGAGGGAGAGAGGTCCGAAGGACCTCCGCGCCTCCTCTGCACATGCGGGGGGGGAGGGGGCACCTGAATTAGGTGCCATCGCGCCCCCGCGATGACACCTAATTACTCCGGCGGCGGTTCCGGGTGCTGGGCTGACATCGGGGATGTCAGCCCGCACCGGGGGGGGGGGGGGAGCGATCGGCCAGAACCCGGCCGAACGCTGGCCCCAAAGGGAGGACGTGCTCAGCGCGTCCTCCGCAAGGAACGATACTGCGGGTGGACGCGCTGAGCGCGTCCTCTGCAGTGAAGTGGTTAAAGTGGTCAGGCTGCATGGAGTACCCCTACCCATTTTAACCCCACGTTTGTGCTGACGTTATCATGTTTTATCAAAGTGCTCATATGGTAGTAGCTTCTGTTTGGGGTGAAAGCAGACATGGGCTTGAGCTACGCATGCAACATCAAACCATCACTAAGCAAGCGCTCTTGAAGCTTGTTGGTGAAAAGCAAACCTTTGTCCCTTGGGACTTTGATTAGCAGTCTCCGTTACAACGAATCCATAGCACAGGCTTAAGAAACCCTCTGATACAATGTAGCATGTCAGGCCTGACATGGATCAAATAAATTAAAACCTATTATAAATAAAACCTATTAACAACCATAAACTGAAATATCACAAAAAACACAAGATTGAATAAAAACAAATACTGGCTCGTTTACAGTTGTTCATTTACTAGCCGTAATCCTGCACAAAACTGCTAATGGGTCTTCCTCCACATACCGTTTACCACAAACGCATGACAACAAGTATACAACCTTAGTCGTGCTACAGTTGACAAAATCCATAATATATTCCCTTTTGGTGGAATAATTCACAAATGTCTTGCTTTTATTTGTAGACGGGCACGCTTTGCAATGATTACATTTGTACGTGCCGGAGAGCGGTTTCAACTATCGACTAGAGGTGATTCTCGGCAGCAAATGACTAGGTACATGTAGAGCTTTCAAATTCTTTGCCCTTCTTGCTACAAAGGAGCAACTTGGCAAGTTAACATGCCAATAAACATATATAATTGTTTTCTCCAGTACGATGATTTGAAATAAAGGCTGGCGAAATAATCTGATTCTATTTAGATTTGACCAACAATAGCCTAGAGCTCTTATTTTTGGATACCTATTGATCAAATGTGGGATTACCGTTAGTAATTGAACAACTCTGAATGAGCCAGTATTTGTTTATATAAAATTTTGTGTTTTTTGTGATATTTCAGTTTATTGTTTATTATAATATTATAAATAAACGTATGTTTTAATTTATTTGGTCCATATATCACGCCCGACATAGTGGATAAGTGTTACATTGTTGGTGAAAAGTACCCATGTGTGTGAAAGTTATGTACACTATGCAAATTATGTAAGAAAAAAGGAGGGAAAGGGAAGAAATTATTTTTAAAAGGTCCACCTTTTTTTCTTCTTTTTTTTCCTCTATTAATCACTTTATCATGTTTTTTAGTATTCACAAGCTGTGCACGAGTATGAAGAACGTCCGTATTGTGGGCCGCCTGATAAATGGAATGCATTGTATGTGGCTAGAGATCTGCACAAGCACTGTAGGGACAGGATGTACCACAATAAACAGCAGTTGACATCTTTATGTCAGAGCACTGTGTATCCTTCAGGACACGGAGCTTTAGTTTTGACACAATAGGAAGATCTAATGACACATTATGTTCTTCTAACCTGGAACGGGTTTCCTATTCTAATGTAAATAATGAAATTTCTATGTCACTCCCTCTCTTTTCTTATTTTTTAAAAGCATATTTACAATTCGATATGTGCCATTGTGTTAAAAATACATGCACCTTTTTAATGAGTAATCTATATTTTCTGAATAATGTATCCACTGGGCAGCAGTTACTTGCCTACAACATAATAATTGTTCCGTTTTGGGATCTGTGGAAAAAACAATAGCAGAATATCAAATGAGCTTTAGCACATTATCTTAAGTGATTAAAATCATGTAGCGTAATAGTATCATGTACCTAAAAATTCTATTTTTAGATTCTGAGATCTATAAAGTATGCTGTTTTATTTTGGTAGGCTCGATTATGTTATTGGATGTTTGTGCAAAGTCCACAAAATAACTTTCTGCAGAGGCAGAGAAAGTGCCAGTGAGTTATTGAAAAATGGTAATATGAATAGCAATGGAAGTGGAGACTATCGATGACAGAAGATATTTCATATGTTTTGAATTTCCCACACACGAAGTACGTGCGCACCGAACTGCGCACGCACAACGCACGTGGCAAACGGATGCAAGTTAAGCAAGAATGTAAAACCGCTAGACGGACGCGCAGAGTGCGCCACGTCCGTGTAGTGTTGTGTGAGTGATGTCAGACGCAATGCATTTACGACGTCCAGCACTTTGACGCACAAAATGGCTTTTCATATCCTTTTTCAAATTGTAGCATTTTTCATATTAATTTTGTTTCCCATAGTTCCCTTTTTTTCTACGTCCGTCAACAAAAACGGACCGTGTGGTGTCTACAGTATCTTCCGTCAGTACGTCCGTCTGTTATGCATGCACGCAGCATGCGCTCTGACTGCGTTCATCTGTCTCTAGCCTTGGCAGGAAAGTTATATTTTTTCCCTCTTAAAACCTTTTATCATGCAGGTAACGGCAAAGACTGACACAGATCCTGTCAGTAGTGAAACTCTCTAATGTTTCTGTCAGTGAGAGCTCTTCTTCAGTTGTGTAACATTAAATTTCAAGAAGTGCAATATATGTGTGTGAATCCTGGTATTACACACCATTTAATGTCTCACTGTGTGGTTTGTGTGACATCACAGTAGCTATCTGGGTAGCCAATATTCACAATTGCCCTGGGCAGTTTAGGAGGGAATGTTCAGACAAGGCTGCAGGTATTTTTTTGTGTTGTCTAGGCTACCTGAGGTCTTTAATCTTTAACATTTGCAACCAGGTTAATATTTCATAATTAAAATAATGACCTTTGAGATTAGCTGAACGGTTTTATCAGAATTGATTTTGTTTATAGATCATTAGAAATACATGGTTCACCTTGCAATAGTTCTAGCTTTCTCTCCAGCTTCATCATATTTTTAAACTTAAATGATTTAACTGTAGTGGTTCCTTTCTTCTCAGCATTTCTGCTGAAGTTATTTCTTTCAGGCCAACAGTACTTGCACACATTCCTGCTTTACACAGAGATAGAGTAACTTCTTTAAAATATTCACAAAATGTGTATCTTTACTGCCTGCCATTTTACTCCTCAAGTGAGGGAACAATGAATTTACAGGTAGTGAAAGGGTTAAGTGAAATAACAAACCGGGTTCTTCAGAGAGAGGTGAAAAGCAAGAGAATGGCTGGAGAATGGAAAATTGTAGGTCAAAATAGCCAAACCTAGAATTTTCCATTCTCCAGCCATTCTCCTGCTTTTCACCTCTCTCTGAATAACCCTGACCGTCTCTATGCATTTGTGTTAACACGTGAGGGGCCACATTACGATTCTAGTGGTAAAACGGTGGCGTTAGGGAGGAAAAACTGCGCTTGCAGTTTTCCCCCTAGCGCGCCCGGTAAACCGCTAGATTACAATGCAGGCGCTAAAAAAAAGCTGCCTGCATTGTTACCGAGCGTTAAGCACTGCGTTAACGCACGGCAGCGTTAAGCGCAGCCCGCGCATCCTCTCAATGGTGTCCATAGGACTCCGTTGGAGCAGGCGCCGACGGTCACATTACCAGCCGGATCTCGCCTTGCGAGATCTGGTCGGTCAGCGTAGTGATACGCAGGGGGAGACTGGGGGGACTTTTTCCCCCCACTCTTTCCCTGCTCCCGCCGGTATGAGGAGGCGGCAGAGGCGCGGTTCTCGCCACGGGACAGGAGGGGAGTATATAATAGGGATGCACCGATACCACTTTTTTAAGACCGAGTACGAGTACCGATACTTTTGTTCAAGTACTCACCGATACTTTTATTTTATGTCACGTGACGCTTTCCAATAAGAACAGACCTCATATAAAGCACCCAGGTCTCATAGATATGCCCCCCCCCAGCTCATGGATATGCCCCCCAGCTCATGGATTTGCCCCCCAGCTCATGGATATTGCCCCAGCTCATGGATTTGCCCCCCAGCTCATGGATATTGCTCCCAGCTCATGGATACTGCCCCAGCTCATGGATTTGCCCCCCAGCTCATGGATATTGCCCCAGCTCATGGATATTGCCCCCCAGCTCATGGATATTGCCCCCAGCTCATGGATACTGCCCCAGCTCATGGATTTGCCCCCCAGCTCATGGATATTGCCCCAGCTCATGGATATTGCCCCCCAGCTCATGGATATTGCCCCCCGCTCATGGATTTGCCCCAGCTCATGGATTTGCCCCACAGCTCATGGATATTGCCCCCAGCTCATGGATATTGCCCCCCAGCTCATGGATATTGCCCCCCAGCTCCTGGATAATGCCCCCCAGCTCCTGGATCTGCCCCAGCTCGTGGATATGGCCCCAGCGTGGATAATGCCCCCCAGCTCGTGGATAATGCCCCCCAGCTCGTGGATAATACCCCCCCAGCTCGTGGATAATGCCCCCCAGCTCGTGGATAATGCCCCCCAGCACATGGATTTGCCCCCCTCCGCTCATACTTACCTTCCTTTAGCGAGGCCGGGAAAGTCTTCGCGTGCGCGCGCTCCTTGGAAGGTCCCCAGCCGCGACCAAGTGGGACCATGTGATCGCGGCTGGGGTCCTTCCAACGAGCGCACGCGCGGAAACTTTCCCGGCGTTGCTCAGGAAGGTAAGTATGAGCGGAGAGCAGCTGCAGGGCCTGTCCGAATGCCGATAGAGCATTCAATCAGCATTCGGACAGGCCCTGCAGCTGCTCTCCTCACTTTGTTTATACTTACCTTCCTTAGCGATGCCGGAAAGTTCCGCGCGTCGCGCTCGTTGGAAGGACCCCAGCCGCGATCACATGGTCCCACGTGTCGCGGCAGGGGACCTTCCAAGGAGCGCGCACGCGCAAAGACTTCCCGGCGGCGCCCAGGAAGGTAAGTATTAAACAATGCGGAGAGCAGCTGCAGGGCCTGTCCGAATGCCGATAGAGCATTCGGACAGCCGCCGCAGCCCCTCCGATGCCGGCAAGCCGGCTCAATGCCGGTATCGGAAAAAAAAATATCGGGGGTACTGCACGAGTACCAAGTACCCCTACAGTACCCGGTATCGGCACCGATATCGATACTAGTATGTATCGGTGCAACCCTAGTATATAATTTATTTTTTTTGGAGGGGGAGGGTTTCTGGATGGTGCTAACGGATTATGCAGAAGCGGAATCCGTTGCAATAAGTCCTTGCTCTGGTTAACTTTTTGTTAACCACGGCCAGACGATAATCCGCGATGATTAACACTTTACGCTCACATTGTTAAGTATAGGACACGCAAAGTACAGTAAGCTCGCGCATGTTCACTCGCGGTAAAGATTCCGCGTAGTTGTAGCGCTGAGTATGTAATTCGGAAGTTGCGCAAATGGTTTTACCCCTCCCGTTAAAAATTACTTATGCCGGCGCAAACGTTTGCGTCAAGATGTAATATGGCCGAGGAGTATATTTTAGCAATTTTTTTGTGTTGTCTAGGCTACCTGAGGTCTTTAATCTTTAACATTTGCAACCAGGTTAATATTTCATAATTAAAATAATGACCTTTGAGATTAGCTGAACGGTTTTATCAGAATTGATTTTGTTTATAGATCATTAGAAATACATGGTTCACCTTGCAATAGTTCTAGCTTTCTCTCCAGCTTCATCATATTTTTAAACTTAAATGATTTAACTGTAGTGGTTCCTTTCTTCTCAGCATTTCTGCTGAAGTTATTTCTTTCAGGCCAACAGTACTTGCACACATTCCTGCTTTACACAGAGATAGAGTAACTTCTTTAAAATATTCACAAAATGTGTATCTTTACTGCCTGCCATTTTACTCCTCAAGTGAGGGAACAATGAATTTACAGGTAGTGAAAGGGTTAAGTGAAATAACAAACCGGGTTCTTCAGAGAGAGGTGAAAAGCAAGAGAATGGCTGGAGAATGGAAAATTGTAGGTCAAAATAGCTAAACCTAGAATTTTCCATTCTCCAGCCATTCTCCTGCTTTTCACCTCTCTCTGAATAACCCTGACCGTCTCTATGCATTTGTGTTAACACGTGAGGGGCCACATTACGATCCTAGTGGTAAAACGGTGGCGTTAGGGAGGAAAAACTGCGCTTGCAGTTTTCCCCCTAGCGCGCCCGGTAAACCGCTAGATTACAATGCAGGCGCTAAGAAAAAGCTGCCTGCATTGTTACCGCGCGTTAAGCACTGGGTTAACGCACGGCAGCGTTAAGCGCAGCCTGCGCATCCTCTCAATGGAGTCCATAGGACTCCGTTGGAGCAGGCGCCGACGGTCACATTACCAGCCGGATCTCGCCTTGCGAGATCTGGTCGGTCAGCGTAGTGATACGCAGGGGGAGACTGGGGGGACTTTTTCCCCCCACTCTTTCCCTGCTCCCGCCGGTATGAGGAGGCGGCAGAGGCGCGGTTCTCGCCACGGGACAGGAGGTGAGTATATAATAGGGATGCACCGATACCACTTTTTTAAGACCGAGTACGAGTACCGATACTTTTGTTCAAGTACTCACCGATACTTTTATTTTATGTCACGTGACGCTTTCCAATAAGAACAGACCTCATATAAAGCACCCAGGTCTCAGATATGCCCCCCCAGCTCATGGATATGCCCCCAGCTCATGGATTTGCCCCCCAGCTCATGGATATTGCCCCAGCTCATGGATTTGCCCCCCAGCTCATGGATATTGCTCCCAGCTCATGGATACTGCCCCAGCTCATGGATATTGCCCCCCAGCTCATGGATATTGCCCCCCGCTCATGGATTTGCCCCAGCTCATGGATTTGCCCCACAGCTCATGGATATTGCCCCAGCTCATGGATTTGCCCCCCAGCTCATGGATATTGCCCCCAGCTCATGGATATTGCCCCCCAGCTCACGGATATTGCCCCCCAGCTCCTGGATAATGCCCCCCAGCTCCTGATCTGCCCCAGCTCGTGGATATGGCCCCAGCGTGGATAATGCCCCCCAGCTCGTGGATAATGCCCCCCAGCTCGTGGATAATACCCCCCAGCTCATGGATAATGCCCCCCAGCTCGTGGATAATGCCCCCCAGCACATGGATTTGCCCCCCTCCGCTCATACTTACCTTCCTTTAGCGAGGCCGGGAAAGTCTTCGCGTGCGCGCGCTCCTTGGAAGGTCCCCAGCCGCGACCAAGTGGGACCATGTGATCGCGGCTGGGGTCCTTCCAACGAGCGCACGCGGAAACTTTCCCGGCGTTGCTCAGGAAGGTAAGTATGAGCGGAGAGCAGCTGCAGGACCTGTCCGAATGCCGATAGAGCATTCAATCAGCATTCGGACAGGCCCTGCAGCTGCTCCTCCTCACTTTGTTTTATACTTACCTTCCTTAGCGATGCCGGAAAGTTCCCGCGCGTGCGCTCGTTGGAAGGACCCCAGCCGCGATCACATGGTCCCACGTGGTCGCGGCTGGGGACCTTCCAAGGAGCGCGCACGCGCGAAGACTTTCCCGGCGGCGCCCAGGAAGGTAAGTATTAAACAATGCGGAGAGCAGCTGCAGGGCCTGTCCGAATGCCGATAGAGCATTCGGACAGCCGCCGCAGCCCCTCCGATGCCGGCAAGCCGGCTCAATGCCGGTATCGGAAAAAAATATCGGGGGTACTGCACGAGTACCAAGTACCCCTACAGTACCCGGTATCGGCACCGATATCGATACTAGTATCGGTATCGGTGCAACCCTAGTATATAATTTATTTTTTTTGGAGGGTTTCTGGATGGTGCTAACGGATTATGCAGAAGCGGAATCCGTTGGCAATAAGTCCTTGCTCTGGTTAACTTTTTGTTAACCACGGCCAGACGATAATCCGCGTTAGGACTTTTTAATCCTAACGCTGATTAACACTTTACGCTCACATTGTTAAGTATAGGACACGAAAAGTACAGTAAGCTCGCGCATGTTCACTCGCGGTAGAAGATTCCGCGTAGTTGTAGCGCTGAGTATGTAATTCGGAAGTTGGCGCAAATGGTTTTACCCCTCACGTTAAAAATTACTTATGCCGGCGCAAACGTTTGCGTCAAGATTGTAATATGGCCCGAGGAGTATATTTTAGCAATAATGGTGACTTTCTTTAAAGTGACACTGTAATGCTCCAAACAGGTTGGTCTCGTTTGATAGGGAATCACTCCCTTTATGTGTTGTTTTTTCCCGTACATAAATAATTCTAGAAAGGGAATTATCCCTTGTCCCTCACATGACTGTGATCAGCCACAGCAGGAATGACAAATTCTGAGTGGAAAGTTGTTCTGCAGTCTAGCTGTCTGCGTCACCACTCTGTCATCACAGCTGAGGGACAGTCATAGTGTGACGGTCCCAGGTAACTCTGCCCATGGATGGTGAAATATAGTGGCACCTGACACTGGTTTGAGGTGATTACTAACAGCAATGGCTCAACCAGAGGTGACCCATGTGATATCCATCCTGATGGGATGTCACAGACAATGTGCTTCTGGGCCTTACAACTTCGCCTTAATCATTCTGAATAAATTGTTTCTGCATTTCTGAAGTTGTTCAATTTTGAGAGATGCTATTGTTATGGGAGCAGTTTGTTTATAGTAAAAATATTAAATGCAACATAAAGAAGTGTTAAATGCAGACTTTACTGTTCAGATGGATGCAGTTGGCACTGGAATCCTCTCTCATGGTAATATTAATTGCACGTTTTTATTAGGGCTAAAGAAGCTCTTAGTAGAGCTTAAGTGTCTGAACAAATCTGCAGAATACTATTTTTCTTCTGTTTCTCTGAAAGAAGAAAAAGAAGAGTAAATAGTCCCATCTGTGTCCTTTTTTCTGTCCTTTGGCAGCACTAAATACTAAGCTTTGGCCATGTGGCACATTCTTTATTTCTCTATAGGGGAGGTCTCGCAGAGAGGCTGAGTCGACTGCAGAACAGAGAAAGATCCGCTGTTAGTTTTTGGAGGCATCAACGCGACTCTGATTGCAAAATGCCTTCAGGTAAGAGACCTGCTTTTTCTGATGGATTGTCACACGAGGGGAAGTGCAATGTCTGTGGATACAGTTGCAAGAAAAAGTATGTGAAACCTTTGGGTTTACGTGGAGTTTTGCATGAATTGGTCATAAAATGTGCTCTGATCTTCATCTAAGTCACAACAATTTGAAAAACACACAGTCTGCTTAAAATAATACAACACAAACATTATATGTTTTCATGTGTTTATTGAACATAACATGTAAACATTCACAGTGCAGGATGGAAAAAGTATGTGAACCCCTAGCGTATTGACTTCTCCAAGAGCTAATTGGAGCCAGGAGTGAGCCAACCTTGAGTCTAATCAGTGTGATATTATTGGATGTGTTGCTGAAAGCTCTCCTTCCCTTTAAAAACACACACCAGTTTTGGGTTTACTGGTTTCAAGAAGCAGTGCCTGATGTGAACCATGCCTCGCAGAAAAGAGCTCTCAGAAGACCTACGATCAAGAATTGTTGACTTGCATGAAGCTGGAAAGGGTTACAAAAGTATCTCCAAAAGCCTTGATGTTCATGTGTCCACGGTAAGACTGTCTAGAAATGGAGAAAGTTCAGCACTGTTGCTACTCTCCCTAGGTGTGGTCGTCCTGTAAAGATGACTGCAAGAACACAGCGCATAATGCTTAATGAGGTAAAGAAGAATCCTAGAGTGTCAGCTAAAGACTTACAGAAATCTCTGGCACGTGCTAACATTTTTGTTGACACCTCTACAATAAGGAAAACATTAAACAAGAATGGAGTACATGGGAGGACACCACGGAGGAAGCCATTGCTGTCCAAAAAGAATATTGCAGCACGTTTGAAGTTTGCAAAAGAGCACCTGGATGTTCCACAGCACTACTGGCAAAATATTCTGTGGACAGATGAAACCAAAATTGAGTTGTTTGGAAAAAACACACAACACTATGTGTGGAGAAAAAAAGGCACAGCACACCAACATCAAAACCTCATCCCCACTGTAAAACATGGCAGAGGGAGCATCATGGTTTGGGACTGCTTTGCTGCCTCAGGTCCTGGACGGATTGTTGTCATTGATGGAAAAATGAATTCCAGAGTTGATCAAGACATTTTGCAGGAAAACGTAAGACCATCTGTCCGCCAACTGAAGCTCCGCAAAGGATGGGTGATGCAACAGGACAATGACCCAAAGCATACAAGTAATTCAACAAAAGAATGGCTTCAACAAAACAAAATACGACTTCTGGAGTGGCCCAGTCAGAGTCCTGACCTCAACCCAATTGAAATGCTGTGGCATGACTTAAGAGAGCGATTCACACCAGACATCCCAAGAATATAACAGTTTTGTAAAGAGGAGTGGTCCAAAATTACTCCAGATCATTGTGCAGGTCTGATCTGCAACTACAGGAAACGTTTGGTTGAGGTTATTGCTGCCAAAGGAGGGTCAACCAGTTATTAAGTCCAAAGGTTCACATACTTTTTCCACCCTGCACTGTGAATGTTTACATGTTCTGTTCAATAAAAACATGAAAACATATAATGTTTGTGTTGTATTATTTTAAGCAGACTGTGTTTTTCAAATTGTTGTGACTTAGATGAAGATCAGAGCACATTTTATGACCAATTCATGCAAAACTCCACGTAATCCCAAAGGGTTCACATACTTTTTCTTGCAACTGTACATACTATACATAATACATATAAAGAGAGCATCACACACTGTGAAGCCCAGCAGTCTGTCATATACGGTGCGGCAGAAGCATCACAAGTGTCACCCATATATTTGTATATATTGTTTGTGTTTTATTTCTTTGACGCTGTAGCCGGAGAGAAAACATACACTGTAATTACATTCTTTATCTGCCCATGACGAGAATCCCCCCCCTACATATGTACATTGATCACATCCATAAGTGAAGGCCTGCAACCTAGCAAATAACATGCTGCTAGGTCTCCTTTCTCTGGCATGTGCACATGAAGTCTCCCAAGTTTCATCATTACAAGAAGCAATCGCAACTCCCGTGTGCCTCTCTTGCCAGTGACTGGTCCGACTGATCAATTCCACCTTTACCGCCTAGCTTCAGCATATAGGGAATCAAAAATTGTGCCAGTTACTATTATGTATGTAGAAAATAAATGACTTAAAATTTGAAGGTTGCTTTTCACATCTGTATAACATTGGCGCGCACACACCTGCTTTGTGATTATTGCATGCTTTCAGCTGGACTCTGTCAGGATTATTCAAAGAGATCCGAATGGCTGCTGAAAGTGAACCGAACGCTGAAAATCAGCGTTCGGTTACCTTTCTTGGCCATTCGGCTATCCAGAGAGCAGGCAATTCGCCAAATCCTGGCGAATTGCCTGCACATATGGTGCCTGTTCGAGGGCAGTGAAATCCCCATAAAAAAGCAATGCTTCGGCTATTCAGAGAGCACAAACCAGCACGGAAAGGTTCCCCTAATGCCCTGCCATTCGGTGGTTTCATGCGGCAGGTTTATTCAGGCGAATCCCATAGGCTTAATGTTAAAAATATTCCCGTTTTAATTCAATATCTAATAAACCGTTGATTATGATATTCTGCAGTAAAGAGTCTCTTTATTTATAGATTTTTAAGGATATTTTAAGCATTTTTCTGGATTTTTTATTTAAAAAGTCAGTTTTTTTTTCTGTAACAGCCCTTTTTATTATCATTCATTGGACCTCATATGTAAATTTCAGACATTTTCGCTCATTAGTTTCTTTGCAAACAGCGTTTCACTTTTCAAACATTCAAGCAAACTGTTTTGCTAATTTATTCACTCCATTCGTCTGCGTGTGATTGGCTCCTGCTCGGGTTTTTCCGGCGACTTCGGTGGGTTAATCCAGATGTTTTTGCGGGTTTCGGCGTGCATTCGCCGGATTTTTGCGGTGACTTTTCGTCAGGTTTGCGGCAGCTTTTCCCTGCGCTTCGACGGCCCTGTGGTGCTTGCCGAAATGGGATTGCCAAATCAGCCCGAATTGAAGAGAACGAAAAGTCACCGAACATGCGGTGACTTTTCGATTCTCTTTGAATAACTCTGTGTGTGTGCGCGCATAAGGGATAACAGAAAATATAAGGAAATGGCATAATTTCATAATGTTTTTTGATTAGTCCATTTAAATGAATATAATTTTCATGTCTAAAGAGAAAGTGTTCAGCTTTAAACCTTATTAAGCAGGAAAGTTCCTCGTAGTTGCAAATAATAAGGTTAAACTTGCTGCAACTATGGTGAACTTCTGCTATCCAGATAAGGAACGTTTTGTGGAAGGCGAAGTTGATGCCAACAATGCTGAACAGCAGTACCACCGTTGGTCTTTAATGAAAGGAGTGAACTGATAAATCTCCATTTATTGTTGCTCCTCTGTTGTTTGCAAAACCGGGCAATATCCTTTTGATTTTGACGTGGCAATCCTCACTGATGAAGGCTAGAAACTACACTGAAAAAAACAATAAAACTAACAGAACACCACTTCAGCTGAGACTTTGGTGGATACTGTGGTGAAATTTACACAGAATTACTTGGGCAGGAACCGTGGTGGAAAGTAAACCCCATGCAAAACTGTGAGAACTGCACTGAGCGACTTCACCATAAACTAGGGGTGCACCGAAATTTTGCAAACCGATAGAACATAATGAGGCCGAAAGATTCCAAAAATGTTGGGCTCAATTTCCGGTCCGCTGCCTCCTGGAACACTTTGTTGCCTCCAGAAACCGAACATTGGTGATGTGCCCCGCTCTGCAATGACATTGTCGTGACTCCACCCTTCCTGACAGCTGGCCAGACATGTGGAGAAAGCGTTACTCAATCAGCGCTCCCCTCTCTACCAGAGCCGTCACACTCGCCTTATGCAAGAACTGGTTATTATTTTTTTATATCATGCCTTAGAGATGGCGAGTTTAGGAGATGGTGGGTGGGCAGGACTGATAATACCAGTGCGGCCATGTTTCTTATGGTATGGACGTTGTCATGTCACACTCACAATGTGCAAGTCAATCTGATACCCTCAGATGGTTTCCTCATTGCCAATAGCTACCAAATGGCCCAGAATTCTGCAGATAGTTCCTAGTTTTCATGCCCTGGTGGTTTTCTCATTGCCAATGGTTGCATTTAGATTCATTTGAGTTCATAAGATTATTTTAAAAAAAGTGTAATTTATTTCTATTATCTAAAATAACTATTTTGGTGAAATTAATTATTGGTTTTTAGCAAAGGGCATCCAGAATTTTCGGTTTCGGTCCAAAAATTGTAAGTTCGGTGCACCACTACTGGAAAGAACAGCGATAACTATAGAGATACAGTGGGGCAAAAAAGTATTTAGTCAGCCACCATTTGTGCAGGTTCTCCCACTTAAAAAGATGAGAGAGGCCTGTAATTGTCATCATAGGTACACTTCAACTATGAGAGACAAAATGAGAAAAAAAAATCCAGAAAATCACATTGTCTGATTTTTAAAGAATTCTCTATCTCTCGTAGTTGAAGTGTACCTATGATGACAATTACAGGCCTCTCTCATCTTTTTATGTGGGAGAACCTGCACAATTGGTGGCTGACTAAATACTTTTTTGCCCCACTGTATATGGTAGTTCACTGAACTACATACACCGTTCCTTCAATGTTCGACCACAGTTTGGTGACTAACCCCTTTAGGTCAAGCTGTCTCTAAATTCTTCTTGAAGAATGTAGAATACAGATGTGTGGCCATGAATGAATCTTCATTCAAAGAACTGATAGACATTTGGGCTTATTTATGCCAGTACATGTTCTTTATAACCATATGTGGTCGACAGGCGTCACCTTTTTCAAGCTGTATTTTAATGTTTGACTGGTTTTCTTTTAGGAGACAAATGTGGGATACTGATGCTAAAGATAATCGAGGTCCATGAGGAATGTTCAATGCAGGTTGCATTGTGCCAGAAACTGTTGGACCCTTCCAGTTCTGTGACCTCATCTAGCACAGACTGTAGTCCTGTAAAGATGCTGAAGGTCCTTTTCACGTGTCATACAGCAGCACAACTCAAAGGACAACCAGATGACATCATCCATATCCATCCACCTTGGTGAGCGAGTGCTGTTATTTATACTTTGGAACATGCTTTCCCTGTAGATCTAAGTGTCAATCACCAGTTTGGCATGTGTATGGCCTATATCGAGCAAGCCTAGAAGCTGATGTATTGGCATATATTTATACATATATATTTTAATTAACATTAACTTGTTGGGGTTTCTACTGCAAATGCGAATTGCTCGTTTCTGGTTTTGTTTTATAAATCAAATTTTTCTTTGGTTTTAAAGTCTTGGATGTGGTGGTACTGGACACATTCAATTTATTTCTGCCTAGCATGCAATTGCAGGTGGAGATGTCAAATCTTCGGGATTTTTGTAGCCATGGAAATAAATAGTTCTTTTTTTCCTTTTTCTTTTTTCATGTACATTTTCCTCCCTAGATACAATAGAGATTTTCTGAAAAAATTAAAGGAATGCAGAACAAAATTAAACCCAGAGTACCCACTATATAATGTATTTAAGGTAATTTTGCTACATTGAGGACATACACTCACCTGCCACTTTACACCTTGCTAGTACCAGGTTGGACCCCCTTTTGCCTTCAGAACTCCCCTAATTCTTTGTGGCATAGATTCAACAAGGTGTTGGAAACATTCCTCAGAGAATGTGGTCCATACATTACGCAGTTGCTGCAGATTTGTCAGCTGCACATCCCAAAGGCGCTTTATTGGATTGAGATATGGTGACTGTGGAGGTCATTGGCGTACAGTGAACTCCTTGTCATGTTCAAGAAACCAGTTTGAGATGATTTGAGCTTTGTGACATGTTTCATTATGCTCCTGGAAGTAGCCATCGGAAGATGGGTACACTGTGGTCAGAAAGGGATGGATATGGTCAGCCGCAATACTCAGGTGGGTCGTGTCATTTAAGCAATGCTCACTTGGTACCATGGGGCCAAGAAAAGTTTTTCCAATATTCTATTGTTCAATTTTGGTGAGCCTCACCAAACAAATGCTGACACTTTACAATAGAAAAATCCAAACAGCCGCAGGAGAAGCTTCACTTTGAAGCGGCTGTTTTTATTGTTCTAAAAGTGCTGGTGTTTGTCACTGGTGTTTACAACATCAGCAAAAACTGGCGACTTCTGAATTATTTCCCAACTCCTTAAAGAACCCCTAAAGAACTTTAAGTTACTGGGTTTAGAAGGTCCCACTTGGTCCTGCTTTATTAAATGTCTATTTCAAAAGAAACGGATGGGAATGAGGCTCCTGGATGTCAAGCTGACAAAGGTTACCTTGGTCAATATTCCCCTCTAACAATATAATTGGGCGATCGCTTGTGATCACTCACTGTTTTGAAGAGACGTGGGGAAGTATTAAAATCGTAACACTAATGTTGTGAGCGTTACTGTTAGGTTAAGTGGCCCTACTGCAGGACCCCATATTACAATCCGAATGCTAATGCATTTTAATTGTTAGCGCATTGGAATTGCTCGTTCTAGAGCGAGCTTAATGTACTTTGCGCTACCTACACTTTACATAGGAGGCGCAAATAGTAATTAGCGTTAGGAATAGATTACAAAGGCCTAACGATAATTACATCCCGCTGCAATTAACTGAAAAGTTAACCATGGCTAGAAGCCGTTGCTAACCGATTCAGTTTCTGCGGAATCAGTCAGCACAAGCTTACAATCCCCCCAAAAATCAGATAGTTGCCTCTCATCACGTGTCAAGGACAGCGCCTGGTCTGCCGCTTCTAGCCGCTGGGAGCAGAGTGAGACTGGGAAAAAAAATCTCCCTCTGCTGACCTGCAGGATCTCACGAGAGGGGAGACCCCAGCTGACCTGGCAGCACAAGCCTCCATGGACTCTCGGAGAGGATACCAACACTCCGCCGCGAGCATCCAAGGGCTTAGTGATGATTTACGGGGCAGGTTGCTGAATCAGCGCCTGCCACATAACATGGATCTAAAATGGGAGCACTAAGGGGAAACCTGCAGGCACAGGTTTTCCACCTCGGCGTCCCCGTTTTAGCAGCAGTATTGTAATACTGCCCATGGTATTTGGTGCCTATAGTTTTGTACCACATGTTGTGCCAATTTTATTTAGCATTACTGTTTTAGATTTTTTTTAAAGATCTTGAAGAGGATACAATAGAATTATGTGAAATAAAATTGTTTACAAATGTGATTGTTTTATCAAGTGATGTTTCTATTATACTATTATATTGCATTGTCTGGGCAAAGAACAATGTTGAATAGGATTTAGAAATTCTAGTTTGTGTATTATTGTTAATAAAATTGAAGGAACTAGGATTTTTAAAGCTATTATTATTATTGTTACGGTGTTTGTCCTGGCATGAGTTTTAATATAATCCTTTTGTTCTGGCGCTGAAGAAACCATAAATTAATCTGCCCCTTAAATGTCAGGCACAAAGTAAATAGTTGGCTGAAAATCCCAAGACAATGGAAAAAAAGAAAAAGGAACCATTGATGAGAAAATGTGGCAAAGATTGAATGCAGTGTATTAATTGGGTTACAGAGTACACCAGCAATATCCATGAATAAGTTCTTCATTTCTAAATTTTCTAAAAATTACATTACAGCCTGCTTCCCAGCAACATATGTTTAAAATATTATAATTTTATTTTTTAGGTTGCACTGATAGTAGTATCAGGGCATCCGCATACCAGGTATTTGCACGAGTACTTGCACTCGTGCAAATGCCCCCGATACTTATAAAGATACCAGAAGCTATCACTATGCTGGCTGGCCGGGCGGTATGTAAGGGCTGAGTCAGGTGGCAGAATGCTGAAACAGCATTCTGCCAGGCCCCTTTGGCTGGCTGCCTTCCAGCAAGTGGCCACTGTCATGTAAAGTTTGTAATGCTGCTTTGCTGACCTCCAATTGTGCTCTCGTGAGATTTTGCAGAGTTTTCAAGATCTCCCAAACTCTGCAAGATCTCACATGAGCATGGCCCCAGTGGAGCCGCGTTACAACCGTCACATGCCGGCGCCGCTTGCTGGAATGTGGCCAGCCACAGGGACCTGGTAGAATGCTGTTACTGTAATCTGCCAGCCGCCCATGTGTGTGTGTTTGTTAGATATATCTATATCTATCTATCTATCTATATATATATATATATATATATATATATCTGAGGTCTGGTGTGTGCAAGCCTGTGCTGTGGGTAAATGGGGTGTCTTGCCATACATTTCAATATTAACATAAATTGGACAGGCTTTCAGCAAAATCCTAAATTATTTATTGGGATGTGGTCACGTGACATTAAATAAAAGTATCGGTACTCTTACTCAGTCTTAATAAAAATGGTATCGGTGCATCCCTATCTTTTTTTATTTTTATTGTTCTTTACACAGTGATCCAATCGATCGTGTATTTATGTTAACACACGTTTAAATTAACCAGGTATAAGAGTATAAAGTAGCACCTCGCTGTGCTCTTTCTGTGCTGCTGTCATAGTATATAAAATGTTGTATCCGGGACTCATCCATCATAGAGATTTCATTGGGAACATATTCACACAAGCTCCCTGTGTTTGGGCTCTGAGCCAAAATCTCTGACTTGTAAATTCCCCAACTAACTCGTTAAAAGGCCACAGGCTAAAGTTTTCTTGCACATTCTGTAGTTTGCTAAAAGAATTAGAAAAATATAAGAATTCATTTTTGGATAGAAAATATATTTTTGAGGACTATTCACATATCCACTGCGTCCGTTAAAATATCTATGTATATGCATCCATAACAGACGTTCCTCCACTGACTAATTCTGGCCTTGTGAAGGTGAGCAGCTTGTTGACAGATTGTGCCAGAGAAGTGCACCCTTTGTGTGACTGGCTGTGGTCTACTCAGTGGCGTAGCGTGTGTGTGCGGGGGTCACAGGGGCGCACGGCCCCGGGCACAATTTTTTTTAGGGGGCGCATAATTTCAAAATAAATTTGCACCCCTAATGGTTTCCAGCAGCAGAGATCAGCTCGGCAAGGTGTCCGCTCACGGACGCTGGGGCTTATGAAGTTGATTAAGGGGTCACCAGAAGCGTTCTGTAATCTGCCCCTGCCCTCCACCTCTCACCTTACATATTAACTCCCTTTAATGACCTTGCCACATTCATTTATGATATGGCATGCTTATTCTGTATTAAGGGCTATTTAACTATTAATAATATTTTAATGTACAATATATTTAAAATTTTAACCTGTACATTTTTTAACCCCTTAAGGACCGAGGACGTACCATGTACGTCATTGCAGCGGGTCTCTTCTTAGACCCGCTGACGTACATGGTACGTCCTGCCGTTTTTTGAGCGCTGGAAGCGATCGGATCGCTTCCAGCAGCTCAAACGCCATTGCAGGCTGCCTGGGAGTCCAGGCAGCCGTGCAATGGCGTTTAGAAGTGCCGGGGCACCATGTGATCGCTCCCGGGAGCGATCAACATCCGGTTCACCGGAGAGGTGCCCGGCACTTCTAGAGAGCGCTGGAAGCGATCAGATCGCTTCCAGCTGCTCTGAGTATATTACAAGGATGCCTCGACATCGAGGCATCCTTGCAATATGCTTACCTGCCGCCGGTCCGTCCGTGATCGCTCCCCCGAGCGATCACTTCCGGTAGCGGCAGGAAGTACTGAGTGCCACGAGGTATCGTGGCACTCAGTACAAAAACGATCACATCAGTGATCAGGTGCTCTGCTGGGTGCCTCGAGGGATCAAGGCACCCAGCAGAGTAAAAAAAAGTGTAAAAAAAAGTAAAATAAAAAGTAAAATAAAAATAAAAATAAATAAAATAAACTGACGGTTAGGGGTAGGGTTAGGGTTAGGGGTAGGGGTAGGGTTAGGGTTAGGGGTAGGGTTAGGGGTAGGGTTAGGGGTAGGGGTAGGGTTAGGGCTAGGGTTAGGGCTAGGGTTAGGGTTCTAAGGGCAGGGTCATCTTGGGGCTGAGTGGGATGTTCCTAGCCTGCCTCAGAGAGGCAGGCTAGCAACATCCAATCAGAAGTTAGAAAAAATCAAAATAAAATTTCTAATTTGTCAGGTCAGGTCAATATTTTGTAAATATTGGCTCTGACCTCTGTGATTCTCCCTCCCTCTCCTCACTTGTGTTTTGGTGAGCGAGAGAGAGAGATCAGATTTGACAGGTTAGAGATTTTAGTGAGATTTAGTGAGATTAGAAAAATTGAGGCAGATTTAGAGAGATTTTAGGGAGATTTAGAAGAATTGAGGCAGGTTTAGAGGGATTTAGAGAGATTTAGGTGTTTATTTGTATTTTCTTGTGAAACCCAACGGTTCTTCTAAGAACCAACAATCCGCTTATATATATATATATAATAATTATAAAATTTTATAATCTATTATATATAATGTCTGAGAGGGTGTACAGCGCCGAGGAGGCATATGCCATCCTGGCGTCAGAATCTGAGGCATCTGCGTCAGACTCAGACCCTCATTTCGACCCCGCTAACTGCTCAGAGACGTCGCTAGATACATTATCTACGCTGGCTGATGTATCTAGTGATGTTTCTGATGCAGATCCTGGGTCACCACCTGCCAGCAGGAGACGCACAGCTCCAGCTGAGGAGTGGGTAGTGCCTCATCGCCAGAGGCCAGATATCCCTCCTTTCACGGCAAATCCTGGCATCAATATTGATGTTGCAGGATTTACCGCCACACAGTTTTTGCAGGTGTTTATGGGGGATGATTTGTTGGGCCACATTGTGGCCCAATCAAATCTGTATGCCCATCAGCATTGTGCTGCGAAGCCAGACTCCTACTTGGCAAGGCAGCAATGGACCCCGCTAGATGTGCCAGAATTTCTGAAATTCTGGGCACTTACTATGCTGAGGGCATCATAAAGAAGCCCTCAATTCGCTCCTACTGGAGCAGTAGCCCCATCTGCTCTACCCCCATTTACCCCCAATCAATGTCACGTAGAAGGTATGAAAACATTTTGCGTTTCATGCACTTCAGTGACAACAGCCTGTGCCCCCCTAGAGAGCATCCCCAGTTTGACAGGCACCAGACTTTTACATTTTATTCGTACATTTTTATGTTCTACAATTGGTGCTGTATTTTGCCAAAATCTTTGCACACCTATGCATGGGGGGCATGGGTGTACTCAGGAGATCTTGCAGAAAACAACCTGGAGAGTTTTCATGCAGTAACAAACAACAGTGTCTCCTAAATCACAGTCCAAAACTACTGTGGGCGTAAAAATCTGAAAATTGAAAAATTACACCACACACCTTCTCAAATGTTTTGGGCTAAAACCGTTGCATCCATGGCATCAAAGCACTCCATATGCAATACCTTGGGGTGTCAACATAACAAATATAAACAATTTTCTGGCAATAATTCAAACTGGGGTATGCGGTAGACCCAAAACCAAAGATAGGCCTAGCTGAAGAAATAATCTCAATTTCAACTCCAATGACAAAGTCATAAAAATTGTATTTGAACCTTCCCAAAATCCTGGCAAACCTATGCATGGGGGGCATGGGTGTACTCAGGAGATCTTGCAGAAAACAACCTGGAGAGTTTTCATGCAGTAACAAACAACAGTGTCTCCTAAATCACAGTCCAAAACTACTGTGGGCGTAAAAATCTGAAAATTGAAAAATTACACCACACACCTTCTCAAATGTTTTGGGCTAAAACCGTTGCATCCATGGCATCAAAGCACTCCATATGCAATACCTTGGGGTGTCAACATAACAAATATAAACAATTTTCTGGCAATAATTCAAACTGGGGTATGCGGTAGACCCAAAACCAAAGATAGGCCTAGCTGAAGAAATAATCTCAATTTCAACTCCAATGACAAAGTCATAAAAATTGTATTTGAACCTTCCCAAAATCCTGGCAAACCTATGCATGGGGGGCATGGGTGTACTCAGGAGATCTTGCAGAAAACAACCTGGAGAGTTTTCATGCAGTAACAAACAACAGTGTCTCCTAAATCACAGTCCAAAACTACTGTGGGCGTAAAAATCTGAAAATTGAAAAATTACACACCACACACTTCTCAAATGTTTTGGGCTAAAACCGTTGCATCCATGGCATCAAAGCACTCCATATGCAATACCTTAGGGTGCCAACATAACAAATATAAACAATTTTCTGGCAATAATTCAAACTGGGGTATGCGGTAGACCCAAAACCAAAGATAGGCCTAGCTGAAGAAATAATCTCAATTTCAACTCCAATGACAAAGTCATAAAAATTGTATTTGAACCTTCCCAAAATCCTGGCAAACCTATGCATGGGGGGCATGGGTGTACTCAGGAGACCTTGCAGAAAACAACCTGGAGAGTTTTCATGCAGTAACAAACAACCGTGTCTCCTAAATCACAGTCCAAAACTGATGTGGGTGTGAAAATGAAAAATGACCACCAAACTGTATCCAATTTGTTTGGAGCAAACGGATGCATCCATAGCATAAAAACACTCCATTTACAATACTTTGGGGTGTTAGCTTACCAAAATGTATGCACGTTCATAAAACTGGGGTATGTAAAAAGGCCCCTAAAAAGAAGATAAGCAAAGAAGATACTGTATGTCAAATTAGAAAATTGACAAGCACATGTCAAAGATTGGCGTAGCACCCCAAAAACAACAGAACAAATCTATATATGGGTGGTATCAATTTACTCAGAAGATGTTGCTGAACATATTTTGGGGTGTTTTTTGGCAGTAACCCATAACTGGATTTGACAATTCATGCCTAAAGTACAATGTGTGTGAAAAAATAACACAAAAAGTGACTACCTGAAAGTTTGGCATAGAGCTAGTGCATGGAAAGTGTTAAAATACAACTCTTTGAAGCACCCTAGGGTGTGCCCTTTCTAAAAATATATGGTTTGATGGGGGTAAATTACTTTGGCCGGCTTCAAAAATGTCCCAAATAGGACATGGGTGCATGATGAGACGAAATGTGAAAATTCCAAGTTGGAAAACTGAAATGCGCACCCCCAAATAAGGCCTATTAGCCCCCAAATGACCCGACATACCTATACATGGGTGGTATCAATTTACTCAGCAGATGTTGCTGAACATATTTTGGGGTGTTTTTTGGCAGTAACCCATAACTGGATTTGACAATTCATGCCTAAAGTACAATGTGTGTGAAAAAATAACACAAAAAGTGACTACCTGAAAGTTTGACATAGAGCTAGTGCATGGAAAGTGTTAAAATACAACTCTTTGAAGCACCCTAGGGTGTGCCCTTTCTAAAAATATATGGTTTGATGGGGGTAAATTACTTTGGCCGGCTTCAAAAATGTCCCAAATAGGACATGGGTGCATGATGACGAAATGTGAAAATTCCAAGTTGGAAAACTGAAATGCGCACCCCCAAATAAGGCCTATTAGCCCCCAAATGACCCGACATACCTATACATGGGTGGTATCAATTTACTCAGAAGATGTTGCTGAACATATTTTGGGGTGTTTTTTGGCAGTAACCCATAACTGGATTTGACAATTCATGCCTAAAGTACAATGTGTGTGAAAAAATAACACAAAAAGTGACTACCTGAAAGTTTGACATAGAGCTAGTGCATGGAAAGTGTTAAAATACAACTCTTTGAAGCACCCTAGGGTGTGCCCTTTCTAAAAATATATGGTTTGATGGGGGTAAATTACTTTGGCCGGCTTCAAAAATGTCCCAAATAGGACATGGGTGCATGATGACGAAATGTGAAAATTCCAAGTTGGAAAACTGAAATGCGCACCCCCAAATAAGGCCTATTAGCCCCCAAATGACCCGACATACCTATACATGGGTGGTATCAATTTACTCAGAAGATGTTGCTGAACATATTTTGGGGTGTTTTTTGGCAGTAACCCATAACTGGATTTGACAATTCATGCCTAAAGTACAATGTGTGTGAAAAAATAACACAAAAAGTGACTACCTGAAAGTTTGACATAGAGCTAGTGCATGGAAAGTGTTAAAATACAACTCTTTGAAGCACCCTAGGGTGTGCCCTTTCTAAAAATATATGGTTTGATGGGGGTAAATTACTTTGGCCGGCTTCAAAAATGTCCCAAATAGGACATGGGTGCATGATGACGAAATGTGAAAATTCCAAGTTGGAAAACTGAAATGCGCACCCCCAAATAAGGCCTTTTAGCCCCCAAATGACCCGACATACCTATACTTGGGTGGTATCAATTTACTCAGAAGATGTTGCTGAACATATTTTGGGGTGCTTTTTGGCAGTAAACCTTAAAGTTCACAGTACATGTATTCTTAAATTGCGTTCAAAAAAAAAAAATCACCAAATTTTTTTTTTTCTCAAACTTTGGCATAGATTTGTGGTAAAATGGTTTGCATGGAAAGAGTCAAAATACCCCAAGTTTAATACCTTGATTTGTGTACTTTAAAAAAATATGTATATGTGGAGGGTTATTCAGGAATTAGTGACAGATATCAGTGTTACAATGTCACTATCACTAGTTTTGAAAATAAACTCTTTGGAAATGGCAAAGTGCTACTTGCACTTATTGTTGCATAAAATAAGGAAAAAAGCGAGGAATATGTAAACATTGGGTATTGCTAAACTCAGTACTAAATTTAGAAACTACTAAAGAATAAATTTTTTTTGACGGTTGTTGATACATAACAAATTTTGGGGGTCAAAGTTCGAAAAAGTGGTGTTTTTTCAATTTTTGTGTCATATTTCACAATATTTTTTATAGTAAATTATATGAAATGATGAAAAAAATGGTATCTTTATAAAGTCCATTTAGTGACGAGAAAAACAGTGTAAAATATGTGTGGGTTACATAAACGAGTAAGAGGAAAATTTGACGTAAACACTAAGAGCGCAGAAACGTAAAAACAGCAGCGGTCACGAACGGACGGATTCGTGTAAAACCGCCCGGTCACTAAGGGGTTAATAAGTAATACTTTTAAATATTAGTGTATTTTATTATATAATTTATTTATAAAAAACTTAAATCTAATTACTTTCATGTATAATTTACTTTAATATTAACATATATATGTGTGTGTGTGTGTGTGTGTGTGTGTGTTATTTAAGTGTATTTTAATTAACGCAAATTCTATATTTAAAATAATCAAATTATTTTAAAATGTTATTGCTGTAGAGCTCTGATCTACACATACGCACTGTACATTACGGTGAGTTTTATTGCTATGGAGCTCTAATATGCACATACACACCACACATTACTATATCACAGCAATAAAACTCACTGTAATGTGTGGTGAGAATAAGCTTGACTTTATTGTTTGGAAGATATTGGAGTGGGGGAGGGAGGCAGGAAAATACACCTTTGCTTATGTAGATAAAAAATCTTGCACCAGCCCTGCCCAAGGTTTCTTTGATCACAGGGAATCAAGGTGTGCTAACCTGTCCGGGGGGGGGGGAATTATTCTTGCCTTGCCCAGGCGCTGACAACCCACGCTACACCACTGGGTCTACCAGATGAGGGAAGTAAAAGGGATGAGTAGCCAGGAGGATAGTGCTCTGTGACATCATGAATTGTCTCCAGGGATGTTAATTCTAGACAAGAAGTGCCTTAAAGGGACACTACCACAAAAATTAAATGTCCCTATGGTGTTTTTATGTTGCTGATATCTTTCATGTGCTTTGGTTTTCTCTTGTTTGTTTAGTTTAGTTAAAATATTTCACTCTATAGGAGTCACTGGGTGCATCCATTGTGTGATCTTTTGTGTTGTAAACTGCCGCCCCCCATATCTTGGACCTCACTGTGAGGCATTAGACATGTATTGTCCATATGGAGTCTATATGTCGATCACTCTCAATTTTATTGTATTGTGTGGGGTGTATTCAAAGGACAGCACTAGGGATTGGAAGTATTTTAAAATACCTGTCTTATCTCATTCAGGTGCCATCTCTTATCTCAGCCTCCTGCTGCCTTATGTAAACATTCCCTCCTGTACCTTGTTAATTGTTAAATAATTTAAATAAACAAGAGCCACAAACAAAGCTTTTGGTAAATGTTGCATCATGGGAAAAATACAAAAAATGGCAACACGTTTTTTTGGACTCGGTATCGGTGAGTACCTGAATAAAGTGTCGGTACTTGTACTCGGTCTTAAAAAAAGTGGCATTGGTGCATCTCTAGTTTTTTATAATGTGATTTTTTTTTGTAATGCACAAGTAATCTATTTACATCTTATGTAAGTGCTAGTGTCCCTTTAAGTAAGCAGCCTGCTGGACTGCTTCAGTTCCCTCATGAACACTGAAAATAAGAGGCTTTCAAATCTGAAAAGCCAGTTCCCTTTTCTTTCTTGTTTTTCTTCCATACATACAGTATGTCCTTTTGACAAACAAAATGTGTACTGCATCGCTAAGTGCAATCTACAACTCCATCCCCACTTTATCTTATGCCAGTCTGGTGTTTTCTCAGATTGAGGATAATGGTCACTTGATGAGAGACTTAATATTGCAGTAGCTGTCCCTTGTAGCGTACATGGACTAGTTTTTTTTTTTTTCCCCCTCCAACTTAACCTCGGCTGGTGGTTACAGTTAGTTGTTATTAAGAATGCAAACTGTATCCACCAGCAGGACATTTAACTTCGGCCATCTGTAATTACCAGCTGAACATGTAATGTTGATCTCCTTTAACCATCAACTGAACATGCGCCGCTGATAGACTTTACCCACCAACTGTGCATGGAATTATGAAGTAACCACCTACTAAACATGTAACAGCCAACTGTAATCACCAATATAACAGGTAACCATGGCCAACTGTAACCACCAACAGAACATGTAACAATGGCATTCTGTAGCCAGCAACTTTGTCTTGTATTTTACACTTGTATATTAACCCTTTCGCAGTGAAGGACGAGGGAGACCTCGTGGAGTGTCCCCGCTGAATGCGGAGGTCGTCCCACACACATCATACGGTCAGTGGGGTTTTCCACTAAAAATCTTGTCTCTTTGCCCACTGTCCCGCGAGCCCCTGACTTCTTTACCAGACACCGCTTTTATACCTCCTCCCGGCATGATGAAATCCGTTTGAGGGCCCCCCCCCGGCAGGTCCGGAAGAGTGCCTGAAGAGGTGGGTCCTTTGGACCCCTCTCCCTCCCAATTGGGAGAAGGTACAGCAAAAAGAGAGGCATCGCTGAAAAGGTCACAGTCTAACTTCTTAGGCGCTTCTTCTTTACACGCTGTCTATGTTTGAACTTTTAATGGAAATTCTCATTTTTTGTTATACCATTCTGGCAGGACATGATGTGTACGTATAATAATGATATATTATGAATCTGCTGAGTCTCTGTAAAATAAGATATATAATTTGTCTGGGTAGTACAATAAAATACGATTTGAAGTCATGTTTTAACATGATCAGCACAAAACGGTATAAACAAGCTCAGCACGCAGAAGTGAAATGGCTCAGCAGTGAAGGGGTTAAATTATGATCTCCACATAAAGGCTGAAAATCATAATGCAGGTAGTCCTACTGAATGGATTAAAATCGTGTTAAAGGTGATGGAGCAGGGGGGGGCGGAGCTAGCCGAGGAAGCGAGCGGCTGCATGTTGAAGGAGCTCCGTGATAAACACGGTTTTTAAAGTTATTTCCGCCGCTTGCTCGCACTTGAGAAACGCTCTACGGTCTCTGGGGGCACTGGGGGACTCGGTGAGTTTGCCTTACCCCCGAAATTGACGCTCCGGAGCGGGTTAACCCCCGCGGCACAATCGGGGCCTAGTACTAGCGGCCATTTTAGAAGCCTGGAAGGAGATTTCTGAGACCTTTTACCGCTCTTCTTCCTTGTGCCTGCGCTTTTGGTGACATGCCCACCGGTCCCTCACAGAAGCTGCGGTCCAGACAGAGGGACATTCGGGACTCCATGAGAGGTGGGTCCACTTCGAAGGGAGATGCGATCTCCTCCTCCCTGCCCCAGGGCTATGACTTTTCGGAAAATGAAGAGGACCCCTGGCACTCGGGTGGTAGCTCTGCGATGACCTGGATCTCCCACAATCTCGGACACCAGACTCCCAACCACTATCTGCAGCAGCAAAAAAAAGAGTGCAAAAGAAATGAAAAGCAGCGCTGACGGCGTCTTTGAGTGCCTCACTTACTGCTGGTGGCCTCTCTGACGGGGATTCGGCCGAGGAACACCAGCTTTCAGCCAGCAGTAGTGTGCCTTCATTACGACAGGACGTTTTGAGACCGGGTGCCCAACCGCAACAAACGAGAGGGACCTCACTCGAAACCCGTCTGACACAGCCTGAGGAAAGTCGTCAGGAGGAGGATGATGATCTTCCTCTTACGAAAAGAGACCTTCGGAGGATCCTGGACGAACTCCAGGAGATCCGGGGGGTGTGGAAACCTGAAGTGGCGGCGGTTCGGGAGGAGGTTGCAACAATCCGTGCGCAGGTGACAGCAGTGCAGGCGACGACCTCTACAGTGCTATCGGAACATACTCACCTGTTGGGACAGGTCGCTGGTCTAAGATCCCAGGTCGAGCTTTTGTCCCGCTCTGTGGAGATGCTGGAAAAAAGACACCGCCGTCGTAACGTCAGGGTCAGAGGCATCCCAGACTCTGTGTCGTCGGATGAACTCCCAGCTTATGTGTCTCGTTTGGCCCTCCGGATGGCGGGACTCCCTCCTGACAAGCCAGATGTGATCGGATCGGTATTCAGGGTTCGGAAACCTGCGGTGCTTTCGAAGGGGACACCCCGTGATGTCGTGTGGCCTTTCGTGACGTAGCATTTAAGGTCAAGCTTATGTCTGCTCCTGGCGCAAGAGATCCAGTGAAATTTGAGGGCTCCACGTTGGCTTTGTATCACGACCTTCCATTCCAGACTCTGCTTGCTCGCAGGCGGTTCCGTCCTGTGACTGCGGTTCTTCGTCGGAGGGGGATCCGTTATCGGTGGGGCTTGGCGGGAGCATTGGTGGTGACACATAATAATGTCCCCTACACCATCACTGATCCTGAAACCGCCTGGTCCGACCTTGAAGCGGCGGGCATCTCACCGGACCCTCCGGAACTTCAGCCAGACTGAGACCTGAGCGATATTGTTTATCCCCCCCCCCCAGCTTTTTTCTTCTCTGTTTACGTGTCACTGGTCTATAGATAAGCTCAGAGTATAATTTATCAGGACAATTCATGGCATTTACGTTGATAGTCCTACATGCTTATGTGTTTCTTTTGTGTTTTCTTCCTTCACTGAGGTTGGGACTTCTTGCTTTTTGTGTTTTGTTTTTATTATTCCCTTATTGACCTGTTACTACTTGCATCTTACATTATCTGACTGGCTGACCGTAGTTAGTTTGGCCAGCCCTAGACGGCTGTCTTTTTCTACGTTTGATTTCGTGAATTTCTTGTTATGTATAATTCTCTAAATAAAGAATTTAAAAAAAAAAAAAGGTGATGGAGCAGGGGAATGGTGTGTGGTGTTGGGACCGAAGATGATTTGGATTAGATAGATAATCGAGGTCACACTAGGGGTGTTTAGAGTTTGGTTTGAGTAGGGGGGTCTTTAATAATCTGTAATAGAGAAAGGGATGTTTTGTTTTCTTGTACTAGAGCAGTTTACTGTAACTCCTAACTGTGATGCACTTGGACAGCAGTGGTTTATATTGTTTGTTTTTTGTGAACAGTGCTGTCACTGCTGTGTAGAATGAATATTATGAGCAATAGGAAGTACATGTTCCCACGGCAAAGTCTCCTATCAATATATATTCATGATCAATTTAGAAACTTGGTCTGGAAACGCGTACGGCCCTATTCCAAAGTTGTTGTAACTATACCATTCTAGTCTATAGAGTTGTTAACTTAACCAGAGCTGTTGTAAACGTTTTTTTTTTTGTAGAAAATATTTTACCAGGAAGGATACATTGAGATTTCTCTCGTTTTCAAGTATGTCCTGGGTGGCGAATGTGTACCGTTAGGTGTTTTGCCCAAGGACACTTACTGGAGAGGTGCTCTGGCCGGGATTGAACCTGTGTCTCCACAGTTATAGAGCAGTGATGTTACCTCTATTCCATCCAGCCGGTACCAAGTTAGCACCGACTGTAGAATATTGCCCATACTTTTTAATTGCTCTGCATAATTAAAAGACCTGCACTTGTGAGCACCATGCATACATTCATTTTTGTTTCGTCAAAGGCTGTTGAACGGTTTAGGTCCACAGGGAGGGTATCGGTGAAAATGTATCATTTTTGAATTTAGGGGGGGCTCTCTTCTAAACGGTAATTGTTTGTTTGTGGTATGTGAAGGCGACTGGTGGAGGGGGGCTGATTTTTGTGCATATAATGATGTAATGTGTCTGAAAACAATGGACAGTGCGTGACAGTGACTTGAATCTACTAACATTGCAAAAGTAGGTGATGCTTTGGAGTTCTGACATCAAAATAACAGGTAATGACTTTGTGAGTGTTGCAATGCTGAGGTACAGATAATTTTCAAGATACTGTATTGACATCATCAGCCCACGAATGGTCCCCGGCAGGTGGGATATTCAATCCCTGTTTGCCTAGTGACAGCTATATGGGTGGTTGAATCTTCTCCACTTCACACAGCAATATCGGGCAAACAACGCTGCTGGGTGGGTGGCAGCGCTTTACCCATTTTTACTTAATTGGCTAAAGTAGTCAGGGTGCTTAGAATGGCCATTCAAATGCCTAACCCCCCCCCCCCATCCCTTAAATAATCGTCAGATTTTGCTGACCGCTTCTAACCAATTAGTTTCATTTTAGGTGAAAATATCTTTTCTCCCTCTGAGTGGGGCTTCTTCTCTTCGGCTCAGTGATTTTGAAATGTGGAAGTCAATGTGGCTTCTTATCAAATTTGCATGGAGTACGTAGATTACTTGACATACGCTATGAATATTGCACATCGCTGTGAACATGCCTTCTTTCGTACACATGTGATGCAGTGCCTGTGCAAAACGATAGATTGGTACTGCACATGATGCACAAGTACTTATCTGGCGTCTCCCAGTCCTCTCGCTGCTGCGGTCGTATAGAGACCGATTATGTCCGCACACTTCACACAATGCTCTCAGCCAAAGAGGGTGTGGTGGTTGGAGCATACCGGGCACCTTAGATCACTTTGAGATGTCAAAGTGAGTAGTGTCCCTTTAAAGACTAGAGCAATGTCGGTTCCATTTCATAAGATGGGTCTCCTTATATATGGGTTACTGTGTCTCCAAATTAGGGTTACCTGTCAACTTATAAAAGCTATTACTACAGTTCTTTTTTTTTCTTTTCAACATAGTTTATTGAATGCACATCATATCAAAGTACATCACTTGTATACAAACCTCACCCTGCCTTAGTATAATAATTCATACTATCTTACAAAAGGCACAACATAAGCATTAATTTTTTCTTTTTTATCATCACTAAAGAAAGAGCATAAAGAAAAAAAAAAAGGGGAGAAAGCGGCTCAGCCCAAGCCAGATAACAAAAATAACCCACATCTAAATATATAATATATATACATCCGTATACACATCTATAATATTATTAGACATATATATAAATACAACCCAAAACAGAAAAATAGGCAAAATAAAAGATATAAAATATAAACCCGCTACAGTCCTGACTCCAGCCATGGCCCCCAGGTTTTATTATATGAAGGTAATGTAAAGTGGACCACCGCAGTCAGCTCGTTCATAACCCGGGTATCCCTAATTTTAGCATAGACTTTAGCCATCTTTGGTACTTGTGGCTGTCGCCAAACCTCTGCCACCGCTCGTCTAGAAGCCAATGTGATTTTGGCCATTAACCTATTCTCATGAAACGTAGACCCTGTGACCTGTCTGGAGAGCAGGAATGCCCAAGGGTCCATAGGAACAGATTTATGCGATATTGACTGCAGCAAATCCCGTATTTCCCTCCAATATGATACCATAAACGGACAGGTCCACCACATATGAAAATAAGAACCGCGCATATTAGGGACCTGCGAATCTTCGAAATTCGATTCGAAATCGAATCGTTGGGCGAATTCGATTCGAATTCGAGTTTGCAGAGAGATTCGAAATTTAGTCGAATCTGTAAGATTGCAGCGTGCCTCCCAGATGCGCAGCATATGGCTGCACGTGGCTGGGAACGGCACGCTGCTAGGCTCCGCCCACCTCCAGGTCCGATCACAGTGGAGGGAGGCTGCGGGGGAAGGAAGGCAGCTGCAGTGCGAAGGGGACCCGACCTCCTGCAGTGAAGTCTGGACATGGTCGGAGCAGAGACACAGACAGGAGACAGGTCAGGGTAAGTGTAAGTGAGCAGGGCTGCTAGCCCTCCCTCCCCTGCAGGGACTGGAAACACGTCCCGAGGGGAGGGGCACTTCATGAAGCCCCGTGACACCCACTGCAGCCGTAAGGCACTCCAATGCCTGGCACGCTCAGCCAGCATTGGGCTGCTGCAGGTGAGAGCTGTCCATCACTGCCCAAGAGTCTCCCAATCACACTCTGTCTGCAGCTTCCCAGAAGCTGAGCAAAATGGGACATGTAGTTCTGACATTTTAGCCATCACAACTTGGTAGGAAGAGGGGACACCGAGGACCTGTTCAATGGTCACCTAGCACCGTGTTTGTAGATGTCTCATGGTAATGGTATAGAGATGCACCCCCTGGCTGAAAGCTGCATTCCTTTATTGTGTCATGTTTAAAAACCGTTTCAGCTCGATCAGAGCCTATGTGATCCTTTATTTTTGTCTCAAGGAACCTTTACCTTTCAGCCAGTGACTACATCCCTATGGTATTTGTTTTTGTGGAGCAGGACCTTGCCTAAGCACCTTTTTGTGGAGTTTAGGTTACCCCTTGGAGATATGGATTTACTTTGTTTTTATACGCATTTTACACTCGCAGATATCACAGGATGCAGTGATACCTCTCCCTATGTGGCAGTGCCATTTCCTTTAAAAGATTAGCTTTATTCATCACACATTAAATGAGATCGCTAAAAATTACGAGAATTACACTGTTTTGTTTAAAAAAAAAAACACTATTTTATCAGTATTTCTTTCAAACCAAGGAGGAGAGGTTAACCTGTCTTCTAAACAAGTGAGCGTTGTGGCACTTTTTGTAAGTTTTCGATTCGATTCGAGTTCGAACCTTAACAGCCGATTCGATTCGTGATTCGATTCGAGCAAAAATTTATGATTCGCAGGGTCCTAGCGCATATCACATAACCTCCAACAGACATCTGGGATATTTGGGTTCATATGCGCTATTTTATCCGGGGTAACATACCATCGCATAATAGTCTTAATCGACTGTTCTTGTAAGGAGGCACATACAGACACCGAGCATGACCTGTCCCATATATCCAGCCAGTCCTCTGGGTCCAATGTTTCGCCTATATCTTTTTCCCATGCTCGAATATATGATAATTCTCTCCAGTCCAACAACGATATCAATTCTCTATATATAATAGATATTAGTCCCTTCGGATATGTGCAATTCTTACAAAGGCGCTCATAAAATGTTGGATTAGACACAGCTGCTGCTTGGACATGGGGGCGCGTAGCAAAAGATTGTAATTGCCGCAGATGCAAGAATGATCGCCCTCTCACTTCTGATCTAGTAGCCATTTCGTCTATAGAGATTAGTGACCCATTGGGGTAAAGTTGGTATAGTCAGACACACCTAGGTTCAGAAAGTGCCGAAGCGGTCCTATAGTAAGACCCGGCACAAATTCCTTATTACCAAAAATTGGGGTTAATGGGGATGGAAAGGAGGTTAAATTGCATTTCTCTGCTAACTTATACCAGATGCGAAGATAATTTTTAATCGCAGGACAGGCTGTGCATAACAATGGGCGGTGTTCCCGACCTATCCATAACCATTGATCGAGAGCATTGGGCCTCATAAGGCCCGACTCCAAGTCCACCCATCTTCGAGAGCCTCTCGGGGAATGCCATGCTACAATTTGGGCCAGTTGGGTGGCATAATAATATGAAAGGAGTGAGGGCAACCCTAGCCCACCCAATGCTCTCGTGCGATAGAGTGTATGTCTCGCCACCCGATGGTGCCTCCCGGCCCATACAAACTGGTCTATTGCACGCTGTAACATATCGAATTCAGTAATAAGGAGAGGAATAGGTAAAGTTTGGAAAAAATATAACAACCGAGGAAGCACATTCATTTTGATGCAATTAACCCTCCCTATCCACGAAATATTGTGTTTATCCCAGGACTCCAGGTCCTTTTTTATATTCTTTATTAATCTGGGGTAATTTGCATCATACAGTTTATTTGGGCATGTTGGTAGACGTATTCCTAAATATTTAATTTCTGACTCAGCCATTTGTATCGGAGTAGAGGCAGTGATATCAGACAATACGGACGCGGGAAGCGCCACTGGTATAGCTTCCGACTTCCCCACATTGATTCTATATCCCGATATCTCTGAGAACTCCTGCAATCTTTCCATTACCCTTGGAACAGACTTCTGTCGATTCGTCAGAGAGATAACATCATCTGCATATGCTGACAGTTTAAATTGTAACTCTCCCACCCCGAACCCAGTTATGCCCGGATCATCCCTAATAGTCTGTAAAAGAGGTTCTAGAAAAAGAACGAATAGAGCCGGGGATAATGGGCACCCCTGGCGGGTACCATTCCAAACACGAAAGGGGACCCTCTCTGTCCCAGGTATCAATATCTGTGCTCCTGGAGAATCATACAGGGCCGATATAAGCCAAATAAAAGATGGAGGGAACCCCTGATGTGCTAACAAGGTAAATAGAAACTGCCATTCAGCCCTATCAAAAGCCTTTTCCGCATCCAATGATATAAACAGTGAGGGTATGCAGTGCTCATGAGCCAACCAAATAAGATCTGCTGCTTTATGCGTATTTTCATACGCCTGTCGTCCCATAACAAAACCCACCTGATCTGGTGAGATCAATAAAGATAGGTATGGGTCCAGGCGTAGAGCCAGGATTTTCGCTTTTATATCAGTATTTATTTATAAGAGAGATTGGTCTATAATTAGCTATACCCTCAGGATCCTACCCTGGTTTAGGGATTAGCATTATTGAAGCCAAGAGAGACTCTGCTGGGAAGTGCTTCCCTTCCCTGGCCTCATTAAAGAGACGGCACATAAAAGGTGACAAATTAGGCATGAAAGTTTTATAATATTGTCCCGTAAAACCATCCGGTTCTGGGGCTTTCTGAAGCTGCATCGAACCCAGTGTCCTCTTTATCTCCTCAGTGATGGGCAATGCCATTGTGGCTATCTGCTCTGCACTAAGTGAAGGAAGAGCAAGGCGGTTTAAATATGCATCTATTTTTTTCTAATAATAAAGTATTCTCTAACGTATGCGTAGGAGAATGCCTATACAAATTTGCAAAATACGCCGTAAATGCGTCCCTAATGGACTCCGGAGACTGATGTACCTTGCCCTGTTCATCCCTAATCACGGGAATCATCGTTGTAGTGTGCCTAGGGCGTAATATCCTAGCCAACATAGTATCTGCCTTGTTGGCACCTACATAACACCGATGTTTAGACCAAAGTAATGAACGGCCCACATCATCTAGGAGAAGACTATTCAATTCTGCTCGAGTGCGGGCAAGTCTAGAATAAGTGTTATCCGAAGGTATGTTTTTATGTAAAATTTCCAAACGCCTTAGAGTAGCCTGTAAGGTAACTATAGACTGCAGCTTTTTACGTTTGTGATAAGAGGCCTGGTTCAAAAAACCCTAATCACTGCCTTATGAGCATTCCATAGAGTCTGAACTGATATATCCGAGATATCATTAGTCTTAAAATATGTGTCCAGAGCATCCCGAACAGCCTCCCGAACCCCAGTTTTTGATAAGAGTATGGGATCCAATCGCCACTGCCCTCTTCCCCATGCGTAAAAATGTGGACGTGCAACAGCAGATCTGCGTGGTCAGACCACGTAATAGAACCAATCGAAGCCTTAACAACTATAGGAATGCAATCAGGAGATACAAAAAAGTAATCAATTCTCGAATAAACATGGTGGACTGGGGAATAAAAAGTATACTCTTTCACTGATGGGTTCTGTACCCTCCATATATCCACTAGGCCCAACGAATGTACACGTGCATGCAGCTGGCGGTCCAGACGGGACAACGTAGGGGTTATAGCAGAACGTGAAGAACGGTCTAGTGGTGGACATAAGGTTGCATTAAAATCCCCACCTATTATGATTCGTCCCTTCGCATACAGTGAAATTGAAGAGGAAAGGGCAGCCCAGAACCCTGCTTCTGGGGCATTAGTTGCATAAACCGACACAAATGTATACCTCTGGGAGGAGCAGGTACCCTGTACTAGCAGTTCTTTTGAGGACAGTTTTTTATCTTAATATAAGGGTTACTCATTCTCTTTTTAGCGGATAACTACATTTTTGGTAGTTTTCATAAAAGGCCTCTTCTTGAGAAGCTCCAGTGCTTTTAAGTGAGGAAATTCCACGCATTCTACATTGACAGTTAGTACTGACGAGTAGTTGTCTGCTGACGTCAAAGGCGGAGGATGGCGAGCAGCATTCTTCCTCTCCACTAATAAAGAGGACTCTCTCCAAGAATCCTGACAGATCCCAGCTTGAATTTAGTCCGAGCTGCCACCTCAGATTTCAGAGCTTCATCCCCTGTATGTCTGGAATTTGTAGGGAGTGAAATACAGTATGTTTAAATATTATAAATTTGCCTTTGGTTAACTTTGTTTTTATATGTAGTTATAGCATGGATATTGGTTGCTTTACCAAAACAGTACGGTTGTATTTGAAGGATCCAGTGATGAATTGAAGACCCACACCATTAAGTACATATATATTTCTGATCCCATGGGTTCCATATATTTTCTGTTGAGAGTTTTCTGTACGCTTCATTTCCAAATAATGGAGGCAAGTAAATTAATAACTCCTAGGTTGAAAGGTCATGTTTCACAGCAGGGTCTGTCTTTGTGCAGAGTTTACTCCATCCATTTCTAGGACTTGAGATATTGGCATGTAGCTGCCTGACAGGAGAAAGGCATGTCAAAGTAATATTTCACATGACACCGGAGTACCGAACAAAAATGCCTGCTTGCAGAATTGCTTTTATTATTATTATTATCATTTATATAGCGCCAACAGTTTCCGCAGCGCTTTACAATAACCAAAGGGAACGAGATACAGCTAAATGGATAAATGATAAAAACAAGAGGTGTAGAGCGCCCTGCTCATAGGAGCTTACAATCCAGTGTGCGGTGGCACTACACCATCTTCGCTAAACAATGCTGCCAGCGTTGCACACTTTGTTTTCTATGTATGTGTTCTATGTTTATGGGGAGCCCTGGGTGTATGGGGGTGCATTTGGTGACTAGTGTAGACAGGTAGTGGGGAGCGGAGTTAAGTGAGGCTTTGTAGGTCAGGGTGAGGATTTTTGAATTTAATTCTGCAGTGGATGGGTAGCAGAGAGGACCACAGAGACTTTGAGGTGGGTGAGCTAAATAAGCCTAGCAGAGGCATTTACAATGGACTGTATTGGGGAGAGGCGGGAGAAAGGGAGGCCAGATAGTTTATTACAGTAGACAAGTCAGATGACAAGGGCATGGATGAATTGTTTGATGGTGTTAACAGCAAGAAATGGCTGAATTTTGGGAATATTATGTAATTAGTAGTGGCAGGAGGAAGAGCGAGTGGATGTGGGGGATCAAGGACAGTGTGGCGTCAAGTGCCACGCCGAGACAGTGAATCTGGTTTGATGGGGAGGTAGTGATGCCATTGACCCATGATGGAGAATTCAGGAGGTGGGGAGGCATTAGAAGGAGCAATTAGTATGAGGTCAGTCTTTGGCATGTTAAACAGTGACTGTAGAAAGGACAGGAGAGCGATCAGGGGTGCAGAGGTAGATTTGAGTATCATCAGCATAAAGGTGGTAATTAAATCCAAAGCTGTTGATGATTTTGCCCAGGAGGAGGTGTAGATGGAGAAAAAGCAGAGGACCCTGAACAATGCCTTGAGGTCCAACAACTGATTAAGGCATTGAAGAGGAGTCACCGGCAAATGACACAGAGAAGGACCTGTTAGAGAGATGAGAGTCAATCCAAGAGAGAGCAGTGTCACAGAGACCTAGACAGCTGAGGGTCTGTAGAAGGATGGTGTGGTCGACAGTGTCAGAAGCAGCAGAGAGGTCAAGCAAGATGAGAATAGAATAGTGGCCATGGTTTCTAGCGGCTAGGAGGTCATTGGTGACTTTGAGGGTAGTTTCCGTTGAGTGTAGGGGATGAAAGCCTGATTGAAAGGCATTGAGTAAGGAATTGGAGGACAGGAAGAGGGAGAGGCGGTTGAAAACTAATTTTTTTTAAGAGTTCAGAAGTAAACTGAAGCCGGGACACAGGATGGTAATTGGATAAAGAGTTGTGATAGAGGGAGGGTTTCTTTAGTATTGGAGTAAAACCTGTGCATGTTTGAAGGCAGATGGGAAGGAGCTGGTGGAGAGAGATAGGCTGAAGATGTGAGTTCAGGGACGAGGGAGGGGGAGAGTGAAGGTATTAGATGTGAGGAAATGAGGTCGAGCGGGCAGGTAGTGAGATGGGAGGAGGACAGTAAGGACCGGACCTCCTCCTCGGTGGCTGGGAAGAAGTAGCAGAGGGTAACAAAGGGAGTTCCTGGGAGTGAAAGTGGGGGATTACTGGTTTGTGTCCGGATCTTGCTTTTGATATTGAGAGTTTTGTTTAAAAAGTAATCTTCCAGGTCCTGAGGGCTAAAGGCAGGTGAGCGAGGAGGTGCAGGTGGGTAGAGGAGAGAGTTGAAAGTGGTCCAGTTGTTTGGGGTTGGAGGACAGAGTAGATATAACAGATGAGAAGGTGGCTTGTTTGGCCAAGTGAAGGGCAGAGTTGTATGGCTGACGAATAAACTTGAAATGAATGAAATCCGCTTCAGAGTTAAAAAAAGAAATAAAAAAATTATAAAAAATGGGAAGGAGGTGGATGGGTTAAACATTAACCCATTTCATTTAACCCTTTACTAAGTGTAAAACCTTTATTCCACTGCCAGGCTCTCTTGGTGCTAGATCAAACGTTCTATACTACAGCTTTCATTCAAGCTGCTGCAGTCATGTGACCGGACTGGGAGGGAGGAGGAGAAGTGGCTTAAAGGGACACTCTGCTCATCCTGGTCACTTTATTAATTTAGTGTCCCCCCCCCCGCACCACTGATCTGGTGAAAAGCTGAAGTGAAGAGGTTTCCTCCACCCCACCCAGTGTCACCAGTAGCGGGGAATCCTGAACTTCCCTCCTGCCATGCACCAGATCTAGTGACTTCAGCATGGAGAGAGAGCGGTGACAACATCTTCTGAGACCAATCGTGGTAGCAAGTGGTGTCAGAGAGGCAGCCGATGGATCAGATCTGCGCATGCGTAGCAGCAAAAAATTGTGCAGAAAAGCCTCAGGTACTTCTGGGTGCTGAAGGAGGAGCGGCGCACGGCAAGGGAGAAAAAGTAAGTACAAAAGGCCGAAAGTAAAAAATGCATAATAGACAGGAAAGTGGGTGCCAGCAGCCTCTGCCCAGTTATTTATAGGCAAAAGGGAACTCTATTTTTCATTGGAGTATCCCTTTTGGGCTGGCCGTCCACTGGATCTGTAGTCAGATCTGGCTTGGACTACAGACAAAGCAGTCGTCCACTGGTCCGTCCGTGAACGAACCAGATAGGCCGCCGAACGGAAAAAATCCCATCTGTGGGGGAAAACCCCTTTCTGTCCTTGGTGCTGAACCAGGATTTCAGTACCAAGGACAGCCCCGTTGAGTGCAACTGAAGCAGAAAAAAAAATACGCTGAAGGCTGCGGGGGGGGGGGGTGGAAGCCCCCTGTCCCTGCTGAAATAGGTTTCAGCACCATGGACAGCAACGCTGAACACAGCTGGCCTGAAGAGAAAAAAAAAAGCCGCATTCGACAAGGGGGGAAAAAACCTTCTTTTTCTTTTTTTAAGGTGAACCCAAATTTTGCCAAAGGAAAAATCCAAAAACTAAAAAGGCTTTTTGGGGCAGATGAAAAGAATAAACGGATGAATAATAAACAATTTTTTTTTTTACATTGAATCCTATGGGCTGTTGAACTGAATCTCTTCTCTACGGGTCAATTTGCATGCCACGGCACAGTGGTTTAACTATACAATGCACCCTTTTCTTTCATGTAAATTGTACCAGATCGTTGCTTTCATCTGCCAATTCCCCTTCAAATTGGAAGGATCACTAATCTGTTGTAGTCGCAAAAAATCGTCTGAAGTTGTCTGATGGAAGTCGGATGCGGTGGAAGAGGGCTGAATCGCCTCCATGTTGTGGGATCAGTCGAACGATGACAGACGATATAGAATGATCGCACAAATATGGCCCCAGTGGACGGCCAGCCTAAAAGTTGCATTCTGAGCCGCAGGTAGTGCAGCGTCCAAGCAGGACACACATGGGTGAAATCAATTAGTCGGAAAGTGTTGTGCAGACTCACACCCTTATTGGTTGTTTCTACCTTTTAGAAATTCCTTGTGACTCAGGACACAGCTTTAGATACATCTTTAGGCCTGTGCAGCGTTAAACGCATGCTAACAAACGGCATCAAAGTACATATGCCATGCTCTAACTACAGTAGTTGGTTCTGACAATATTCTGTGCTTCCCAACCCTTTCCTCAGAACCCACTAACAGGCCAGGTTTTAGGCCCCGTTCACACGGTGTGATTTGAAAATAGCGCAATTTTCATATTCGCGACATGGTGCGATAATGTCGCGCGACATCACTGTTTTGTGCGATTTTTGCAAAGCACCACCAATACAAATCGCAAAATCGCAGATAGCAAATCGCAAAAAAAGGGTCATGTACCTGCGACATGCTTCTGCGACGTCGCGCGGCAAGATGTGAACAGCTCCATTGAAATGCTTTTTTTTTGCTGCTACGTCGCTGTAAAATCCGTGCGATAAATCGCACAGTGTGAACAGGGCCTTAAGGATCACCTTGAGGAAATGCAGGTTGAATCCTGCAATCACTGAGCAGCAAATCATATCACCTGTGCTCCACTTCATATGTCTGGAAAACCTGGCCTGGTAGTGGGTCTTGGACAGATTTGGGAAACAATGGTTCCCACCTGGAAAGGGTGACCTCTTGCCCAGCAAAATGAAGAAAAATATGATCTACATTTCTCAATTGTTTAGGAGGCAGGAATTCTTGTTCTTGCAAGCCTTTACTGTTTAACCTTCTGCCTTTTTAATTGATTTGACAATCGCCATTCTTTTAAAGAGACGTGTGCCTGCTATTTTTTTTAAACTGCTTTTAACTTTAAATGAAATACATTCTATTTTAAGGCTTTGTTTTGAGTCATAAACATAGGTCGATGAGGGACCCGTATAACACCGCTTTCCCAGCAAATGTAATTTTAGTTAGAGCCACCTTTATTTTGTTTCAGTCCGTGCCATCTCCAGAGAGAGAGAGAAGAATCGGACAAGTTTGCTCATGGTATACAGGCTGCTGCCTGTGGTCATTATCTTCAGTGGTAGAAAGACTGGTGGATTGATGAAAAGGTGTAGAAATGGTGTAGTGGGAAGAGAATGCTGCTTGATACTTTGTCTTGTTTAGAAATAGTGAGGCTATGGGGAGGGAAAGAAAAATAAAAAAAATAGCAACCCTTTACTGCTCCCTGAAACCTCACCTTTATAAGAGGATTAAAGTTTAGTATGTTTGGGTTTGTTTTCAGAAAGTGGTAAAATGTAGAAAAAAATATTAAGAAGGCAGAATAAACGTCCTGTAAAATGAACTGATAGGAGGCAGTTGGAGGGGAGTTGCAAGTCATATACAGAGAGAGAGCGCGTGGTATGTAGTAGGTATGAGTAGAAATGCAGGGAGGAGCAGTTTTGTAGAGGTATTTTTATATCTTGATATCAGGATTTAGAATGTAATCTCTTAGCATGCAGGCTAACACTGAGGATATTCAGAGCAGGGCAGCAGAGCTAGATCTTTCATCACTTTACTCTTTTAGATTGATTACATGTCTGTTACCAGTGTAAAATGTATCGTGTGTGGCCATATTATTCTAAACCACCAGGTAAAAGGCAAAGCCAGGCCCTATCTGATTAGATGCGGTTGTACAGACGCCTCTAGCAGAGTTTTATCACCACTTTGGCCTGTGTTTTAAAATAATACATATATAATATTTACTAAAATAATTATTTGCTTACCTCTACTATTTTGCAATAAACCTTCAAGAAGCGATGCTTGTTAATCATTGGGCAATAAGGGAGTTGATGGTTCTTAAAAAGTTACCTTTCTGGGGCCTACAAAGCCTATTTAGATCCAAAAAGAAATGCGTAGATAGTAGGCAGACGCGCACACACACACACACACAAAGGATTATTTTTAAATTCTTTGGAACTTTTTTTCTCCAGATATGCAGAAGGTCTAGTGATGACAGCAAGCGCCACATCAGCTAGATACTTTTCTCTGTTCCAGGTAATTCCATCTAAAGGAGTAATTTAAGCACAAAATAACAAATGAGGATTCAGCCGTGTATGAACTGCTTTTTTTTTTTTTATTATCCTGAAACGGAGATATATCAAGAAAAACATACCAATAAAACATAACATTTAGTTTATTAAAAATAAAAACAGTTGTATATGCACACACTATTCTCATATGAAGGTAAAAACCAAAAGTCATTAATGTCTATTCTACATGCAATCTGTAATCCCTATACATATGGTCCTAATAAATCCAGTAGGTCTATTATTATTTTCAGGAATAAAGATGACAATTTCATGCACATGCATGCACAGTGTACATGAAATTTTATCTTTTTTATATTTTATTCCTGATAATAATAATAGGCCTACTGGATTTATTAGGACCATATGTATAGGGATTACAGATTGCATGTAGAATAGACATTAATGACTTTTGTTTTTTACCTTCATATGAGAATTGTGTGTGCATATACAACTGTTTTTATTTTTAATAAATGTTAAGTTTTATTTGTGTGTTTTTCTTGACGAGCCTCAGGGCTTTATTTTTGGTATCCGGTAGGGTTACCCCATGTGTTTAACTCAAGAAACCACTATATATTATTTGAACTATACGGAGTATTGTGGATAGCTCATTTTTGTTCCTGAAGTCCCAAATCATTTGGGATCCTATATAAGAAACAAAGATATATTACTAATCAGACTATTGCAGGATGCATTGATACCTTTTTTAAATAATATTTCTTTGTGTACCATCTCCTTTATACATTTGACAGTTTATTTTTTTCTGTTAAGACATTGCTGCTTTTTCCCTCAGTGGTAGAAGTAAGGTTATAAGTCACTGATGCTCCAGGCTAGAAATCCAGGCCTTACTTGATGAATAACACCACCTGCATCATGCTTAACAGAATGAGCCATCCTCAGCGTCAAAGAAGGCGACCCGAATCAACATTCGTGGAACAGTAAAGAACCGACTGTGGAACATGAGGACCTCGTGGCTGTGCACCAAAGCAGAAGAAATAGACGTATGTGGATTTGAAGGACCATAAGCTTTTCTATCAAGCCCTTAACACACTCTATGGTCAAGTCTTCTGGGAGCTCTCCCCTTTTGAACGAAGAAGGCACCATTCTCCTTTCAGAGAAGACACAGATTCTTCAAAGATGGGCTGAACACTTTTAACTGCCCTTCAGTCATCAACTGTGAGGCCATTGACCGGTTGCAGTCAATGTCTCCATGGATTCTCCAAGTGGCAAAGCCCCAGGATCAGACACCATACCTGCTGAGGTGTATGGATTTGGTGGTCCAATGATGTTGGGAAAAACTTAGTGAGCTATTCCAGTCATTCAGGAGGCAAGGATGCATTCTGCAAGAATGTAGAGATGCATCCATCATGCATCTCTAGAAGACAGTGTTTCACAAACCTGTCCTCAGGACCCACTGACTCGCCAGGTTTGCCAGATATCTGAAGCACAGCACGTGTGATATAATTTGCTGCTCAGTGATTGTAGGATTCAGCCTGCATTTCCGCAAGATGATCTGCAAAATCTGGCCTGGTTGAGGGTCCCGAGGACAGGTTTGGGAAACACTGCTATAAGAGAAAGTGGAGTCGCCTGGTGTACAACAATCACTGAGGAACTTCGCTGCTCTCTACAGCAGGGGAAGTTCTTGCAGGGGTTCTCGCCAACCGTTGGACAATAAGCTCTGCTCCAAGTGCATGATCAGTCACATTGTGACTTTTTGCAAGGGTTGTGGGACAAGTGGCATGATCTTTGCTGCCTGTCAGCTACGGGAGAAGTGTCGAGCAGAACTGAGAAATCTACACTACTTTTGTGGACCTTACTAAATCTTTTGACTCTGTCAGCTGTAAGGGCCTTAGGAGGATCAGGTCTAAATTTGGCTGTCCAGAAAGATTTATACTAATGGTATGTCAATTTCATGATTGTATGATGGCCCAGGTTCTGGATGATGAACAATCTGAGGCCTTCCAGGTTATCAATGGTGTCAAGCAAGGAAGTGTTTTAGCACCCACTCTGTTCAGTATGATATTCTCTGCCACTCTAACATGCATTTCAACATTGCAATGTCGGTGTAGGCCTCAAGTACAGAACAGATGGGAAATTCTTCAATCTAAGTTGTCTGCGTGCCATTACTAGGGTGAAGGAAACTGTGCTCCGAGACTTTCTATTTGCAGGTGTTTGTGCTCTGAATGCTAGTACAGAGTCCGATATGCAAACCAATATGAACAAATGTTCATTGGCATGTGACAACTTTGGCCTCACCATTAACATCAAGAAGGCTTAGGTTGTGCACCAGCCAGCTCCACACACTCTGTACTTAAAACCAACCATTACTGTAAATGAACAAAAACTTCAGGCAGTGGACCACTTCACGTACCTGGGCAGTACCCTTTCCCGAACATTGTCAATTGATGCTGAAGTGAATTACAGAATTCCTAAAGCCAGCTCAGCCTTTGGCAGATTGCGCTCTACAGTCTGGGAACATCGAGGGATCAGCATACCATCGAAGCTGAAGGTCTACTGAACAGTGGTGCTTCCAACTCTGCTGTATGCCTGTGAGAGAGGGACGGTTTATCAGGGGCATGCCCTTCAGCTCAACCACTTCCACATGCCCTGCCTGCGAAGGCTTCTAAAAATCAGAGGGCAGGACAAGGTGTCCATTACTAACGTCATCAACAGCGCTAATATGGCATCAGTTCACACATTGCTGATAACCGCACAGACCAGATGGGCTGGACATGTGAGAATGGCAGATGAGCGCATTCCTAAACAGCTCGTTTGTGGAGAACTTATCCAGGGAAAGCGTTCACGTGGAGGTCAAAAGAAGCGGTTTAAGGACACGCTGAAGGCCTCTCTAAAGTGTCTCGAGAGCAACGCCAACACATGGGAAACCCTCGCGCTGAATTGTCCAGCATGGTGTGGTCTCATTCATGCAGGCAGGAATTTGTATGAGGCTGGGTGTACTGTTGAGGCTGAAAGAATTATAGAGAAGGGCAGCACCCTGGAAATACAATTCACCTAAGTGCTAAGCTTAAATCTTTCCATGTTACAGCGACAAGAATCTGTGTGTGACCCTTCCAAAGGTTCACACAGGTTACCTAAGGCAATGTTACCAATACAGAAGGTGCCTGCTAGATTTAAGGAACACTCTTGGCACTGTGAGTGGTCTTTGACCTGAGTGCCTCCACCGCTCACTCCCCTGGGGTCAGGCTCTGAGTGCAGATGTGTGGCTTTGCACAGTATCTCAGATCAGTGAGTGCTCCATCTCTGTTCAGGATTGGGATCTCCTGTATCCAATTACTCTAAATGCGCTTGATTGGCTATTCCCTCACTCCAGCATCCAGCCTCCTGCCAGTCATGTGATCGCTGTAGCTTGAGAGGAAACCATAGTATGTCACATCCTGTGCACTGAGGGACCCTGGCTCTGTCAAGAAGGGTTTTTAAACAAATGAAAAAGTAAAAATGGGGTGTGGTGGAGTTCACCGAGGGTCATCCGAGGTTAATTTCTAACCTGTCTGTCCCCTTCCCCACACATGTTCAACCCCAGGGTATCCCTTTAATTGGTACCGTCCGTCCACCTTTTATGGTCCCATGTTTTTTTTGGTTTTTTTTCCGAATTCAAAGTTTATTATGTATAAACTACAAAACAAAGAGGGTGGAGAAGGGTTATGACGGTGCACAATAGGGTGTCATACATAACAAGACAATCACGGTCACCATCTACGTTTGTTTAAATCGACCTTTATAATTAATTTGTTTATGTTAAGTAGCATGAAAATAGAACGTTTGTGTTTTAGTTGCGGTTTGTAGTAAATGTTCCATGTGTGCACACGCTAATAAATGGACTGAGAAACAACAGTCAGTCATTGCTAGTCTAAAGAGAAAAGGTGAAGATTTTATAAACCTACCAGTGATGGAAAAGCAATACCTGCTCAGATGTAAATGTGCAGGACAGCTTACCTTGACATGGAAAATGTATCTTGTGCAAGAGGAAAACTCTAGCTGCCCATGTGCCAGTAAAGTGAAATTGCCATCATGAAATGTGCTATATAACCACTGTATAACCCGACTGCAACGATTAAAAAACAACAATGATTATTATTGTTTAAAACCAAATACCATGAACTCCTATACAACACTTGATTTGGTTTCTTTTTAAACACAATTTAGTAGGCGTTGGAAAATCATTAGATGAATTGAAATTTGTTGGCAAATGGGAAGGGGATTGTTGAGAAACATCCAGAGGAATTCTAAAAGTCAAGCCAAAGTAGCTCGGTTGGAAATGGAAATTGATTTTTTTCCCCCTCCCAATTTTCCATATATGGCCTTAACTTAGCAATTTCTTTGACAGTACCTGACAATTCCAGGTACCGTCGGCTGCTCATAATCTTCATAAGATGCTCCGATTTCCTTCACTGCTTGGAGCGTCCCTATCTCACGAGTAGCTGCCACTCAATTACTGGAACACGTTCTTGCATTATTTATCATCCGGAACATATTTCATCTATCCTGACGTTTATTTTCTTTCACCTTATGCCCTGACCTTTTGTAATCGGAGAAGAATACTGTAGGACAGCTTTCGTCTGCACCCTGAGAAGTGAATACAGCCTCATGTATGATATTAGTTGCTGTTGCGCACCTATAAACTGTGTTTACTGGAAACACAACAAAAGGATCACTGGCAGGGTTTATAGGACTTCCTTTTAAATGTAATTTATCATTCATTTCTCCCTTCAGCTTTTGGCCTTTATTAACTCCATCTCCATTTGATCTCAGCTTATATTGTAATACAATTGCATTGTCTTTTTTCTCGTCTGTTCGGATTAGCTGTATATCTTGCTGAAAACTAAATTTTTCTGGCCCCATTAACCAATTAATTCATTTATTTTATACCTGCATATATTATTTGCCACAGTGAAATTTGTTTTTAATATTTTGTACTAAGTGAATTTGTTTAGAGAAGCATCGCTTTAGCAATACGATGAGAGAGTGAATGTCAACTATTGTGTTATGCTATGTGGGTGCACAGCTGTCATATTTCTTTTAAGGCGCCTAATAAGATCATTAACATACAATCCTTTTATATCAATGCTTACATTAAAACAGGTGTCAAACCCAAGTGTTTTTTTTGCTCTTATTTTTTTTATCATCAGTTTTCAGTTTGCTTTTTTAAATCTTCAATTCAAAGAATTTATTAGTAATGACAGGAAGTACATGAAAATACAGTACATGCGCATAAGAGTGTAGGAATAAGAAGCAATAAATTAGTGATACATATTATAAGGTCATTATGCGGAGAAACTGCAGTATGTATAAACTTTATGGTTCAAAAAAATCAATACGAAGCAGAAAATCAACAAGAGGACATGAAGGACAGAAACAGACAAAAGCCACAAGAAAACAAAAACAAACAATCTTTTTGCTTTCTAATTGTCCCTGTCCATACTTAATACACCCTCTATGCCAGGGAAGCAAAATTGTTCTATCGCTATCAAATTCTATATATTGGATATGTTTCTGAGTGACTTCATTGTACCCACTAACATTCAGTGTGAAAGAGGCTCACCCAGAGGACACTTTATTGTGGCCTGTAACCTAAATGCATGAAATGAAAACCATGCAAAAGTCCAATTCATCCTGCTAAATGAACTGGATTTCTCTGCTGAAAGGCTCCGCTTCACAGCACTCAAGTGCCCCAGTTTCTGGCCAAGCGCTGGCACAGCCCTCATAGGAGACTTTCTTGCATGTCTGTGCTCCTAAAATACACAATCTGGGGACTGGTCATCCACAGCAAATGCTTCAAAACTGTGCAATGTTTACAGCAGAATTTCTGTTGAACATGTGCTGTGTACGAGCCAGGCCTACATATGCACAGCCAGCGCCCAGCAATGCCTCCATGCCTTGTGTTCACTTGTCACACCATGCCGCGCTACTGTGCATACTATGTGTGCGTCACAATCTTTCTAATTTAAAGATTTATTTGTGTTTACTTGTATGTGTTGTTGTTTATTGGGTTCTCTCCACCATGCAGTATAATCTGGGAATAAGGTGGTTGTCTTTGCTGTATATTTCTGATGAATTTAAAGGGTTAGAGGAAGGTCAGCCCTTTCCCCTCTATTTCAGGGGTTGGAGCAACAACCCATGACACTCTCTGGCAGTGAAGGAGTTAAAGCTTCAACCGACACATGTACGCAGACGACACTGTAATCTATACCAGAAAACCAAATCTCCCACAGCTGGAGGCCGTGCTGCAAGAACAATTCACAGGGGTAGAAAAGTGGATCGCAGATAACAAACCTTTTCTAAATACAAAACTGTTACAATGCTCTTTGGAACAGCACCTAAACTACACAAATTGCAAACTCCCCATCTATGTGTCAGGACAAGATCGAATAACACACTGACTACAGTCACTTCTCTCAAATATCTATCTATCCTTTGGCCCCCACATCGAAAAACTCTCATCTAAACTTTACCCCAAACTAGGTGCCCTGTACAGAAACGAATCCTGCCTGAGTCCTGCGGTAAGAAAGCAGATTGTACAACAAATGCTTATGCCAGCCATTGAATACGGAGATGTAGTGTATGCAGCTGCCCCGCAAACACACCTCCAGAAACTTACTACATTGTATAACTCATTCTGCCGCTTTGTGCTACAATGTAACTACATGACCCACCACTGTGACATGTTAAAAGAACTAAACTGGCCATCACTGGAATCTAGATGCACCCTTCACCTTTCCAACCTGGTGTTTAAGAAGCTATCACCCTACCTGAATAGGCTGCTTCCTTCAGCAGTTCCCTCATCCTATAACCTCCGATCCAGGACCAGCACCTTACTTGCAATACCACAATACAAAAAGCAAGTGGCTCGATCCTCAATTTCCTACAGAGCACCGCAAATATGGAATATCCTCCCAGACGCCATCAAATCTTCCCCCAGTCTAAAGTCACATAAGATTTCCCTATTAACATACCTCAATACAGAATGCACCTGTAAACATGTAACACAGTGACTATATACAGAATGCACCTGTAAACATGTGACATAATGACTTTATTTCATACATATTTATTTTTCTGTTAATCTCTGTATATTTGGTTTTGTGTTAATATCTTGCATTTTATTATTTTGTATTTCTGTAACCACTCAATGTTCTTGAACCCAGGACATACTTGAAAACGAGAGAAATCTCAATGTATCCTTCCTAGTAAAATCCTTTATAAATAAAATAAGGGAGTCCGTTCATGGCCCTCTCTGGAGGGAATAGGAGGGGGGCACAGTCCATGTCTCTTTATGGCAATGCAGAGGTTAGAGGAGGGTCAGCACTTGCCCTTCTCTGGGAGTGCAAGGAATATGGGGGGGGCATCCTATGTTCCTTTCTGCTTTCTGGAAGTGCAAGGGTTAGAGGAGGGTCATTCCTTGTCCCTCTCTGGCACTGCAGGGGTTAGAGGAGTGATGCGGCAGCTGTTCCATCACACACTTAGTCCTAGTGGAGCCTGGAATTTCCAGAGGGCTCTGACTGATGGAGGGAGGATCACATTCCTGACGTCAGGACCAGCTCCTGGGATTGTTTTGCATCTCTCTTCCTGGCAGTGATCAGGCGGCTTCCAGCAAGAAGCAGCTAAGGGCTGCTTCCGAGGGGGAGAGGGAAAAACCGAGGTTGGAGGGAACAGCTTATTAAAGTTTTTTTTGTGGGGGTGGTACCTACATTAAAACGTCATTCCATTAATCCGAACCAGATGTCAGAGCATATTGACGCTGCACGAATGTTAAATAAATCTGTTTGAATGCGAGCCATCTTCGCTTTAATCGCATTAGTCGGTATGCAAAAACAGACTTGGCAAAACCGTACACTTCTTTTCCGATCTTACGTTTTTTGGGATTTTTTCTTCTTGTTCTAAAATGGAAAATGTTTTCTTCCCAAAATGTGCTTAAATATGGATCTCTTTGAAGGATTTTATTAAATTTTTTCCACCAGTATGTTTAATTTTTATTTAAACGAAGAACCAACCCCATCAGCTGTGCATACTCCATCCACACCACCAGGGGTCAAGTCCTGCAGGAACGCAAGGGAACGCAGTTCCCTCACTATTTTAGCAGGAAGAACTTCGTTCCCTTTTGGCTGATGTACTGCGAAGCTGCAATACCTTTCTATATAGGCACAAAAGCTGCTGCGCCTCCCAGTAATCTTTGAGATCAGAATGTACAGAAATTTTGGTGAGTTCCCACACTTTTTTTAGGACTTGACCCCTGCACGCCACCCTTCATGTACATTAGTATTTTACTATACATATAAGTTGTGGTAATTGGCTCTGTGGATACGAGATGCTCACCTTGCATCACGCCTGGATACTTTTGCCAAACCATGCAATTCATTTTAAATCTCTACAAATGCACTGAATATGTCAGCAACTGGTTTTAGCCACTTATAGATTTGAAGGGTCGTTCTAGTTCTATTTAAAGTACACCATAACAAATTGAGGGCCCTATTCCACTCTGCAGCTCCTTACTGTAAACTCGCGTCCTCTATACTTTGCATAGGAGATGTCAGTTTGCACCTAGATGGAGAAGAATGAGCCTTTTCCAAGGAGCTTCTTTTAGGAATCAGTAAGGCTAGGGTCAGACTGGCGTGTTTTCTACTGACTGTGCGCCCATGCAGTATGGACGCACTTTTTGACGGAAGATGCAGTAGTGGCCACACAGTTCGTTTTTGTGACTGACGTTATTTTTGACAGATGTAGGAGGGAAAATAAATTGCAATGAAAAAACATTTTGTCCGTCAAAAATGCTGGACGTATAAATGCAGTCCGTCTGACCACGTTCCATCACTCACACACCAAGCTATGCAAACATTGCGGACGTGGCGCACTCTGCACGTCCGTCCTATCGGTTCGACGTTCTTGCTAACCTGCGTCCATTTGCCGCATCCGTAGTGCGTCCGCACTTCGTGTGTGGGCCTTCATTGGTCATGATTATCTGCTACCACGGACGACTAAAGTGAGGCTACACGGACGTTAACACTGCGTTCGTCTGAGCCCAGCCTAATTCTCAAAGAAATAATGACCCTCAGAACCCTGGTGTTACGTAATTTTCGCATCGTGGCAGGGCCTGATTAGGTATGGTAACTAGGATCTGTTAGGGGGGGACAGGGGAGACCATATTACCTTATTTTCCAAATAGGAGTTTGATCCTCATCTTTCTGAAATTTATCTTACTCTTCCTTGTTTACAGTAGGGATTGACATTTTCTGCTGTTCTGTGCAGCGAGGATAAAGAAGAAAAAGGGAATTATGGGAAACAAAATTAATATGAAAAAATGATAAAAATCGGAAAATTATATGAAAAGCCATTTTGTGTGTCAAGGTGCTGGACGTCGCAATGCGCTCCATCTGATTTCGCATCATCACACACACAGAACGCTACGCGGACGTGGCGCACTCTGCGCATCCGTCTAGTGGTTTTACGTTCTTGCCAAACTTGCGTCCGTTTGCCACGTGCATTGTGCGTTTGCAGTTTGGTGCGCACGTACTTCGTGTGTGGGTCTCTATTGATCATGATTCTATGCTACGACGGTCATTAAACTGTGCGCCGACACGGACGTGATCACTGGGTTCGTCTGACACGGGCCTTAATGTGTGAAAAGAATCGCAAATGAAGACTTTGGTTATGTATCGAAAAAGTAAACCATTAACTGCTTATTTTCTTTAATTTCTCTTACTCTATCCTTTTGTAAGCTGATCTCAATCATCTTCTCTTCTACTCCCCAACACTGAACACTACTGGCAGGAACAATTTCCAGAATGGAATTAGAGGTTTGAAATCCACACAGTATGGGTTTAAAGTGCATGGACTCCATATGAAGAATTTTTCGCCCCGACGAGCCATTCTTTGATCCACTTTCTATAGTGAGGAAAGGAGTGCAGTGGCTCTCTTACTTGGAAGAACGTTTGCCCAAACTCTCTTTGGAGGATTTTTTTTTAAACAGATTATCTGGATTTGTAAGGGAAAGCGAGAATCGGATGGATGAAAAGGACATAATATGACATGCATATTTAGCCAGATTTAACTTTCCATTTTCTGTCTCCATTTATTTTGCGTTTTGTTTTCCTTACCAAACACTCTGTAAGCCCAGATAAATCCCCTTGTTCAGCTGGGCTGCGCTCATACTAATGATTTGGATCGTGTATAATATACAGAGCACTGGTGCACAAATGCAATTTGCTGATGGAAATTGAAACTCTGGATGGTCTCAAATGACCATTCATTAAAGGGCCACTCTAGAAGGCTTTAATAGTAAACTTTTTAAATAAATCCAGTCTGGTAAAATAAGCATTTTAGCAACAGCAAGTATTTGTAAAGGGCCACCAAGTTCCGTAGCGCTGTACAATGGTGTACATTTTATTATCTTGTGATTACAAGGAGGCTTAGGTTCTCCATCTTTATTTTCAATGCCAATTTCTCTCGGCATTTATAGTGATGTATAGAGGATAATGGGCGCGTGAGATTCTGTTTAGAGCTTGAGGATGGCAGAAAAGAAAAGCTTACGGGACACTCTATGCATTGTGAACTCTCAATGTAAAATGAGTGGTTGCAGTGCTCTCAGCACCCTCACACCTCTCCCCTTTGGTTGGCTGTCTGAGTGCAGCCCCATCCAGAAATGAGCCTGGCAAGCACTGAGCTGAGATTACTGCCAATTGGGACCTTTGGGAACCAGTGACATCTTAGGACCTAAGAGAACAGATTGACCCAGAGCTGGGATGGAGAAGATTTTTAAACTTAATAAAAGGGTTACCATTGAACACACACACACACACACACACACACACACACACACACACACACACACACCACACACCACACACCACACACACACACTTACTTTGGCCGGGGTCAGACGTGCACTATGTGCGCCCGTACTGATGTGCCTCCCGACGTCTGTCATAGTGTTGTGATGCTTCGGGTCCGGCCACATGCTGTAGCACACGCACAAATTGCACACACTACAGCAGACTCGAAGCGCTATGATGTGTGATCGACGGGGCTGCAAAGCGTGATCCTCCATATAGGAGGATCGAGCCTTGCAGTGCTGAACGCATTAACTGCACTCAGCGAGGTGGCCAGATGGGCATCAGAGTGGAAGGAATGTCCACTCTCACAGACGTTCCTTCCACTCTCAAAAAACCTGGAGTGGAAGCCTTCGGCTGCGGTCACATGAGTGCACTTTTCGCGTCCGTCTGACCGCACTGTTTTCTGTCCGTCTTAGCTTTTCAATGGAGTCAATAGATAACAACACATGACACACGTGCACACTTTTTCACGCAGGGCAACGAATGTTGCAACGGACGCCAAAATGGTATCGATGTGAAAAAGCTACAACGGACTTAGAGCAACAAACCCTTGTACACAGCCTTTTTTTTTTCTTCTCCACATCGGTTAAAACTGTTACAATGTAACCACAATCTCATCCGTTCTAAAGTGAATCCGTTTCAACGGACTCAGTGTGCGCAATCATTGCGCTCGTGTGATTTTATTTTATTTATAAAGGATTTTACCAGGAAGGATACGTTGAGATTTCTCTCATTTTCAAGTATGTCCTGGGTTCAAGAAACATTGAATTGTTACAGAAATTCAAAGTAAATGCAGCCTTAAAGTGCAGTATAGTTGACCTAAAGTAAAAAAAGGCAAAACCTTTCAAAGCTCTGAGAATCATGATGTAGCACGGTATTAACATTGAAATCAATGTATTTTACCACTGGATTCCTTGACTGACTCAGATTTATAAGAGGCCGAACTGATTTAATCTCACTTATTGCAAAATACAGCAATGGCAGAGAGTCCTGCTATAGCATTCATGTACCGGCTGGATGGAGTAGAGGTAATGTCACTGCTCTGCATGGAGAGAGCCTGTGGAGTCATGGGTTCGATCCCAGCAAGCAACCCCTCCAGTAAGTGTCCTTGGGCAAGACACCTAACGGTACATACTCGCCACCCAGGACATACTTGAAAACAAGAGAAATCTCAATGTATCCTTCCTGGTAAAAATCCTTTCACAGAAAAATAATTTGTTTACTTGAACACCCTCCATCCTTGTGGAATACGTATCCAATACCAAGCAAACTTTTTTGTAAGTCCCCCCCTTCCATTATTAAACTTTTGCTAGCTTCTGAAATCTCTACCTCCTCTCCAGCTTTTTCTGTTTGCAAAGAGTCTCTGATCATAAAGACCTGGTAAAGATTATAAATCCGTTTATTATCAATCTTTGTAGCTTTTTGATTCAGGAAGTTTATTTGGTTTATTGCGCAGTTCCACTGGCAACCTATTATGTGCATTTAATTAAAACATTTTGTTTTAGCATTAGTAAAAAAGTGAACTTGTGTGTGTATATGTATGTATGTATGTATATTTATATATATATATATATATATATATAACTATATTGCCAAAAGTATTCGCTCACCTGCCTTGACTCACATATGAATTTAAGTGACATCCCATTCCTAATCCATAGGGTTCAATATGACGTCAGTCCACCCTTTGCAGCTATAACAGCTTCAACTCTTCTGGGAAGGCTGTCCACAAGGTTTAGGAGTGTGTTTATGGAAATTTTTGACCATTCTTCCAAAAGCTCATTTGTGAGGTCACACACTGATGTTGGACGAGAAGGCCTGGCTCTCAGTCTCCGCTCTAATTCATCCCAAAGGTGTTCTATCGGGTTGAGGTCAGGACTCTGTGCAGGCCAGTCAAGTTCATCCACACTAGACTCTGTCATCCATGTCTTTATGGACCTTGCTTTGTGCACTGGTGCACAGTCATGTTGGAAGAGGAAGGGGCCAGCTCCAAACTGTTCCCACAAAGTTAGGAGCATGGAATTGTCCAAAATGTCTTGTTATGCTGAAGCATTCAGAGTTCCTTTCACTGGACTAAGGGGCCAAGCCCAGCTCCTGAAAAACAACCCCACACCATAATCCCCCCTCCACCAAACTTTACACTTGGCACAATGCAGTCAGACAAGTACCGTTCTCCTGGCAACCACCAAACCCGACTCGTCCATCAGATTGCCAGATGGAGATGCGCAATTCGTCACTCCAGAGAACGCGTCTCCACTGCTCTAGAGTCCAGTGGCGGCGTGCTTTACACCACTGCATCCAACGCTTTGCATTGCACTTGGTGATGTATGGCTTGGATGCAGCTGCTCGGCCATGGAAACCCATTCCATGAAGCTCTCTGCGCACTGTTCTTGAGCTAATCTGAAGACCACATGAAGTTTGGAGGTCTGTAGCGTTTGACTCTGCAGAAAGTTGGCGACCTCTTCGCACTATGCGCCTCAGCATCCGCTGACCCCACTCTGTCCGTTTACGTGGCCTACCACTTCGTGGCTGAGTTGCTGTCGTTCCCAAACACGTCCACGTTCTTATAATCCAGCTGCCAGTTGACTGTGGAATATTTAGGAGCGAGGAAATTTCACGACTGGATTTGTTGCACAGGTGGCATCCTATCACCATTCCATGCTGGAATTCACTGAGCTCCTGAGAGCGACCCATTCTTTCACAAATGTTTGTAAAAACAGTCTGCATGCCTAGGTGCTTGATTTTATATACCTGTGGCCATGGAAGTGATTGGAACACCTGATTCTGATTATTTGGATGGGTGAGCGAATACTTTTTGCAATATACAGGGTTATCCAAAGAGATCCGAATTGCTTGAGAAAGGTAACCGAACGCTGAAAATCAGGGTTCGGTTACCTTTCCTGACCATTCGGCTATCCAGAGAGCAGGCAATTCGCCAAATCCTGGCGAATTGCCTGAACATACGGTGCGGTGCCTGTTCGGTCCCTGTTCGAGGGCAGTGAAATCCCCATGAAAAAGCACTGCTTCGGCTATTCAGAGAACACAAACCAGCAGTGAAAGGTTCCCCTAATGCCCTGCCATTCGGTGGTTTAATTCGGCAAATTTATTCAGGAGAATCCCATAGACTTCAGTGTTAAAAATATTCCGGTTTTAATTCAATATCCAATAAACCGTTCATTATAAAATTCTACAGCAAAAAAGTCTCTTTACTTATAGATTTTTTAGGATACTTTAAGCATTTTTCTGAATTTTTTTTCGATTTTTTTTTTTTCAGTTTACCTATTTTTTTTGTAACAGCCCTCTTTATTATCATTCCCTGGACCTCCTGTGAAAATTTCAGACATTTTCGCTCAGTAGTTTCTTTGCAAACAGCTTTTCATTTTCCCAGATTCATACAAACGGTTTTTCTAATTTATTCACTGCCTCCTCTACTTCACAGCTGCTTCGGCTCTGTGTGATTCGGCTCCTGTTCGGGTTTTTCGAAGGTTAATCCAGATGTTTTTGCTGGTTTTCAGCGTGCATTCGGTTAGTTTTCGTCAGGTTTGCGGCAGCTTTTCCCTGCAATTCGGGGACCCTGTGCTGTTTGCTGAATACACCGCAGGGTCACCGAAATGCAATCGGCAAAAGGAACCGAATTGAAGAGAACGAAAAGTCACCGAACGAGCGGTGACTTTTCGAATCTCTTTGGATAACCCTGATAGTGTATATGTATATATATATATATATATCACTCTTAAATACTTAAAGGCCACTTTTTTAATACAGAACTATTTCGATAAAAGCCCAACATGAAGGTTTTTCCCACAATCAGAAGCAGTGTTGACTTTGTTCGGGCTCCTAAGCTATTTTTTTTCTTCTTCTATTGAATGTTGGTAACTTTGCAATATGAATATCGTGCATCACTGAGGGCTAACCTTTACATGTGCAAGTTACTCCATGTTCTCTGCCGTCTTATCATCTCCAATTTTCATAAAACTTGGTAAGTTTGACAAATTCACTATTTTGTGATGGTTTGGCATGGAAAGACTCTCTTCAATTGTCTATATAATTTCTACCAACTCTGCTGATTTTGAGAGATGTGAACCTGGTCTACTGTCACGGAATGAGAGCTGTAAGCGTATATATACTGTGTATATATTTATATACCCTCTACATACTATCAGGGTTATCCAAAGAGATTCGAAAAGTCACCGCACGTTCGGTGACTTTTCGTTCTCTTCAATTCGGTTCCTTTTGCCGATCCCATTTCGGTGACCCTGCGGTGTATTCAGCAAACACCACAGGGTCCCCGAATTGCAGGGAAAAGCTGCCGCAAACCTGACCGAATGCAGGCTGAAAACAAGCAAAAACATCTGGATTAACCTTCGAAAAAGCCGAACAGGAGCCGAACAGGAGCCGAAAAGGAGCCGAATCACACAGAGCCGAAGCAGCTGTGACGTAGAGGAGGCAGTGAATAAATTAGAAAAACCATTTGTATGAATCTGGGAAAAAGAAACGCTGTTTGCAAAGAAACTACTGAGCGAAAATGTCTGAAATTTTCACAGGAGGTCCAGGGAATGATAATAAAGAGGGCTGTTACAAAAAAAATAAGCAAACTGAAAAAAAAAAAAAAAAAAATCGGACTTTTTAAAAAAAAAAAAAAATCTGAAAAATGCTTAAAGTATCCTAAAAAATCAATGAATAAAGAGACTTTTTGCTGCAGAATTTTATAATGAACGGTTTATTAGATATTGAATTATAACGGGAATATTTTTAACATTGAAGTCTATGGGATTCTCCTGAATAAATTTGCCGAATTAAACCACCGAATGGCAGGGCATTTCGGGAACCTTTCACTGCTGGTTTGTGTTCTCTGAATAGCCGAAGCAGTGCTTTTTCATGGGGATTTCACTGCCCTCGAACAGGGACCGAACAGGCACCGTATGTTCAGGCAATTCGCTAGGATTTGCCGAATTGCCTGCTCTCTGGATAGCCGAATGGCCAGGAAAGGTAACCGAACACTGATTTTCAGCGTTCGGTTCTCAAGCAATTCGAATCTCTTTGGATAACCCTGTATGTGTACATGTATGGCATCTGACATGGCCAAAGCAAGCCCTGATTCCGTGCACTGTTTTGATTGTGACATCACAGGTCCAGCTCTGCGCCTAACAGCATGTGCGGGAGAGAATATTATTATTATTATATTTTTTATTTGGAGAAATGATTTTACCAGGAAGGATACATTGAGATTTCTCTCGTTTTCAAGTATGTCCTGGGTTGCGAGCATGTACCGTTAGGTGTCTTGCCCAAGGACGCTTACTGGAGAGGTGCTCGCTGGGATCGAATATGCAACTGTATTGTGCGTTCCTATCCCTGTATTGCAAGAATGCATCTCACCCTCGTGCCATTATATTGTATTTGCGCCCTACACAAAGTTTTTAAATAAAATAATAAATATATAGTGACCTATTGCATCATGTACCCACCCTTTGCTTTCCCACTTCCGAGAGGAAACTGAGTGAATTCCTGTAGTAAAAATAATGTGTTTGTGTGTAAGTGTAAAACTGGCACAGGGAGTCTGTTATTCAGAGGAATTGAATAAGAAGTGCATTGATCTGCTTTGCGCTTTCTTGTGGCTCCTAGCACGTGTAAAAGATAAATGAAACCCGATTGTGTAGGTGAAGTGGCTGCAATCATATGTTATGTTTGTAGTTTTTCAGATCATGTGAACGATTGTCAGAGCTTGTGTGTAGATTTATATGCACAATTGCTTGCTCTATGAATCACACATACCTCGTACATGCTTTCTCCATCTAGGATTCATCAAATGCATGTTTTTTAACTCTATTCTGATGAATGTGACGTGACTTGTATTGGCATCAGAAGATTCTGATGACGGAGATTTTGTATTCTCAAATTTGTAAATAGTACTGTGTAAATGTACAGGATTCCTGCTGTACTCATAGTAAGTTACCCGCTCTTGCTTTTAGGTTTTGTTAATAAGCAGACATATTTTGGTTTCAATGCTACCTGTATAAGATGCTGCCGTTTTACTCTGTGGCTCACTCTAGGCAGCATTTCTGCTGAAAGGGCCAATACCACCCAAAAAATATGAAATGTCCTTACTGTGTTTATGTTGCGGATACCTTACATGTGCTTTGTTTCTCTCTTGTATGTTTACTTAAGAAAATATTTTACTGTGTCACTGGGTGCATCCATTGTGTGATTTTTGTGTTCTAAACTGCCCCCCCCCCCCATATCTTTACGTCACTTCATCCTCACTGTGGTTTTGGCCATATAATGGAGTCTATGGGTCAGGCAGCAGACTCACATCATTGTATTGTGTGGGATTTATTCAAATGAGTGTCCTTTGAATAAATCCCACACAATACAATGATGTGAGTCTGTTGCCTGACCCATAGACTCCATTCCATTCCAGCGGGTAGGTTAGAAGTCTTTTAAGCTCTCTGTCTTATCTCACTCAGCTGCCATCTCTTATCTCAGGTAGCCTGGAGAACTATAGCAATATCTCAGCATTCCTTCCTCCACCTTATTGACTCGTAGATATTGTAGATTAAATAAGCAAGAGCCGCAAAGCTTTTGGTAAATGTTGTATCATGGGAAAAATCCAGAAACTGGAACCCAGGGATTAAGGCTAGGGTCAGAGTGGGGCAGTCGGAACGCGCGTGCAGGCGCACTAAATCACGGCGGCAGTAGCAGCACATAACGGCCAATGACGGCCAATATAAGCAGTACGTGCGTACAAAAGTGCGCCGACACCACGCAACCGGCAAATGAACGCATTTTTCTCAGAACGTGAAACCGCTGCTACAGACGTACAGAGTGCGCTGCGGCCGCATGGCAGCGTGTGTGCGTGATTAGGAGACGTCAGACGCTGCTAGTGTGCGGCCTACATAACGTTCAAACAGCCGGATTTCCCTAGAATTGCGTTGGTGAGTACCTGCGACTGTGCGACTGTGGTCGTCTGACCACTTAAGCGTATTCCGTGAAAAAATGCGTGCGCACGCATCGACGTACATTTTGACGGTGGCCGCAGAAAATGCGCTCATCTGTCCCTAGCCTTAATACCCATTTTTTTCTTTTTACATGCAATTATTTCAAAGAAAAAAAACTAAACAGCAGCATGTGTTTTATAAAGTGGTTTTATTTGTAATGCACAAGTAATCTAGTTACAGCTTATGTAAGTGATGGTGTCCCCTTTAACCCTTTCACTGCTGAGGACGTGTGAAAAAAATAATAACAATGATAATACAAAAATGAAAAATGTGTTTTTTTTAAAGACGTGAAATGGCTCAGCAGTGAAGGGGTTAATGAAACGGTTGTGGTACTAGAATGCCATTTTTTTTTTTTTTTACCCGCTATTCAGTAATTTTTAATTTTGCAAAACAAGACTTCAAACCTGACCTTGTAAATCCACCCGGCAAGCCCTGTCCGGAAAGTGAATTACACTTCCTTGCTTCTTCACCAGTTCATACGGATGCCAGGGACCATTCAGGAGAGCTAACCCACCTCCAATGCTGCATGATGTTCTTTTAATTGCTTCATTAGGATTTGTGCGTGTGTGTATATAGATTTTATGATGGAGGAAAATATATTCATATAAAAAGCAAATATGCTAAATGGTGCAATGTGTCAATATAATAATAAATTTGGTGGCGAAATGTAACTGTTTGATAAATAGGTGTGTGGTTATGGGAATGTCTTCAATGCTCCTCCAAGTTTGGTTTTTGATTGGATTGGACAAATAGAAATTTGGCTAGAACATTTTCGAGTTACAGGAAGGAGGGGAGTGAAATCACGGCGACCATATCAGTCATTTGGTTGAATAAATATAATGTTTAACCCTTTATCAATCTAAAAAATAGGTTTTCATTTTCCCCCAGAATATAAAGACTTGAACAAATAAACATTGGTTTGCTGGTTTAAAGTAGGGTTTTAGTTCCACATTCAATTCTCTCTCATCCTTGGAGTCTCTCAAACTGGGTGTCCATCTGGGGATCCAAACACTCTCTATATTGTGTGGTTTATTTTTAAACATACCTATTAAAAATATACTATATATATATATTTTTTTATTTTTTTTATTTTTTGCTCCATGCCACCATCAAAGATACCAAAGCTATTTCTTGTTTTTAATTGGTCACAGTTGCAGGAGCCTCCTGCCTTTTGGGACAGCTCTTCAAGCTGGAGGTTTTATCTCCGCCACAAAGGCTGTCATTCAGTTACTGGACAAACTTCCTTTCTTTCTGTGTACTCATATCCAAAAATCATGTCTGTGAATGATTTGGAGCTGACCTAATTTGCTTGCCATGCACCCACCATTTGTATTTCATTTGATGGCCAGGCTACTTCATGTACCCAATGCCTAGCCAAGAGAAATGAGAGAAAACAGAAGTGGAGTTACAGGTATGCCCCCTCCCTTTTTAATTTACTATTTTTATAGAAATAAAATCACTTTAGGAGAGTAGCTGGGTTTGAGGTTAACATTTATTTATTTTTTCTTCAAATTGCTTTTTTAATACTCTACAATTAAAAATAAAATACACTCAAACTTTATTCTTACACTTAGGCTTGACTTGGCCGTCTGACTACGGACAACATTTTTGAGCGATCTGGGCCGTCCACTGCAAGTGACTATGGACGACCCAGATCGACCGAAGGGAAGACCACTGAACGTCGCTGAATTGAAAAAAAGAAAAGGAACCCTGGCTTTTTTTAAAAATCGGGAATCAAAAATCTTGAGTAAAAAGAAAATACTCATTAAAAGAAATCTTAGTCTTTTTGCTGCAAGTGATGAGCATAAACAGTTCAATAAAAAAGGACTAGAATCAAAAATTTTATTTTACATTGAATCCTATGGGATTCACCTGTCGAACTGAATCACTTCTCTTTGGGACAATTTCCCTGCCGCCGTTCAGTAGTTTAACTATACAATTCACCCTTTTTTCATGTAAATTGTACCAGATCGTTCGGACTTTGACGAATCTCATTCAAATGGGAAATACAGCTAGCCTGTTGTAGTCACACAAAGTTGTCTGAAGTCGCCTGATGGAAGTCAGGCAGTGGATGGGGGCTGAATCTCCTCCATTTTGTGGGATTGGTCAGACAACGACGGACAATCGCACATATTCAGACCCAATGGACGGGCAGCCTTATGCAATGAATTCAGTGTGACAAACAATACTATGCATACCCAATACGTGTCTGGGTGACTGCCAGGTCTCACGTTCGATAAACATGGTTACTCAGGTGATACCGGTTATTGTCGGCATTAATCAGATTTTATGTGATTGATGCAAGTGGCTAATTCTTGGGAATTTCCATAATGTGAGAGATTTGCTGACTCACTTCAGACCAAATCAAGCGCCTGAGCCAAGGAACAGTTTATGGAGAGGTCTGCGAGTTCTTGGCTGAATCCCGGAAAACTGTTGCCGTAATGTACTGGTTTATTTTTAGCCAACCCAGAGGAACGATGTGTGAGGCTGCAGTGCATTTTTTTACATTTACTTTTGCATTGCGATTCTAATTTTAGCCATTTTATTATACTTTCTTTAACCTTTGCTGCTTAACACATTTCATGGGAGGAAGAGAAAAAAAACATGACCAAACTTGTGGCTTGTTCTGTGACAACAGCAAAGGCCAATAGATGGTTTGAAAACCATTACAATGGTGCATTGTGTTGGTTTTACTGGGAACAAGATTATTAAAATTCCGATGTTGTTACGGGGTGATCATATTGCATCTCATAATTAAATCTATACCTGATGACCTTATGTCGGCTTTTAAAACATTAAAAATATATTTTTCATCTACCAAATTACTACTGTGGCACGTTCTTAATCAAAAATGCCAACTTCTGTCCATTTCTCCTTGTCCTTGAGCGATTGGATCACGTGAGATCAAAACTTTTGGGTGACAATCTTTACTTTGAAACGTTTCAGAACAAAGATGTGAGAATGAACTTTTAATTTTGACCTAGTTTTATGATTTACAGCCTACTGTGGCCTTAATGTACACAGACTCGAGGGTCGGTAATAATGTTTAAAACATCTTTTTATTAAATTGTTTTTAGTTGAGACAAAAAACTATTTTAACCCATTGCTACTAAAAATGAACATGGCACTTTCGCAGTAGAATGTGTTCAGACTGTTCCATTGGTCTATAGATTGTTTTATCATTTGTATCGGTTACAGAGGTTTCTAACACTTAGGCTGGGTTCACACCTAAGCGTTTTACAGCGCGCTCCTGCGCGCTGTAAAACGCTCAAACAGTGAAATACCATTATTCCCTATGTGGGCATATCACACCTGGCCGTTTCTCAGCGCGCATGAACGCGCTGATAAACGCCCTACGTCCAAAGAAGTGCGGGAGCTTCTTTGGGGCAGTTATCAGCGCGTTCGCGGCCATATCCTAGCCGCGAACGCGCTGCAACGCACGTTTGCACGTTTTTTTGTATGTGCGAACGCGCGTAAAAAACCACGCGCATTACGCTGCACTACGCCGTGGTGTGAACCCAGCCTAAAAGGGATACTCTACGGAAGATTGATGGGGCAAGCAGTCCAGGATCTCAAGTGACTAGATTGCACTCAGGTATTCAGAAACTTTGAGAGTGTGAGCTTGTTGGTTCAGCCAGATGACGACTCCCGAAGTCATGACCGTGGCAATAAAGGTCTGTTGACTTTAGTAAATTACATTACCAGGATTTTTGCCATATATGGCTGCTCTTGGTACATATCTGTTAAAACTGGAAAGTCTAGTGTAGTGCACAGATTTGAACCCATATAGGACTAGGATAGGAACCTACATTACTGGTCCTTACAATGGCCTGGTAGCAAAACTGAAATAAAGAATGGTCAAGATAAAAGCTGAGATCTGGGACATGGAGGAATCTGAGTCTAGAAAAAGCCAAAGGTCAAGGATTGGAGTAATTGGAATAGTAATGGAGAAGCCATTAACAATACAATACCAAGAGGTACCATCTCTGCATACCACGACAGGACAGAGGGCACAGGGATAAGATCTGTAAACTATGCACACTTTGAGATGTGCTCCAATTGGACAGAATAGAGTAAGGTCGGAACGTCCTATTCCTCCAATGATTCAATACAAGAGTTTCTGATCGCTCCTGATACAGAGTGCAGAATGACATGAGATGTGCAGAAGGTCTATGTAATGACACAAAGTGCATCAGGCAACCTCGGGTTCATGATGGGTGCAAATAGGATCATGATGCAGGGTTGGGAAAATGTCTGAATGACTCAAGGACACAACAGACTGCGTTGGTCTGTGGCAACAAACGTGCTGAAGCCACACCATCCCCAGGACATGTGACAATATATTGGTCGTAAATGAGCTGTGTCTGGTATTAAAAGGAAGTAAAAAGAAACCCATAAGTTTTAATTCTTAACCTCTGGAGACTCCCTCCCCTTTTTACCCCCCCCCCATACAATTTTTTGCCAAGAGCGTAAAAACTTACCTTTTTGTTCCTGTGCCACGGGCTCTTACTGGCTGTTCTGGATGCTGGTGTCTAGCTGCAGGAGGCAACTTAAACTCTGGACTCTAGACGTTCAGCTTTCACACGACCAACAGGGTTATTTATTCTTTCTCTCCCCTAACTTCGGGGAATCCAATTCCCCGACCCTGCGGTGAATTCACCATTCACTGCAGGGTCCCTGAAGTGCAGGGAAAAGTCTCCGCAAAACCGGATATATTTTTTTTTTAAAAAAAACAAAACAAACACAAAACTGCTGCAAAACCACCAAAATTATCTGATCTGATAATTTTGGCAGTTTCCGGCGGCTTATCGGACCAGATCTGTTTCGATAAGCCGCTGACATTATTGGATCCGATAAATGATCAGATCCGATAAGCCGCCGCAAACCTGCCAAACGTGTCCAGAAAATGCTGAAGATCCGCTGAACACACCGCAAACCAGGTGCAGGAAAAAGCAGACGTACGGGGGTAAAAAAAACCAACTTTTTTTAAAGTGTCAAATTTGAAACGGCGTTTGCAAAATAACTACTGGACAAAAATGTCTGGGATTAACCTATAAGGTCCAATGAATAATAATAAAAAGGTCTGTTACATAAAGAAAAAAAACACGTTATTTAAAAAAATTCTGAAAAAAATATTTTGGCAAAAAATAGACTTTTTGTTGCAAATTAAAAGAATAAACGGTTTAATAGATATTGAGTAAAAACGGGGATATTTTTTAACATTGAAACCTATGGGATTTTCCTGATTAAACCTCACTTTTTGCCCACGTCATCTTGTATGGTAGGTTTACCTCCAAAGCCAGGTGATATTATTCACTACCGTACACTCAGACAGCCCTCTACCAGGAATTGCATTTCAGAATAAACAAGAGATTTCAGTCTTCCAAACCTTTGTCATACATAGACAGTCTGTGTAGAGCGTATAAAGACTGTGTAATGCAGAAGAGAACTCTCCTCAAACGTTGCCCGACACATTTTCCCTGAGTCCTATATCCCCAAACACTCACACATAATGTATAAAACTATAAATATACGCTATGAAAATAGAACTCGGTCATAATTTATATTATGTATCATAAGTTATGTGACACAATTACCTGATTATGTAAATCAAATATGCAAATTAGTATACACAAGAAGATTTTTTCCAAAGTCGTCTGGTTTGCTTGACCTCTACTAGAGACTAGGCACAATGGCTCAGCATGTTCATGGTTATTTTACTAAAGATTTAACCTGATATCTTTTTTTTTTTTATAAAGTACATTTAATCTTTATAGCTGCTACTAACGGTCCACTGCCTGAAGCCATTTTTAAGTATGACTGTCACAGTGTATTGCATTCTGATGGAAAACATGGCACCGTGTCAGGAATCCGCCTCCTGGACTTAGCTGGAGCAGTGTTTGCTGCCATGGGGTTAAGGTGACAGGGTGCCCTTTCTTAATTAAAAATTTGCATGTTCTCGCTTATCTCTTCTCCTAAGAGCACAATTTCCCAACATCTATTTGATTTCCTTTTCCTGGTAGGCTGCTAATTACACAGGTTTTATTGAATGTGTATAACGAGTTTTAAAACTGGCATGAAATCAGGGAACATGCTCTTTTGGAAAATAATGAATGTAAAGTGTATGCAGCTTTTCAAATTAATATCTGAAGTTTTGTGTGTAAGCATTATAAACTGTGATGCCCGGGTTGTAATTGGTCTATACTCCTCTTCAGTCATTTCTCACTTTCGCTTGTGCTGTCTGTATCTCTTTTGAAGAAACATATTTTTATTTCTAGACAAACCCAGGAGTTTTAACCCCATAGTGGCCAGGCAGTTTTATCCTTGTCTGTCTGAATGTACCCCACTGCTGTTTTTACATTTCTGCGCTGTTTGTGTTTAGGTCTAATTTTCCTTTTGCTCTTTTATGGAACCCACTCATACTATATATACAGTTGTGTTCAAAATTATTCAACCCCCACTGAAATTGAGTGTTTTGGCCAGTTTGACATTGATTTTGATCATTCAGTCATCTTGCTTACAATTAAATCAAAGAGGCACGTGTAGGTCAGACAAATATAACATAACATTTATAATGAAATAACCACAAATGTCTTTTCTGTGCTCACATCATTATCCGTTTTATTCAACCCCCAAGTGACATTCAATCTTAGTACTTAGTACAACATCCTTTTACAGTTATAACAGCTTTTAAACATGAAGCATAGCTTGACACAAGTGTCTTGCAGCGATCTACGGGTATCTTCGCCCATTCGTCATGGGCAAAAGCCTCCAGTTCAGTCACATTCTTAGGCTTGCGCACAGCAACTGCTTTCTTTAAGTCCCACCAGAGGTTCTCAATCGGATTTAAGTCAGGTGACTGCGATGGCCACACCAAAATGTTCCAGCCTTTAATCTGCAACCATGCTCTAGTGGACTTGGAGGTATGCTTGGGATCATTGTCCTGTTGAAAGGTCCAACGCCTCCCAAGCCTCAGGTTTGTGACGGACTGCATCACATTGTCATCCAATATCTCCTGGTACTGAAGAGTATTCATGGTACCTTGCACACGCTGAAGCTTCCCTGTACCTGCAGAAGCAAAACAGCCCCAAAGCATGATTGACCCCCCGCCATGCTTCACAGTAGGCAAGGTGTTCTTTTCTTCATAGGCCTTGTTCTTCCTCCTCCAAACATAGCGTTGATCCATGGGCCCAAACAGTTCTAATTTCGTTTCATCAGTCCACAGAACACTATCCCAAAACTTCTGTGGTTTGTCCACATGACTTTTGGCATACTGCAGTCGACTCTTCTTATTCTTTGGAGACAGCAAGGGGGTGCGCCTGGGAGTTCTGGCATGGAGGCCTTCATTACGCAGTGTGCGCCGTATTGTCTGAGCTGAAACTTCAGTACCCACATCTGACAAATCTTTTCTCAGTTCCTCAGCAGTCACACGGGGACTTTTCTCCACTCTACGCTTCAGGTAGCGCACAGCAGTCGAAGTCAGCATCTTCTTTCTGCCACGACCAGGTAGCGTTTCAACAGTGCCCTTTGCCTTGAATTTGCGAATGATGCTTCCTATGGTCTCTCTTGGTATGTTTAACATCTTTGCAATCTTCTTATAGCCATTGCCCTTCCTGTGAAGAGTAATCACCTCTTCTCTTGTCTTCCTGGACCATTCTCTTGACTTCACCATGTTTGTAACCACACCAGTAAGGCTAGGGTCAGACGAACGTGATTTCTACGGACTGTACGTCCGTGCAGTACGGACATCGTCAGTACGGATGACGCAGTAGTGGTCACACAGTCCGTTTTTTCACTGAAGTTATTTTTTGACGGATGTAGGAGGGGAAAATAAATTACAATGAAAAAACATTCTGTCCGTCAAAAATGCTGGACGTATAAATGCAGTCCGTCTGACCTTGCTCCATCACTCACACACAAAGCTATGCGGACGTTGTGGACGCAGCGCACTCCGCACGTCCGTTCTAGCAGTATTACGTTCTTGCCTAACCTGCGTCCGTTTGCCGCGGCCGTTGTGCGTCCGCAGTTCAGTGCGGACGTACTTCATGTGTCAGGCTCCAATGGACTTACTTTCATGCTATCACGGACGTACTTTTAGGCGCAATCACGGACGTGAACACTACGCTCGTCTGACAGCAGCCTAAATGTCTAGAAGGAGCTGAGTATCACAGTCATTTTAAAGCTGCCTAATTGGTGCTTATTATGCTTTATTGCTGCTCCGTGACATCCACAGGTGTTTTCAATACCTGATTGAAAACACTTGAAGGAACCTCTGTTCTTCAGAGTGGTAGTCTTTAAGGGGTTGAATAATTGTGTCAATGAAGAATTCACAAAAGAAACATTTACTACTGTATTACAAAACCAATTGAGGTCATTTTAGTTGCATATGGTTCTTTAAAAAGTCCTTGTAGGATTTCATTCTGAATACCATTACAAATGTTCACCAAATTCCCTAAAACCCTTTACAGCATTGGGGGTTGAATAATTTTGAACACAACTGTAGTTTTTCTCACTATTAAATGTACTTTCTGAAGATACAATTATTTCCATCATATTGTATAATTTGCTATTAAAAAAAAATCACACACTTTTTTGAACTTTAATCCCCAAAACCGCCAAAAAAGGACCCGACTAAATAGTTTCGAAATTTTGTCCTGAAATTAGAAATACACATTTTTTTTTACATGTTTTTGCTTTTTAGCCCCTTCACTGCTGAACCATTTCACCTCTGTTTGCTGAGCTCATTTTGACAGTTTTATGCTCATCATGTTTAAACATGATTTGAAATACTATTTTATTATACCCCTCAGACGACAATTTTTTTTTAAAGCCCACTTTTTTTTTTTTAAAGCCCACTTTTTTTTTTTTACATAGTCATGTTTGGTATTCTTGAAAAGGCCATGATCAGACTTTTGATACCAAACGTGACCCTCTAGCTGCCATGGATCGGGAGCTATGGGGATGCAAAGAATCCCCCTAACTCCACTTGGCAGCAAGGGGGTTAACTGACCCACTGTCGTCATCGCACATATGGTGAGGTGATGTCAGTGGGTGGAGGGTGACCCGGAGGCTTCAAGGAAGCCAGTCTTAGGACGTGGAATCCCAGCTAGAGGGGGGAGTTGTTAAAGGACCATGACGTACAACGTACGTCCTTGGTACTTAATGTGAATTTTCCCCAGGAAGTACTATGTACATTAGTTGTCCATATGGGGTTAAGTACTATGTTCCTTAAATTTTTTTGTCTTCCAAGCATGATCTGTTTGTTAACCCTTTCGCTGCTGAGGCATTTCCCGCCTCTGTGCTGAGGTCATTTTTACCGATTTTGCTCATCATGTTTAACCGCGTTTTGAAGGCTTATTTTAGTATATGACCCAGACATATTATATATCGTTCTTTCCGTCAGACTCGGCAGATTCATAATATGTCATTATTATATGTATACGTCATGTCCTGTCTGTATATTATAACAAAAAATACAATAAAATATGAATTTTCAGTAATTTACAACGTGTAAAGTGTTTTTTTTTCACATTTTAACATGCGAGCAATTGGGGTTATATTTTGTATGGGGTGCACTTGTTAAAAAAATTAGAGATGGGGTCTCGTTAATTTTTTTTTGGGGAAAATTACGCGATTTTTAACAAACGCACTGCATACAAAAATCGTTAGTGCAGCATCATTGTTCACATTATAATTGAAATGGGAACAATAGTGCTGCATTAACGAACCAAAAAAAAATATATATTTTTTTTTAACAACTTTTTTCATACTCATGTTTGGTATCGTTGGAACGGCCATGCTCTGGCCGATCCAACAATATCAAACATTAACCCCTAACTGCCATGGATCGGGAGATAGGGGGTTCATTGGAACCCCCTATCTTCATCATTGGTGGCAGTTAAAGGTTAACTCCAGGACTGGCGTCATCGAGCTATGCACGATGACGCCAGTCCTCAGGGGGTATTCCCGGATTCTTGGATGTCGGCCAGTTCCGGGAAAGGATCACGAACCGGTGCTTTTCCGCACCGATTCGTGATCCAGTCCCCATGGGGTTAATTCCAGGTACCGTTAGGAAGGGCAGGCTGTGCCCTTCCAAACGGTGCCTGGATTAACCCCCGCAACGCTGGCGATCGGGAAGGAGAGAGGTCCGAAGGACCCCCCCCTTCCCTTTCAGGCGTCTCCTCCGCACATGCGGGGGGGGGGGTGCGCTTGAATTAGATGTCATCGCGCCGCCGCGATGACATCTAATTCGGCTGCCGGCGGTTCCGGGTGCTGGGCTGACATCGAGGATGTCAGCCTGCACCGGGGGGCACAGCGATCGACCGGAACCCGGCCGATCGCTGGCCGCAAAGGGAGGACGCGCTCAGCACGTCCTCCGCAAGGAACGCTACCTGCGGGTGGACGCGCTGAGCGCGTCCTCCGCAGCGAAGGGGTTAAGCCATGTTCGAGGCACATTACTGAGTCGTTTCACTTGTAGAAATGACATGCATTTTTCACATTTATTTAGTGTTATTTTTATGTGTTCTTTGTGCGATATCAGCCAATAGATTGTATCGGAGATAAGCATGTTTGTATAGTGATGGTTCCAAATAGTCAAGGTCCCCAGTTTTAAGGCCAAACTGTAAATTCATCTAAAGGCCTTGGGTCCTCTTCCAAGGACGGTGCTAACTTAACCAGAGCTGTTGTAATCTTACCAGAGCCATTATAGTCTATCGAGTTATATTTACAACAGCTTTGGTTAAGTTTATACCAACCTTGGAATAGGGCCCTGTGTGTTTTCTGAAACCATTAGCTACAGTTACAAGTATTTACAAAGTGCTAACAAGTTCCGTAGCGCTGTACAATGGGAGAGACCGAATAGCAAATATACATACAAGTTAAACTCAAAGAACAGTAGGAGAGAGGACCCTGCTTGATAGCTTACAATCTAGTATTCTTGCCTTTATGCATGCTGTTTTTATTTTTTTCTCTACTATTGAATCTTTGTTTTAATGTTCTCTAAATAGAATGAAATGTTTTACAAGCTCTTTGTAAAAAAAAAATAATAATAATAATTTAAAAAAATGCACTAAGGCCGCGCTCACACCAGCACGGAGGTAATGTCTGTTACCCCATGTGGCTTCCCCATCGAGCGGTCAGAAAGCTGCGACAGTCGCAGGGAGTGGTCATACAGACACACTCAATGCTCTTGTGTGACTGTGGCCTAAGCCAGTTCCCGGCCTCAGTGGAGCTCAGGGTTGAAGAAAGCAGCAAGACTTTATTGGTTTCTAGTATCATTTTATCTTGTTTATCCCCTTAAGGACCAAGGGTCTTTAAAGTCAATGCATTAATGACGTAACAGTTATGTTATTGGTCCTTAAGGGGTTAATCCTTCTATGTGTTCTTTATGTAATGCCTTTAGAATATGGGGTTGGTTATTCGAGACTGATTATTGGCTTTGCTGATTGTCCGTAACCAATATATGTAAATTACTGATAATTGGATCAGCCTTTTATTTGCCCATATTCCCGACACCCAAAATCCTGCTGCTCGGTGCCAATCTATGTGCGACTGTACTGACATGCTTACTGGCATCGCTGCAACGGGGCCGGTCACACGCTTGTGCAGGAAATGCATGCGCAACAAGTGGCAGTTATCCAAGCCTCTCCGTCAAAGCGCTAGGACGCGCGCTGACGGAGCTGCAAAGCGTGATTCTCCATAGGAGGATCACGCTTTGCAACACTGAGCGCACTGAGTGCGCTCAGAAAGGTGGCCAGACGGGCGTCGAGTGGAAGGAACGTCTCCACTCTCCAAAGATGCACCGAAACGGAAATTTCCGGCCGATACCAAAAATTTGGGATCGGTTCGGCCGAAAACCAGACCTGAGGACCTGGGCCTGGAGGCCGGGCTGAGCCGGGGACACCCGAGGCCTGCCGGGCAGCCTGCAACAGCCAGAGGACTGTCACCGCTGGAGCTCAGGGCCGAAGTAGGAGGATGTATGGGAGTATGTTGCCTACATTGGCCCCGAGTCCTCCACCGGTGGGAGTCCTCCTGCATCCAGTGCCCGCTCTCTGTGTTGGTCACCGGGATGACGTTACGAAAGCCTTTGACCCAGGGTCAAAGGCTTCCGTGACATCATACCGGCGACCAACCGAGAGAGGACACTGGATGCAGGAGGACTACCACCAGTGGAGGACTCGGGACTGACATAGGTGAGTGTGCAACGCTCTCACCCCCCCCAACAAAATCTGTCACCTGGGCCTGGACGGCCCGCCCGAGCCCCCTGCTCAGCTGTCCTTCAGACTCAGGCGAGCCCCCTGATCGGCTGAGCCTGGAGGATTGCCGAGCAGGCAACTCGGCCGGCCTCCAAGCTCAGGCGAGCCCCAGACTCGGCTGGGCCTCTAGGCCCAGGCCAAGCCAGGGACCCGCCTGAGCTTGGAAGATAGCCGAGCAGGCAGCTCGGCCGGCCTCCAGGCTCAGGTGAGCCCCCGGCTCGATGGGCCTCTAGGCCCAGACCAAGCCGGGGGCTCACCTGAGCCTGGATGCCGGCCGAGTTGCCTGCTCGGCAATCTTCCAGGCTCAGACGAGCCTCCATGCCCTATTTTAAAAGGGAAATTTTTCGGCCGATTATTATTTATTTACTTTTTCGGGATGAATTTCCATTTTGGCCGAGAACACCATTTTCGGCGGATAATTTTTGGTGGCCAAAATTTTGGTGCATTCCTAATCTGGTATGTTAGCCCTCACTGTAGGACTTTTCCTGCCCACTGACTGTATTGCACATGGGCGTGATGACGATAGAAATGGGGCTTCACTCCCATCTGGCAGGGAATTACTTGCACTACCGTTTATCTGTATCTCGTTCCCTTTGGTTATTGTAAAGTTCTGCGGAAACTGTTGGCACTATATAAATGATGACCATAATAATAATAATGATGATAATGACAGCTATGTTAATTTTTTTTTTTTTAAAGTTTAACTATATTTGCCAGAAAGGCTGCTGATAATCGATACTGACTCTGAAAAAAATTATATCCGTCTAACCCAGGGGTGGGCAAGCTACGGCCCGTGGGTCACATGTGGCCCGCCACCGAGTTTTTAGCGGCCCACCAACCAGCGGCGTTCTTCTTCTCCCAAGGCGAGCGGCCGCTGACATGCAGCTTGGCCGCTCGCCTGGGATGGGAACCACCTGACCAGCGCGCAATCTCACGTGAACACGGCTGGTCAGGTGCTTCCCATCCCCGGCGAGTGGCAAAGCTGCATGTCAGCGGCCGCTCGCCTCGGGAGTAGAAGAACGCCGGCAGACACGGAGCCTAGGGCCACAGAGGAGGTGAGAGCTGGGGGCAATACATATACCCATATGAGCTGGGGGCAATATATACCCATATGAGCTGGGGGCAATATATACCCATATGAGCTGGGGCAATATATATATCCATATGAGCTGGGGGGGCAATATATACTCATATGAGGTGGGGGGGCAATATATATCCATATGAGCTGGGGGCAATATATATCCATATGAGCTGGGGCAATATATACCCATAATAAAATACCAGGAAAAAGTCCAAAAAGGACCAGGACAATTTGCTATATTGGCATTAATATTCTTAAGAAAAAATTCAAATTTTTGACCAATGTTAAGCAAAGAATTAAATAAAATTGCATGGTTTGGTGAGGTGTTTTCTCTTGAAAATTGAGCCCTAGCAACTGATTCTCTGCACACTCTTTTTCATTGGGGGGGGGGGGTGTTGTTGATAATGGCTTTAACGGCCAGGAATCATAAGAATGCAATATTGTTTATATGCGGCCCCCCGATAACAATAAAGTTTTCAATGTGGCCCTCTGTAGAAAATGTTTGCCCACCCCTGGTCTAACACTAAAGGTCTGTGCAAAGATCTCTAGCTAAGCCTCAAAATGTAATAATACTATAGAACCGAGCGCTGTTGTGCATAAAAGCTGATAGAAACATAGAAAATGTCGGCAGATAAGAACCTTTCGGCCCATCTAGTCTGCCCAATTACATGGATACTTTACCTGGATTTATCTTTTCTTTAGGAATTCAATCACTGTTTTGGCCTCTACCACTTCTACTGGAAGACTGTTGTCCACCACCCTCTCAGTAAAATAATGCTTCCTGATGTTACTTTTAAACCTTTGCCCCTCTAATCTAAGACTATGTCCTCTTGCTTTGCTACTTTGTTTCCTTTTAAATATACTCCCTTCCTCTACCTTGTGGATTCCCTTTACGTATTTAAATGTTTCTATCATATCTCCTCTGTCTCGTCTTTTTTCCAAGCTGTACATGTTAAGATCATTAAAAGCCTTTCCTGGTAACTTTTCTCCTTCAAGCCGGTGCCCTATTTGATTCCAGAGACTTATTGCCAGGGCTTGAGTCCTGGGGGAACGCGCGGGAACGGCGTTCCCACACTTCTCCCGCAGGCGGAACGCTGCCGGAACGCTGGGGCTGCTAACAGCACGGCCGGGGTCCTCAAGAGCGCAATGCACCCGGATCCGTACAACGCGAGAGTGCCCTGTGCGAGGCCGCTTGTGCGCTTGAACGTAGCTCTCGTCGGTCTTGCTGCTGCTGCTGCAAGTCTCGCGAGACTCAGCGAGAGCCTCGTTCAAGCATGGGAGGCGGCCGCGTGCAGAGTGTCAGAGCCCAGTGCGGCTAGTGCACACAGAGAGGGAAACAACAGCCTGCTGCACGTCACCTGAGCCTTTTATCCCCGGGGGCAGCTCTCTCGTACTGCGGCTCGTCCTTCACCTCGGCCTTGCTCTCCCCCCTGGTCGCCCCCCCCCGCCAGGCTGAAAGTGCAGGGCACTGTTCCTTATCAGCTGACTGGTGTTTCAAATTGGTGACGTCATAAGAAAGCGCCGACTTTGTGTTGCCAGTAGCCTCAGCTGCAAAAGTGTTCTATGCCACCACCTACAACTGCAAGGATGGGTAGTAGAAAAGCTCTGCCCTATGTGCACAAAGTGGGAGGCAGACCCTCCACCATCAGGTTTTTCAGGGAGCTGCTAGGAATGACAGTGCTGCGGCATGAGGAATTTGAAGGGTGTAAAGCCACTTGCAACGGCCCCTACGATGGAAAGTGGAGTAAAACAATGATTGGCTCTGAAGATAAGCACTTTGTTGTTGAACTTACCTATAACTATGGTGTTGGGGAGTACAGGCTAGGTAATGATTTTAAGGGTATCACACTTCAGTCAAGCCAGGCCATAGCCAATGCAAGACAGCTGAAGTGGCCTCTAGCAGAGGTGTTATCAGGACTGTTTGAGGTAGCAACCCCTGGAGGATATAAATTTTACTTGGAAGACAAAGACCAACCCAAAACAGATCCAGTTCAGAAGGTTACACTTGCTGTATCAAACTTGTAAACTTCTATATCCTATTGGTCTGGCCTTTTGGGAATGACAATTTATGATAAAGATGATACCAAAAAGAATGCCCTCTTGGGGTATGCAGATAACCAGTGCAAGTTGGAGCTGCAAGATATCGGTGGGCCTGTAGACCATGGAACATCTTTTGGCAGAATTGCCTTTGCTTGTCCTAAGGAAGAGCTGCCACACATTGAAGAACAGATGAAAAAAAAAAGAACCAGAAAATCCTAACTCCCCTTGTGAGTCTGGATACGCCTGGAAAAGCTACAGTCCAAATTGTGATTCTGGCTGATCCTGATGGGCATGAAATTAGTTTTGTTGGAGCTGAAGCATTTGAAGAACTCTCCCAGACTGATCCCAATGCAAACGATCTTCTAAACGATGCTATGGCAAGTGACAAAAGTGAAGAATGGTTTGCAAAAGGCAAGATGCAGAAGCCTTCAGCATAACTGACAAATAGAAACTCTACATTAGCAACGTTAAAAATAAAATCCTATTGTACTGAAACGGCAGTCTGCTGCCTGAAGAGGATTTACATGGCGCCCGGGACAGAGAGAGGCAACAGGGAGGAGAGACAGAATGGCTTCCTGCCCTCTGTGGAGCACGCAGGAGCTGCTCATAGGTAAGAAGCTGCTCCCTGGGGCCCTGACATGCGAGCATGGACCCTCCACCCACCTGAAGCTGGGCTGCAGGGTGCTGACACTGTACAGAGGAGGGGGCTGTGAGAGAGCCAAGTCTGACAATGTACAGAGGGGGGGGGGCTGTGAGGGAGCTGACATTGAACAGAGTCCCCCCCTCTGTTGGTATACACAATTCTGGGCTCTGCTGCTGGCATACACAATTCTGGGCTCTGCTGTTGGTATATACAATTCTGGGCTCTGCTGTTGGTATATACAATTCTGGGCTCTGCTGTTGGTATATACAATTCTGGGCTCTGCTGTTGGTATATACAATTCTGGGCTCTGCTGTTGGTATATACAATTCTGGGCTCTGCTGTTGGTATATACAATTCTGGGCTCTGCTGCTGGTATATACAATTCTGGGCTCTGCTGCTGGTATATACAATTCTGGGCTCTGCTGCTGGTATTTACAATTCTGGGCTGTGCTGCTGGCATATACAATTCAGGGCTCTGCTGCTGGTATATACATTTTGGGCTCTGCTGATACATATAATTCTGGGGTCTGCTTGTTATATACAATTCTGGGGTCTGTGCTGGATAAATAATTCTGAGGGGTCTATGCCTGGTTACACATGATTCTCGGGGAGTGGGGCGGGTGTATATATACTGTACATCCTTTTTTTCATCTTCAGGTAATGGGGGGTTGTGGAATTCTTGGGTGAGTTCCCTCACTTTTTTCCCCAGGACTAGACCCCTGCTTATTGCAGTATGTTTGGGTACATTATTTATCTAGGGTGATTATACATTTTTAATTTTTTTATTTAAAACCCTGGCTGATGATCTAGATACACACTTATATCTACTTCTTTTATGGCTGTATGCAAATGAAGTAACAATTAGCAAGGAATAACCTGAGCCAGCGTGCTGTGATAGGGTCAATTTAAGCTTCAGGGGCTGATGTATGATCTTTCATCTGTACAGGAGGATACTCTGCATTATTGTCATTATATTCTACAACAAGGGTTAGTTCATTATACGGTAATATGCAAGGGACCACTGTAATTTCATTGTTGTACAAGGGGATGTGGGGTGGCCGTCATTCCCTATGGGTGTTGTGGTTTGACCATTATTCCCTATTAATGACTGTGGTATGGCTCTTATTCCCTTCAGGTGGCTTCAGCGCGGCTGTTATTCTCTACAGCGGGCTGCAGCGTGGGCATTATTCCCTACAGCGGGCTGTAGCGCGGCCATTATTCCCTACAGCGGGCTGCAGCGCGGCCATTATTCCCTACAGCGGGCTGCAGTGCGGCCGTTATTCCCTACAGGGGGCTGCAGCGCGGCCATTATTCCCTACAGGGGGCTGCAGCGTGGCCATTATTCCCTACAGAGGGCTGCAGCATGCCCATTATTTCCTGCAGCGCGGCCGTTATTCCCTACAGCAGGCTGCAGCGCGGCCATTATTCCCTACAGCGGGCTGCAGCGCGGCCATTATTCCCTACAGCGGGCTGCAGCATGGCCGTTATTCCCTACAGGGGGCTGTAGCGCGGCCGTTATTCCCTACAGGGGGCTGTAGCGCGGCCGTTATTCCCTACAGGGGGCTGAAGCGCGGCCATTATTCCCTACAGGGGGCTGCAGCGCGGCCATTATTCCCTACAGGGGGCTGCAGCGCGGCCATTATTCCCTACAGGGGGCTGCAGCGTGGCCATTATTCCCTACAGGAGGCTGAAGCGCGGCCATTATTCCCTACAGGGGGCTGCAGCGCGGCCATTATTCCCTACAGGGGGCTGCAGCGCGGCCATTATTCCCTACAGGGGGCTGCAGCGTGCCCATTATTCCCTACAGGGCGCTGCAGCGTGCCCATTATTCCCTACAGCGGGCTGCAGCGCGGCCATTATTCCCTACAGCGGGCTCCAGCGCGGCCATTATTCCCTACAGCGCGCTGCAGCGCTGCCATTATTCCCTACAGCGGGCTGCAGTGCTGCCATTATTTCCTACAGCGGGCTGCAGCGCTGCAATTATTCCCTACAGGGGACTGTAGCACGGCCATTATTCCCTACAGGGGGCTGCAGCATGGCTGTTGCTCCCTACAGGGGATTGTGGCAGCTTGTTGCTCCCTACAGGGGACTCTGGCATGGCACTTATACCCTATTGGAGGCTGCAGTAGTGCTTTATTTGGTTTTGAAGGTTATTTTATGGACAGGCTTAGTGGTTGATATCGGATGATGTGTGAAAGTCGAATCAGCAGTTTTATGATTTAGGAATTTACTTGAAGACCTAATGTTCCCTTTTGTCGTTCTGAGAACAGCCGGAGTGGGTGCAGACTGGGCCGCAGGTCTTTCTCAGAACGCATTTTCCTCTTGTGGCTGATTTTAGCTACCAAGGGTTGCGGGGTCAAACATGCTAAAGGAAGACTTCCTCATGAATTCAGGATAAAAAGGAAGGAGCTATTGTCCTGTGGTGTACATTTCAAGCAAGTATTCACTTTTTTTGACAGAAAAGATAAAATTTGTAGAAAAAGCGGGCTCTTCATTTTAAAATAACATGGGAATAAAAGTATTTGTATGTGTGAAGCATAAAAAGCCGCTTAAAAGGTATTTATGGACACGTGCTCATTACTCTTCTGGAAATGTATACACTCTAGTAACAAGTGTTTGGCATCTTTCCAAATGTTAATGTTTGCATCGGACATTAAAATGACCTCCCCAAAAAAAAAAAACACACACAGAAATGCCTGAAGATTCAAATGGAGTGTAAACTTCGCACTGAAAATGTGAGAACTGTTAAATTTATTGCAAAATTAAGTAGTTTGATGAATACTGGGTTTTGAAAAAGGAATATATATCGTAATAGATTATCCTCGTAGTGTTCAGTTGTATCCTATATATAATCTTTCTACTACCATCCTGCATGTGATTCTCTCTAAATCTTTTGAAAGGACTTCATATAGTTTTTCTTTTTTGTTTTTAGTTGAATATTTTTTAGCTGTTGTTTCTTTGATGGCTGTCTTTTCCTCTATTCCTCTGTAATCTTATCGTAATTTTTTGTGTCTCATTTTCCCTGAACAGTCAACAATTCTCCACCCTGCTGTGAACAAGGAAGATTAAGATCAGAGTCTGCATGATCCTCAAGGTTGCTGAATAAATAGGATTAACTCCTTGTCATCAGAAAATTAGTATTTATTTTTTTTGCTAATTGCTTAAACGCTTCATTTACCTGACAGGATTTATTCAGACTTTCCATAAAAACCACTAGACTGTTCCCTTAAAATTCTGCAACTTTTACCTTAAATTATTAATTCAAAAAAGTCACCAATTTACGGCCTTTCGAGTAACCTTGTAGACAGAGAATATCGTATGTATGTTTGTCTGTTTTTAGTAATGGCAGAATCTTGTTTCCTCAGTAACATAAATAAAAATGGCCGGGAAAGGGATTGTGATGTCATAAGGGGTTGTCGAATGCATTGAGTTGGTCGCTCTTGAGTTCAGGCGTTCTGATGGGTGAGACACTTTCACCGTTTCGTAGACTTGTTTTGCTAAGTTGCTGATTGTTCTTGTTATGCATGTTATCTTACACCATTTGTCTATTTATCTCCTCGGAGATGTGGGTCCCTTTTATAATGACTGAAGAATAATTTTGCGCCATTGTGAATATTATTCCCATATCGCAGCACCAAGCAAGCAGGTTTGCACCCTGGGCCCCGCACTGGGGGGCTCCAATCACTTATGACACACTTTGTGCTCATAAATTGTCAATGAAAGTCAAACATTTGGCCGCTATTAAGTATTGAAGGAACAAAGTGACTAGCTCTGGCCACTAGGTCCCCACGTTTGCAAGGCAGCAAAGAGTCTGTCTCGGAGGAATCTGATTTTTATTCCATTGTGTGAACTCTGCGCATGCACGCTCACTTATGAAGCAGACTTTTTGTTGCTTTGCAAATTCCCAGAGCGTGGCTCTGTCTTCAGACCCCATCACTCTCTGAATCTTGGTGTGCCACCAGCACCGTCCCCATATGTGCACAGTTCAGACCAGACTTACAAGGAGATCGGCGCCCCAAGATCTTATGGGTAAATGCACAAAGCCAGGGCCCAGCATAGATCTCCACCTCCCTTCAGGACAGTCAGACTGAGGACCCCTCCATGTAAGCAATGATATGGCAGGGTTTGTGTGTCAAGCAAGGGGATCTATCCTGGGGAGAGGGGATGACTGTCTATGGTGATGTGTTTAGGGAGTGTCTCGGGGGGGGGGTGTCTATTTGGGAACATCAGGGAGTTGTATCTGTATTTATGTGTGGAAAAATCAGTGGAGTGTAAGGAGGCTCAAAAATGTTTTCTTGCCCAGGGTCCCTGGAATCCTAGAGGATGACCTGGTGTATGTAAACCTGGTACAGATGTTTACAAATGCACAAATAACACACTCCTAATAAACAACAAATAACTACAGCGGGAAAATTGAAATACTTTTACAGAGGCTGTTGCCATTTTTAAGTAATTTCTTCTAATGTGCTCCGATTCTGCAGAGTAGGGGCCTTACCTGTGTTATCTATTTGGGTAGTATACACTCCCCCACTGTTACTGTGCCACCCAATTGTATACATTTGTTTCTGTTGATTCTGATCTTAATCCCAGGAGTCTACATTTGTTTCAGGTCCCTTTTAATATTCTGCAAAATAAAGCAAGGAATCCATGGGGTATCCATTAAGATTGTAGTGATTATTTAATGGCATGCCTGCTTGAGTGCTTTTACAGCACAATTCCTTAGTTGCATTAAGACTCTCTGTCTAGACCAGGGATGGCAAACCTTTTTGAGCCCGAGTGCCCAAACTGGATCGCTGAACCAAGTTCTGTGTCTCAAAGTGCCAACCCCACAAATAGACCTGAATACGGATTTATTTTAGAAAAGCCACTTCATACGACTGTCTGAACTAATTATGTGCTTAAGTCTTAAAAGAAAAATACAGTGTAACAAAGCTGAATATATTGCCCCAAGCTCACACATGGATATAATTGCCCCAAGCTCACACATGGATATAATTGGCCCCAGCTAACACATTGATATATTGGCCCCAGCTCACATTTATATATTGGCCCCAGCTCACACATGGATGTATATTGCCCCATCTCACACATGGAAGTATACTCCCCCAGCTCACACATGGATGTATACTGCCCCAGCTCACACATGGAAGTATACTGCCCCAGCTCAAACATGGATGTATACTGCCCCAGCTCACAACATGGATGTATACTATCTATGTGTCAGGACAAGATCAAATGACACACTGACTACAGTCACTTCTCTCAAATATCTAGGTATGTGGTTAGATCCAAATCTATCCTGTGGCCCCCACATCAAAAAACTCTCATCTAAACTTTACCCCAAACTAGGAGCCCTACACAGAAACAATTCCTGCCTGAGCCCTGCGGTAAGAAAGCAGATTGTTCAACAAATGCTTATGCCGGCTATTGAATAAGGAGATGTAGTGTATGCAGCTGCTCCTCAAACACACCTTCAGAAACTTACTACATTGTATAACTCATTCTGCCGCTTTGTGCTACAATGTAACTACATGACCCACCACTGTGACATGTTAAAAGAGCTAAACTGGCCATCGCTGGACTCTAGACGCACCCTTCACCTTTCCAACCTGGTGTTTAAGAGTTTTTCTGGGAAGCTACCACCCTACCTGAATAGTCTTATTGCCCCAGCAGTTCCCTCATCCTATAACCTCCGATCCAGGACCAGCACCTTACTTGCAATACCACAATACAAAAAGAAAGTGGCTCGATTCTCATTTTCCTACAGAGCACCGCAAATGTGGAATAACCTCCCAGACACCATCAAATCTTCCCCCAGTCTAAAGTCACTTAAGAGTTCCCTATTAACATACCTCAATACGGAATGCACCTGTAAACATGTGACATAATGACTTTATTTCCTACTTATTTATTTTTCTGTTAATCTGTATATTTGTTTTTTGTGTTAATATCTTGCATTTTACTATTTTGTATTACTGTAACCACTCAATGTTCTTGAACCCAGGACATACTTGAAAACGAGAGAAATCTCAATGTATCCTTCCTGGTAAAATCCTTTATTAATTAAATAAATAAATACTGCCCCAGCTCACACATGGATGTATACTGCCCCAGCTCACACATGGATCGATACTGCTCCAGCTCACACATGGATCGATGCTGTCCCAGCTCACACATGGATGTATACTGCCCCAGCTCACACATGGATGTATACTGTCCCAGCTTACACATGGATGTATACTGTCCCAGCGCACACATGGATGGATACTGTCCCAGCTCACACATGGATGGATACTGTCCCAGCTCACACATGGATGGATACTGTCCCAGCTCACACATGGATGGATACTGCCCCAGCTCACACATGGATGGATACTGCCCCAGCTCACACATGGATTGATATTTGCCCCCAGCTCACTTGGTCCTCCCGGTGCCTCACAGCATGCTTCTTCCTCCCCAGCGCGTGCTGGCAAATGATGTTCCCCGGCCGCTCGTTGAAGTCCACCTGCCGCGATCTCGCGAGATCGCGACTTTAACTCCAGAGTTAACGCCGCGAGATCGCGGCTGCTGGACCTCAACAAGCGGCCAGGGAACATCATTTGCCGGCGCGCGCTGGAAGGACGCGGCAGTGAGGCAAGCCTATGGCTCTCGTGCCGACCTTATCGACCCCGCGTGCAAGGTGTGGCACGCGTGCCATAGGTTCGCCATCACTGCTCTAGACTCTAGAGAATCCATCTTCTTACTCCTATCCCCATTTTTGTGAAAGCATTAAAACCTTATCACTACATTTAGAGCACATCCAACCATCCTCAGGGCAGGACGATTAAGTTTTCCATTTGTTCTCTATCACCGCACGGATGATCTGTCCCAAGAACCCCTTAGCTGTAGACTAAAAACCTGCCCTTCAATTTCCTAACATTTCCTTGTTACCTGCCTCAGACCAGGGAGGCCAGAGTGGTCAGGTAAAGTTGAAATTGCTGTGTAGAATACCAATCACAGAATGTATCACAGGCTGTTGGTCCCATCTTTAATTCACTGTGGACAGAGCAGCCCAGCTCCTCCTTCCTCCAGCACCAATCCACCACTACAGGAGGCACGATGGACCACAATTGATTCTCAGCAAACCCTTTAATGTGTAACTGAAATAAGCAAAATGTATTACTGATTTCAGTATTGCAATAAATAAATATGGGGGGGGGGTGGCATCATTGTTTCTGTCTGCTCATTTTCAGTCCATTACATCCTCTCTGACCTTGGTCAATTTACTTCATTTTATTTGCAACACCATCACTAAAGATGCATGTTATGTAGAGCTGTGCAATATGGACAAAATAATCATATTGCAATTTTTTGAATCAATATTGCGATTTTATTTGCGATTTAGGCAATTGTTTTTGCTTTTTCAAACATGTGCGGTGTGTATGAGCGTATCACAGAATCCACAGCAATAGAACTCACAAATATATATATATACATATATATATATATATATATACACATATATATATACAGTTGTGTTCAAAATTATTCAACCCCCACTGAAATTGAGTGTTTTGGCCAGTTTGACATTGATTTTGATCATTCAGTCATCTTGCTTACAATTAAATCAAAGAGGCACGTGTAGGTCAGACAAATATAACATTTATAATGAAATAACCACAAATGTCTTTTCTGTGCTCACATCATTATCAGTTTTATTCAACCCCCAAGTGACATTCAATCTTAGTACTTAGTACAACATCCTTTTACAGTTATAACAGCTTTTAAACGTGAAGCATAGCTTGACACAAGTGTCTTGCAGCGATCTACGGGTATCTTTGCCCATTCGTCGTGGGCAAAAGCCTCCAGTTCAGTCACATTCTTAGGCTTGCGCACTGCAACTGCTTTCTGTAAGTCCCACCAGAGGTTCTCAATCGAATTTAAGTCAGGTGACTGCGATGGCCACTCCAAAATGTTCCAGCCTTTAATCTGCAACCATGCTCTAGTGGACTTGGAGGTATGCTTGGGATCATTGTCCTGTTGAAAGGTCCAACGTCTCCCAAGCCTCAGGTTTGTGACGGACTGCATCACATTGTCATCCAATATCTCCTGGTACTGAAGAGAATTCATGGTACCTTGCACACGCTGAAGCTTCCCTGTACCTGCAGAAGCAAAACAGCCCCAAAGCATGATTGACCCCCCGCCATGCTTCACAGTAGTCAAGTGTTCTTTTCTTCATAGGCCTTGTTCTTCCTCCTCCAAACATAGCGTTGATCCATGGGCCCAAACAGTTCTAATTTTGTTTCATCAGTCCACAGAACACTATCCCAAAACTTCTGTGGTTTGTCCACATGACTTTTGGCCTACTGCAGTCGACTCTTCTTATTCTTTGGAGACAGCAAGGGGGTGCGCCTGGGAGTTCTGGCATGGAGGCCTTCATTACGCAGTGTGCGCCGTATTGTCTGAGCTGAAACTTCAGTACCCACATCTGACAAATCTTTTCTCAGTTCCTCAGCAGTCACACGGGGACTTTTCTCCACTCTATGCCTCAGGTAGCGCACAGCATTCGAAGTCAGCATCTTCTTTCTGCCACGAGCAGGTAGCGTTTCAACAGTGCCCTTTGCCTTGAATTTGCGAATGATGCTTCCTATGGTCTCTCTTGGTATGTTTAACATCTTTGCAATCTTCTTATAGCCATTGCCCTTCCTGTGAAGAGTAATCACCTCTTCTCTTGTCTTCCTGGACCATTCTCTTGACTTCACCATGTTTGTAACCACACCAGTAAATGTCTAGAAGGAGCTGAGTATCACAGTCATTTTAAAGCTGCCTAATTGGTGCTTATTATGCTTTATTGCTGCTCAGTGACATCCACAGGTGTTTTCAATACCTGATTGAAAACACTTGAATGAACCTCTGTTCTTCAGAGTGTTAGTCTTTAAGGGGTTGAATAATTGTGTCAATGAAGAATTCACAAAAGAAACATTTACTACTGTATTACAAAACCAATTGATGTCATTTTAGTTGCATATGGTTCTTTAAAAAGTCCTTGTAGGATTTCATTCTGAATACAATTACAAATGTACACTAAATTCCCTAAAACCCTTTACAGCATTGGGGGTTGAATAATTTTGAACACAACTGTATATATATATATATAATGATGGATATATTGTCCCAGCTCACAAGGATATATTGCTTTGCTCCCAGCTCACATGGATATACTGCCCCAGCTCTCATGGATATACTGCCCCAGCTAATGGATATACTGCCCCAGCACATGGATACTGCCCCAGCTCACCTCTTTGCGCCGTGTGTTTGGCTCCCTGTGAGCTCCGGCGGCATGGAGCTTGGGTGCTCGCCTGGGGGGGAACCACGTGACGTTCCGCGAGAACACAGCTGTACACGTGGCTCCCACTGCGAGCACCCAAAGCTCCATGCCGCCGGAAGCTTACAGGGAGCCGAACACGTTAATTGCCGCAGCCCTAAAATGAATAAATAAAATTGCAGCCTTATGTGGTTTAGAAATCGCATGTGCTTAAATTCCTATTTTTTTTTTGCGATTAATTGCACAGCTCTAATGTTATGTTATATTTTTGATAGGCTGCTCAAAGTAATTTCAACTTTTAATGTAAAATCTCCTGAAAGAAAAAAAAAATATTTGCACTTTTCCTCTTGCTGGGAGTATAGCAGTCTGCCCCCCCCTTTAAATTGTTCCTGAAATATAATTAGTAATAGGGCCGCTATTTTTTGATTCTCACATTGAGGACTTTTCCATACGTTTACTCTGAAAATAAAAATACAAGGTGCGTCCTGCGCTGACCAGCTACTGCTGATGGTTTCTTGTAGCTTAGTGACAGTGTGATGGTGCAGTTCAGATGCTTCAGTGACCACAGGCTGCCCAACGACACGGGATACCGTGTGTCAGCATCTTATTACTTTCTGCATACGGGAAATCTCTTCCTCTTTTCTTTTTCAGTAAGTTGCAGCTGTAGCCGCATCCTGTTTGAGTAGAGTACACTGTCCACTTTTTACAGCTTTGGAAGAAAGATTAATATACAGTATATATAATTGTGTATTAATGTACAGAGTGTATATATTTTCCTTATTTATACATAAATATGTATGACCTATAACCTTGTCTTATGTTGGGTTTTGTAAATTAGTAAAGCTTGTTGTCTGGTTTACATTCCAGTGAGTTCTATTGTAACCCGCGAAGACCAGTCTGTTTTTAATTTTTTTAAATCTGTATCCATCATCACAGTGTCTGTTTACTGCCTTATCCTTTAATGTCCTGTTATAAACATTACCACTTATCTAACCCCGACCTTAAGGTTATACGAGCGTTTTTGAGAGCGGAAGGAACGTGCATGGCCACCTCGCTGAGCGCAGTTAATGTGTCAGCCCTGCAAGGCTCAATCTTCTTATGGAGGATCGTGCTTTGCAGTCCCGTCGAACGCACGTCGTAGCGTTTCGGTGGGGAGGCTTTCAGCATGTCCACTGTAGCGCGCGCGCAGTTCGTGCGTGCACTAAATTGTGTGGCCGGCCCCATTGAAGCATCACAATGCTGTGATTTACGCCGGGAGACACGTCAATACGGGCGCACGTAGACCCCGGCCTTAGGAATAGTGTTCAGCAAATCCTTTTTTTACTATTGAGAAATTTTATGTTTCTGCCATTAGGTGGTGCTAGTGAAACCTTTTTACAACTCTGCAGGTCAGCATTTCACTGATAACCCTGAGATAATTAAAGGTTTATGAATCCATTCTATATTTTTCCATTGGATACCTCTTCATTATTTAAAAATATATTTTTATCAGTCTACCGGACATGTGTTTCTAAGAATACAAAGAGTTTGTACGATAAAATAAAACATTTTCACTATAGACACAGTCAAATTTGTAACAAGTTGCAAAAGGTTATCGGTTGATGTCTGTTTAGATGCTTGTTTATGCCTCTCTTTTGGATTAGGTTTCTTTTTTGATTAATTAATGCTAGTGTATCTGGTGCAAGACTCTTAAGAAATGTTAAAAGAGGGTAATATGTTCATACTAGGTCAAGTACATGTGGATTTATATAACTTGAGCACATAGGAAAACCATGATTGAGATGTGTAGATTCTGCTTTGTCACTCTGTGTGTTGTTTTCTAACTTTACTTTTGTAATACAAGCACACCTAGTGATTGCAGATAAATTGCTGTGAAAGGGAAAAAAGATTACTCCTGCAGTTTTGCTTTTAGTGTATATGATTTTATATGTATGTAATATTATAATATCTCCTAAAGCCCATTCTTTAAATTTGTTCCCCAGAAATTCTGATCCCAGATTAGTCATGCTTAGTGTTTATATATACAAGGAATGAACTAAAGTGATCTTTAATGGGCTTTGTGTTGGGTACAACAACCCTTTGTAACCTGTCACTGTTCATAGTTTAAAAATAACAAATGGCGTGCTTATGGAAATTTATTTATACCTCTAACATTGAGCATAGTTACAAGAGATCTGTCAGATGAAAAAAATAATAATATATATATATATATATATCCATGGAATACTGATAATTAAACTGTATTTAACCTTCTTTAACGGTTTATCTTTAATTCCTAAATCCTTCCACTCTAACAAAGCAGACATGTTTTATTCCTTCACACTTGTGGAAACCTTCCGAGAATCCATTGTAATAGTAGGATTGCTGCAACTAATGATTATTTTCATAATTGATTAGTTGGCAGACTATTTTTTTCTGATTAAACGATTCATCAGATTAATAAAAAAAAATCTTTTTATTTACTTAAAGTAGGGATGCACCGATGCTGATACCTGGACCTGCACGAGTACTATGTACTCGTGCAGAGGCTCCCGATACCGGAAGCCAGCGCTGGGCTGGCTTGCTGGCCGGCCGGTTTCTGTGGGGCAGTGCTTCTGTCAGGTTCCTCCGTGTGATCTTCCTCCTTCGAGCGGCCGCTGGCAAAGGGTTGTAGCCTGGCGGCTCGCCTGGGATCCACCAGCCGCAATCTCGTGAACTCCGGGATCTCGTGAGACCCCAGCTGTGCATGCTTCCCAACGAGCAGCCGGGCTACAACCCTTTGCCAGCGGCCACTCGCAGTAGGAAGATCACTCAGAGGAGCCTGGCAGAACGGGAGGGTGAGCTGGGGGCAATATGAGCGGTTTGGGCAATATGAGAGGTGGGGCAATATATGAGCCGGGGCAATATGAGAGGTTTGAGCAATATCTGAGCTGGGAGCAATATCTGAGCTGGGGGCAATATGAGAGGTTTGGGCAATATCTGAGTTTGAGGCAATATGAGAGGTTTGGGCAATATCTGAGCTGGGAGCAATATGAGAGGCTGGGGCAATATTTGAGCTGGGGCAATATGAGAGGTTTGGGCAATATTTGAGCTGGGGCAATATGAGAGGTTTGGGCAATATGAGAGGTTTGGGCAATATTTGAACTGGGGACAATATGAGAGGGTTGGGCAATATCTGAACTGGGGCAATATGAGAGGTTTGGGCAATATGTGAACTGGGGGCAATATGAGAGGTTTGGGCAATATGAGAGGTTTGGACAATATGAGCGGTTTGGGCAATATCTGAGCTAGGGGCAACATGGTAGCTGGGGCAGTATGTTAGCTGGGGCAATAAGAGAGCTGGGACAATATGAGAGGTTTGGGCAATATTTGGGCTGGGGCAATATGAGAGGTTTGGGCAATATGGTGGAGTAGAGGTAACATCACTGCTCTGCGTGGAGAGAGCCTGTGGAGTCATGGGTTCGATCCCGACGAGCACCTCTCCAGTAAGTGTCCTTGGGCAAGACCCCTAACGGTACATACTCGCCACCCAGGACATACTTGAAAACGAGAGAAATCTAAAATTTTCCTTCCTGGTAAAATCCTTTCTCAAAAAAACTGAAAAAAGAACTGGGGGCAATATCTTAGCTGAGGCAATATGAGAGGTTTGGGCAATATTTAAGCTGGGGCAATATGTGAGCAGCAATATGTGTGAGCTGGGGCAATATATATTTGAGCTGGGGGCATATATATATGTCCTTATTGAAAGTGGTCACATGACATTAAATAAAAGTATCAGTGAGTACATTTTAAAAAGTATCGGTACTTGTACTCGGTCTTAAAAAATGGTATTGGAGCATCCCTAACTTAAACACTATATAGGTGGGGCGTGTCCGGACACTGAGGAGAGTGGCCACCATTACATTGAGCTCCAGGCCGCGTTCCCTGCAATCGCGTAATAGTGGCTGTTCTGTCTTTCTCCCAATTGCCTGCTTCCCTCAGTCCAGCTGGTGGAGCGTCCGGGATACTTCTTCCCTGTCTTGATGCCTGCTGCTGAGCTGGTACGGGTTGTTCCCGATTGTGTTTTTTTTTTCCTCGCGGGCTGCTGCCAGTGACTTCCATCTTGTTGCCTATGCCGTGGTCCGCTGCCCTTGTGCTTACCCCACAAGACGTCTACTTACCTGGATGGGGAAAAAATCCAAGAAGTCCGGTGGGGCGGAGGGCCCTCGCCTCCCAGACATCAGTCTGTCTCCTTGGGATGGGGCGAGAAGGTGGTTTGCAGAGTTGATGCTCCATCTTCCTCAGGAGCCTCGAATGAGGCCTCCCACCCTCCATCTTCCGTAACGGGTGCGGGAAATCCGTTGCCACAGCACGTGCCACCGCTTACCACGAGGGATCGTTACAAAGTGATGACCAACTTTCGCAGCGTGTGATGTCAGGATTTGCAGGAGATAAGGTCTGCTACGAAGGCCCTACAGTCTCGCCTCGCGGAGGCGCATAATTGATCCATGGAGGTGGAGAAGTTGAGATTGCCCCAGATGCTCGGATCGCTGATCTCCAGTTCCAGGTTGCCCGCCTCCTCTTGGCGGAGATGGCTCTCGAGGCCTGACAAAACTGTTGGAATCTATGTCTGCGCAGGGTCCCCAAGACTGTCCACTAAGGAGCTCTTCACCTATGTTGCCGACCTGGTAGCACATCTGTTACCGGCTTGTGATGGCTTGGTGAGATCGCTGATTGTGTCGGTTGTATGTATTCGAAAGGCGGCCACTGCCCTGGCAGAAGCCCCCCGAGATGTCGTCCTGGTGACCAGAGATGTGAGTGCTCATTCCCAGACCCTTTGGCCCTATGTATAGTGTCACCTACGCATCCAGCTGTCTTGCGGTCTTCAGAGACTTGCCGTTTCTGCAACTTGCAGCCCGTCGTAGTTACCGGGAGGCCACTGCATTGCTTCGCGAGCACAGTGTTTGTTATCATTAGGGGCCATTAGGCACCCTTATTGTATCCCCCGCTGATGGGACCCTCTCAGCGACGACTTTGGAGGAGGCACGAGCTGTCCTGTCCAGGCTGGGGATTCTGGGGACACCTCAGACTCCGGTGTTAGAGCCCGGCTCATTGTACTCCTCGCCTATTGCTGACTGCGTTTTTTTTTTTAAAAATATGTGCTCCTTACTTATGCTTACTTGTTACCTCTTTCACTGTATATGATGCTCCTTGTTTCTTGATTACCCTGTGCTGTACTTCCTCGCTGTTTGCCCCCATGCCGATTTCTGGACCCCCTGTGGTTTTTTTTTGTCTCTCTCTCTCTCCCCCCCCATTTTTATTTTTTGTTGTATGGATTGTCTCGGGATGAGCCATGGTGGCAGTCACCGTGGCTCGGCCTGCCATGTCTGGCCCTCGAGTGCTCTGGCCTCGTGACACTACCCTTCCATAACCTCCTAATGCCCTCCGCACTTCTGGAAGCGAGCCAGGAACCTCACATCTTTGGTCCCCACCACCCCCTTTTTTTCTTGGGGGGGGGTTCTGGCACGTTATTTCTCTTGTTCTCCTCTCCCCTTGTGATTTTGAAGACACATTTTGCGGATATATTTGGTTTTGTTACTTTTAGGGATGCACCGAAATGAAAATTTGGGGCCTAAACCAATACCGAAAATGACTTTCTATACATGACTATATATACACATATCTGTCATATCATACGTGTCTGTTATGTGTAGAATTATAATATATATATAAACTCTGGGATGCAATTCTTTGAATTGCTATGATGTGCAAGTGGCTTCTGCAATAATAAACAAACTTATTATAGTGTGGAGGCTTTTTATCTCACTTTTAGTCCTTCACCACAACCCTTGTAGACACTAATTTACCTTACGGTCCAAGCATCCACTGCAACTGGTCATGCCTAGCTCCTAGCTGATGAGGGTTCAACAAACCTGAAACAGCGCTGTCCTAGGAGTGGCTTTGACCAGTTGCATAAACCTTATGTCTGCTACAAAGCCACAATGTGACATAGCATTGATTTTAGAGTTCTGTGTAATAACAGATCCAGGATGCATAAAAGTGCAACATAGGTCATTTGCATATCCTACCCAGAGTTCCTTGCTGCATATGGGGAATGTGGCACAGAAACTCTGGGATGCAATTCTTTGAATTGCTATGATGTGCAGGTGGCTTCTGCAATAATAAACAATATATATATATATATATATATATATATATATATAATATAATTTATTGCTCCGAAATGAAAATTTTGGAACAAAACCGTAAATGACTTTTTTCCCCAACAATTTATTTTAAGAGTTTTTTTGTATAAATGTATTAATGCTAGACTTTATTAAATTAATATCATGAATTTAAATTAATCCACATTAAAATGTTTAACATATTTTTGTCCTATTTTGGTGGAGTTATTTTGCATCTAGTGCCTACATTCATGTGTAAAATATTTGGACACACACTTTATAGTTGCAGAAGACATTTACATATCCCAGCAATTCAGAGAACTCTGCAACTATAAAGTTTATTATTTGTTGTGTGGAGGATTTCAACTTAAATGATTAGATATATATCTATAATCTATAATGGCTCAGATGGAGCCTAAACATCAGTCTGTTCCTCTTAACCCTTTCGCTGCTGAGGCTTTTCCCGCCCCTGTGCTGAGGTCATTTTTACGCATCATGTTTAAACGTGTTTTGAAGGCTTATTTTAGTATATGACCCAGACATATTATATATCGTTCTTTCCGTCAGACTCGGTAGATTCATAATATGTCATTATTATATGTATACGTTATGTCATGTCTGTATATTATAACAAAAAATGCAATAAAATATGTATTTTCAATAATTTACAATGTGTAAAGTGTTTTTTTTTCACATTTTAACATGCGAGCAATTGCGGTTATATTTTGTATGTGGTGCGCTTGTTAAAAAAATTAGAGATGGGGTCTCGTTACATTTTTTTTGGGGAAAATTACACTATTTTTAACAAACGCACCGCATACAAAAATCGTTAGTGCAGCATCATTGTTCACATTATAATTGAAATGGGAACAATATTGCTACACTAACAAACCAAAAAAAATAAAAAAAAGTGTTTATTTTTTTTATTATAATTTTTTTTAAAATTTTTTTGTATTTTTATTTTTCATTTTTTTTTTTCACTGTAGTGTTTGGTATCGTTGGAACGGCCATGCTCTGGCCGATCCAACCATACCAAAATTTAACCCCTAACTGCCACGGATCGGGAGATAGGGAGTTCATTGGAACTCCCTATCTCCACCGTTGGTGGCAGTTAAGGGTTAACTCTAGGACTGGCGTCATCGTGCGTAGCACGATGACGCCAGTCCTCAGGGGGAGTTCCCGGAGGCTTGGCCGACATCCAAGATGTCGGCCAGCTCCGGGAAAGGTTCGCGAACCGGCGCTTTTCAGCGCTGATTCGCGATCCAGCTCCCCAGGGGTTAATGCCAGGCATCATTTGGAAGGGCAGGCTGTGCCCTTCCAAATGATGCCTGGGTTAACCCCCGCAGAGCCGCCGATCGGGAGGGAGAGAGGTCCGAAGGACCTCCCCCCCTCCCTTTCAGGCGCCTCCTCCGCACATGCGGGGGGGGGGCGCCTGAATTTGGTGTCATCGCGCTGCCGCGATGACACCAAATTCCGGCGGCTGCTGTTCCGGATGCCGGGCTGACATCCAGGATGTCAGCCCGCACCGGAGGGGCCAGCGATCGGCCGGAACCCGGCCGAACGCTGACCCCAATGGGAGGACGCGCTCAGCGCGTCCTCAGCACACCAGCGGGAATGCTGAGGACGCGCTGAGCGCGTCCTCAGCAGCGAAGTGGTTAATATATTATTTTTTAAAGTGCTGAAAAACAATGCATTATAAAGGGGCCTTTAAGATGCAAGCTAAAAGACAAACCATTGCAAAATGAATGTGTATACCTTCCATTAACCCCCCCCCCCTCTTGTCCTCAGAGCAGACACCTCTGGCAGGAGGTCAATGATAAATCACTTGTTCCTTGTCACTGAGAGGCCAGAGGTTACTGCTTGCTCTGATAGTTGCAGCAGCTTAGAGCAGGCAGTTAACCCTTTGTGTGCAGAAATAAATCTGTAGCAGCTCCTGCCTCTTTCCAATTACAATTCTCTCCAGCTAAGCAGCATTGAAAGAGTGCTCGCTCAGTGTCAGCAGGGATCATTAATTTTCGGCTGACTTTTTCAGCTGGTGTTTTACTTTCGGGCCGAAACCGATAACCCCATTATCGGCAGATATCTATCAGTGGCCGAAATTTAGATCCATCCCTGGTATTTTCTTTACTGCTGAGACATTGGTGCGTTGGTCCTGCGTGACCACTTTTTCGATTCTATCCTCTGGCCTGTTGTACTGCTGAAGTGCTTTTGAAATAAAATTTTGAATTAAAAAAGAGAAACCCTATAAAAATCAACCCCTCCCTCCTTTTTTCCTTACACCATTTAGTACGTATATATGCAAACTGTGTTCATTGTGTACGTTTTGCACACAAGGTATGTAAGCGCCTGATCAGAGTGATGGTTTGACGCTGCGTGCGCAGCTCAAGCCCGTATCTGCATTCTACCCGAACGAACACTGCAAAGAATGCTGTAGACATGAAAATGATAGCACACAAAGCAGGAGGGGTGGCAGCACTGATCTGGAGAAACTGAGGGAGGGTGGGGTGGTGGCACAGGACTCAATTTCTAAGTAAGGATAAAACCCCAGTGGTACAGCTCCTCCACCCAGTGGCAGCACACATGGTCTGTGCGATAGCTAATAAGTTAATGTGTAACTCAGACTGACTCTAGACATTGTGTGCTGTACACAGACCAATTAATCGACATACCGATTAATCGATAATGAGAATAGTTGACAACTGTTTTCATTATCAATTAGTTGTCGATTAATCGATTAGTAGTTTCAGTCCTAGGTAGCAGTATTTTAAATGAGCTACTTTTATTTGCAAGTATTGCAGACTTGTCTGAGATGGCCAGCGCTTATGAAATATGTGCACAGTTTCAGTTTATAGAGAAGCTGTGTCAGGTGTGAAATTTCATTGGTCCTAAAAAGCACTGCAGCATCTCACCATCTGAGATACTGCAAACATCAGAGTCTGGTGTTGCCATTGCTCTGGTCAGTGGCTGTTTCATTATGGCGGATGGATTGCTCTTGTGATGTGTCATACGCCAACTGACGTTGGCAAGCAGCGTCATCCCATCGGAAAGCTGCGAGGAGCAGGAGAACAGCTTGCAGGGTGACGCTGTAGCACTTATTTGTAACTCTCTCTATGGAAGACATGTGCAGCCATGGTCCTCCAGTGACCCTATTCCAGTTTTGCTGCAAAAAGGGAGATGGTAAGGGAAAATAAAAAAAAATCTGCACAAGCAGATTATCCTTACAGTCTCCCTTTTACCGCACATAGCTCAGGGTAAGGCGGTTTATTAGTTCCTGGCCCCGGAAGGAAGTGTAGGTGCAGCCTGACACCGCAGCTCCAACGTGGGTATCCACAGGACTCTATGGATCCCAGCAGTTCCCAGCCTCGAGCACTGCACTAGTTCGCACTCAAGATCATGCAGGAGCTGCAGATGAATTGTGAAGGGAGACAAGGAACTAATTGTTACTCTCAGTCTCGGCGCGACCACCGGGATACTGGTAAGCGCTGGTACGTGCCGCTTCTTCCACTGTGTGATGAGGCAAGGCATTTTCTTACTGGGTTAAGTGATTTTTGCATTTACAAAATCACTTAACACCAGGTTTTAGAAGTTGGTGTTTCTCTTAGAAATACTGGCTTCAAGGTAGAAGAACAAGCTACCTTGAATAGCTCATTCCTCTACTCCCAGGTGCAAATGATCGGCTCATATACAAGGTTAAGGAAATGTTAATTTACACCAGAGATTTGCTATGCACAAGCAAGCAAAACTAGTGGCAAGAGTGGAATAGCCATTCCAGTCTTTAAGACAACTTCTGGAGATGTTCTGTATAATGTCTCTAGTAGTTATCTTTACCCTTTCTCGCCGCAGGACGTACTATGCCGTCCCTGTGGCAGGTGGGCCTTGTAGCTGCAGGGCGTACTAGTACTCCCCGTTGACTTCAATGGGCCTCCTCGTCACCGCCCAGCAGTCAGTGCGTGCTATTGGCTGCTGATGTTCCCCCTGTAGCTAATGACACACGTCAGCGGCTAGGCAAGCCAGAGGAGTGGCCTGCCGAGGTGGTGCACTGGTATACTCCAACGGCGTTAACGCCCTCCCTCTGGGCACAACCCGCCCAGCGGCAAAGGGTTAATGTCAGCTGCGGAATATGGCCCCAGATTTTTTGGAACTTTATTTCCCACAAGATGTAGATGTAGTTTTCAAGACATCTGGAGGGCCAAGGTTGGGCACCACTGCTCAATGGCATCAACAGAAATGTGTGTTTGTTTGTGTCATAACCTGATGGTGAATTATTATTAAAAATCTATTCGTTTGCGGGTCTTTTCATGAAAACAATGTATAGATAGAATTTAGTTTCCTAACGAATAGTACGGAGCTAAGAATGACCTTTTTCACATTATAATTATTTCCATTTTACTTTAGGCAACATGACCACCTAAGCTTTTGCCCTCGTCTTTCCCCCCTCCCTCCGCTCAGCCGATCGGCTGAAACCGCTGAGAGACGCGGATAACTTTACTCCGCCCTCCCAGCTGTCAGTCAGCAGAGCGGGATTTGTATTTCCCGCTTCTGCCGACTATTGCCGAGTAGGAGAGTTCATCGCGCTGTAAGCGCAATGACGTTTCCAACTCGCCGCAGTAGCTGGCGGGAGCGAGCCGCCAGCATAATCTGCGGCTGCAATTAGTGTTGCGCGCATCCTCTTGCGCGTAACACCAATCAAAGAAGGTGGCACACAGAAGGTGGTTTGCATGGAAGAAGAGGGCGGCGCGGGACAAAGAAAAAAACCGCCGTGGGAAAATGCCTGCGTTTAAGGTAAGTATATAGTTTAAAAAAAAAAAAAAAGTAAAACAACTTGGTAGGGCATTAGGATTAATATAAAGAAAAAAAAAAGTGGCTCATTTTGAGCCTAGAGTGTTCCTTTAACATCACAAAATAAAATAAATAAAAAGGTAATGGCAAATATTCATTAATGTTGTCCCTCCCCGATAGGTTTGGGATTTGCTTTTTATACCACAGGTTGCAGTGAGCAGGCAGTGCCTGTTACAAATCCACCACTTTTTAAATGTGTAATTATTAGGGTTTTTTCACCTGCATTCTCCGTTGTGCTGTTTTTGTGCCAGTTTTACTATAGATGCGGGCTGATTAGTCGACATACACCTGTATTGTGTGAAATGAACCTGAACCCGCAATAAGGAAATGCACAGTTAAGCCCTGCACATGGTGTAATCGGTTCAGCTTTAAGCCTTCTCAAGGGAGCCGGAAATACCTATACCGTGTGGCGTTTATTGTGCAGGTGTGATGCTTCAGGTAACACACCCTTGTTCCAGATCACATTTCCTGCATGAGGTCATTGCTGACGACTTCATTAGTAGCGGGGGTGGGATAATGTCCCTCTGGCATGTTTGCTTGATGGGAAAGGGAGAAACTAAAAAGAAAAATTGTGAGTACTGTAATTATGTGCGTTTGGTCAGAGGCCAAGTGTGCACAGCAGGTATGTGAGATGCCGCCTCCGTGAGGTAGAGCACATCCATTCATCTGTACAGGGAAAGAAATGGGGAAAACCCCAGGAGGTGAACGAGTGCTCGTACCTCTGTATGAGAGGTCATGAGATGTTTAGTCATCAGTCCCTGCATCTCAAAGCCTGTTGTATTACGTGAATCGAAATCTCAATGAGGTGTTGACGGAGCCTGGTTTAGCTTAGCAAGAATAAAAAGTAATAGGAATAAAAAAATAAAATTTGCCACCTGCATATTTTTTTCTTCTTACATATTGTAAAACCCTTGTAGAACATATTGTAAAACCCTTGTAGAACATATTGTAAAACCCTTGTAGAACATATTGTAAAACCCTTGTAGAACATACTGTAGAACCCTTGTAGAACCTTTGGGAATAACAGCTACGTATGTCTCTGCAGCTGTAATAATGTCAAAGTCCTCCCTGTCATATATCATTTAAACAATTCTACAATTATATTAAAATATACAATTCTATATTATCATACAAGCAAGTAGCAGAATTTAAGTGAATTAAAACGCCATTTTTTCCCTTTTTTCCACGCAAATTATTTGTAAACTTTGTAGCAGGGCTTTCTATGGAATGCTCAGGCAAGGGCCATGATGTCGGACCTAGGCACCCCAGCTGTTTTTGGAACTACATGTTTCATGATGCCTAGCCAGTCTTAAAGTTGTTGTAGCATCACCGGACATGTAGTTTAAAAACACCTGGGGCATGGGCGTCCACAGCATGGGGCAAGGGGGGGCACTCACCCCCCCATCAACAGGCTTAAATTATGATCATTTGTTCACTGCACGCTGCAGTTCCTGGGCTCTCTACTAGGCTGCACAAGCGTCACATCCCCACTCCACCACGTGCTTGCACTCACTTTGCATGCTGGGAGAGGCAGGGCTGAGATGCAGCTGCTCCTATGGGCCACAGGAAAAAAAGGTAATGATTGTCAAATACTTTTTTATTAAGCTTGATGCCAGTGTCTTTATGAGAGTTACAATCTAAGAGGAGAGGGGACCCTGCTCCAGAGCTTACAATATAAGAGGAGAAAGATTGTAAGCTCTGGAGCAGGGTCCTTTCTCCTCTTAGTTTGTAAACTCTGTAGCAGGGTCCTTTCTCCTCTTAGATTGTAAGCTCTTGAGCAGGGTCCCCTCTCCTCTTAGATTGTAAGCTCTGGAGCAGGGTCCCCTCTCCTCTTAGATTGTAAGCTCTGGAGCAGGGTCCCCTCTCCTCTTAGATTGTAAGTTCTGGAGCAGGGTCCTAAGAGGAGAGGGGACCCTGCTCCAGAGCTTACAACGCAAACCGTTATTACACATTGGTCCATCTAAAACACAAGCCACTTCACCGCTTCGAGGCGAGCAGGGGAACTTATGTCCTCTGTATTTCCATTCTTTACACCCCACAAAGTCACTTTAGGTGTCATTGAACGTGTCAGAGCCTGGCCTTTCAAATGATACCAAATGCGACCATGTAAAATGTCATGTAAAAAAAACCCCCACAAACATAAAATAATTTTTTAATTCATTTTTTGTTCCAAAGCAATGGCATTGTTAATTTGTCACGTATAAAGTGAGCAATTCCACTGTCGTTAGTCACCTTCTCATTTCCCACGCTTCAAGCAAAGTCCGTTTTATACATAGTCCTGTTATTCATAAAACACAATGCGGCAAAATACAAGCATTTTTTTTTCTCCAGCTTTAGTTAAAATTGCTTATTTTGGCAGGAAAATTCAGTAACGGCTTCCCATTTCTATTTTTAACAAAAATGTCCCATAGAATATATAACCACAAAGTTTGGATAAGATGTTAACAAAATATGTATTTTACACACTATAAATGACTGAAATCTGGATGGAAATATTTTTTTATTTTTGTTTACATTTTTTTTTTATCGCTGTCCGACAGGACATAACCTATACATATAATAATGATAGATTTTGAATCTGGCAGTCTGTTGAAGAAAACTATTATAATTTTTCCTGGTTATATAATAAAACATGACTTCAAATCGCGTTTAGACATGATGAGCACAAAGCTGTCAAGATTAGCTCAGCGGGGGGAAGTGGCTCCGCAGCGAAGGGGGTAACAAGCAGATACAGTAGGGGATGGCATCATCACTAGTCAATATAAAGAACTGTAGTATGGCCTTGTATGATTTTGATTGTAAGCTCCTTAGGTTACATAGCCCTCTCAACCTCATGTAGCTATCTTTATCAAAAACAATATAACATCATTCTTTCTAAGAAATGTATTTATTGTAGGTCTTTACTTATAGCACACCTATATAATAAAAGGGAAAGGGGGTAATGCAAAATTTCTGAACAAGGAGAGTAAGGATGTGTTGGTTTAGGAGGTGGTATAGAGGTGTTAATGTAACCTTTATTATGATTTGTTAAAAAGGATGTAAGTGATTCACTGAAGAAACAAAGTCAAAGCAAAGTCCTGCAGGTATTTTGATATCCATTCAATGTGCCAAGCTTTTCACCCATGGTAAAAGGAAGGCTAAGAAGCAAAATCCCCCAAGAGCCTTTACAGATATTAACGAATAAGAGGAGCATAGCAGAATGTTCTCAGTACAATAAGTACGCAAAGCCAGGACAATGAATGAATATGTAAAGCAAAAGGTATTCTGACAACATAAATATACTGATCAGCCGCAACATTAAAATTACTGACACGTGAAGTGAATAGCATTGATTACATGGTTACAATGGCTCCTGTCAAGGGCTGGGATATATTAGACAGCAAGTGAACATTCAGTTAATGAATTTCATGTGCTTAAAGCGGGAATAACGAACAAGCGAAAAGATCTGAGTGACTTTACAAGGGCCAGATAGTGGTGTCTAGATGATCAGGTCAAAGCATCTCGAAAATGGCATGCTTTATGGGGGGGGGCTGGTATGTAGTGGTTAGTACCTACCAAAATGGGTGCAAGGAAGGACAACCAGCAAACTGATGTCCGTGTCATTGGCACCCAAGGCTCATTGATGCATGTTGGGAGCGAAGGCTTGACCGTCTGGTCTGATCACACTGTATAGCTACTGTAGCTCAAATTACGCAGAGTGCGCCACGTCCACATAGCGTTCTGTATGAGTGATGAGATGTCAGACGCAGCGCATTTGCGACGTCTAGCACCTTGACACACAAAATGGCTTTTCATATCCTTTTTAAATTTTTATCATTTTTCATATTAATTTTCTTTCCCATAGTTCCCCTTTTTTTTCTACGTCTGTTAAAATAAACCGGACCGTGTGGTGTCTACAGTATCTTCCGTCAGTACGCCTGTCCGTTATGCACGCACACGGAGTGCGCTCAGACTGCGTTCATCTGACATTAGCCTTAAGGTCGGCAGGGCATATGAGTACGCCCCGCTTGCCTGCAGCTGCGGCGGGCTCCCACTCCGGTCCGCTGTCGCACGTCATTGGCTGCAGGGGGACGGCCTGAGTTCATGACCTCTCGCAGCAGCCAATGGTGTGCGCCGACTAGTGAGCAGGACGAAGTAGGCCCATTGAGGCTAGCAGGGCGTGCTATGCCTCCCCGTGGCTTCAAGGCCCACCTGCTGCGGGGACGGCATAGTATGCCACACAGCAGGAAAGGGTTAAAGGATCTGCTGCTAATGTCTTGGTGCCAGATACCACAAGACACGGAGGTCTTATGGAGTACACATGCCTCAGCTCATCAGAGCTGTTTTGGCAGCATGAGGGTGTATTACATGATATTAGGCATGTGTTTTGGCTGATCAGTATTTATCAGTAATTGGTTTCTATTCTGTACACTTACATGTAATTCTTGATTTCCATTCTACTTTGCACCCACTCCATATCGTCAGAAACTCTGTGTAAAGATTACTGTGTTTCCGATGCTGTAGAATGGGAGCCCAGTCAACCATAATTCGTGGTATCTGTGTATGTGAGTAGACTAACAATCACGTACAGATCTATTTACCCGGACAAATACAATTTGCTTTACATAGTTGTTATACTGATAATATTCTGCTCCGTTCCTCTTTTTCATCATTATTTGTAAGAGATCTTGGGGGATTTTGCTACATACCTGTCTATTTATTACGTTATCCTTCCTTTTTACCCTCACCACCAATCTCCATAGAGTTAATTAAATGGATATCAGAATACCAGCACAACTATGCTTTTAATTCATTTTGTTTTTTCAATGAATCCCTAATACTTCTTTTTACAAACTAAGCATGGCAAAGGTTACATTTTTATGATCTACAACACCCAATCCAGTACATCCACCCTCTCTTTCTGCATCTATGGCATGGCTTAATTTATTGCAACATGTTATATGTACGCAATCTGCTGGTCCAATACAAATAACAGCGTAATGATAGAATGCTGCTTGTGTTTAGTTCTATCCAGTCACCTTTATTCTATTCAACACTTCTTTCTGTTGGTGTCTGCTGTTTTTTTACTCCTCCATTCATCCTAACATTGCCATCCAAGATGTTTATATGATCTCTATGGATTATGTTTGCCATGGTTCACATTAAGGATTAATTTGCTCCGTGGAACACTGCCTAGTCCAAACATACCTGTTACGGGATCCCTGGCCTGAAGTCCGTGATGCAACATGATTGAGCAGGCTTCTGGGTTATGTATGAATTCTTAATCTTGGCCAAGACATAGTCGTGAATGTCAGACGTGCATCTTGAGCTTTACAGAGACAGCCAGAGGGTTTATCTTCAGAATGCCATTGCTCCTCTCCGGTATGTCAGCGCTGCTTTCTGCTATGGCGGTGCTTTTTTCCAGTATCATACAGACCGTTAACGGAGTTCTGTGTCTTTATGCAGATTGTACCGGTTTCACACGTTTCCCTCCTGTCATGTAATCGCTGGTTTGCCAAAGGCACAATGTGAACTCATTATTCAAAAGAATGTACCAGTTGCATCCCCCATCCATTAGTTCAACTTTCATCTGTGCGTAAGTTGGTTTTTCAGTGATAGCGTCCCCTGTGAGCCAACCCTGCTGCCCACCTGCATCGTTTACTGTAATGCAGCGCTTTTCTGTCATAGTATATGATGAATAAACATCTGAGATCTGCGATTTAGATGTATCTACTAGAAGATCTACCATCCTAGTCCATATTAACCCTGTATTTAAAAATCTATATATTAAAATAATAATAAAAACATATATGTGTGTGTGTGTGTTAACCTTAGGAACATGTGGTAAAAATAGTCAGGAACACATCTTGTTGGAGCCAAGCAGAGTTCTTTCTGCAGACTTTTGTAGAAGAATCTTCTGCTGGTGTATCTGTGTCTCCACCTTCACAAAGTCTGGGAATCGCCAGGGTGTGTCCCGAGAGGATTAACAATTTCCCACATATTTGTTTCAGGTTGGTATGACTAATGTGATAATAATACATGTATACAGAATATTCGTCATCATTCACCCGGAGGGTTTTTACATGCGGATAATTTTGGGAATAGTTAGGATTAGTGTGTGTGTTGCACGAGTGTGTTTTTTTTTTTTCCTTCTTTAATTTGTTAATATTCATTGTGTATTCACAGCATTTAAATGATATTCCAGAATGGTGTCAGCCAGCATGGTTAAGGGGTTTTATTTTCCGGGCACCCAGTTGTTTGGGCAGCTTCCATATTCTCTTTTTGATGTGTCCCCTTAGATTCCAAGTTGTATACACTTCCAATAATCTGGGCTGGTTCTGGTGCTTGGCGCATGTCTTTGAGAGTGCTACAGACACTTTGGGCTGCCATTCTTAACGTGCAGATTTACTACTGTCGTATGACGTATCAAACTGATTTCTGGTTAGCACAGTGAGACTTTATTATGACATCTGTGCATCATCTTCCATTGAACATACAATTTAACCACATTTAGGATTTGACTGATTTGCCATTTACAAAATATTTCAATACGAGTTTTATCTTGAAATATTTGCTAATAGTTGAGAGCAGTTGGTCACAGTTGTGGTTTCAGTATTCATTTCTTTACCACTACAATGAAATGCCACATCTCTCTGTGCAGGACAGGACTGGGTAGCAATGACTCCTAACAATGTATTTTTTTTTTTTATATCACATTTTTCTGCAGTAAGTCTATTTTTTCTCTCCATATTTTAAGGTCTTCTCCTCTCTGAGGCATATACAGTTGTGTTCAAAATTATTCAACCCCCAATGCTGTAAAGGGTTTTAGGGAATTTAGTGTACATTTGTAATTGTATTCAGAATGAAATCCTACAAGGACTTTTTAAAGAACCATATGCAACTAAAATGACATCAATTGGTTTTGTAATACAGTAGTAAATGTTTCTTTTGTGAATTCTTCATTGACACAATTATTCAACCCCTTAAAGACTACCACTCTGAAGAACAGAGGTTCATTCAAGTGTTTTCAATCAGGTATTGAAAACACCTGTGGATGTCACGGAGCAGCAATAAAGCATAATAAGCACCAATTAGGCAGCTTTAAAATGCCTGTGATTCTCAGCTCCTTCTAGACATTTACTGGTGTGGTTACAAACATGGTGAAGTCAAGAGAATGGTCCAGGAAGACAAGAGAAGAGGTGATTACTCTTCACAGGAAGGGCAATGGCTATAAGAAGATTGCAAAGATGTTAAACATAGCAAGAGAGACCATAGGAAGCATCATTCGCAAATTCAAGGCAAAGGGCACTGTTGAAACGCTACCTGGTCGTGGCAGAAAGAAGATGCTGACTTCGACTGCTGTGCGCTACCTGAAGCGTAGAGTGGAGAAAAGTCCCCGTGTGACTGCTGAGGAACTGAGAAAAGATTTGTCAGATGTGGGTACTGAAGTTTCAGCTCAGACAATACGGCGCACACTGCGTAATGAAGGCCTCCATGCCAGAACTCCCAGGCGCACCGACCTTGCTGTCTCCAAAGAATAAGAAGAGTCGACTGCAGTATGCCAAATGTCATGTGGACAAACCACAGAAGTTTTGGGATAGTGTTCTGTGGACTGATGAAACAAAATTAGAACTGTTTGGGCCCATGGATCAACGCTATGTTTGGAGGAGGAAGAACAAGGCCTATGAAGAAAAGAACACCTTGCCTACTGTGAAGCATGGCGGGGGGTCAATCATGCTTTGGGGCTGTTTTGCTTCTGCAGGTACAGGGAAGCTTCAGCGTGTGCAAGGTACCATGAATTCTCTTCAGTACCAGGAGATATTGGATGACAATGTGATGCAGTCCGTCACAAACCTGAGGCTTGGGAGACGTTGGACCTTCCAACAGGACAATGATCCCAAGCATACCTCCAAGTTCACTAGAGCATGGTTGCAGATTAAAGGCTGGAACATTTTGGAGTGGCCATCGCAGTCACCTGACTTAAATCCGATTGAGAACCTCTGGTGGGACTTAAAGAAAGCAGTTGCAGTGCGCAAGCCTAAGAATGTGACTGAACTGGAGGCTTTTGCCCATGACGAATGGGCAAAGATACCCGTAGATCGCTGCAAGACACTTGTGTCAAGCTATGCTTCACGTTTAAAAGCTGTTATAACTGTAAAAGGATGTTGTACGAAGTACTAAGATTGAATGTCACTTGGGGGTTGAATAAAACTGATAATGTGAGCACAGAAAAGACATTTGTGGTTATTTCATTATAAATGTTATGTTATATTTGTCTGACCTACATGTGCCTCTTTGATTTAATTGTAAGCAAGATGACTGAATGATCAAAATCAATGTCAAACTGGCCAAAACACTCAATTTCAGTGGGGGTTGAATAATTTTGAACACAACTGTATTTGAAATGGTTTAAATAAAAAACATAAATTTAAATCTCCGTGCAATCCTCTTCCTTTCTCCACAGAAAGGAGGACACTGAGAAGGAGGGTCCTTCCGTGTGATCTCCTACATACGATCAGGGTGCAAGGCTCACAGAAGTCTACACAAAGCACTATAGACTGCGCGAGAGGATACCAGCACATTGCCACGTCCAGTATGCATTAGCAGCTCCCAAATATTACTGTCTCTAATAGGGAACTGCTAATGGTTACCAGTAGGGATGCACCGATACCACTTTTTTAAGACCGAGTACCGATACCTTTTTTCAAGTACTCACCGATACCAAGTGCCGATACTTTTATGTCATGTGACCGCTTTCCAATAAGAACAGACCTCATATAAAAATGCCCCCAGCTCTCATGGATATTGCCCCCAGCTCACATGGATATGCCCCCCAGCTCTCATGGATATGCCCCCAGCTCTCATGGATATGCACCCCAGCTTTCATGGATATGCCCCCCAGCTTTCATGGATATGCCCCCCAGCTTTCATGGATTTGCCCCCCAGCTTTCATGGATTTGCCCCCCAGCTTTCATGGATTTGCCCCCCAGCTTTCATGGATTATGCCTCAGCTCTCATGGATATGCCCCCAGCTCTCATGGATATGCCCCCCAGCTTGGGGATTTGCCCCCCATCTCGTGGATATGTCCCCCAGCTCGTGGAAATGTCCCCCCAGCTCGTGGAAATGCCCCCCAAGCTCGCGGATATGCCCCCCAGCTCACCTGGCACCTGGAGCTCTCCGTGATCATACTTACCTTCCTGAGCGACGCCGGTAAAGTCTTTGCGCTTGCGCTCGTTGGAAGGCCCCCAGCCGCGATCACGTGGTCCCACGTGATCGCGGCTGGGGGCCTTCCAACGAGCGCACGCGCGGAAACTTTCCCGGTGTCACTCAGGAAGGTAAGTATGATCGCGGAGAGCTACAGGTGCCTGTCCGAATGCTCTATCAGCATTCAGACAGGCACCTGGAGCTCTCCGCATTCATACTTGCCTTCCTGAAGTTTCCACGCGTGCGCTCGTTGGAAAGCCCCCAGCCGCGATCACATGGTCCCACGTGATCGCGGCTGGGGGCCTTCCAATGAGCGCACGCGCAAAGACTTTCCCCGGCGTCGCTCAGGAAGGAGAGCCACTGCAGGGCATGTCCGAATGGCGATAGAGCATTCGGACAGCCGCCCCAGCCCCTCGGATGCCGGCTGGCACTGCACGAGTACCAAGTACTCCTGCAGTGCCCGGTATCGGCACCGATACTAGTATTGGTATCGGTGCAACCCTAGTTAACAGCTTGTGCCAACCTTTGTGATTGGTGGTTCCACCTCAACCAGCAGAGTGAGAGGGGCAATACAAAGACACAATGGGGTGCAAGAGGAACGTGTCATTATGGGGTGGGATTAGACAACGATGAGACAGAGGCACAGTAATAGGTTGAGACTCCTCAAAATATTCAGTTCTACGCCTATGATGCCTTTAATCTTGCACTAATTTCTTTCTTACTCTTTTTCCATGTAGAAATAGGGTTAATTTAGAAAGAAAATCTTTTTAAAGAGCATATATGTGAAACACATGTGGCATTCCTTCCTAGATCTGATTCCCTTTATCTGAAGAGCTGCCCGCTCAGGCGTTTGTGCATAAATCAAATCTAAATTGGTTTGACATGTTTGATACAGAGTGTCCATTTCCGTGCTCATTTACTTAATCCCAGCCTTCTATATTGGCAGTGGGTGTAGGCATGTGTCCAGACGAGGCGCCTGATCTGTGACATCAGGGATTCTGTCACTTCCCAGAAGAACGGCTGTCATTTGTTTTCTCACAGAGAGCACAGTGCGTCACACAGCTAGTTGGCATTCATTTTGTTTTCTTTAGGTAAATATAGACATCAGAGATTCTTCCCATCAGTTAGGTTTTTGGCAAAAGCACACAGTTGCTGTAAAAGAGTTAATACTGAAATGGTTAAACACATTGCAAACACATGATTAGATCAGGAGTGGCGGAAGCACTCTCTAACAAAACTGGATTGGATTTTTTGATGTACTGACATTGACCCTTTGGCATGGCAGCTGTTGTGTGGCATGGGTTTTGACGTTTGTGCACCAGCAGCGTGCATCTGCAAAAAATAATAATCTGTATCAACAGTAATGAAGAAAAATCCATATGCAAAAAGTGGTCAATCATGTAACGAAAATATCTTGAAATTATTCAAATTGTGAATCACTCGCCACCGAAATGGGGCAGCCAACCCCGCCTCAAACAAATGCATGCATGATGTCATCAGTAGCCACACAGGAAGCAGGAAGAACCATTTATCTGAAAAATTATTCCCCTGATGAATGTAGCTTTCATGCTGTAGTTGTATGATTTAGGCTAGGGTCAGACGAGCGCATTCTGTGCCGACTGTGCGTCTGTGCACAACGGACATACTTTCTGACTGACGACAAGGTAGTGGCCACACAGTCCATTTTTTTGACTGATGTTTTTTTTGACTGCTGTAGAAGGGAAATTAAATAAAATGAATTTGAAAAAACATTTTGTCCGTCAAAAATGCTGGACGTCAGAAATGCAGTCCGTCTGACTACGTTCCATCACTGACACACAAAGCTATGCTGACGTGGCGCTCTCCGAACGTCCGTTCCAGCGGTTTTATGTTCTTGCCAAACTTGCGTCCATTTGCCGCTTCGTGTGTGGGTCTCTATTGATATTAATTGTATGCTACCACAGACGATAGAATGTGTGGCAACACAGACGTGATCACTGCGCCTGTCTGAACCGAGCCTTAAAGGTGTGTTTTTTTTTCTTTGATCACTTTTTGCACATGTTTTTTTTAGTACCAATTGTAAAATGTATAAAGGTTGGAAGCTTCTTTTTTTTTTCTTTTTCATCTTTTACTAGTTTGGCACCTGTCTTCCCTATCTATAAGGCCCCATTACAACTCTGCTTTTGTACTTGACTGCTCCAGTCACTGGCTTAATCGCTGAAGACGCTCCTCCAACCTAACTGCAAGCTTCGCTTGTGGCTCGGCATTAGCGACTGCTTATGGTAACCTAACGTTTTCTGTACTTTTTGCATGAGCAGTTAACTTGAGCAATTTGACAAGTGTGTTTAGTATGTCTCTCCTATGCACGTTTTTGTCAGGCGTTTTATGAGCGTATTGAAAGAGGTAAATATAGGAAAACAGGAATCTGTAGAGGTAAAAAACAGCGACTCATAGCGCATACAAGTATATAAAAGGGTGTATCAAGAGATGCCCCTGCTAGGATGGCACTCACAAGATATAAAATCTTTAAAACTTATCGTCTCAACGGAGATTTCACACCACATCTGTTGCTCATGGAATATTCAGTCTGGAAATCCTTGCCGCCGCAGGAACCAATCACCATCCAGAGTCAGAACAGAAAAATTTATTGGTGTATAAATAAAATAAGGATCCAACGCGTTTCGTGCGACAACCGCACTTCCTTAGGGATAAAATATTAAAACAAGCAGTCTGTTTGTTTTAATATTTTATCCCTGAGGAAGTGCGGTTGTCGCACGAAACGCGTTGGATCCTTATTTTATTTATAACACCCCAATAAATTTTTCTGTTCTGACTCTGGATGGTGATTGGTGGTTCCTGCGGCGGCAAGGATTTCCAGACTGAATATTCCATGAGCAACAGATGTGGTGTGAAATCTCCGTTGAGACGATAAGTTTTAAAGATTTTATATCTTGTGAGTGCTATCCTAGCAGGGGCATCTCTTGATACACCCTTTTATATACTTGTATGCGCTATGAGTCGCTGTTTTTTACCTCTACAGATTCCTGTTTTCCTATATTTACCTCTTTCACATTGTCAAGACGCCTAAGGGAGAGACGTCTGGGATATCTAGAGGTTGTATTTTTTGTTTTACAATGTCTGTCACACTCCAATTGTCTTTTACCCGTTTTATGAGCGTATTACCTGGCGTTTTCACTCGTTTTTGACGATTCGAAACACACGTCATACGCACATTTTTTTTTATTGACTACGGAGGCATCCAATGAAAAATACTTTGTCTGAGGAAGTGTGCCTGAAGTCCCCAGGTTGTGGTCTTTTGTGCCTTTTGCCATGTGCGGAACACGCATTCATACTTGCGTTTTTGATGACGAAATCGTGCAAACGCCCATTTCAGCACGTTCACGTTGTAGTCTATGGCCGCAAACGCACTGTAATACGCCCCAAAGAAGCTCCTGTACTTCTTTGGGCATAGGGTGTTTTACAGCGCGTTCCTACGCGCTGTAATACGCCCAGGTGGGAACCATGCCCATAGGAAATACTGGGATTTCAGTGTTTGAGTGTTTTACAGCGCGTAGGAACGCGCTGTAAAATGCCCAGTTATGAACCTGGCCTTATAGCCAATTCTGGGATCACAACTGAGCTGTTATGTCCAATGACACGTTCCATAAGAGTAAGGCCGGCGTCAGACGAACGCAGTGATCACGTCTGTGTCGGCGCACATTTTAACGTCCGTGGTAGCATAGAATCATGATCAATAGAGACCCACACACTAAGTACGTGCGCACCGAACTGCGCAAGCACAACGCACGTGGCAAACGGATGCAAGTTAGGCAAGAGCGTAAAACCACTAGATGGACGCGCAGAGTGCGCCACGTCCGCGTAGCGTTCTGTGTGAGTGATGAGATGTCAGACGCAGCGCATTTGCAACGTCCAGCACCTTGACCCACAAAATGGCTTTTCAGATTCTTTTCAAATTTTTATCATTTTTCATAATTTTATTTCCCATAAATCCCTTTTTTTTTCTATGTCCATCAAGAAAAACAGATCGTGTGGGGTCTACAGTATCTTCTGTCAGTAGGTTTGGAGATTTTTTGGACAATAGTGCACCTAAATATACCGACTGAGGAAGGCTGTTAATGCCGAAACACATCTCGGTAACGCATCTGTCCATTTTTTAATATGCAATTAATTTTTTAATAAATTTTATATGGTTTATATTCTATTGACTACTCTCCTTGGATATATACTTGCCACCGCTTGGAAGCTCCTGATATCTGGCCCTCAGACGGTTGAGAAGAGGTTCTGGGTATCCACCATAGTGTACCTGACGCTGTATTGAGTGAGCCTGTGTGGAAGAGGCTCCATATCTGGTGAGTTCAATACATTATCACCTCTTTTTTATCCTAATACGGTAATATACTATGGGAGCGCTGTCTATTATCCTATTGTTGCCATCGCAACCAGAGTTGAAGATTTAAGAAGGGATACGCCACCCTCTATATGGCTGGAAGCTCCTAAACCTAGAGCCAGGGATTTTTTGGGCTCTTATAAATGTGAGTTTCCATATTCCTACGAGTAATTCATTTGCCATATTTAATTGGGATTTTCTGCACGATTATTTCTTCATTTTTTCTCTCCCCTCCAATTTTATTTTATTTTTTCTTTCTCTCACTTTTTTCTCCTTTCTGGCTATCCTCTCCACTATTGAGAGACGGCAAGAGATACACAGACCAAGAAAGGAGGACTATATTTGTGCATCGCTTGAACATAAAGAGAAGTAAATTTTAAGGAATTTTTCCCACTGGTATTCATACTGTTGTATTGGATATCATTGAATTTGTACATTTTGCACATTTGGACACTGTTGCACTTTATAGACTCTCTTATACCCATCACACTGCTGGAATTTTATATATTGTTGCACTTTACTGTGTTCTATGGCACATTGCACTTTTATATGTGTACATTGATTGAATATTTGTCACCTTAAGACTGAAGCACTTTATGTTTGATATACCTCTTTGTTGAAGTCTACCTTTAAATCTATTTTTGATGCGCTACAAAGGTCCTAGCTATAATTTCTCTTCTGTCAGTACGTCTGTCCGTTATGCACGCACGCAGAGTGCGCTCAGACTGCGTTCATCTTACATTAGCCTAACAAATCCTGCCTTTACCTTAATGGCTTCTGCTGCCGTTAGAATGGAGCTGCCTGCTCTTTGGCTTAGACGTTGTAGCTGCTTAATGTAAATTAATGGCATGTATACTTTGTATGGGAGCCGTTGATTTGAGGCTAGATGGAGCAGAACAAGATATTCCTCCGTAGTTCATTCTTCTCTTCTGGAGTCAGTATTGGGGAGAATAAAATAAGCGCTTTCAGAAACTGGTGTTATGTGATTTCCTTCCTTTTTTTTGTAAAAATTTAATTTAACACTTAAATAAAAAAGGATTGAAAAATCCTTTACTGAGAATCCCACATTAGAGGCCGGAGTGATCCGCCACTTCCTGTAGCTGAATGGAAGACTGGGAACAACTAGTTCCCAGTGACGTTCCGAGGCTTGTGTGCGATCCTGCTAAAGCAAGCTTTTGTAGGGTCATGCTGACTTCCATTGAGTCCTATGGACTCCAAAAGCAATACCACCAATGGTGCCTGGTGCCCCCCCCCCCAATATCTCTCTGCGACTGAAAAATATTCCGGATCAAGTGGTTCTGCCAATATAGGGCTGTTAAGGGCAAGCTACAAATGGATAAAGGCACGCGCATATTTTTACCTGTTTGCAGTGCTACATTATACACTCAGTTGCGATTCAGCCCTCTGTTTTTTGAACATCATTTATGGTTTGTTTGGCAAGCCTTTGTTCATTTCTGTCCGGCTGATTTTATTTCCACTCTGAATTTCAAACCAAATGGCTTCTTCATCATTATTAGACATTTAATATGAACCATCTCTGAGAGTATTAATTCCTCTGGCCGTGCAGGCTGAACATCTGATTTATTATTTTGAAGCTGGGAATATTACTAATTTTATTTATCTATTTGTGCAGCGAAGAATGCATGGAAATGTCAGGGTGACTTCCGCTGTGAAAACTTTGCATAAATATAAACTTTTTAAACTGTCGAATTGCCAGCCACATATGTCTTGCATAGATGGATTTGTTGGTCCTTCCTTTAACCATGATTTTTTTTCCTGTGCAGTTACCCTCCAGATTTCATGATTCCTTGTGGTTGAATGACTGAAAACAGCCCTGTAGTTTAGAAAATATCTCTCCCAGAACCCCCTTCCCTTCTGCCTATTTATGCTTTAGAATATCTGTAAAAGCTCCATTCAATCCAGTACCAGGGTTCCTCTCAGGGCTACTCTGTTCTGACAGGTGCTGCCTTCCTTGAAGCAGCCGGCCAGAGAGCTAGATGCTTGCTATAGCATTTTGCCAATTTGGTGCATCTTGACACAAATGGACTGAGAGGCTTTATCTAGATAGCAATGCAGAAATGAGCAAATGCTGTGTGTTGATGTCAAACACCCTGGAAGGCCATCCATTGCAAGCGTATCGACAGCCATCTATCTGAAGGAAAGCTCTCCACTTTTGGAAGGCCGTTACAGCCTGCCGGGTTACCTGACAGGGAGGGACCACTTGGTTCACCACAACCTTAAACTAAATGGTTATAGTGGCTGCAGTGACCTTTTAACGGAGACCAGTGAGACTGTCACCAACAAAGCAAAAAGTCAATGTTCTGTATTTGAAAATAGAAATGTAATTTTTACAGTTCGGATCTTTTGTAAACCTACAGAAATGGAACGACACAGTTCTTGGTGATTCAGGAGAACAAGCATCCTCTGTTTGCTACAATATGAGCCAGGCTTAAAAAGTCAACAAACAATAAATATACACAAATGTAGAATTAAGTCATCTGATGGCTGCTGTCAAATTATCAACTACTCGTGTGCAAACTTTTCTGGGTGTCTAGGTCTTAAAAATATACACCTTTATGTTGGTAAACGGAGTCTTGTGTTTTAAATACAACGATCCATGATGCAAGAGACTGCATAATCCTTGTTGACCAGTCAGTATTTTCTGAACAGGCAGATTTGCATCTCTGAAACAGGACAGAAAGTGATATTGAAGATATTTTGTGGGTCGAGCAGCTTATTTTCATGATTGTATGTTATGGAATGTGGCCTCATCACACTTGAGTAAAGAATGTGTTTGGATTAAAACCTTCTAACGTCAGTTGAATTTTCTAGTATGGAAGGGTTTTGACTGTGACTTCAAGTAGATTTTTCCTGTTTGTGGTTTAAAACAAAATGCTACATACTAGACCTTTTAATAAACATCCATTTGTGCTTATTAATCACAATGTGCATAGACCATGGACGACAACCGAGGAGATGTGTGTGTGTGTGTGTGTGTGTGTGTGGAACATTTATAATGTAGGTATTGGTATGACTGCTTTTGTTTTCCCGTCGTGTTGTATCAGGATTTAAAGCAGCATTGTTGGCAAGTATTACTTGATTAGTCATTAATTGCTAATATATAGCTTTTTTTGGTTGTAATTTAGTTTCGTTTGAGCTACAGTGAGTAAGCTAGGTCTGCAGACCTATTATATAATACTATGATTCACTTGGAAGACAACACCAAATTATCACAGCTGTAATGTCTGTTTAAAATAAAGCTAAACATTTGCTAAGAACATTTTAACACCGGCTTGCTTTGCTCTTGTTGTCGGCAGTTCTTTGGAACGCTCATTTGGTTTGCTAACTCCTTCTTTTATGTAACAATTGAAATTAAACTCTGCTCAATCTAAACCTCAACTCTGCTCAACACCAATTCTACCCAAATTCGACCCAGTGCTAATTCAACCCAACCCTAATGCTCACCAAATTCAGCTCAACAATAAGAATGCAGGAATTGTGCTTTGGATTCAGCGAGGGTATTATTCCAGTTGTTCCTTTCATCAAACAAGATGAAATACTGCTTTGAGAAAGCACACAAACTTCCACGTAGAAAAGAGCGGTTTTGAAATGTGTAATGGAAGAATCTGATTTCAGTCCATCAATCACATCCGTTTGTTTTTACACAATATTCCAAGGCCTGTCATGAAAGGCATGTGGTCACCGAGCCCTTATTGGGCTTCTAGATGGAGGAATAATTACAAAAAAAAAATTATATTGAATGTTCTATTTTCTTTGCAGTTTACTTGTATATAGTGTTACGGGCACCCCTTCAATTGTGTGTTTTCATTTTCGAAGCATGGGATCAAGACTTTATCATGTCGCTATCCCAATTTTGCTTTAGATTTTACAATATTAGAATAGTTCTCCACATTTGCAAAGCTTTAGCTGTTTGCACTTTAATTAGCTTATATGTAGATTTTGGAACTCAGATATTGGAATAAAAAGTGTCAAATGCGATCTAAAACATATATAGAAGTCAAACTGGTCTTCCTGCCTGTAGCCAACCTGTGACACTCTACCCCGCGCATGATTGTGTCTTGATTGGTCATTCTTTTTCAGTTCTGTGTCTAAGTCTACGTATCTTGATTTTGCTAAGTTTATAGTTTTTTTTTCTTCGGATTTTTACCTGGTTCTTTTAAAAGAAAGGGACTGATACAGACAAGCCCTCCCCCCAAAAAAAACCACCCTACACTTGGGGGTTATTCGAAGAGCACTGGTGTTTGCTGGAGTTGCAAACACTATCAGGGTTATTCAAATAGATCCGAATTGCTTGAGAAAGGTAACCGAATGCTGAAAATCAGCGTTCGGTTACCTTTCTCGGCCATTCGGCTATCCAGAGAGCAGGCAATTCGCCAAATCCTGGCGAATTGCCTGCACATACGGTGCCTGTTCGAGGGCAGTGAAAACCCCATGAAAAAGCACTGCTTTGGCTATTCAGAGAACACAAACCAGCAGTGAAAGGTTCCCGAAATGCCCTGCCATTCGGTGTTTTAATTCGGCAAGTTTATTCAGGAGAATCCCATAGGCTTCAATGTTAAAAATATTACCGTTTTAATTCAATATCTAATAAACCGTTCATTATAAAATTCTCCAGTAAAGAGTATTTATAGATTTTTTTTAGGATATTTTAAGCATTTTTCTGAATTTTTTTTTTTTTTTTTTAAGTTTACTTATTTTTTCTGTAACAGCCCTCTTTATTATCATTCATTGGACCTCATATGTAAATTTCAGACATTTTCGCTCAGTAGTTTCTTTGCAAACAGTGTTTCACTTTTCAAACATTCAAGCAAACGGTTTTTCTAATTTATTCACTTCACTCTGTCTGCGGTCTCGGCTTTCTCGTCTTTTTTCCGGCGGCTTCGCTGCGGGTGATCGGCTCCTGCTCGGGTTTTTCCGTGGTTTTCGGCAGGTTAATCCAGATGTTTTTGTGGGTTTTCAGCCTGCATTCGGTGGGTTTTGCGGTTAGTTTTCATCGGGTTTGCGGCAGCTTTTCCCTGCAATTCGGGGACCCTGTGGTGTTTGCTGAATACACTGCAGGGTCACCGAAATGGGATCAGCAAAAGGAATTGAAGAGCACGAAAAGTCACCGAACGTGCGGTGACTTTTCGAATCTCTTTGAATTACCCTGTATGAGAAAGTCTCCCTTTTGCAGCTTCAACAAATGCTGAGATTCTAACAGCAGCATTATTATCTTCACTGTTATTAACCCCCTCCCCCCCCCCGGTTTGTAAATGCATACTGATGTGGCGCAGACTGACAGTCGATCGCAATGAGGATATTTTATTTATGGGCGTTGTATGAAACTGCTCAATTGTCACAGTTCTGTTAAAGTCTACAGAGGAAGATTTTAATTACTCTTTTGAAACAACTACACAGCAATGTGTGATAACAACCCTGCTCAAATGCTATGAGAAATAGCGAATGGGAAATATGGACAGTTAAAAATAGCACTTAACAGAGCTCTGATATGAGGTTATGAAAAGGAGGACACAAAGTCATTGATATGAGTGAATGGAAAACTTGTAATGGTCCTAAACGTTCTGAAACACAAGATCAATATCTTGATGACTGAATGATCCCATACGACTTCAACACTCAGAAAGTATCAGGATGAATTGTTAAAGGCATCTATGGAGTGCAGAAAGTAAAGACCAGCGGAAGAAAGAGGGTATCTAAGCGGGTCAGCAGCAAGAAAAAAGCCAAATAACAAAATTACAAACTGTCGTTTTTGTAAGTCAGAGTGAAACCAGTGTGTGAAAGCCTACCAAAATAACAAGCACATAGGAAACAGAAAAAAGGATGTAAACATCAGCTGCAGACCGACCGTCTCAAAGTGGTGTACTTTCCAGGTTTTTCTAGACTTACTGCAGTCTGTGTTTTGCGCAGAGCTGGTTGGAGCACAGCAAGTGACAAACAAGTGTTTACTGAAGTCAGGAACAAAGAATGACTAAACGGCAAAATAACAAGAGCAGTGGGAAATGGCTTTATCTGTGTACGGCTGTTCTGAAGTGAGGCCCTGCTTACGTATGTTAGTAGTGAGCTGTGAATACTTGCGGTGAGGTTTAAGTAAGCTTTACAAGCAGGAGGCAGAGCGCAAAACCACATGTGACATCAGTTACTTTTTGGTTTGTAATTGATGTGTGCTTGGAGCGCCACATGACAAAAACATTGACTGCGTACTCTGCCAGTCACTTCTCTTAAACAGAGTAATTTATTGCAGTGTGGACAGGTTAGATGATTATTTTGGAATTTAGCCATGCGAGATTATATGAATGAGGGGATTATTAATGTTAATACGCAAACCATTTTTTTTTCTCTTCAAGCTTTTTAAGTTGGTCATGTATTATTGTCTGGGGCAATGACCACTAACCTATGAGAGGATAAGAATAAATGTTCTTCAGAAACCACCCATTATACCAAAAGAATCCATAATCGGTGTAAGGGAATAGCTTTGAGTGTCACGCTATATGCGTTTATTTTCATTTTTACTTCTTTCCATTAGTTTCCAATTGAGTCTGTTACGGCAGGCATAGTCCCAATCATTTTTCTTCCCCTCATTTTGTTATATTAAAGGTACAGTCACTCTACTCATCCTGACAAGTTTATAAGGTTTTATTCAATAAGGGACGAACTTGCGACCGAATCGCACCGAACAGTAAGTTCCACCTACAGTGCAATTCCGTGGCAGCTCGTCTATTCACTAAACTGTCCATTCTCTAAATACTGGCAAATTGATGGCAAAATACAGTGCAGTTCACTGCAGATTGCCGAAATTCGGCAGTAGCAAAATTGACCGATAGAGCAGTGGTTCCTAACCCTGGTCCTCAAGTCCCCCAACAGGTCAGGTTTTCCATATAGCTGAAGCACAGCACAGGTGATATGGATTGCTGCTCAGTGATTGTAGGATTCAGTCTGTATTTCCCGCCCAAGGGAATCCATAAAATCTGGCATGTTAGGGGTACTTGAAGACCGCGTTGGGAACCACTGCCATAGAGAATGGGACACCGAACTGCACAAAGTGTCAGTAAAACACCCTGATTTTCGGTGGTTCAGTGTGACAGGTGTAAACAGGCGATTCCCATAGGCTTCAATGTAAAACAATATTATTATCCTTATTCAACTGTTTATTCTTTTAATTTTCAGGAATTTTTTTATTTATTTTTGGAACATATTTTTGTATTTGACAAAATTTTTGATTCTGATAGATAGATAGATATATATATCTTGTACTGTGCAAAAGTTCTAGGCAGGTGTGAAAAAATGCTGTAAACAAAGAATGCTTTCTCAAATGGAAATATTACACATTTATGTTCTTAAATGAACAAAATGCAGTGAATGAACAAAAGAGAAATCTAAATCAAATCAATATTTGGTGTGACCACCCTTTGCCTTCAAAACAGCAGCAATTCTTCTAGGTACACTTGCACACAGTATTTGAAGGAATTCGGCTGGTAGGTTGTTCCAAACATCTTGGAGTACTAACCACAGATCTTCTGTGGATGTCAGCTTTCTCACATCCTACTGTCTCTTCATGTAATCCCAGACACACTCGATGATGTTGAGATCAGGGCTCTGTGGGGGCCATGCCATCCCTTCCAGTACTTCTTGTTCTTCTTTACGCTGAAGATAGCTCTTAATGACTTTGGCTGTATGTTTGGGGTCGTTGTCCTGCTGCAGAATAAATTTGGGGCCAATCATACGCCTCCCTGATGGTATTGCATGATGGTTAATAGGGATGCACCAATACCACTTTAAGTACGAGTACCAATACTTTGTTCAAGTACTCACCGATACCGAGTACCAATACTTTTATTTCATGTCATGTGAACGCTTTTCAATAAGAACAGACCTCCTATAAAATTGCCCCCAGCTCACATGTATATATCCCGCCCGAGATATATATATATCTATATATATATATCTCTATCAGAATGCCCCCAGCTCACATGTAGCTTGCCCCAGCTCACATGGATATGTAGCTTGCCCCCAGCTCACGTGGATATTGCCCCCAGCTCATGGATATTGCCCCCAGCTCTCATGGATATTGCCCCCAGCTCTCATGGCTATGCCCCCAGCTCTCATGGCTATGCCCCCAGGTCTCATGGATATGCCCCAGCTTTCATGGATATTGCCCCCAGCTCTCATGGATATTGCCCCCAGCTCTCATGGATATGTCCCAGCTCTCATGGATATTGCCCCCAGCTCACATGGATATCCCCCCAGCATGATATGGATCCACATGGATATGAGGGACAGGTATGTATCCAGCCCGAGTGTGGCTCGGGGTTACCACTTTTAGCAATGAAATTAACCCCGAGCCACACTCGGGAAAATCGCTAGGGGGATAAAATAATTTTTTTGATTCTGACATATAAAATATGTCATAATCGGAACGTCAGGGAGGTTAATTAATACTCACACTATGTCTCCTCTTCCATGCACGTTATTTCCCTCTTTTTCATGGTCTTCTTCTCTGGCCCTCTTCATCCTCTTCCTCTTATGTCAATTTTCTCCCCTTCCCTTCTTTCCATGTAAATTCTCCCCCTACCAAGTCAATTTCTGCCTCCTTTTTCATGTCCCCCTCCTTTTTCATATTCATTTATTCTGCTCTTTTCTTCATGTCCATTCTCCCCTCTCCTTTTTCTTGTCCATCTCCCCTCCCCTTTTTCATGCCCATCTCCCCCTCTCCCTTTATTATGTTCAATCCCTCCGCTGCATATCTGCATAGAGTGCTGGGAGGAAGTGACATTATTATATGATCACTTCCTCCCAGCGCTGTCGTGGAGTAAATGGGACTGGCTGGGAGGAAACAGGGTCCTGCACCTCTCAAAGGACAGAGGAGGTGCGGCCGGTCTTTGGATAGCTAGACAAAATCGGGCAAACTGACAGCACTTGCCCCCCCCGGACCAAATAGCAATGGCCCACCACCAGACTCCACACATGGACCCACCTATGCCCTGCACATGGTTCCCACTCAAACCCCTCCTCCAGCTTCACTCCAAGGTTTTGCAGCATACAATTTTTTTTAAACCCTTTTTTTAAGCAACATTAAATAAAAGTAAAAATTCCAATTCCACTGTTCTAAGTAAGGGGCATTATGTGCTTTTCCGTGCCGCTGTGAGGAAAGGCAGGGGTACTTTAGACCACTGAGTCTCCATTCTTTACACCCCACAAAGCCAAGTGTCATTGGATGGGTCATAGTCTGACCTTTCTAATGATACCAAACATGACAATGTTAAATTTCACAAAACAAAAATCCTCCCCCCCTTTTTGTGTTCTAAGGCGGCAGCATTGTACATTTTTCACGTACATAACGAACAATGCTGCTGTCATTACTCACCACCTGATTTCCCATGCCGGCAGCAAGTTCATTATATATGGTATAGGGCTGCAACTAACGATTATTCTCATATTCGATTAGTTGGCCGATTATTATTTCGATTCATCAGATGAAAAAAAAAAGGAAAAAAATATAGAAAAGAAATTGTTTACTTAAAAGGAATTTTATGGAATTACCACAACCCCTCCCCCTTTTTTCAGAAGTAATTTGCGTAGAGTACGTAACTTTCATACGTACATATGCAAATTGCGTATCTTGCGTACTTTTCAGACAAAGGTATGCAAGTGCTTGGTCGGAGGGATGGATTGATGGTGCGAGTGCTTGGTCGGAGGGATGGGTTGATGCTGCATGCACAGCTTAAGCCCATGTTTGCTTTGTCAAATGAACCGGGCTACAAACACTTGGTCATAGATGATGATGTCAGCATGAAGTCAGGGGTAATACGCTAAAGTGGTCAGGGTGTGTAGAGTGTCCCTGTTTAAATAATTTCGTGAACAAACTGAGTGGGAGGAGGGACTGGAGGTGGAAGGGAGTGACTTTGCTCAAGTGACTTGACCTGAGTATGAGAGGGAGTGGGTATGGACAAAAGACCGGATTTGAGTGTGGGAGTGAGTTTGGGGAAAGGGACCAGACCAAAGTGAGGGACTGGCAGTTCCCGACGAAGGAGGGTGTGGCAGGGAGGCTGTTGTGGTGGCACAGGACTCCAGCTTCAAGCGAGGATAAAACACAGGCATACAGCTCCTTCACCCAGTGACAGTATCCTATTGTTCGTGTTATAGTTCTGCTGCTGTTGTAAATGGAATAAAAACAAACTGGTTGTGTCTGACATAAACCTAGAACTAAATCGTACCTAGTAAAGCAGCGGCACCTTCTCCAATCAGCTCCGAAGCTGAGGTTATTAACGTTTAACTCAGTCTGACTCTAAACAGTGTGTGCTGTACACAGAACGATTAATCAACAGCCGATTAATCGATAATGGAAATAGCTGATAACTATTTTAATCGATTAGTTGTTTGAGCCCTAATATGGTATGTGTGTGTATTTATATCTGGTCTGAGTGGGTATATATGTTCTGTGTTTCTCAGGCTTAAAAATAGTCAGTGAACATGTCACTACAGACTTCCTTTCTTACCTTAATGTGAAGACCAGCAACTCTTCAGGTGATATGGCGGTCCTCATGTTGGTGTCATTCTTCGTCAACTGCTCTCACACAGTGGCCAACAGCTCGTCGAACGACGTTATCGACATCTGGAGAAAGTTCAAAAACTTCACTGGGTCCTTCTCCCGTAGTGGCTTGTATAGCATCACAAAGGCACCATGACAGTATCGCGCATAGTTGACAGGATGAATCCACCACTTTCACTTCTTTGTTTTCCTCAAATAAGCATATGTGGTGAGCACAAACCTCACAGCCCCTCCTGAATCAATCTTGGATCAGACTCCTCCCAGAACAAAACTCCTTTTTTTTTTTTTTTTCTTCCACTCTGTATTCCCCCCGTCTTTATTTTCAATGTCCATACTAACTAATTGATAGTCTGCTGACGCCAATATCTCCCGTCAAAACGTGCGTCCGTTACGGATGCACTTTACGCAGTAAACACAATATCTCACGTCAAAAAGTGCGTCCGTAACGCAGTACAGTACGCTCGTGTGCCATCTGCCTTAACATCCCAGGTTTCCCAGATATGTGAAGCACAGCAAAGGTGATCTGATTTGCTGCTCAGTGATTGCAGGATTCAGGCTGCATTTCCCCACGGTAAACCTTAATTTAAGGACCAGGGGTCTTTAAAGTCAATGTATTTTTGACAGAACAATTACTTTGTTGTTCCTTAAGGGGTTAAAATCTGGTCTGTTAGTGGTACTTGAGAACCGGAGTTGAGAACCACTGTTATAGAAGATGAATGTGCCATTATGTCTGAATTGTTAGAAGACCCACATATTCCAAGCTGGCTGTTTGATGAAGCTTATAACTGGTCCTATGTGTGATCTGTCCTCATTCAATCCTTAGAAGTAAAGACAGAAATGATCGAAGCACAGGCTGTTATTAATGACACGTATCACTACTTTTAGTAGGGATGCACCAATACCGCTTTTTTAAGACCGAGTACCGATACTTTTGTTCAAGTACTCACCGATACCAATTACCAATACTATTTCTTAAAGGGACAGGACACATTTTTTTGTAAAGCAGTACAAAATAATGACTTTTTCCCCCATTGCTGAATAGTGATTAATAATAATTAATCACTATTCTATTCACTATTCAGCAAAGGAAAAAAATGTCATTTTATTTATTCATGCTGTATTCAAAGCATGGTCAAAGATGCTGAATGAGTATTAATTTGCTATAATCACTGATTATATCAAATTAATATCCATTCGTCTTTGACCATGCTGTGAATACAGCATGAATAAATAAAATAACAGCACTGTAAAATGCAGATCTCCCTCTCTGGAAACAAAGGACCATCGGTAGAGGACCTCTCTGTACAGAATGATTACTCCTAGTCTACATGTAACAGCTGGTTAATAACATATATGTTTTATATATAATATATACTGTGCTGCCTGGAGCCAAGGATGATTTGCTGCCCCCCCCCAAAAAAAAAACATGCGGCGTGTATGAGCATATATCAGAGCTGCACAACAATAAAAATCACAGTAACGTGCCCTGTGTATGAGCATATATCAGAGCTGCACAGCAATAAAACTCGCTTTAATGGGTAGTGTATATGAGCGTATAGAACTCAGTTACTGTGGAGCTCTGTGACACCCTCATAAACACCTCCATACCCCTGTTACATCATATTACACCTCCATAGTCCCATTATCCAACCTGTAGGAGCCTCAGGGGACATCTGAAACATTTTTTAATTAGAAATATTTCTTTAATGATGCCTAAATTGAGGCTAAAATCCCAATGTCATCTGCTCCTTGTTTGGTGATCTCCCTGCACTCTGTAAGGAATTACAACAGGTTTAGGACACCACTAGAGCTCCAACATTGGCAATAAGGACAGAGGAGAGGTGGTAAACATGGTACGATCAGTAGAGGCTGGACTCTGTATAACTCATACACTTACTGTGCAGGTTGGTAAGCATGCCTTATGCAGGGCTGGTCCGGCAGACAGGGAGGCACCGGGTTTCACACACACACAGGGCCCAGGCTGCGGCCCCAGCTCGCTGTGACACATTCCGGGAGCCATTCACTAACACACCCCGGACTAGGAAGCGGTGTTCACGTGCTGCCCACGGGACCCACTTCCTGCAGGATCCTCTGGAACGTGGCTGCGCTCAGGCCGCGGCCACTCCCAGGGATGGCAGGGGTCCGACCCGTCCTCTGTGCTGTGTCTTTTCTTCTTGTTCTCGTTCAAACCGGCCGCCTTGTCAGAGCTTTGGCCACGTGTCCTCTGGCGCCAGAACATAGGGTGGCAGATGTCACGCTGCGCACCCTGTCAACTAATCAGCGGGGGCCAACCGCCGGCTCCCTCTGATTAGGTCATAGGGTGCCATCTTACAGTCGGCCTAGACTTCCAGGTATTTTGACACGCTAGAGAGGCTAGTGGCCGACGGGCAGCTGGACAGCTGTGCCTTTCCGAGGACTGGGAGCTCCATGGATGTGCCGGCCCTGCCCCGGCGGTTTTGTGCGGCGGGTGCGGCAAAGGTACTTGGGCTAGGCATCGGAGCATTTGGGCGAGTACTCGCCCAAATACTCGGCATCAGCACCAATATCGATACTAGTATCGGTGCATCCGTAACTTTTAGGTGGGAGGAATGGATGCTTTCCCAACATAAACAATCAAACTTCCATGTCCTTTTAGGGCTGCAACTAACTATTATTTTCATAATCAATTAGTGTCCGATTTTATTTTTTTGGTTAAGAAAATATAAATATGCACTAGATCTACCTGAAAAATAAATAGAATAGTGCAGATCATACAAAAATGAAAAAATATACAGAAAAAAATCACTCTCAAAGGATATATAAATATGCGCATATCTGTGTGTAACTACATTTAAATCACCCGAACATCTCTCCAGGACATCTGGGAAGCTTACACTTAAGGCTGGCAGCACACGAGCCAACATTTAAGGGCCGTGTCAGACGAGCGCATTGATCACGTCCGTGTTGCCGCACATTTGTACGTCCGTTACTAGCATATAATTATGACCAATGGAGCCCCACACACATAGTTCGTCCGCACAGAACTGCGGACGCATAACTGACGTGGCAAACGGATGCAGGTTAGGCAAGCACGTAAATCCGCTAGAATGGACGCACAGATTGTGCTGAGTCCGCAACGTCCGCATAGCTTTGTGTGTGAGTGATGGAACGTGGTCAGACGAACTGCATTTGTGCATTCAGCATTTTCGACGGACAAAATGGTTTTCATATTTAATTTATTTTCCCTTCTACATCCGTCAAAAATAACATCTGATAAAAAAACGGACTGTGTGGCCACTACTGCATCTTCCGTCAGAAAGTGCGTCCGTACTGCACGGGTGCACAGTCCGTACAAAATGCGTTCGTCTGACACCAGCCTTAGTAACATTTTCTAAAAATCAACCCCTCCCTTGCCCCCTCTTTTTTCTTATGCAGTTGCGTAGTGAACATAACTTCTACACGTACATACAAAATTGTGAATTAACCTGTCGCTTACCCTGCATATTTTCGCATGCACGGTGGTAGGCGAGCATTTGGTCAGGGTAATTAATGGAGTGATGCTGCGTTTACAGTGCAAGCCTGTGTCTACTTTCTCCCCAAATTAAAGCTGTAATGAGCACTATGATAGACATGATAATGTCAGCACACAAAGCCGGGTGAGTAGGGGGGCACTTCAAAGTGGTCAGGTTGCTATAGTGTCCTTTTAAAAGAATATCAGAACAAACTTAGTGGGGGGAGGGGCTGGAGGGGGAAAATAGGGATTTTGAGCAAGGGACCATGTGGGGAATCCACAGTCCAGACCCGAGTGTGGAAGGGAGTTTGGGGGACAAGACTCCAGCTCTAGATAAGGAAAAAACACTGGCAGTACTGCTCCTTTTTCCAGTGGCAGCACCCAGGTGGCAGCACCCCAAGGTCTGTGCTATAGTTCTGCTGCTGTAAACTAATTATAAACAAACTGGGTTATGTCTGACATATCCCTAGAACTAAATAATACCGAGTAAAGCAGCGGCACATCTTCTGCTATCAGCTCCGAGGTAGCATCTGAGGTTATTAACGTTTTACTCGGGCTGATTTTAAACGGTGTGCGTGTGTGTGCTGTACACAGACCGATTAATCGACCAACTGATTAATCGATAACGAGAATAGTTGACCACTATTCTCGTTACCGATGAGTTGTTGATTAATCAATTAGTTGTTTCAGCCCTGATATCCTATATTTAAAGTTATCAGCTTCATGCTAAGCAAGGTTACATTGACCAATAAAATGTGGAATCCGTCTGTATGATCGTATACATAATGTATGCACATGGGTAGCACTCAACCTAAACTAAGCTTTCAGTGCGGGTGCGTCTCAAAAATACAAACAAAACCAAGGAGAGAGCACTCCAGTCAACACATTCAAAAACCAACAACAGCTTCATGCACATGTTGAAAAATTCTTTAAATCTAAGCTTTATTGAAAAAAATGGTGGAAATTTAGTTTGCAATGAGTGGCTGAATGAATTGTTTAAGCCTGCCAACAACGTCAATGTAATCCACCCTCTGGCAGGTCCTACTCTGCAAACCTAATGACTGCCCTTCATGGGATAAACTGACTTACTGAGGAACAAGTCCTTCCTGGAGCTCCCGCAGATCAAGGTTAAATAAAACCTGGAGGAGGAGAAGTACCTGTGGCAGGGAGGGGTGCATACCCAAGACATTCCTATGAAAAACATATGGAGGGGGTAGAACTGTAAATTCAGGTTGAGTGCTACCCAAGCTTATAGTGCTACCCCCATGTGTTTTTCATAGGAATCTCTTGGGTAAGCACTCCTCCCTGTCACAGGTACTCCTCCAGGTTCTATCTAACCTTGATCTGCGGGAGCTCCATAAAGGGGACTTGTTCCTCAGTAAGTCAGTTTATTCCATGAAGAGCAGTCATTTGGTTAGCAGAGTATGACCTGGCAGAGGGTGGATTACATTGATGTTGTTGGCAGGCTTAAGCAATTCACAGCCATTCATTGCAAACTAAACTTCCACCATTTTTTCAACAAAGCTTAGATTTAAGAATTTTTCAACATGTGGTAAAATCTGGTATAATGTTCCCATGCATGAAGCTGTTGTTGTTGGTTTTTGAATGTGTTGACTGGAGTGCTCTCTCCCTGGTTTTGTTTGTGTGTGTTGTGTGTGTGTGTGTGTGTGTCTGTGTATATATATATATATCAGTGGCAAGAAAAAGTATGTGCACCCTTTGGGATTACGTGGAGTTTTGCATGAATTGGTCATAAAATGTGCTCTGATCTTCATCTAAGTCACAACAATTTGAAAAACACAGTCTGCTTAAAATAATTCAACACAAACATTATATGGTTTTCATGTTTTTATTGAACCGAACATGTAAACATTCACAGTGCAGGGTGGAAAAAGTATGTGAACCCCTAGCCTAATGACTTCTCCAAGAGCTAATTGGAGCCAGGAGTGAGCCAACCTTGAGTCCAATCAGTGTGATATTATTGGATGTGTTGCTGAAAGCTGTCCTGCCCTTTAAAAACACACACCAGTTTTGTGTTTACTGGTTTCAAGAAGCACTGCCTGATGTGAACCATGCCTCACAGAAAAGAGCTCTCAGAAGACCTACAATCAAGAATTGTTGACTTGCATGAAGCTGGAAAGGGTTACAAAAGTATCTCCAAAAGCCTTGATGATCATGTGTCCACGGTAAGACAGACTGTCTACAAATGGAGAAAGTTCAGCACTGTTGCTACTCTCCCTAGGCGTGGTCGTCCTGTAAAGATGACTGCAAGAGCACAGTGCAGAATGCTTAATGAGGTAAAGAAGAATCCTAGAGTGTCAGCTAAAGACTTACAGAAATCTCTGGCACTTGCTAACATTTTTGTTGACACCTCTACAATAAGGAAAACATTGAACAAGAATGGAGTATATGGGAGGACACCACGGAGGAAGCCATTGCTGTCCAAAAAGAATATTGCAGCACGTTTGAAGTTTGCAAAAGAGCACCTGGATGTTCTACAGCACTACAGGCAATATATTCTGTGGACAGATGAAACCAAAATTGAGTTGTTTGGAAAAAACACACAACATTTTGTGTGGAGAAAAAAAGGCACAGCACACCAACATCAAAACCTCATCCCCACTGTAAAACATGGCGGAGGGAGCATCATGGTTTGGGGCTGCTTTGCTGCCTCAGGGCCTGGACGGATTGTTGTCATTGATGGAAAAATGAATTCCAGAGTTTATCAAGACATTTTGCAGGAAAACGTAAGACCATCTGTCCGCCAACTGAAGCTCCGCAGAGGATGGGTGATGCAACAGGACAATGACCCAAAGCATACAAGTAATTCAACAAAAAAATGGCTTCAACAAAACAAAATACGCCTTCTGGAATGGCCCAGTCAGAGTCCCGACCTCAACCCGATTAAAATACTGTGGCATGACCTTAAGAGAGCGATTCACACCAGACATCCCAAGAATATTGCTACACTGAAACAGTTTTGTGAAGAGGTGTGGTCCAAAATTACCCCAGATCGTTGTGCAGGTCTGATCTGCAACTACAGGAAACGTTTGGTTGAGGTTATTGCTGCCAAAAGAGGGTCAACCAGGTATTAAGTCAAAAGGTTCACATACTTTTTCCACCCTGCACTGTGAATGTTTACATTTTCTGTTCAATAAAAACATGAAAACATATAATGTTTGTGTTGTATTATTTTAAGCAGACTGTGTTTTTCAAATTGTTGTGATTTAGATGAAGATCAGAGCACATTTTATGACCAATTCATGCAAAACTTCACGTAATCCCAAAGGGTTCACATACTTTTTCTTGCAACTGTAATATATGTATATATTAAATTTTTTTGATAGATTTACAAAATCTATGAGCAAGTGTGAACCATTATCCGCTACCATACAATGTAGACATTTTATTCTTGGCACATCTCCTATGGACTTTATCAATTCCCTTATTAGAAATTTTTTTGTTTTAAATGCTGTTTAAAAAAACATTAAATATAGTTTTAATCTGGATATGAATTAGACCTCAGCAATGAACAGGTTTTATATGAAGCCACATACGGTTGTAATCAAGACACTTCCATTGTAAACACGTGTCTAATTACATTTTGGCATCTAGGCTGTATTTACTGTCTGTCTCTGCTTTGCTTTGGCAGAAATTCCAGTAATTTGCATGCTTCAATATTTAGCTAATTTTATCTGCTGGACCACGTTTAAGTGTGCTGGACTCACTCTTACCTCCCCAAGATCTCTTAGGTTATGACTTGAATTCCAGTCTTTATTGCTTTTATTGTTTCAAATTGCTTTAATAATGGTAAACTTCCCAGAAAATTATTAAAATCCCATATTTGTTCAAATTACTATGTTTATTGGGTACTGTGGATTTAATGAAAAAGATGGGTACTGCTAAATGTGAAACAAAAGTGCAAAACTAACAAGAAGAAGAAAGTTACAATAACTCTGAGGAAGAGAGCAACCACGGTGGCCTGCCCTGTGGCGGGTCCCTGCTCTGGCCTCAGGTTTTTTGCTCGATGATGCCATTACAGAGAGGACATAACCATATGCAAATCAAGCTTCTATCACTCGGAAAGTGTCCAGCACTGGAGTGCCAAGGCAGTCCTCTCTGCTTGAGAGAAATGGTAACTCCCCGATGATCATTTCTGCCTCCTTTGGCCTCGTCAGGAGTGTATAGCCTGACTTTCCTAGGCACCTCGAGCAAATGGGTCCACATCTGGATTGCCCTCATGACTCATAGTGAGCAAAAACAAGAATAAAAGTATAATATCACTGAGAACGGACAGCAGGTGGCCTGCCCTAAGGTGGCTCCTCACTCGGTATTTTTGCTTGATGGCGCCGTTACAGAGAGGATCTAACCATAGGCAAATCAGACTGTGATCACCAAAAAAGGGTGGTCATTACTGATGTGGCAAAGCAACCCACTCTGCACGAGAGGAACAGCAACCGCCAACTATCACTAGCTTCATTTCATAGCAGAAGTAGTGTCTGTTTATTATCATATTCAGGTATACCCGCCTAATTGCACATCACTGATATGTCTTTTTAGAAACTGGAGGTTTGTGTCAACTCTGAGTCGAGTAACTATCTGTGTCATTTTTACAACCACTTGTGCTCTCTTTTTTTTGGCTCTGTCTCATTTGGTAAATCGCCAATATTTTACCAGCAAAAAAAAAAATCCAACTCACTGGAGGCTAAGACGTTGGTTAGTATTCTTTAAGTGATATATGTAATCCTTCTGTACACCTAATAATAGACTACAGTATAATGTAAATATAATGTTTGTATAATAGACCGAAAAATCCACAGAAATAAACTGCTAATTGTAAAGGCTGCTTTCCCACAACAGCTCAAGCAGAGAACAAAATAGAACAAAAAAATAATATACCAACACTAAATACTAGTTAGTACATTACTAGTAGATGTATAAAAGGCACCACAGAGATACCCCTTTCAGGCCCTGTGTTGTCAACATGACACAAAGTTTTCAAATTGAGACCACTATAGTTTTCCAAATTACATTAGTGTTTCAGGTCTATAGATATAAATTTATAAAATTTATTTTCCAATTTCCACTTCATGGGTCTGAATAAACCTGGGACACCTAAAAAAATAGACTTGCGCATTTTAACTACCCTGGCGGTCTAATTTTTCCCGAATTTCTGTTCTAATTTTGGTCCCTCCCCTGATATCCAGAGTGTGGCTCGGGGTTAAATTTCTATGTTGGAAATGGTAACCCCGAGCAACATTCGGGATGCCACTGGATAAATCACCACTCCCTGCGCTCCATCAATGTCTCCCTCGGCGACCGCGACCTTCATACTTCCTGGTTCCCTCCTCACGAGAAGGGAATCCAGGAAGTATGAGGTCGCGATCGCCGGAGGAGACTGCGTTGATCAGCAAGGGAGCGCAGGGAGAGGTGATGTATGCAGCCAGAGTGGGTCTCGGGGTTACAGCTTTCAGTGGTGAAATTTAACCTCGAGACACACTCAGGAAAACCGTCAGGGGGGTTAAAGCTCTAAAATAAAAGTCTATCTCCACTACTATGAACCCAGGACATACTTGAAAATACATCTCAATGTATCCTTCCTGGTAAAATCCTTTACAAAATCCTTTATAAATAAATAAATAAATACTATGGAGATACTATTCCACCAAACTATGGTGAGAACTACTAATGTAACTCAACAGACACTATGGTGGAAAGACCAGATAAAAGTAGTGACAGTTTGCTAATCAGGGAATTTGTCGTATTTGACCCAGTCTTGTTCATGTACTTAAAACCACTCTGTGCCGGAACAGCTGCCACATGGTTTATTTGCGTTTAATTTTCTTACATTTCATTGCCCCTGTATATATAGGGTACAGTGTTGTGTGATACACACAGGGAAAACAGCACAGAATATCTTATTCTGCTTCCCTAAGCAAAACTGTGAGGCGTGGGTGCTTTAGACTAGCTGAAGTCTGTATTTGACCAGTACTCACACGATGAAGTTCGGCAGATAGCTTCAACTCAGCAAAACTGACACGTAGAAAGATGAATCCAGTTGAAGAGTTTAATGATCAGACTGACAATCTTGTTAATGTACAGCTTTGCAGGTAAAAAAGTCATTAGTTTTGTCCAGCAGTGAGCACAGAATAGCTGCTATGTAACCAGGAAGTCCCTTAGAACAAGACACTGAGCAAAGGGGTGGGAACTAGCTGAATGCAGCAAGCTAGGGAAGCCCTGCATGGACAAATAGCTGTGAAATCAATAGCATGTAAGCAGCAAAGGCAGATTCAACACAAAACAGAAAAATATACAATAAATCCTAAATCATGGGGCATGACATCTCTGTATGCTACAGTTACAAGTTTTTATAAACTGCTAACAAGTTCCGTAGCACTGTACAATGGGAGAGACATAATAACAATGTGCATGCAAGTGGACACACAGAACAGTAGGAGAGGACCATGCTCAAGAGTTTACAATCTAACCATTTGTCTGCTTCCACCCCCCTCTCCACCAGAAACTTGTTTGAACTGGATAGCCCAGCCTTTCTAGAACAGGATGGGGGGGGGGGGTCTACAGCAGGGAAACGCTGGGGAGTGGTTTTACTTTTAAATGTCTGTTGCTGAAACCCCAGAATAAAGGCATTCAGAGTTTGTTCTTCACGCGGCAAGGATCTCAGTCTATATGTCGCCAAGTCTGTGGGGTACGATCATCTCCTTGTACAGCAGAAAGGAGCGCCTGGACTGAGGTACCGATTGTGGGCGGTACCAGGATCCGTAACACACTGTTCTTTTGACTGTACAATAGGTGGTTAGTGAAAAACTCTTTATGATGTCACAGAGATGGGAAGGCCTGGAAAAAAAACTGAAAAATTGGAAAAAAAAACATTTTTTCCCCTATTTTTTTTCCAAAGCCATTTTTTGTTTTTTCCAGGAGAAATTGAAAAAAAAAAAAAAAAAGTGTGTAATACGTTCTTTTCCAATGATATATATTATGTCTAATATAGCTTTAATAACATATCCTAGCATTAGGACCTTAATGAAAGACTTCTGAGACTTTATTTAAAGTCTTATATCGTTACAAGTTCTCTCGGCTGAAAAGACTAAATCCTGGAATACATTTCAACAAAAATTTGCATTTCAGCCTCTAGGGGGCGCTACATGGAAAAGGCTTCAGTTTAGCTTGATTGTGAGCTCCATCTTGTACAGCATGCAGTGCTTGTTGGGATACATTTTCTGTCTTATCAGGCCTTAATTGACCGGTAAGAGGTTAAATGTGTCCCTATTAATGTCCCCCAGTACAGTCTGGCAGTCTGCAAAACATATCCCTCCTGCAACATGGTGGCATTGTCTGTGCAGAACACGACCTCTGACACCTCTTGCATCTTGCTTCCTGCATATTCCTGCATCTTCTGCTGCTGCTGCTGTGAATCTGCTCTATGTTTACTAATATTCAAACCAAATCAAGAAACAAACTACCTTTTTAGAAATCAATGAGAAAAATGACAAATATGGAGCGGAAGAAGAAACAGGAAATAGGATTAAATTGCGATTTATTGTATATGTTGTGTCTTTTGTTTCCTTTTCTCAATTTATTTTTTTAACCCCTTAGAGACCGCGGACGTACCATGTACGTCACGGCCGCGGGTCTCTTTTAGACCCGCTGACGTACATGGTACGTCCTGCGGTCTTTTGAGCGCTGGAAGCGATCGGATCGCTTCCAGCAGCTCAAACGCCATTGCAGGCTGCCTGGGAGTCCAGGCATCCATGCAATGGCGGTTAGAAGTGCCGGGGCACCTTGTGATCGCTTCCCGGGAGCGATCAACATCCGGTTTGACCTTAAAGGTGCCCGGACTTCTAGAGAGCGCTGGAAGCGATCGGATCGCTTCCAGCAGCTCCAGGGCCATTGCACGGTGCCTGGGAGTCCAGGCATCCGTGCAATGGCGGACAGAAGTGCCGGGGCCCCTTGTGATCGCTCCCCGGGAGCGATCAACATCCGGTTTGACCGGAAAGGTGCCCCGCACTTCTACAGAGCGCTGGAAGCGATCGGTATCGCTTCCAGCTGCTCGGAGTATATTGCAGGGATGCCTCGACATCGAGGCATCCTTGCAATATGGTTACCTGCCGCCAGTCCGTCTGTGATCGCTCCCCCCGAGCGATCACTTCTGGTAGTGGCAGGAAGTACTGAGTGCCATCAGGTATCGTGGCACTCAGTACAAAAAAGATCACATAAGTGATCAGGTGCTCTGCTGGGTGCCTCGAGGGATCAAGGCACCCAGCAGACTAAAAAAAGTGTAAAAAAAGTAAAATAAATAAATAAAAAGGTATAAAATAAAAGAAAACTGACAGCCAAGATGGCGCTGCCCTTCTAAGGGCAGGGTCATCTTGGGGCTGTGTGGGATGTTCCTAGCCTGCCTCATCAGAGAGGCAGGCTAGCAACATCCAATCAGAAGTTATAAAAAATCGAAATAAAATTTCTAATTTGTCAGGTCAGGTCAATATTTTGTAAATATTGGCCGTGACCTCTGTGATTCTCCCTCCCTCTCCTCACTTGTGTTTTGGTGAGCGAGGGAGAGAGATCAGATTTGACAGGTTAGAGATTTTAGGTAGATTTAGTGAGATTAGAAAAATTGAGGCAGATTTAGAGAGATTTTAGGGAGATTTAGAAGAATTGAGGCAGGTTTAGAGGGATTTATTATTATTATTCTTTATTCATAAAGCACCAGCATATTCCGCAGCGCTGTACAATAAGCACAGTATAGACAGGGTTACAATACATTGAACAACATTTGACAAACAGTACAGGAGGAGATGAGGGCCCTATTCCCGTAGGAACTCACAATCTGGGAGGGTTGGAAACAGGAGGAGAGGACTGTAAGGTGAGAGTGATTGATGGTTGCGTCAGTGAGTTGGGTGGTAGGCTTCCCTAAATAGGAATGTTTTCAGGGAGCGTTTGAAGGAAGAGAAGTTAGGGGAAAGTCTGACAGTACGAGGGAGAGCGTTCCAGAGAGTGGTGGCTGCGCGTGAGAAATCCTGCAGTCTATCATGGGAAGAGGTGATGCGGGGAGAAGCTAGGCGCAGGTCACTGTTTGACCTTAGGGAGCGGGCTGGGGTGTATTTGGTGATTAGTGAGGACAGGTAGTGGGGAGCTGAGTTAGTGAGGGTTTTGTAGGTAAGGATAAGGATTTTGAACTTAATTCTGCAGTGGATGGGGAGCCAGTGAAGGGACTCGCAGAGGGGAGCGGCAGAGACAGAGCAGCGGGTAAGGTGAATTAGCCTGGCGGAGGCGTTCAGGATGGATTGTAGGGGGGAGAGGCGGGACAGAGGGAGGCCAGATAAAAGATTATTGCAATAGTCGAGTCGGGAGATTACCAGGGCGTGTATGAGTTGTTTTGTGTTGACAGCGGTAAGAAATGGCCGAATTCTGGAAATATTACGCAGTTTGTATCGGCAGGAGGAGGAAAGAGACTTGATGTGGGGGATGAAGGAAAGAGCAGAGTCAAGTGTAACTCCAAGGCAGCGAACTTGGTTTGATGGGGAGATGGTGATACCCTCCACCGTGATAGAGAAGTCAGGAGGTGGGGAGGCATTGGAGGGAGGAATAAGTAGGAGTTCAGTCTTTGACATGTTGATCTTTAGGTGGTGGGAGGCCATCCAGGAGGAGATGCCAGATAAACAGTCACTGACTTTTGAAAGGACAGGGGGAGAATTTAGAGAGATTTAGGTGTTTATTTGTATTTTCTTGTGAAACCCAACGGTTCTTCTAAGAACCAATAATCCGCTTATATATATAATAATTATAAAATTTTATAATCTGTTATATATAATGTCTGAGAGGGTGTACAGCGCCGAGGAGGCATATGCCATCCTGGCGTCAGAATCTGAGGCATCTGCGTCGGACTCAGACCCAGATTTTGACCCCGCTAACTGCTCAGAGACCTCACTAGATACATCATCTACGCTGTCTGATGTATCTCCTAGTGATGTTTCTAATGCAGATCCTGGGCCACCACCTGCCAGCAGGAGACGCACAGCTCCAGCTGAGGAGTGGGTAGTGCCTTATCACCAGAGGCCAGATATCCCTCCTTTCACGGCAAATCCTGGCATCAATATTGATGTTGCCGGATTTACTGCCACACAGTTTTTGCAGGTGTTTATGGGGGATGATTTGTTGGGCCACATCGTGGCCCAATCAAATCTGTATGCCCATCAGCATTGTGCTGCGAAGCCAGACTCCTACTTGGCAAGGCAGCAATGCACCTCGCTAGATGTGCCAGAATTTCTGAAATTCTGGGCACTTACTATGCTGATGGGCATCATAAAGAAGCCCTCAATTCGCTCCTACTGGAGCAGTAGCCCCATCTGCTCTACCCCCATTTACCCCCAATCAATGTCACGTAGAAGGTATGAAAACATTTTGCGTTTTAATGCACTTCAGTGACAACAGCCTGTGCCCTCCTAGAGAGCATCCCCATTTTGACAGGCTGTATAAAATCCGCCCCCTGATTACCCACTTCGCCGCCAGGTTTGCAGAGGCTTATACACCTGGAAGGAATATCTGCGTGGATGAATCCCTAATGAAATACAAAGGAAGGCTGGGATTTAAGCAGTATATTCCTTCCAAACGCTCCAGGTATGGAGTGAAGGTGTATAAGCTCTGTGACAGCGAGAGTGGGTATACTCAGGCCTTCCGGGTGTACGAGGGAAAGGATAGTAGCCTTGACCCTCCAGGTTACCCAGAACACATGGAAACCAGTGGCAAGATTGTGTGGGACCTACTTTTTCCCCTGCTGAACAAAGGGTACCACTTGTATGTTGATAATTTTTATACGAGTGACCCTTTGTTCAAGCTGCTGTATTGTTTTGATACAGCAGCGTGCGGTACTGTTCGCAAGAACCGCGTAGGTTTCCCAGCACAGCTTCTCCGCACCCGGTTAAAAAGGGGGGAGACCTCAGCTCTGCGCCAAGAGGAGCTATTGGCGGTCAAGTACAGAGACAAGAAGGATGTATACCTTCTATCCACCATCCACACTGAGAGGTCTGTGGAGGTCTCTGTACGTGGCAGAGCTGAGCGCATCAGGAAGCCAGTGTGCATCAAAGCCTATAACCGGCATATGGGTGGGGTTGATCTGGCAGATCAGCTGCTCCAGCCCTACCAGATTATGCGGAAGTCAAGGGCCTGGTACAAAAAGGTTGCAATTTACCTGATGCAAATTGCAACCCACAATGCCTTTTTGCTCTGCAAAAAGGCAAACCCCGGAGTGACGCTGTTCTTTTTACAGTTTGAGCTCCAGGTCATTTCGGGGTTTTTGTACCAGGATGCACATGCTCCCCGGGCGGTGATGGGGGACAGAGTTGGGGCTACACATTTTATTTATAAAATCCCCCCTACTGAGGGCAAACAGAAACCCCAAAAAAGATGCAGGGTGTGTTTCAAGAGGGGGCAGAGGAGAGACACAATCTTTTACTGCCCAGAATGCCCTGGACATCCCGGTCTGTGTCTTGGGGGACTGTTTCAAGATATATCACACTGTGCGTGATCTGTGATTTTTTTTTTCCTTTCTATTTTTTCTTACACTCTAGTTAGTTAGTTCAGTTTAGTTTTTTTTTTTCTTTTACTGCACCAGACATTTACATTTTATTCCTACATTTTTATGTTCTACAATTGGTGCTGTATTTTGCCAAAATCTTTGCACACCTATGCATGGGGGGCATGGGTGTACTCAGGAGACCTTGCAGAAAACAACCTGGAGAGTTTTCATGCAGTAACCAACAACAGTGTCTCCTAAATCACAGTCCAAATCTAATGTGGGCGTAAAAATAAAAAATTGAAAAATTACCGCCACACACCTTCTCAAATGTTTTGGGCTAAAACCGTTGCATCCATGGCATCAAAGCACTCCATATGCAATACCTTGGGGTGTCAACATAACAAATATAAACAATTTTCTGGCAATAATTCAAACTGGGGTATGCGGTAGACCCAAAACCAAAGATAGGCTTAGCTGAAGAAATAATCTCAATTTCAACTCCAATGACAAAGTCATAAAAATTGTATTTGAACCTTCCCAAAATCCTGGCAAACCTATGCATGGGGGGCATGGGTGTACTCAGGAGACCTTGCAGAAAACAACCTGGAGAGTTTTCATGCAGTAACAAACAACAGTGTCTCCTAAATCACAGTCCAAAACTGATGTGGGTGTGAAAATGAAAAATGACCACCAAACAGTATCCAATTTGTTTGGAGCAAACGGTTGCATCCATGGCATAAAAACACTCCTCAATTTACAATACTTTGGGGTGTTAGCTTACCAAATATATGCACGTTCGAAAAATTGGGGTATGTAAAAAGGCCCCTAAAAAGAAGATAAGCAAAGAAGATACTGTATGTCAAATTAGAAAATTGACAAGCACATGTCAAAAGATTGGCGTAGCACTCCAAAAACAGCAGAACAAATCTATAAATGGGTGGTATCACTTTACTCAGAAGATGTTGCTGAACATATTTTGGGGTGTTTTTTGGCAGTAACCCATAACTGGATTTGACAATTCATGCTTAAAGTACAATGTGTGTGAAAAAATAACACAAAAAGTGACTACCTGAAAGTTTGACATAGAGCTAGTGCATGGAAAGTGTTAAAATACAACTCTTCGAAGTTCCCTAGGGTGTGCCCTTTCTAAAAATATATGGTTTGATGGGGGTAAATTACTTTGGCCGGCTTCAAAAATGTCCCAAATAGGACATGGGTGCATGATGACGAAATGTGAAAATTCCAAGTTGGAAAACTGAAATGCGCACCCCCCAAATAAGGCCTATTAGCCCCCAAATGACCCGACATACCTATACATGGGTGGTATCAATTTACTCAGAAGATGTTGCTGAACATATTTTGGGGTGTTTTTTGGCAGTAAACCTTAAAGTTCACAGTACATGTATTCTTAAATTGCATTAAAAAAAAAACTTTTTTTTTTTCTCAAACTTTGGCATAGATTTGTGGTAAAATGGTTTGCATGGAAAGAGTCAAAATACCCCAAGTTTAATACCTTGATTTGTGTACTTTAAAAAAATATGTATATGTGGAGGGTTATTCAGGAATTAGTGACAGATATCAGTGTTACAATGTCACTATCACTAGTTTTGAAAATAAACTCTTTGGAAATGGCAAAGTGCTACTTGCACTTATTGTTGCATAAAATAAGGAAAAAAGCGAGGAATATGTAAACATTGGGTATTGCTAAACTCAGAACTAAATTTAGAAACTACTAAGGAATTATTTTTTTTGACGGTTGTTGATAAATAAGAAATTTTGGGGGTCAAAGTTTCGAATAATTGGTGTTTTTTCAATTTTTTTGTCATATTTCACAATGTTTTTTATAGTAAATTATACGAAATGAAGAAAAAAATGGTATTTTTATAAAGTCCATTTAATGACGAGAAAAACAGTGTAAAATATGTGTGGGTTGCATAAACGAGTAAGAGGAAAATTTGTCATAAACACTAACAGCGCAGAAACGTAAAAACAGCAGCGGTCACTAAAGGACGGATTTGTGTAAAACCGCCCAGTCACTAAGGGGTTAAAGTACCGCTTGAAAGATAAACCTTAACATGGAGCTTAAATGTTGATGTATCCATATCCTACAGGCACAAATAATGCAATCAGTTACTGCCTTTTTTTTTACTTTTGCTATTGGTGCTAAGGGGCAAATTTGATTTATACACAGGTCTATTCAAAGAAAGGTGAAACTGGAGAAGTGAAAATTCTAGGTCAAAATAGCGAAAGCAGAAAAATTCTCCCATTTATCTCACTTTCCAAATCGGCTATTTGGTCTAGATTGTTCTCTTCTCCTGGTTTTCACCTCTCTCTGAATAACCCTGATATTGTTTTTATTGTTGCACTTCAGTAAACGGAGGGCTGGTTACTTGTTCTCTTACTATCATATACAGTCCTTGCTTGTTATTCTATTTGAAACTAAAAAAATAAAATTCTAAAAAGCAAATTTAAGTTATTAAATAAACTGTAGTCCTGTGTCAAGTGACACAAAATTAATTGTAATTTGTAAACCTATTCTATGGCGCATATTTCCAATTTTTCCAGAAAATAAAAACAGGGAAAAAAAAATTTTTTTTTTCATTTCTTCAAAATTTCCGGATATTTTACATCTCTAGTCACAGTATGAGAGCTTCTTGTGAGAACATGCGACTATAGACAGTATTCCAGCCCATTACTCAGACCAAAATAGAAAAAGCTTCTTCTCCAAAGTAACCATATGTGCTGCTCTTACATACAGGGTTATCCAAAGAGATTCGAATTGCTTGAGAAAGGTAACCGAACGCTGAAAATCAGGGTTCGGTTACCTTTCCTGGCCATTCGGCTATCCAGAGAGCAGGCAATTCGCCAAATCCTGGCGAATTGCCTGCACATACGGTGCCTGTTCGGTGCCTGTTCGAGGGCAGTGAAATCCCCATCAAAAAGCACTGCTTCGGCTATTCAGAGAACACAAACCAGCAGTGAAAGGTTCCCCTAATGTCCTGCCATTCGGTGGTTTAATTCGGCAAATTTATTCAGGAGAATCCCATAGACTTCAATGTTAAAAATATTCCCGTTTTAATTCAATATCTAATAAACCGTTCATTATAAAATTCTGCAGCAAAAAGTCTCTTTATTTATAGATTTTTTAGGATACTTTAGGCATTTTTCTGAATTTTTTAAAAAAAAATTAAAAGTCCGATTTTTTTTTTTTTTTTTTTTTTCAGTTTGCTTATTTTTTGTAACAGCCCTCTTTATTATCATTCCCTGGATCTCCTGTGAAAATTTCAGACATTTTCGCTCAGTAGTTTCTTTGCAAACAGCGTTTCTTTTTCCCAGATTCATACAAATGGTTTTTCTAATTTATTCACTGCCTCCTCTACGTCACAGCTGCTTCGGCTCTGTGTGATTCGGCTCCTTTTCGGCTCCTGTTCGGCTCCTCTTCGAAGGTTAATCCAGATGTTTTTGCTTGTTTTCATAGTGCATTCGGTTAGTTTTCGTCAGGTTTTCGGCAGCTTTTCCCTGCAATTCGGGGACCCTGTGGTGCTTGCTGAATACACCGCAGGGTCACCGAAATGCAATCGGCAAAAGGAACCGAATTGAAGAGAACGAAAAGTCACCGAACGTGCGGTGACTTTTCGAATCTCTTTGGATAACCCTGATAGTGTCCTGTTTCTAGTTGGTTAAATAAACAAAAGCGTGACACGGTTAGAAGCAAAGGTATACCAGTATTATGACAAAAATATACAGACGTTTATAATTTTATGGAGGGTATAGCAGTAGCATGCTTTTGGCCTGGGTGGCTTGAGTGCTTTCTAAGAGCACAGAGGGTAAAGGATCATAACGGCAGATCTCACCGGACTATTTATATTTCTTTCAAGTATGTATTCTACATCTAGAGTTAAATAAGGAATTGTGACATCTATAGGCATCTTTATTTACAAACGTTTTTATTATAGCAATTAATTATAACATGACATGGTAATAAAGAAAACCACATATTGGGAAACTAAAGCATAATGAGACCAGTGTAGTAATTATTAGGTTATCTATATTCTGTACATAAGAATGTTTTTATTTATCTTTAAGCATCAGATTAATGCTAAAATATACAAGCTTCTGGCTATGCAGGGGGCATTACAGACCTACCTCTGCCATTTCAATTACCTGATGTAACTGCTGGCGTTAAGACTAGTGATGTTCTTGATTAAGTTGAAAGCCCGTCTGCTGCCTTCTGGTGTGACCGGGCCCGGACTGGACTGCTTTGATGCTCTGCAGGGAGTCAGGATGTGCAAGTGCCGAGGTGGGTACCAGACCTAGCTTCCTTTTTTTAACCTTCCTATTTACAGTCTAGTTGATTTTTTTTTATTTTGGTTATTATTTATTTTAATTGTTTTGCGGGGTGCTGGTCTTTTTAAGATATTTGATCATCTAAACTTTTCAATTAATGTACCAGCTGATGTATTGCTGTTCTAGGTTGATGTCGTCGCCTTGTCGGCCAGTTAGATGGTGTAATACAGGGTGTTGGCAGACACCCCTGAATGCCTCCAGTCCATGGTTTGAGTAGTACATCCGCAATGCACTTTTTTCATGTGCATTAATAAACTAGTATGCCGCTTATCTTTTTTTTTTTTTGACCGTTTGCTACATTTTTTTAGCCTCCGTTTATACTTTTTTGTGACCGTGTCTTTGCAGTTACGGCTTCGTTGCTTGGAGTATTATCATTACCCGCCACTCGATGGCAAGTCACATGTTATAAGTCTACTTTCAGTCTTTTAATAAGCAGCTTTTCTCTTTTTCTCTGATCATCTCGTACACTCTTTGTAGTGACTTTGATTCCAGAAGGTTCACTATCTCCATCAGACTTGATATCTCCCTCTGTATTGCTTTCAGTCTTTAGATTAAGGGTACAAAGAAGGAAGACATGCTATTTAACACCCCCTCACTTTACTTAATAGGCCTGTGCAGTAGTCTGGGCTGCTTGGCTTTTCTTAGCTCAGTCACTCTGTAACACTGTAACTGATCTATTCATGTTCCAGGGCAGCCGATCCATGGATTGGTTACAGTTCAGTTCAGGGCAGCCATCAGAAATGATGGGGCTCCTTACTGAAACTCACTAGGTGGCCCGCTGTGCACACCTGAACCATTTAACAGCTACTCTTCTATTGTGTGTGACGCGTACGTCACGCGTGTCACACACACGTGACTGAAAGGTGGCGCCAAAGCAGCGTGCTTTGGAGGCATGTGCAGCTTGGGGCCATCCAGCCAGCCAGGAAGCTGGGAAACACGAATCACAGCGGATTCGCGTTTCACAGCATTGTCAAGAGTACAGCTCTGGATTCGAACGCCTAAAGTCCAATACCGGAGCTGATAAAAAGGGCGCCACCGACAGTGGCCTCCTCCCCCCGGGCCCCTGACCGCCATATGGACTGTAATGCCCTGATGGCTCTGGTTCGGTTTATTACATCTGATCTAGAAAGGAACTCTTGGTTCCTGAAATGTATGCAGTATCTCATAGCCCTTTGCCAAGCAAGAGGATAAGTGATAGTGTCTCCTCCAGAGCCCAGAACAGGAGGCTTGGGATGATCATCATTTCCGTTCTTCACAGGAAGTATCTTTTTTGACTCTATGCCCCCCCCCATTCTTTTAAGGCGTTGACTTTTTTTTTATTTATATAAACACAAAAGAATGTAATTGCAAAAATTGATCAATTCACTATATTTCTACAAGAATCTGGCTGGATCAGCTGAAAGATCTTCGATTTGGTCCATGAGAAAGGAGAGCAAAGTTTAGCACATTGGAAGTATAGTTGGCATGATCACCAAAGTAGTATATTGTAATTGTATAAGAAATATAACCTAGGTAATAATAGTAACGATCATGCATTTACTCTGGAAATTAAGAGAACATAAGACGTTTCAATAGGGAATAAAGGTGTCAGGTGTCAGGATAACACCGCCTAGGGTACTGCAGTGTTAATTTGAGCCCGATATGCAGTGAATTCAGGGTGGATAGACACAGTACCTTGCAGCAATAAGCGTGGTGCCAAAGGGAGAGGCAATAATAATAGTCATTGGGCGATCCGTGGTTCAAGGACTGGCGGAGAGGAGGCAGAGTCAGTGGGCAGAGCAGGAGGTCTCGTACACAGGAGCAATAAAGAACAGGTCTTCTTGGTAGGTAAAGGAACTGGGCGATAATGCTCAAGCGTTGTGGGAAGGGAGACATGGATCTTTATTGAGATAGGTGGAGTTGTGGGGTGTGTGAACAGTGGTTAACGGTTTGTAATATGGCTACTAGTGCTTAGCTTGGGCAGCACTTTTCAAGGAGTTGCTGCAGGCACGGATCATGACAGCAGGCATGGATCATGACAAAAGGATAGTGTAGGTTCTGCATTAAAAAGGTGAGACATTAAGTAGTCACTCTGCCATTTCTTGTGCCAAATGTCCCATGGCCACTCCAAGGGAATATTTGAGTGGAAGACCAAGCTTCTCGCATTCTTTTGAACTGGGGGATAGAGTCGTGCAGTTGGACTGCCATATGTCCTATCTGGTACAGGTACCATATTGTCGCATTGTCATGAGGATCGGTGGAAGATCCAATCCTCAATGGTTTAGCTAGATCAGTGGTTCCCAACCGCGTCCCTCAAATACCCCCAACAGGCCAGGTTTGCCAGATATCTGAAGCACAGCGCAGGGGATATGATTTGCTGCTCAGTGATTGCAGGATTCAGTCTGCATTTTCCCAAAGTGATCCTTCAAACCTATGCGATTCATCACCAAGATGTCAGAGTGGGTGAGACGATCGATTTTGAAAAATGCTTTAAAAGGGCCAGCACCAGGTCATGAGAACAATAATACTCTTACTATGGAGATAAGGAGATCCAGAATCCCTGAAGCAACGAATACCCCACCGTATGCGAAAACAAACCCTATTCGTGCCATATTGTTAGTGTACTAAAATGCTATTCGGTTCAGTCTGGAGCCTTTTCACTTTTGTTCCAATTCAGCTCTTTAGGGTACGTATCCTCTGAGATTGAGCTTTGATTCCAGAGAGCATATAGATGGTCATACTCTGCATTCCCCTATACATTGTGCCCACATCTTCCTGAGCAAAAGTGGAATTTTCTTTCCAAACAAGGATCACTCTTTAAATGTCATATGAATCAGAAGTAACTGGAAGACAGCAGGCTTGGTCTACTTTTTCAAACATTCCTTTTGTTGTATTTTTTTCTATTTTATGACTCCAAGCAAGAAAACACGATAATGTTTTCCAACTGTTCGCATTGTTTACTATTTTTGCAGGAGACAGAATAAAACCAGCTGCTCTTTGCAGGCTGTCTTGGATCCAACATTTGAAGAACACTTATCTAATGACAGTTCTAGTTAAAGAGACACTCGAGCCACAAAGACCATATTAACTTAATTAAGCCTTACCTTCATATAGAAAGCTGCAAACCGGGCTGACGCTGGGCTATGATCCGCTCTGCACACAACTCACATCTCTTAGTTATAGCCAAAATATTGTTTTTTTTTAATCCAAATAAAACTGGCTTTGGAGGAAACCTATCCTGTGTGACTGGCACTCTTCTTCTTTGGCTAACAATTTTGGGACGTTTGGCCAGCGGGCCCTAGCTGAGTGGAACCTGGAGTAGATTCCTGGATAATGATGCGTTCCTGTTCTCATTTATTTTGTAAATGATCCAACCATAACCAAGGGCAGCTCTATATAACTGAAGGGTTAAACTATGTAAGCTCGGCCTATGGTGAATGTGCCCTTAGCTGTCATTAGGAAGCAGGTGTACAATTACACGTTAAAAGCGTCAATACGTAAACCGATTAATAACTCCAGACGAGTAAGGTGAGTATTTTAGCAATACAACAATCTGACTTCCTACTTAAAAATCCTACAATCTTTCCACCTTCAGGAACCTTCTTCCTGAATCACCGTAAAGTAAGGGACCTTTCAGATCTGTTCAGTGATGATGAGGGTGTGTGAGATCTGCTTCCAGAAGTTTCTTTCATTCAGCTAAAACGATAAAGCATTCTTTTTTCAAAGATTTAATGAGAATGATGGTGCAGTCGGTCGCAGAGTAGATTTAGGATACAGTCCAACATTATAAGACTATCCATTTAAGCTAAAATACAGACTCCTATTTGTTGAAGTTTTTCTTGCAGCTATCAGTTCATATTGCCTTGGGTGATTGTTTTTGTGTTTTGGAGGCATTAACGAATAAGTTTGACTCAAATTCCTGTTCTCCTGCCCTCAGAAGCTGTTTTCCCAATAATAGCAGACTTTATTTTTTTCTTTCTTTAGAGGCGTTCTAATCCTTGTAATGAAAACCAAAATGTTAGATGTGTTTTGTTTTTTTTAAATCCTTTTATTTTATGGGAAAATTTATTTTGATCCAATGGCAATATGAGCGCTAAAACAGTTGGACGACGACGACAAACAAAATGCTGTAGCCTGGACACAGCCAATCATTGTGTGAGATCCAGAACCCACCAAAGACCTCTGGTCAAGGTGTATAATCTTGGGGGCAAGTACACGGTTGGCATCTCCACTTTGTACAAAGAACATAACTATTTATATTGCAGGATATGTGTTAACCCTTTCACTGCTGAGGACGTGTGGCGAACGTCCTCATTGACTCCTAAGGAAAGATAGGGGTGGTTCCTTTGAACCCCAATATCTCCCGACTGTTGGCTGCTAGCATGGCCTTTCAAATGATACCAAACATGACCATGTTTAACCCCTTAAGGGCTGCTGACGTACCCTGTACGTCTTGTCCTCGGGTCTCCCTTAGACCCGCGGACGTACAGGGTACGTCAGCAGCGCCTAATCCCCCTCCCGCCCGATACTCACCTCCCTCGCTGGATCCCACGGCGATCTGGCAGGGAGGAAGCCTGCCCATGTGATTTACATGGGCAGGCGAGGCTGATGACGTCGCCACGCTGCGTGGTGATGTCATCAGCAGGCGTCCCTATGCATTTCAATGGAGGGGAGGGGGGCTCCTTCGGAGCCCTCTATCTCCCCAACCATTGAAGCTAGGGAGATGCCGTTTGCACTGCTGGAGAGGGGAGAGCCTCCCCTTTTCAGCGGTGTATGGCATTAACCGTTTCGCCGCCGGATCACGTTGCGGTGCCAATTGGCGCCAAAACACGATTCAAACCTGGAGGGGGGCTGACATCTTGGATGTCAGCCAAGCCTCCAGGTTCCCCCCCACCCACTGACAACCTCACCATATGTGTGAGGATGTCAGTGGGCCAGTTAACCATCTAGCTGCCATGTAGAGATAAGGGGATCCTAAGGATCCCTTTATCTCCCGATCCATGTCAGCTAGATGGTCATATTTGACATCATTTGAAAGGCCTGATTATGGCCTTTCAAATGATACCAAACATGACCAGGTTTGTTTTAAAAAAAAAAAAAAAAAAATAATAAAAAAAAACCAAAAAAAAAAATGATTTTTTTTTAAAAAAATTTTTGTCTGGGGGGGTTTAATTAAATAGGACCTAGGCTGTCATCTAAAAATAATTAGCACAAAATGGTCAGAATGAGCGCAGCGCACATAGGTGAACTGTCTCAGCAGTGAAGGGGTTAAAAAGCAAACGCATGTAAAAATTGGGTATTTCTAGTCTCGGGACAAAATTTTTAACCTATTTAGCTGGGGTCGTTTTGGGTGGTTGTAGATTTTGGGGATTAAATTACGAAAAAAGTGTGTTTTTACCATTTTTTCCCTCATATTTCATATTTTTTTTTATAGTAAATTATTGGTTATGATGGAAATAATGGTATTTCTAGAAAGTCCATTTAATGGCGGGAAAAAGGGTGTATAATATGTGTGGGTCGAATAAACGAGTAAGGGGAAAATTTGACCTAAACACTAACAGCGCAGAAACATAAAAACCGCAGCGGTCACTAAAAGACGGATTTGTGTAAAACCGCCCGGTCACTAAGGGGTTAAAGTAAAGAAATAAAATAATACAAATAATAATAAAAAAAAGAAAAGCATGTTTTTTTAAGACTTGAAATGGCTCAGCAGTGAAGGAGTTAAAAGAGATGGGTTCTGATTAGTCCCGATCCCTGAAGCCCCGTGCCATTGTTTGCTGATCTGTGCCCCAGGGATGAGCCAAGTCCCACACTCAGAGGGCTGCAGAGGCCTCAAAGGGCTCCCTGGAGGTGGGAAAGGGACATGGTAGCTCAGGGCACTGCAACCATTCAATCCACATTAAGTGGTCGCAATGACTGAAGTGTCTGTTTATTTTCATATTCTTAGAGTAAGATCTGCCAAAATGGTGTACATTCATGGTATCACAGGCTCATATAAGGTAAAGCAGCAAACATTGTAAATTCATTTTATTGATGTTGGAGTGTGGTTTGTTGTTGTACCCCCCCCCCCCCCACACACACACACACACACTTTAAAAGCAATATGATTGATTGTTCATTTGGGACGTGGCTGCAATTTGCAGGCTGGGCAGATCACCTTCCAGGTTTACTGTAAATGCAAATGTAAGAGGTAATCCCAGATATGGGCACGTTCACAGATGACTGGGTGCAAATGCCTTGCATGTTCAGCGTTTGTGTACTGTTCTACTTTACTTGTAAGGCTCAGGTTACAGCCTAAATAAATAGATCTCATGAAAACTGATGCCGAGCCACACAGGTATAAAAATTGCAACTAATCCAGTACGTAAATGTACATTCCTTAATCTGAAATCTCTTAGGCCCCGTTCACACTGTGCGATTTATCGCATGGATTTTGCCACGATGTTGCTGCAATATCCGCGCGACGTCGCGCTGTGTAGCTTCTCCAATGCATTTCAATGGAGCTGTTCACATCTTGCCGCGCGTCGCAGAAGCATGTCGCTGGTACATGACCCTTTTTTTGCGATTTGCTATCTGTGATTTTGCGATTTGTATTGGTGGTGCTTTGCAAAAATCGCACAAAACAGCGATGTCGCGCGACATTATCGCACCATGTCGCGAATATGAAAGTTGCACGATTTTTAAATCGCACAGTGTGAACGGGGCCTTACAGTTGTCACATCCTCCTTCTTTGTCACAGGTTATTCATATGAGATTAAAAGGAAGACTCTAGACAAAATTAGTTGTTTCTCCCTCTCTACGGCATTGTTAGAAAATTGTAAAAAATTTAATTCTTCTTGGTTTATTATTACAAACGTTTAAAAATTTACATTTATTTTGCTTCAGGATCAAATGACAGATCCAAGATCTTTGATACCCCCCGTATTCCTGATCATATTCAATTACATGAATTTTTGCATAGGAATTATACACAAAAACACAATTACACAAACATTTCACACTGACATACAAATCCATCACTCAGGAATCTAGTGCCAGGTGCCTTGTGACCTATTTACATTTCTAAAAAATGGACTGACTATTCAAAACTAATAATCCTGCCCTTTTTACATGCAGTCTGTATATAAAGAACTAATCCCCCCCCCCCATAAAACAGACAAAAAATAATGGATTTATTAAAGTGCTCTATTTTGCATTTCGTTGACAGGTACAGGTGTTGCCCCCTGTTTGACACTATTTTTTGTCTTTTATGGAGTTTGTGTAAAGGCTTATATCAGGGTTGGGCAAGAAAAGATCTGCAGTTCATGAACAACTCTGACAATCAACCTATATTGTCTTGGTGCAAATAGAACATTTTATGCATGAGAGTCAAACATGTCTTTGTGTGGAATGATCAGGTGCTGGACAAAATCCCTGCAGCCAGGTTCCCTAATGCCAACATCCCGACGGCCAACTTCCAGACAGAACAAGTGCCGGACATCCCAACATGGCCAACTTCCAGACATCCATAATCCCAGCGGCTAACCCTAACCCTAGGTTTAAAGAGGTTAGGGCAAGGTTTAGGAGGATTAGGGCTATGTTTAGGTGGGTTAGGGCTAGGTTTAGGGGGGGTTAGGGCTACGTTTAGGAGGGTTAGGGCTAGGTTTATGGGGGTTAGGGCTAGGTTTAGGGGGTTAGGGCTATGGGGTTAGGACTCGTTTTAGGGGGTTAGGTTTAGGGCTCGTTTTTAGGGGGTTGGGGTTAGAGCTAGATTTAGGGAGTTAGGGATAGATTTAGGGGGGTAGGGTTAGGGCTAGGTTTAAGGGGTTAGGTTTAGGGGGTTAGGGAGTAGGGTTAGTGTTAGCTGCTGGGATTTTGGATGTCTGGAAGCTGGCCGTCAGGGAGTTGTCTGTGTAGGAAAGCTGGCCGTTGGGATTTTGGCATTGGGGAACCTGGTTGTAGGGATTTCGACCCAAACCCAGAATGATCTACATATTCAGCGATCATGCACAAAGAAAGGATTTACATCTTCAGCCTCCTCTAAAACCATTTGGTTGTTCTTGGTTTTCTCTCTCTAGGCTGAAACTCAACCTCAGAAATGAAAGTATTCCTGTCATATTGAATACACATTTTACTCAAAGAGTAACTGGAAATGTGAAAGACAGTAAAGATCGTAAAGGAAGTGCTGTACTACCGGACAGGAGAAGACCAGTGCCGTTGTCCTTAGTATTTAAGATTGACACGGAACCTGACAACAAGTCTAAGTGTGAAGAACCGCAGAAGGTGAGAGTGGGGAGCCAACCATGGCAAATGATCATAAACCCTATTTTGGGGGGGGGGGGGTTTAAGGGTAACTTAACGGAGATGTCATGTACCTGAAGGGTTTTCGAGATGGCATAAAGACCGTTACGATGTAAAGATTCAGTCTTTAACGGTACAGCGAAGAGACACTCCACCCACTACACTGTTTTAAATTTTAGCAATTTTCTACTTAAGCCATATGGTCCCCCTACATTGCCAATGATGCCAAGGTTTGTTATTATTGAGCGGATTTACACATTGTATGAGCAATTCTTATGAAGAATATTAAAAAGAAAATGCAGGCTTTAAATAAGATGACAGAAAATGTAAATTATTCCTAATGGCTCCAATATTTTTCATAACTCTTTGCAAAGTTCATCGGAGAGGTAAAAATGCCGAAAGGTTAACGTTCAAGAAGACAAACGAGTTGCAAAGCCCCTGATCACAAGAGTTTGCATGCAATATGGAAAATACTATTAGCAGGTTTTTGATAAATATGTTTAGGACAGGATGGAGTATCGGCAGGCCATGATGTAAGGCAGGGCTTGATAAAGCCAGGAGCCTGGTAGCCACTGGCTCCTAGAATTTTACTCCTGGCTCCTAAATTTCCAGTTTATTTTACACCAATCTAAAAGCAGTCTTTGGCATCTAAAAACATCTAGTTGGCTTCAATGTTTTCTTCCTGTCTCCTACATTTAATGTAAATATATCCAGCTGTGTGTGTGTGTGAATAGGGTGTCCAATGACAACAGAGCAAAGAAAATAAGTAAACAAATAAAACAATATCACAACGTCACAATGTCCAGATGTTAACAACACAAATAATATAATAAGTATATATCTATATATATCCAAGCGGCCAAACTGATATTAGAAGCAACAGTCTACACTTCTAGGCTCAAAAAAGTAGCCAAAAGACCACATGCACAAAAAATACCTAACAGCAAAAAGCACCAGGTAACAAAGTGATAAATAGAAGCCGCTGAAATCATAATTTGGGTTAGTACCAACAAACACCAGAGGCAAGGTTCCCAACGTTTCGGCGAGGATTCACTTTTTATCAAGATATACCTTGATAAAGGCAAATCCATGCCGGAACGTTGGCTCCTAACTTTTGTGGCTGGCTCTTAGATTCAAAGCAAATTTGTCAAGCCCTGATGTAAGGTATATTGGATGGCAAAGGAAAGTGAATAATGCAAAATTTCTGCACTGCGATGTTGGACATTGATGTTGATTTTGTACTATGTCTAAATCATTTTAACATGTTGAAGCGTTTTCCTAGTTTATACCACATTTTTCCTATCTTGAGCATGTTAGTCTCATTTTCAAGAGGAGTCTGCAGACTTTTCCCTCCAGCTTCCACCAGCTGTTGCCGTGTGTGACCTAATTAAATCAAATAAATAAACCATGCATGCACGTAAATGGGAAAATGGATGTTCGACAGGTTCACGTTCTCTGCAATGTCTCATGCATTGGAAATAACGTTTATTATAAAGCAATGAACAATATTTACCAGTTCTACTCCTCCTATGCAGCTCCTCCTTTATTTATTTATTTGCAAAGTATTTTACCAGGAAGGATACATTGAGATTTCTCTCGTTTTCAAGTATGTCCTGGGAGGTACACTTTGGTGACGTACACAGGGCCAGATTAAGATCTCTATGGGCCTGGAGCTGAAGATTTTGGTGGGATTTTTTGGAATTTAGTGAAATCATATTTTGGGTTATTTAATAGGGCAGATACAGGTATATCTAACCAGACCGATACTGCGTGAGGAAATTTCCAGTCAGATTTCAATCATTTGCAGCGTGTAAAATAATTTTTTCACATTTTATCATCCAGACCTATATGGTTATATATTCTATGGGAGTTTGTGTTACGAAATGAAATGGGAACCGGTTACTGCATTTTGCTGAGAAAATATACATTTTTAATCAAAAAAATGGGAAAAAAGGGAAATATTTCCCTTGTGTTTTGAAGGATGGTATTTTATGAATAATATGACTATGTATAGAACACTGACCTTGCTCCCAGCGTGGTGGAAAATGAGAAGGTGAGCAATGGCAGTGGTATTGCTTATTTTATACGTGACAAATGGACAATGCCATCGCTTTGGAACTATAATTGTTTTTCTTTTTTCTAGATTTTTACATTGGTCACGTTTGGTATCAATGCAAAGGCCAGACTCTGACCTGTCAATTGACTCCTAACTTGACCTTGTGAGGTGTAAAGATGCGTGACATAGGGTTCCAAAGTCCCCCCCCAGTGCACTTCGCTGCAGTGCAGTAGTTTAGGTTTTTGATGTAACAATTCGTAATAATGGATTGTGCCATCACCTCCATACTTACGATTGTGAGTTAATGCAGCATCATTGTTCCCTTTATAATTGAAAAGTGAAAAATATTGCTATTAGAAAGAAAAAATATTTTTTATTTTTGTTACCAAACATGACCAGGTTTTATGTATCATTGAAAAGGCCCTGCTTTGGCTTTTCCAGTGATCCCTCACATGACCTTGTAGCTGCTATGGAGTTGGAGATATAGGGGTCCAAATGCCCATCAATGCAAGCATAATTATCCTTGGGCCTGCTTTGGCCTTTCCAGTGATACCTCGCATGACCTTGTAGCTGCTATGGAGTTGGAGATATAGGGGTCCAAATGCCCCTCAATGCAAGCATAGTTATCCTTGGGCCTATTCTGGGGCATGGACCTGGAGCTGCTGCTCCATCAGCCCCTATGTTAATCCGGGCTGTCAAACTGAATCTCTTCTCTACGTGTCAATTTCCCTGCCGCGGCACGGCGGTTTATCGTTACAGTTCATCTTTTTTTTTTAATGGAAATTGTACCAAATTGGCAGATTTCATCTGACAAATCCCCTTCAAAATGGAAAGATCGCTAGTCTGGTGTAGTCGCAAAAAAAAAATCGACTGACGTTGTCCGATGGAGGTTGGATGCCGTGGAAGAGGGCTGATTCACATGCTTGTTGTGGGATCGGTTGGACAGCTTCATACGAGATCGGATGATCGTACCATCGCACAAATATAGACCCAGTGGACGGCCAGCCTAAGAATGCTTGAATAATGTTATCCGAGCTCTGTCTGCTACTTAGTATCATTTTGAGATTAATACGGTCTGCCTACCCTATTTGAAATGTTCGTAACACTGTATTTTTGCACCCTTTGCAAAGTATACCAGGGCTCAAAATTTCAGGTCCTGAGCTACTAGCCAGGTCTTCTAAGTTACTCACCATCAGTTAACCTACCTAACCCAGTCCCATACTGCACATTTTCCTGGCAGTGATAGAGCAGTGACTATGTAAAGTATATATGGCACTGAAGGGGTGTCTGTTTCAGTAAATCCAGTCATCCGGGTATTATACAGAGGGGGTCTGTATTAGAGACCCCCCTCTGATTCCAATTAACCTCTCACCATCCAGAACGGATGGTGATCATTTAAACATTACAGATAGCCATGCAGGCTTCATGTTTGTGAAGGCTGCAGGGCTTTTCACACGGTCCAGGGCTCTCTGCAACACTCAGCCCTGGACGTACGGCAGTGCAAGGGCTCCTGCGCCTGCCTCTGTGTGTGGTGAGGTGCAGGGGGTTGTAGAATGAGACCATTCTATGTCCCGTAAATCCTTGCGCTGAACGTGTGATGCAGGCTAGCAATGCCGGTGGTATATTATTTTCTATGGCAGAACTAATAAATGGAAGGCGCACGGCAGCGTGCAGCCAATGTATACAGCCAAGGCCAGACCATGACATTATGTTGCCTGGGTCCAAAGATTAAATGCTGCTGTCCCCCCCCCCAAACTATTCCCACAATACACACCCATGCTTATCACAGAGCACCACAGCAATAAAACTCACAGTAACGTGCAGTGTGTAAGAGCGTATCACAGAGCGCTCCACACCAATAAAACGCACAGTAATACTGTGTAATAATGTGTGACATGAGGGCTGTGGTTACATATGGGGGCTGTGGTTACATATGGGGCTGTGGTTATATGAGGACTGTATGAATTTGTGGGTGCTGTGAGGGTATGGTTGATGTGGGGACCAAGAAGGGCTGTATAGGAGTTGTGTTATGGAGGCTGTGTCCCCACTGTAGAGTCAGTGTGTGGATGCATTTGTGATGTGTGCACTGTTGAAAATGGCAAGGAGAGCCAGGAAGGAGTTAACTGCCAAACTTAGAGGAGCTGATTACTTCCCATGCATTCCTCCCTCCCCTGAGCCCCCCTGCAGTGTCTGCTCACCTCAGCTGTGATCAGGGAACCTGACATGAGTTAGATACCCGTTAGATACACCCATTACACCCCAAGAAGTAGCAGAAAAAATTCAAGATCTGCGAAGTAAAAAAGCCAGCGGGATGGATGGAATTCTTCCAGAGATGATTAAACACGGCTCTCCAGAAGTACACACCGCAATATGTAAAGTTTTCAACCTGGTCCTGAGCGTTGGATTCTACCCTCAAGTATGGAACCAAGGCCTCATAACACCTATCCATAAGAGTGGAGACCAATATGATCCAGCCAACTACAGAGGGATATGTGTCAGCAGCACACTGGGAAAACTGTTCAATAGCATCCAGAACAAAAGAATCCTCAGCTTCCTGACACAGCATAACGTCCTCAACAGAAGCCAAGCAGGGTTCATGCCAAACCATCGCACTACAGATCACATCTACACCCTGCACAGTCTCATCAAGGACCATGTCCACAATACAAAACATGGGAAAATATTTGCTTGCTTTGTGGACTTTAAGAAGGCCTTTGACTCAGTGTGGCACCCAGGCCTTTTCCTCAAACTACTGGAGAGTGGAATAGGAGGGAAAACATATGACGTCATCAAGAGCTCATATAATGAGAACTTCTGCAGCATAAAGGTGAATGGGAAGAGAACAGAGTACTTCCGGCAGGCTCGTGGAGTCAGACAAGGCTGCAGCCTAAGTCCAACCTCTTTAACATCTACATCAATGGACTGGCTGAAGCTCTAGAATCCTCCTCAGCACCAGGACTAACTCTACATGACACCGAGGTGAAGTTCCTGTTGTATGCAGATGACCTCCTATTACTGTCACCAACCGAGAGAGGTCTACAAGACAGCCTGGAAGTGCTGGAAAAATACAGTGCGGCATGGGCACTACCCATCAACCAAAAGAAAACAAAGGTCATGGTTTTCCAAAGGAAGAACGCAAAAACCAAGAGTTCCTGTTTCACACTTAATGACTGCACTCTTGATGAAGCCAACAGCTACACATACCTCGGCCTAGAAACAAACCGATCAGGAAGTTTCAAACCAGCCATAGAGGCCCTAAGAGACAAGGCGCGTAGAACCTTCTATGCCATCAGGAGAAACCTCTACAAACTAAAACCGCCTGTAAGAGTCTGGCTTAAAATCTTTGATAGTGTCATCACTCCAATCCTCCTTTATGGCAGTGAAGTATGGGGCCCCATCACCTACCCTGACCAACCCAAATGGGACACCAGCCCAACAGAAATATTCCATCTGGAATTCTGCAAGCACCTCCTCCAAGTCCATCGGAGCACCTCTAACAATGCTTGCCGGGCCGAGCTGGGCAGACTCCCCTTACTTCTTGCAGTACAGAAGAGGGCGCTATCATACTGGGACCATCTAAACATCAGCAGCCTCAACTCATACCACCATAAAGCCCTACTGGCCAACAAGGACCATCCAAAACCATGTGGGCTGCAACAACTCATATCCACCCTGATCATCCAAAGCCCCCATGAAGGCAACCTGACAAAATATCAAATAAAGGCCCTAATTAACGATTCCAGGGAAAACTATATCAGAGAATGGAGACATGATATAGCAAACTCCAAGAAACTCACCATTTACCAATCCTTACAGAGGGAATACAAACTGGCCCCATACCTGGAGGTACTACAAGACCCCAACGACAGACAGATCCTGAGCTGGTACAGACTGAGCGCCCACAGCCTGGAAATTGAATCAGGGCGGCATAGACAGACCTACAAGTCCAGGGAGAATAGACTGTGCCAGCATTGTGACCAGGAGGCCCTGGAAGATGAGGTCCACTTCCTCCTACAGTGCCCCAAGTACTCAGCACTGAGGGAAACTCACTTCCAAAGACTCTCCGCTCTCATCCCGGACTTCACCTCTATAGAAGAGACGAGGAAACTCCACATCATACTGGGAGAAGAGGAGCCGGCGGTGAAAATATCTGCCCAATACGTCGCAGAATGTCACAGACTGAGAGGAACATGAGAGATCCTGGACTTCTAAATCCCCAACACGGACTCGCCCCCATCCCCCTTCACATTATCCCTTACCCCTGATAATGTCCATGGACTTGCCCATTCCCCCCCATATATATGTCCCACTACCCCCCTCCTCCCCATATGCTTTGGCAATGCTAAAATGTATTTGGTCCTGCCAATAAAGCTTATTTTGATTTGATTTGATTTGATTTGAGTTTGTGAATCTACAGATAGTGGCAGAAAGTCCTCTCCTCTTGGAGCAGTGACAGAGGGGCCAGTGGACCAGACAGCTCTGTGATTTCCTGCCTAGTTTCTGTTTAAGTGGCATCACCTGATCACAGCTGAAGTGAGGGAGCTCTACATTGCAAACAATCAGCTACACAAATTTTTACATTTAACTCCTTCCTGGCTCCCACGCCAATTTAAACCGCACACATCACACAAAATAAAGGGCAATAAGAAGTTATTTTTTTCTAGGGTTTCAATTAACAAAATCTGTTTCTTTTTTTTTGCAAATAAAGTAATTTCCCCCATTCTTCCGAGAGACCTCAGGTGGAGATTGTTTCTTGCACTTTCCAACAAGCTGCCTTGAGGAGGCACCATTGCCTGTCGTTCTTGCCTTCCATCCAGATTCCACTATGTGAGGGTGTGACCTGCCCCTGCCTGACACGCTGTAGAACTGCTGGGGAGTACAGGAAGAGATGAGAAGTCACATGGTGCGGCACACTGTTGTGACATCATCAATGGGGGCCACTGGACAGCATCATGGGGGACCCACGCGAGGCAGAAGGCAGACACAATATTTATTTTCAAAGCCTGAAAGGAAGGGATATGAATCCCTCCTCCAGCAGACAATGACTGGCCGCTGGAAAAAAGTCCTGATTAGTGCTGGTGTCAGCATGGAGCCGACACTAGCACCTGAAAGCGATTACAGACCAATTTTCACTCGCCCTCTGCCAATTTCTATTCGCAAATTGCGAGAGGGCGAGTGGAAATGGTGACCCCTGAAGTATACTATGGATTAACTGCACATGAATTGCTGAGTGGTCATTCATTATTGATAGCCTTTGAAAAGCGTGGTTATTGCTGAGCTTCTCTCTAGTACAAGACATGGAATATGCCTCCCCCCAATGTACATACCACAAATAAGCCGAGTACAATATTAAGGTGACTCCTTCATTACAAATAAAGTTACATAAAGTGTGCTTGTATTGTAAACTCTTGCAAATATCTTGCAGGCACGTAGCTGCCAGGAACAGCCATCGACATTGAACTTCACTGTGAATGACTCGCTGTTGGATGTGGTGGAAACACAAGGTGCTGCAGGATGGAGCGAAACAAGTATACGTGTGGTGGTCCAACGTGTTTATGGCCTTCCTTCACGAGATGGTCTTGGGCTGTTTCCTCAAGGAAGCAATAAAGCGGGTTCAAATTCAAGGGGCAATTCAGACAGAACAATTGTCAGGTATGTACTGAGCAAAATTTATTCCAGCTTCTAGGTTATGATAGAATTGGAAAACTTACCCCTTTCCATTACGAATAATAAACATGAGTTGAAATGTAAGTTAAGATGATGAGAATGTCGCTTTTTTTCTATGTCTACCACCAACATGGGCAGGAAGTTCTAGATCTTTATGGATACTGTTACTATGATAAAACCTCTCTATTACTTTATGTGTAAACAATTGGTGGGTGTCCTTTTGTCCATTTTAGAGTCACTATACATCCATTTAATCTTATATGATCATTACTACTTATATTGGATCAACCACAAGAAAAAACAGGGATGAAATGTGTTTGAAGGATGTGTTCCAGGGTGACGCTCTGCTTGTTTCAGTGAGTTTTTATTGAAAATGGTGTTTAGGAATAATACTAAACATAACACGTCCCTCCTCCTTATGAATTTCATCTTGTTTTCACATCTTTGGTGTTGAATGCTAGATTTTGTGTAAGGTTTCTAATGGCAACATCATGTTTATTCTTCTGGTTTTCCAGGAAACTGGATACTGACATGTTCTACATGAGCATTGACAAATCGATTCCCCAACTATCTCTACCAAATATAAAAGTAGCCATGGATTGCACACCAATAATAAACACAGGGCACTATTCCCTGGTTAACGCGTACGTTGGCGTCTGGATGTGTAAGCGTTACCGCTACGATAACTGTGTTTAACCACATATGCCAACCACATTACATTCCTGACACTACCCTGTTAGTGATCCGTTACCGCATCAGTTTTTGCACTAGGTTCTGCGAACTTACTGTACTTTGCGCTTCCTATGTTATGTATAGGAAGCACAATCAGTAATTCGCGTTTTACTAAATAAGGTATTACAAAGTGCTAGCGCTAATTACTGCAGGGATGTGTAAGCCAAAATTTTAGCACCTTCTCAAAGCTGGTGCTAAATGATTCTGTAAATGCAAAATCTTTTAGCACCCCATAAACCCCCTCAATAAATCTGGTACTCGGCTCTCATCCTGCGGCGAATGGTGGCCCGATCTGCCACTGCTTCTGGCTGCGGCCAGAATGAGACTGGGAACAAATAGTTCCCAGTCACCCTCTGCTGCGTGATCTCGCGAGAGCAGCTTTCTACTCCACTACCACTATGCGAGCTATGGTTCTGGACATTAAATTTGCTTAATGTATACCCCTCTTCCAGAAACAGAGGAGACTTGCCTTCATCTCGAATATTCAATTACAGCATAACATAACACTCTTAAGGTTACTGTGCCTTTCAAGAAAACAAGCCGGGTGTCAGGAACTGGTTCCGGGGTGGCAGTTTCAAGCCCGATGTGCAATGAAATAGATGAAGCAGATATAACTGAATAAGGGTTTATTGATATATACAAAAGGAATAGCACAGGAGGTAGTAACTAACAGGGTTATTCAAAGAGAATCAAAGTCACCGCACGTTCGGTGACTTTTCATTCTCCTCAATTCGGTTCGATTTGGCGATCCCATTTCGGCAACCCTGCGGTGTATTCAGCAAGCACCACAGGGTCCCCGAATTGCAGAGAAATGTCACCGCAAACCCACCAACAACTCGCCGCAAAACCCGGCGAAGGCACACCGAAAACCCGCAAAAACATCTGGATTAACCCCGCCGAACACGCTGGAGAAACCCGAATAGAAGCCGATCAGAGCGCAGAGCAGCCGCCGGAAAAACCCGACACCACAGCCGAATGTAGTGAGAATAAAGAACCCAGTTCGCTTGAATGTTTGAAAAGTGAACCGCTGTTTGCAAAGAAACTAAGCAAAAATGTCTGAAATTTACATATAAGATCCAATGAATTATAATAAAAAGGGCTGTTACAGAAGAAAGAAGAAAAGTTTTAAAAAAAATATTTTAAGAAATCGGAAATAATGTTTTTTGCAAAAAAATCCCGAAAAATGCTTAAAAGATCCTAAAAAATCTATAAATAAAGAGACTCTTTACTGCAGAATATTATAATCAACGGTTTATTAGATATTGAATTAAAACGGGAATATTTTTAACATTGAAGCCTATGGGATTGTCCTGAATAAATCTGCCGCATGAAACCACCGAACAGCAGGGCAATTCGGCAACTTTTCACTGCTGGGTTTTGCTCTCTGAATAGCCGAAGCTATGGGGATTTCACTGCCCTCGAACAGGCACCGTATGTGCAGGCAATTCACCAACATTTGGCAAACTGCCTGCTCTCTGGATAGCCAAATGGCCAAGAAAGGTAACCGAACGCTGATTTTCGGCGTTCGGTTACCTTTCGGCAGCCATTCAGATCTCTTTGAATAACCCTGCATGTATAAGGAGATTGGGTAAGAGAGGGAGAATAATGAATAAGTAATAAACAATAAAAGATAAATAGATGATGTACAAGAATACTGAAGTAGAACAAAAGACAGAAGGACAATACAGGAATAATACTGGTTGCAGGTACTGGAGTATAGAGAGAGAGAAATATATATATATATATTTATATATATGTATATAAGAGCTGTGGATAGATGAATAATATTAAACTAATACAGAAGTAGGGATAAAGATGCAGGGCAGAGTATACTGAATATATAGGGAGAAATAGATTAGCTCAATGGGGATAGGAGAGGAAAGTATCCTTAACCCCTTAGTGACCGGGCGGTTTTACACAAATCCGTCTTTTAGTGACCGATGCTGTTTTTACGTTTCTGCGCTGTTATTATTATTATTATTATTATTTATAAAGCGCCAGCATATTCCGCAGCGCTGTACAATAAGCACAGTACAGACAGGGTTACAATACATTGAACAACATTTGACAAACAGTACAGGAGGAGATGAGGGTCCTATTCCCGTAGGAACTCACAATCTAGGAGGGTTGGGGTTGGAAACAGGAGGAGAGGACTGTAAGGTGAGAGTGATTGATGGTTGCATCAGTGAGTTGGGTGGTAGGCTTCCCTAAATAGGAATGTTTTTAGGGAGCGTTTGAAGGAAGAGAAGTTAGGGGAAAGTCTGACAGCACGAGGGAGAGCGTTCCAGAGAGTGGGGACTGCGCGTGAGAAATCCTGCAGTCTATCATGGGAAGAGGTGATGCGGGGAGAAGCTAGGCGCAGGTCACTGTTTGACCTTAGGGAGCGGGCTGGGGTGTATTTGGTGATTAGTGAGGACAGGTAGTGGGGCGCTGAGTTAGTGAGGGTTTTGTAGGTAAGGATAAGGATTTTGAACTTAATTCTGCAGTGGATGGGGAGCCAGTGAAGGGACTCGCAGAGGGGAGCGGCAGAGACAGAGCGGCGGGTGAGGTGAATTAGCCTGGCGGAGGCGTTCAGGATGGATTGTAGGGGGGAGAGGCGGGACAGAGGGAGGCCAGATAAGAGATTATTGCAATAGTCGAGTCGGGAGATTACCAGGGCGTGTATGAGTTGTTTTGTGGTGACAGCGGTAAGAAATGGCCGAATTCTGGAAATATTACGCAGTTGGTATCGGCAGGAGGAGGAAAGAGACTTGATGTGGGGGATGAAGGAAAGAGCAGAGTCCAGTGTAACTCCAAGACAGCGAACTTGGTTTGATGGGGAGATGGTGATACCCTCCACCGTGATAGAGAAGTCAGGAGGTGGGGAGGCATTAGAGGGAGGAATAAGTAGGAGCTCAGTCTTTGACATGTTGATCTTTAGGTGGTGGGAGGCCATCCAGGAGGAGATGCCAGATAAACAGTCACTGACTTTTGAAAGGACAGGGGGAGAGAGATCAAGGGTAGAGAGGTAGATCTGAGTGTCATCAGCGTAGAGGTGGTAATTAAAGCCAAAGCTGTTGATGATTTTGCCCAGGGAGGAGGTGTAGATGGAAAAGAGCAGAGGACCAAGGACAGAGCCTTGAGGTACACCAACAGATAGAGGCAATGAAGAGGAGGAGTTACCAGCAAAGAAGGACCTGTTGGATAAATAGGAGTCAACCCAAGCAAGTGCAGTGTCACCGAGACCCAGAGAGTTGAGGGTCTGTAGAAGGAGGGGGTGGTCAACAGTGTCAAAAGCAGCCGAGAGGTCAAGCAGGATGAGAATAGAATAGTGGCCGTGTTTTTTAGCAGTTAGGAGGTCGTTGGTGACTTTGGTGAGGGCAGTTTCAGTTGAGTGTAGCGGACGGAAGCCAGATTGCAGGGGGTCAAGTAGGGAATTGGAGGACAGGAAGAGGGAGAGGCGGTTGAAGACTAGTTTTTCTAAGAGCTTTGATGTGAAGGGAAGCAGGGATACAGGGCGGTAGTTGGATGGAGAGTTGGTGTCTAGGGATGGTTTCTTTAGTAAAGGGGTAACTAGCGCGTGTTTGAAGGCGGATGGAAAGGAGCCAGTGGAGAGAGATAGGTTGAAGATGTGTGTGAGAGCAGGGGTGAGGGAGGAGAGAGGGGAGGAATTAGATGTGAGGGAATGGGGTCGAGCGGGCACGTGGTGAGATGTGAGGAGGACAATAAGGAATTGACTTCCTCCTCAGTGGTTGGGAGGAAGCGGCAGAGGGTGGCGGAGGGGACCTGTGGGAGTGGAGGTGGCAGATAACTATCTTGTGTTGGGATGTTGCTTCTGATAGTTAGAGTTTTACTGAGGAAGTAGTCTGCCAGGTCTTGAGCGCTGAAGGCAGCTGAGGGGGAGGTGCAGGTGGGTGGAGGAGGGTGTTGAAGGTGGACCAGAGCCGTTTAGGGTTGGAGGACAGCGTAGATATAAGAGATGAGAAGAAGGATTGTTTGGCCAAGTGGAGGGCAGAGGTGTATGACCGGAGAATAAACTTGAAGTGAACAAAATCAGCTTCAGAGCGGGATTTCCTCCAGGCACGCTCTGCAGTGCGGGAGCATCTTTGCAGGTAGCGAGTTTGGAGGGTGTGCCAGGGCTGAAGCTGGCGGCGTGGGGCCTTGCAGAGTCGAAGAGGAGCAAGAGTGTCTAGAGCAGAGATAAGCGTAGTGTTGTAGTGATTAGTGGCAGCATCAGGGCAGGTGAAGGATGAGGTATGAGGGAGGTGGTGAAGTAGGTTGGAGAATTGATGGGGGTCCACAGCATGTAGATTTCTGCGAGTGTGTGTGCGGGGTGGGGGAGCAGGGTGTTTAGGAAGTCCAGATAGGTTGAAAGAGAGAAGGTGGTGGTCAGAGATGGGGAAAGGGCGACATTTGAACTCAGAAATGGAGCAGAGGTTGGAAAAGACCAGGTCAATAACGTGACCATCGCGGTGGGTAGGGAGGAGGGAGGATTGTGTGAGTCCAAGGGAGGACGTGAGTGAAAGAAGTTTGGAGGCAGCAGGAGCGGAAGGATCGTCAATGGGAATGTTGAAGTCCCCGAGAATTAGGCATGGAAGATTAGAAGACAGGAAGTGAGAAAGCCAGGTAGCAAAGTGGTCAAAGAACTGGGAGGTTGGTCCCGGTGGGTGGTAGATGACTGCCACCCTGAGAGCCAGAGGAGAGAACAGGCGGATGCAGTGTGTCTCGAAGGAGGAGAAGGAGAGGGATGGGGGTGGAGGGAGATGCTGGTAGGTGCAGGTGGGAGAGAGCAGGAGCCCGACCCCGCCACCATTTCTCTCACCCGGTCTGGGGGTATGGCTCAAGTGTAGACCGCCATGTGAGAGAGCAGCAACGGAGGCCGTGTCAGAGGGAGTTAGCCAGGTTTCAGTTAAAGCTAGGAGGTTAAAGAAGTTTGAAAGGAAGAGGTCATGGACGGCTGTGAGTTTGTTGCACACAGAGCGAGCGTTCCAGAGGGCGCAGGAGAAAGAGGACAGGCGCTGAGGGATTATGGGAATGAGGTTGCTGGGCTTGCAGGGAGGTGATTTATGTGCGATGGAGATAGGATGAGAGGGAAGTATTGGATGTGTTGTGGGGCCAGGGTTAGGGGATATGTCACCTGAATAGAGTAACAGCAGGAGGGTGAGAAAGAGAAGGTGGGAATGGGATTTGTGGGAGTGGGAGGCAGCACGAGAGTTAGAGGGAGACCATGTTCTGAGGAAACAAAGGAGCTCATGCGAGGCCATCATGTGGGACGAGAGGAGGGAGGGAGAGATGCAGATAGTGTAGGGGTCGGTGGTAGAGGGGCAGGAGTTCCATTTAAGGAGAAAGGTAGAAGTAAAGAGGAGAAGCGTGAGAGAAAGCATGATATAGACTTGCGTTTACCCAGAGTAAAATTGGGCCTTGCAGTTCCTTCCTCCAGTCCCGCAACTCCAGGAATCAACTCTAAGCGTCCACTTAAGACTGTCACTGAACTCCAGGAATCAACTCTAAGCGTCCACTTAAGACTGTCACTGAACTCCAGGAATCAACTCTAAGCGTCCACTTAAGACTGTCACTGAACTCCAGGAATCAACTCTAAGCGTCCACTTAAGACTGTCACTGAACTCCAGGAATCAACTCTAAGCGTCCACTTAAGACTGTCACTTGTGAATGTCACAAGAGCCTGGCTCAAATGGAGCCTGGTATAGTTGTTATATAGGGCAGGCTGATTGCAATCAGGCAGTTAAAAAGTCAACACCTGAAGCTGGATGGGCTGTGTCAATAGGGCAGGAGATTCACATGCTAATTAGCAAAGCAAATGGTGGAGAAAACAAAAATAAATAAAAAAACAGAAAAAAAAAACCAAGGAAACGTTATAATGTGGGTGCCTGCGAATACTGGGTGATAATGCCTACCAGGAAAAGTATGCAGGGGTTCAGTTGAGCTGTGGGTGTCTGTGGATGATGGGTGATAATGCCTACCTGTTAGTGTTTAGGTCAAATTTTCCTCTTACTCGTTTATTCAACCCACACATATTATACACCCTTTTTCCCGCCATTAAATGGACTTTCTAGAAATACCATTATTTCCATCATATCCAATAATTTACTATAAAAAAAATATGAAATATGATGAAAAAAATGGTAAAAACACACATTTTCGTAATTTAATCCCCAAAATCTACAACCACCCAAAAAGACCCCGGCTAAATAGGTTCAAAATTTTGTCCCGAGACTAGAAATACCCAATATTTACATGCGTTTGCTTTTTAACCCCTTCACTGCTGAGACAGTTCACCTATGTGCGCTGCGCTCATTCTGACCATTTTGTGCTAATTATTTTTAGATGAAAGCCTAGGTCCTATTTAATTAAACCCCCCCCAGACAAAAAAAACTTTAAGAAAAAAAATTTTTTTTATTTTATTTAATTTTTTTCTAATTTTTTTTTTATAATTTTATTTTTTATTTTTTGGCAGCTAGATGGTTAACTGGCCCACTGACATCCTCACACATATGGTGAGGTTGTCAGTGGGTGGGGGGGACCTGGAGGCTTGGCTGACATCCAAGATGTCAGCCCCCCTCCAGGTTTGAATCGCGTTTTGGCGCCAATTGGCACCGCAACGTGATCCGGCGGCGAAACGGTTAATGCCATACACCGCTGAAAAGGGGAGGCTCTCTCCTCTCCAGCAGTGCAAACGGCATCTCCCTAGCTTCAATGGTTGGGGAGATAGAGGGCTCTCCTTCATTGAAATGCATGGGGACGCCTGCTGATGACATCACCACGCAGCGTGGCGACGTCATCAGCCTCGCCTGCCCATGTAAATCACATGGGCAGGCTTCCTCCCTGCCAGATCACCGTGGGATCCAGCGACGGAGGTGAGTATCGGGCGGGAGGGGGATTAGGCGCCGCTGACGTACCCTGTACGTCCGCGGGTCTAAGGGAGACCCGAGAACAGGACGTACAGGGTACGTCAGCAGCCCTTAAGGGGTTAAATTAAGAGATAGGAGTCCTCAGAGTGCACTCTGTTGATGAACCTTGTTATAGGCTGAAAGCAAGTGCTTGCAATCCAAATAGAATAAATGTAGGAGATCCAGGAGGTTAGTAATAAGTCCAGGAGGCTTGGAGTAGGGATATCTCAATACAGAATGCACCTATAAACATGTAACCTAGTGACTATATTTCCTACATATTTATTTTCTGTTAATCTGTATATTTGTGTTGTTTTTTAATATCTTGCATTGTATTACTTTGTATTTCTGTAACTGTAACACTTCAATGTTCTTGAACCCAGGACATACTTGAAAATGAGAGAAATCTCAATGTATCCTTCCTGGTAAAATCCTTTATAAATAAATAGATAAATAAAATCTTTGGAGAATTAGGAAATCCAGGAGGTCTGTAGGATAGATAGCTTTGGAGTAATAAGCGATCCAGCGAAGTATGGGGATAGGAAATCCAAGTAGACTAGACATAGCTCCCTCTCAGCTTGGAGTACACCAAGACAATGTGGAAGCATTGTAAATTGGGTGCGGCTTGGTTTTGTGCAAGGAGCATCAAGTGAATTAGGCAACACCTGAGTGTTGCATAGGCAGAGGAGAGTCCTGAGAAGTCTGCCAGTCTCATTACTTCGAGGCAGCGCCATCCTTAGTCCTTTTACGGCGGTGACGCTCCTCACACCAGGTTGCATACTAGCACATTTCATCTCAGATTTTTTGGACACTCTGGAAGCTTCTATAACTGACGAAGCATGTAAGAGTGTGAAAAATGTGAAGGATTTGGATGGGCTTCCCTAGGAATACTACAACGTGTGTGGAGAAACTTTGATACTCCCTGCTTTGTTACTTTCTGACCGAACAGCTGAAACTAGTTTTCACCCTCATGTGCTTTCTGAATTTTAAATTTTACAAAAACACGGAGTTTCTGTGACATTTTCTTAGTAAACTGTGGCATAAAAATTATTGTGACTGTCATGTAATCACCCAAAAAAAAAAAACCACCTTCTTCCAAGACTCATTCAAACTAAAGAAGTAGGATTTTTTGAGCCTGGGAGTTAAACTTGGCACAATCAAAGCTCATATCTATATTCAACAGCTTCTCTCCAATACTCCAGAACATTTACACTCCACAAACTAATATGTTTTTTGATAGTCAGTTGGAATTTCATGTTCGAGGCACTTCAAGCCTTTTGATTCGTAAAGCAGATCCTGAGCTGGATTTAATCCCTGCATACTGTGCCAACTTCAAGAGTACAGTCATTGGCATCCTTTCAGACTCCTTCCCTATACATAATGGTACCCGATGGGTACTCACTTTCTCTACTCCTTTCTTGCGAACCATTTTTAAAATATTTTAAGGAGAACAGAGCCATGCAAGGGGGGGGGGGTAACCACGTGTATCAGAAGATCGCTGCATATGCAGACCGCCTTGTCACCCAGAGAGATCTCTTTATTAATATGTAGAAATTGGAGATATTGAGCTTATGGCTATTTAAAGGTACCCAATCATGACTACTGGAAACATTTACATTCTCATGGTGCTCACAAAAGATGAAGTACTTGGGCATATTGCTAACTCTGACTCTACGACAAACCTTTTGGAGTAACATTGTCCTAAATTGCCGAAAGATGAATTGTGCCTGTGGAGAGGTGTACAGATCTCATGTGTGGGATGCATTAGCCTCCTCAAAATGATAGTTATGTCACGCCTTCCTTTATTTCAGTGTTTGCCGATAGATCTTCCCTCTGATTTCTTCAGAACTTCAAGATCTGAATTTATTTCTTGCTATACTTTTCCCGTAATTAAAAAAGTCTTGGATAGGCTGTTTATGATGCAACAATGTATTACTATTTCGCCCATTTGACATATGTAATCTCATGGACGACAACCTCACGATTGCTTAGCGTTGGACTTTAAAGTTTTTACCACGACAGCCACTTTGGACCCAAGCTTTGATTCCAACCAATGCGGTTTCCCCTCTGTCCTTTGCATTGATCCACCATGCACATTAGGATGAGCTTAAGGTAGTGCCTATTTCTTAACATCTAACTAGTCCTGCATTATACAAGAATGCAAATTAGTTTTTTTTATGCAAATTTTTTAGTTTTCGTCTTACTTCAATGCATATAGGCATGTACAAGTCTTGGTAGTGACTTCATGGCAGACTCAGCGATGCTCCTCTATGCTTTTTGGCATTAAACAGCATCTGATTGGCTGCTGCATCCTGGCCTCGAGTTCTAAAACCTTATGCAAAACATGAAATTAATGGGAATCAGTGGGGGTTAATGATTAACCTTTCCAGTTTCTTTTTCTCCTGTCTTCTCCCTTTAACCTGGCTCTGCTGCTGTCATGTACAGTGCCTATAACAAATCTGAAACTCACATTGATTGAGGACTCTTACTATGTTACCACAATTGCTTTCTCCTAGGATTTGTTGAATGTGCATTGAACCATAGCTACATGGGCTTCATTCTGATATAGTCTGTATTTGTCTGGGAAGCATTCCATGAACTCCCCTGATACAGTGAAAAAGACACAATGTACACAAAACAAGGGAATGGGTTTACCCACTTCTGTAAAGGAACTCTTACTGCATCGTGTTTATAAAGTGCTTCCCGTTCTTGTAGACATGGTGCTAAAACCTGATATTAACATCATAAGCTTACCATAACGAAAATGTTGATCAAAGCTGCCACACCAGAATTATTGGAAATATTCAATTTCAAAGACTTTGCAAGGATGGTACCATTAAGTAAATCGTAACAACGCTTTAATTTCTCATTGTGAATATGAGTACGTTGTATTTATTGCTGTGCCCTTAATCTGTTCTTGGATTTTTGCTATATTGTACTGAACCCAATATCATATGCCAGCACCATGGAAAATGTGCAGAGGGGGGGGGGGAAGGTTTGCAAAGTCTCTTACAAATTTTAACTTTTTTTTTTAACTTGTCATCCTTAGGATCTTCTGTCAAGTTAAGGGCAAAATTTATAACTTCTTAAAAACCGTCAGATTCCATTGACGGAATATTTTGTAAGATTGACTGCACATTTATAGCCAGAATAGTTAGTGTGACTTCTAACATAGACATAAAAGTGGATGGATTAGTGGTTCTTTCTCTAAATAGACTGCATGATGATAAATAAAGGAGCAAGGTTAGGATGGTTTAGACACACTCAGAATCAAGTGGGTTCCCTAAAAAAAAAAAATTATTCCCCACACGCACATTGGTTTTGTAGAGTCAGTATTTTCTACCTAGAATAGATTTTAAATATCCATAGACCGCGACCGAGCACAGAGTGATGTGTTGTTTTTTTGGTCTATACAGGAAATCTATGATATCTGTAATGCAGTTATTTACTCTCCCTCCTACATATTTCTGAAATTACTCTGCTGTGAGATTTGCCGGAGGATAATGATTCTGTAGCTATCCTAATAGTAAATGGTCAAACCACATAAATTAAGGAATCTAAACCTATAGCAAGAGCTTTGAGACCAATTTATCATTACAATTAATTCCTCTCAATAAGTCTTTCCTGGATCGCAAATTAAACTGTAGCATAAAAACGCATGCTTCTTGACCTTTGTTCTTGCCCATAAATATATATCTGTATATCTTGGTTTGTACATCTTTTACTGTATGTGGGCATGTCTAGCCGTGACCCTATTGTCATCAAATTCTGCTCTAGCATTTTAACACTACTACTACGAGGGGTGGTGATAAGTATTGAGCCTTACCGAGAAAATCTAGGATGCTGTACCTGCCACATTATTCTACATGTTCCCTCAGGAAGTCAATGCACTTGCAACATCTGTCCGGCAGCTTCTTAAGTCCCTGCAAATAAAATTCTTCCAACTGCTGGTGTAACCACTCAATTGCAGCATTAGTTGCCTCCAGAACACGCCCAAATCGTTGTCCCTTTAGGCGTTTTGTTGAGATTGGAAAACAGATGATAGGAGGAGACAGGTCGGGCAAATATGTAGGTTGGATGGGTCATCACTTGAAAACCTGTGCAGGTCAGTTTTGCCATAGTTTCACTGCAGTGTGTGACGAGGCATCTCCTCTTTTGTTCGGTTGTCAAAAGTTCCGGGATCCACTTTGCTGCAAGCTTTCTCATTTCCAAGTCATGGATAATGGCACCAACTCTGTCACGTGATATTCCCAGATATGTAGAAATACTTTTGGCTGATATTTGGCGGTCCTCCATGATCCTGTCATGGATGGCTTTCACATTTGCAGGCACAGAGACTGAAACAGGCCTTCCACTGGGTTTTTCACTTTCAACACCGAAATGACCAGTTTTAAAATTGACAACCCAACGCTTAACTGTTGCATATGAAGGGCCAAGGTCACCCAAAGTTTGTGACCTTTCATCATGGATCTGCTTCGCACCTTTCCCTTGGAGAAACAGGAACTTGATTATGGTCCTATGGTAAGTTAAAATCATAGGTAGTTGCTTTTTGCACCATTGAATATAGACAAATAGGCCAGTGTACCCTGTAATTTACAGTTTTCTAGCTCAATTTTTTTCTGGGTAAGGCTCAATACTTATCAGCACCCCACTGTACCGCTAAATACATATCCTAAATAATAAAATGGTTGGAGTCCGTCGCTATTTTTTATATATATATTTTGGGTGATTTTAATCACATTTCTGTCCCTTGCCATGCCCAGCTCCTCTTTGGCTCAGGGACTCCAAAACCCTGAAGTCCCTGATCCTTTTCTGCGCAATTTGCTCTACTTGCATAGCGTAGGAAACGCAAATTGATCTGTGCTACCAGACTTACAAACTTTACGCAAGTAGTGTAGCGCCTGCACAGAACGACGCATGTACAGCTCCGATCCATCGAGGCCTCTCTGGGACCGATCGCCGACATGATCAGTCTCAGAGATAGTTTTGTCGGCACACTTTTTGCGTGGCAACGTCACTAGTAACTGGCAGCTGGGAAATTCAAATTCCCCAGCTGCTGGTGACGCTGGGTGGGGGGAGGAAACTCCTTCACTTCACCCAGCTTTTTACAAGAAAACAGGGGGGCTGAGAGGGGGTTTGGAGAAGGGGGCACTCAACACATCCTGACCCTTTTAAAAATATAAAGCATTCATAATGTTTATAGTGTTCCTACTACTGATGTGCATGGCTGAAAATTTGTTTTGTTTAGTTTCGTTTCATTACGTTTTTAAATAATTTTGTTTTCGGAATTCCGTAACTAATTTTATTTTGCGTTTCGTTTTGTTTTTCGTATCGATTCGAATGTCATATATCAATTTGATAGTTGATATCAATTCAAATTTTGGATCACTAAATAAAACCCCAATTAATCAAATTTTCCTGTTAACATAAAAGCTAGGGTTAAATTTTAAGCTGTGTCACAGATTTAGTATTTGAGTCAAATTAAACAGTGAAACAAAATTAATTTGTTTCATAAAGTCCGTTGCTGACTATTACTTGTAAGTTCATTTCAAATTCGATAGTTGATATCAATTATTCAATTTTTTATTTTATGATGATGACCCCGTGTAAAACAAAATAAATTTGTTTATATACCATTTTGTTTTGTTTTCAAATTTGTATCGTATCGTATCGATTCGTTATTCGAAGTACTTCCGAACTACAAATTATCAAATTTCAATACAAATTCCGAATTTTTCCGAAACAAATGCACATCTCGAGTTCCTACACAAATCTGGCATTATGCCAGTTAGCTGAATGTGCTTATTTCATTAAATTTATTAAAATTAAACAGATTTCTATTTAAGCTTTGTTTTCTCAAACTTCATGGTCATGTCTAGACTCTGGCCTTTGCAATGATACATCTTATGACCCTGTATGTAAGGGTCAGCAACCTTGGCCCTCCAGATGTTTTGGAACTACATCTCCCTTTGATACTGAGCTACTCACTAGGTTCTTAGAGTCTCATGGGAAATGTAGTTCCAAACGATCTGGAGGGCCAAGGTTGCTGACCCTGCTGTAGGATATGTACCAGTAATATAGGGGATCAATAGACCCCTGCATGTCCTGTATAGGGAATTCAGTGCTAGATAGGAGGGGGGGCAGCATTTCTGTTGTCATCACGCTCGTGCAATACTGTCAACGAGGAAGACTTACAGCAAGAGTTGTCAGCCTGATGTGGGACAAGCCCCAAATCAGGGCTGGATCGGCATTGATCGGTGGGACTTTGTGTTCCAGGCTGCAGTGCGCCGGTTTGTCCAATTGTCGGCAAATAAAAGGTGTATACCAATATCAGCAATTTGCTAAATATTGTCGGCAAAGCCTATTTGGTCTATGTATGTTATGTGCATGTGCTGTATGCCATTAGTGCAAAAAGCATTCTATTTTTCATGTTTACACCTCTCTTTATTATGTAATAGGACAATATCCCCGTCCTCCATAATTGTATATTATAAACTGTGAATGCACTTTTGTCCACGGGTGCCAATTAAACAATTAGTGCCTCATCTTTTCTCTGGGGGGAAAGTAAGTCTGTTGCATTGCATTGCATCAGTATATCTATAAACGGGCCCATCCCTAAAAGAGATGCACCTTGAACATTGCCCTGATTACCTTGTGCTGTGTGTTAGCATGGCCTTCTGCTGTACTGTTTGCTTTATGTGTGGGATGCTGAAGGACCGATGTCCAGTTACAATCATTAATCAAAGATTACTTCTGGTAAGGCAAGTGTCCAGATAAAGATTGACTGGCATCCATTGGCACTTAGAAACTAGTTTTGTTGTGTCATTTATATATTGGGCAATAAGAAAAAAATGTGGACTTTTCTACTTGTCCATGATCTGTTTTATCAGAGAATTTGCATTTAGTAGGCACTTTCTAGTAATTATTAAACATAATAAACATTTTCTGGAAATTGGCTTAAAGGGTCATTAGGTGAGGTATTTGGATACAATATTTTAAACATTGAATTACTGTTTCACAGAGTGGTGGTTTATGGGAATTGGCAAAGAAAAACTAGTCTACTAAAACAGTAGAGAAAAGCCTCACAAGGAATAAACCTAAAGTCCAAGCCCCCCCAAGTGATAGTTTTTTTTTTTCATATCTCTTCCCCTGTTTAGGAGTGACAGGACCGTTTTTGTTCCCCAAAACATTTATTACCTTGACTCCGGGACTCTCTCGCTTCCTGTTTAGCATGTAGGTGTGCATCAGAGCTGTAAAACAATATAACTCTTTGCTGCGAATCTGTAAATTACAGTCAATGTTCGGAATGGCTTGATGGATATTTAAAAAAGATTTGGTGTTACTCAAAACTAGATTCCCCTCCCCTTTCCCACTTGAATAGTTATTGCACAGGTCGTACAACCATCTGAAATATCCCAGATTCTAGCTACATTCCCTAAATTGCAAGTGTCATTCCATGGGCATGGGGAAGGTTGGCAGATATGTTATTGTTGATAATACAGCCTTGGATTATTGGGCGCCCTCCTCTCTGTTTTATGCAGGGCCGGATTTATAACTAGGCAGAGTAGGCATGTGCCTACAAACTTTGATCCATATTGATTTCAGCACATCTTTATTGTAAATGCTAGTTTTCTCTCTTGATACATATATACTGTATGTCATCAGGTACCATTTAATAATACCCATATTTTATTACAGAACACTAAAATATTGCAGAAAGCATTAAAAGCACAGTAAACATTACAATACAGTGGCTACATGTGAAAATTCAAGTGCTTAACCAACACCGTAATGCAAAATGGCAAAAAAGCAGTATAATACTACATAATCGGTAGCATGTGACAGCGAGCTGCATAACAGATTTCCAACATACAGTTGTGTTCAAAATTATTCAACCCCCACTGAAATTGAGTGTTTTGGCCAGTTTGACATTGATTTTGATCATTCAGTCATCTTGCTTACAATTAAATCAAAGAGGCACGTGTAGGTCAGACAAATATAACATAACATTTATAATGAAATAACCACAAATGTCTTTTCTGTGCTCACATCATTATCAGTTTTATTCAACCCCCAAGTGACATTCAATCTTAGTACTTAGTACAACATCCTTTTACAGTTATAACAGCTTTTAAACGTGAAGCATAGCTTGACACAAGTGTCTTGCAGCGATCTACAGGTATCTTCACCCATTCGTCATGGGCAAAAGCCTCCAGTTCAGTCACATTCTTAGGCTTGCGCACAGCAACTGCTTTCTTTAAGTCCCACCAGAGGTTCTCAATCGGATTTAAGTCAGGTGACTGCGATGGCCACTCCAAAATGTTCCAGCCTTTAATCTGCAACCATGCTCTAGTGGACTTGGAGGTATACTTGGGATCATTGTCCTGTTGAAAGGTCCAACGTCTCCCAAGCCTCAGGTTTGTGACGGACTGCATCACATTGTCATCCAATATCTCCTGGTACTGAAGAGAATTCATGGTACCTTGCACACGCTGAAGCTTCCCTGTACCTGCAGAAGCAAAACCGCCCCAAAGCATGATTGACCCCCCGCCATGCTTCACAGTAGGCAAGGTGTTCTTTTCTTCATAGGCCTTGTTCTTCCTCCTCCAAACATAGCGTTGATCCATGGGCCCAAACAGTTCTAATTTTGTTTCATCAGTCCACAGAACACTATCCCAAAACTTCTGTGGTTTGTCCACATGACTTTTGGCATACTGCAGTCGACTCTTCTTATTCTTTGGAGACAGCAAGGGGGTGCACCTGGGAGTTCTGGCATGGAGGCCTTCATTGCGCAGTGTGCGCCGTATTGTCTGAGCTGAAACTTCAGTACCCACATCTGACAAATCTTTTCTCAGTTCCTCAGTCACACGGGGACTTTTCTCCACTCTACGCTTCAGGTAGCGCACAGCAGTCGAAGTCAGCATCTTCTTTCTGCCACGACCAGGTAGCGTTTCAACAGTGCCCTTTGCCTTGAATTTGCAAATGATGCTTCCTATGGTCTCTCTTGGTATGTTTAATATCTTTGCAATCTTCTTATAGCCATTGCCCTTCCTGTGAAGAGTAATCACCTCTTCTCTTGTCTTCCTGGACCATTCTCTTGACTTCACCATGTTTGTAACCACACCAGTAAATGTCTAGAAGGAGCTGAGTATCACAGTCATTTTAAAGCTGCCTAATTGGTGCTTATTATGCTTTATTGCTGCTCCGTGACATCCACAGGTGTTTTCAATACCTGATTGAAAACACTTGAATGAACCTCTGTTCTTCAGAGTGGTAGTCTTTAAGGGGTTGAATAATTGTGTCAATGAAGAATTCACAAAAGAAACATTTACTACTGTATTACAAAACCAATTGATGTCATTTTAGTTGCATATGGTTCTTTAAAAAGTCCTTGTAGGATTTCATTCTGAATACAATTACAAATGTACACTAAATTCCCTAAAACCCTTTACAGCATTGGCGGTTGAATAATTTTGAACACAACTGTAAGTAGCCTTTGTATTGGAACATTAGCAGAATAAAGAACTGTTCTTATAAGGCCGGGGTTAGCCGAGTGCACTATGTGCACACGTAATGACGTGTCTGCCGGCGTCCGTCGCATCGTTGTGATGCTTTGGGGCCGGCCTGTTGTAGTGCACGCATAAATTGTGTGCGCTACAGCAGGCGCACTGCGGCTGTGCTTAAAGCCTCCCCGTCGAAACAGCTACGATGCACGTTTGACAGGGCTGCAAAGCACGATCCTCCATAGGAAAATTGAGCTTTGCAGCGCTGCGTGCACTAACTGTGCTCTGTGAGATGGCCAGACGAGTGTCAGAGTAGAAGGAACATCCACTCTCCCGACATTCCTCCCGGTCTGCAAAACGCTCGTCTGACCCCAGCCTGAACTGGCATCTTCCTATTTTTCAATTTTTTTGCCCTTTATTTCTTTTGCATGCTTCTCCTTTAGATATGCTGACTAGGTTACATACATTTGCAAACAGCTTAACCTTCTCAGGATCGCCATGATATCACTCTGGGATTGTGACATGCTTGTGATGTTATTAGTCAGTCTGTATTTTTATTCGGAGTTCAAAATTCCAAACAGGGACTAGATTACGATATGCACGGTATATAAGCTCGATCACAAGTAGATTCATTCAAAGACCGATGCCTTCAATTAAACTTTCTCTCCTGTTGATCCTCGGCGGCTCTTCTCAAAGTCACTGGTAGCGTTATTCTTCTTAATCTAAAAGGTCTACCTGTGATCTGCTACGATTTGAAATGTGATTCCGATTTTAAAATACAATAAGGGCCCTATTACAATCTTCCCGCATACGATTGCGCCCGTGGAAAAACGCATTAACGCGATGGGCAATGCAATGTGCAGTGTGTATCAGAATCCACAGTAATAATACTCCCAGCAATGCAATGTGCGGTGGGTATGAGTGCATCAGAATCCACTGCAATAAAACTCCCAGCAAACTGTGTATATGAGCACACAGCGATTATTTATTCTATATTTACCGTCCGCGGTAGGGCGGTGTGCAGAGTCAGCAGGGACTGTGTACGGACTCAGCAGGAGGTCCCTCCAGGCCACGTTATTATCGCGGCTGTGCCTGTGCGTGGAGCCATCTTGTCAGGAGTGGGGTGCCACTGCCAGAGGGTGCACCGTGGCTTTGATTCCTTTCCCGGTGGGTGTTCAGTCCAGAATAGAGTGAGAGTCTGTGTTAATGAAAGGGCGGTCAGCTGCGTGCGTGCGTGTCACGTGGTTCAGCCAGTCAGGTGGTACTGAGACTCAGTACCACCTGACTGGCCGGACCGTGTGACCTGCACACACGCAGCCTCACCAGGAGCCAGGCAGCTCAATGACAAATTTCTGTCACTGCAGTGCTGGTTAAGGAAAGGTACACTTTAAACAGCAGTAAGCAGACAGGGCTTCATATTCTGCTGATACCCCCCCCCCTTACCTGCCGTTTACTGTCATCTTCTCTCTCTGCACACAAATCACATCCCCCTCCCCTCTCGTAGAGCTGCTGCAGGGCAGGGGAGGAGCTATGGAGGGAGGAGAGGGGGATTTTCATTCTATTCGATTTTATTCCGTTTGCAAACGCCCTGCTCCGCTGCTCTTTGTTTGAGAACACAGATCAAAACTGACACACAGTGACCGTGGCACCTCCTAGTACCCCCTAATGACACCCCAATAATCACTGGTACCTGAGCGCGGCCCGCCCTCCGACACTCCCCTAAGTACACCACTGCTCTGTGATATGCTCACACACAAGTTTGGCAAACTGCCAGCAAGTGCGGTGCTGTTTGAAGGCAGTGCAAATCCCCATAGAGAAGTAATGGTTAATCTATTCAGAGAACACCAAACAGCAGAGAAATGGCAGTGAAATGCCCTGATGTTCGGTGGTTTCAATCAGCAGGTTTATTCAGGCGAACCCCATAGGTTTCAATGTTAAAAATATTCACGTTTTTATGTAATATCTAATAAACCATTTATTCTTTTAATCTGCAGTAAAAAGTCTTTATATATTTTTTTTTTTTTTTAGTACCTTTTAGTAATTTTTCAGATTTTTTTGGGCAAAATTTCCCCCCCTTTTTTTTAATAGCGGTTTTTCTTTTTTCTGTAACAGACCTTTTTATTATCAATCATAGGATCTTATATGTAAATTCCAGACATTTTCGTTCCGTAGTTCTTTTGAAAACAGCAGGCCACGGGTTTGCAGTGGCAGCATTCAGCAGCCGACTCCCTGCACTTTGGGGACCCTGCGGTGAATGGTGAATTCACTGCAGGGTGGGGAAATTTTATTCCCTCGAAGTGCAAGGAACTACAGAACACCAAAATGTTGGCGTCATTTCGGTGCTCTGTGAGTAACCCATTTAGTGGTGAGGTTTTTTGCTGCCCCCTGGAAAGTGAAAGCCTAGGCCTTGCCTACCCAGGACATACTTGAAAATTCGTGAAATCTCAATGTATCCTTCCTGGTAAAATAATTAGCAAAAGTTTAAAAAAAAAAAAAATTCATTTTTTTAGGGGTGGGGCCACCCGGTGCGGGCCGCCGCCTCCTGGAAAGTGCCGCCCTAGGCCTTGTTGGCCTAGGTCAAAACACACCACTGCGTCTACCGCGGGTGAACCTGCGCGAAGGCTGCACGAGCTTACTGTACATCGCGCATCCTATCCTTAACATTGTGAGCGCAAATGCGTTTGTGCGCTGCTAAGCGGATGGTATTAAAATCTTTGCGCAGGAATGAACGCATAGACGTTGCGCGCATAATTTTAGCAACTCCTAAAAGCTGGTGTTAATGGCAAATTCTATCAACCTGGCCGAACCCAAATACCCCAAAAAAATAATAATAATAATAAAAAAAATGTGTGTAGTCCCCTCCCCCCCTTTACGGCGCTGGTATTTATGATCCTCACTGTTTATTAATATCAAAAGACGCTCATTAGTTGCAAGCCGCTGATCTTCATCATGGTTTTTGTTTAGTAAAAAGCCACAGACATGCAGATCTTCAGTTGTTTTCCTGACAAGACATGACTAATTTAGAAAATGTCTGTTCTCATTAGAACTCTATTTAGGAAACCTGTCGCCCACACAATGTACGATGTGATACATTTAGATGCTGTACATCAAAACTCTGTCTACTTTCTGTTTTCTCCGTTTGCTGCTAGTGCCACTCAGGGTGAAAGTAGATGATTGCCAGGCCTTTGTTGCATCATAGCTTAGAAAGCAAACTGTTCACAAATGTTTGCATCAGTTGTGTGTATGTATGTATATTTGTATATGTATATATGTAGCCATTAGCAACGAGATGCACTCTAGGACTTCCAAATAAAACAAAAAAATCTTTATTGGTAGGTTTAAATAAATTCCGATGTTTCGGCTCCGACTGAGCCTTTATAATGTATTGATAAAGGCTCAGTCGGAATTTATGTAAACTTACCAATAAAGATTTTTTTTTGTTTTTATTTGGAAGTCCTAGAGTGCATCTCATTCTGCTATTGGCTATATTTCTTTTTTGAGTGATTGCACCAGGCAAGGAATGTTTTTTTGGTGAGTGCTGTACCTATTGGACTAATATAAGCACAACAATGTGTACATATATATATATATATATATATATATATATGTTTACATACCCTGGCAGAGTTTATGATTTCTTGGCCATAATTCAGAGAATATGAATAACACAAAAACATTTCTTTCACTCATGGTTAGTGTTTGGCTGAAGCCATTTATTATCAATCAAGTGTGTTTACTCTTTAAATCGTAATGACAACAGAAACTCCCCAAATGACCCTGATCAAAAGTTTATATACGCCAGCTCTTAATACCGTGTATTGTCCCCTTTAGCATCAATGACCGCTTGAAGTCTTTTGTGGTATTTGTGGATGAGGCTCTTTATCTTCTCAGATGGTAAAGCTGCCCATTCTTCTTGGCAAAAAGCCTCCATTTCCTGTAAACCTGTAAATTCTTGGGCTGTCTTGCATGAACTGCACGTTTGAGATCTCCCCAGAGTGGCTCAATGATACTGAGGTCAGGGGACTGAGATGGCCACTCTAGAACCTTCACTTTATTCTGCTGTAGCCAATGACAGGTCAACTTGGCCTTGTGTTTTGGATCATTGTCATGTTGGAATGTCCAAGTACGTCCCATGTGCTGATAAATGCAAATTTTCCTCTGGTATTTTTTGATAACATAATGCATTCATCCTGCCATCAATTTTGACCAAATTTCCTGTGACTTAGTAGCTCACACATCCCCAACACATCAGCGATCCACCATATGGTTGTGACCAAAAAGTTAAATTTTGGTCTCATTACTCCAAATGACTTTGTGCCAGAAGGTTTGAGGCTTGTCTCTGTGCTGTTTGGCGTATTGTAAGCGGGATACTTTGTGGCATTTGCATAGTAATGGCTTTCTTCTGGCGACTCCACCATGCAGCCCATCTTTCTTCAAGTGCCTCCTCAGGCTGGGGGCACACTAGGCGTCTTCTTGTGCGCACTAGCACGCGTTACCGGCGCAGCGTTGTGCACTTAGTGCGCGCGTAGCATGCCTGCACCTAGAGATCATCACTGTCGATGCGCTAGGATGCGCATTGACGGGACTGCAAAGCGCGATCCTCCATAGGAGGATCGCTCTTTGCAGCCTTGTAGAGGGGGGCAGGCGGGCATCGAGGGGGGGGGGCGGTGCATTAGCGTTTTCTTTAACGCACGCTAGTGCGTTAAAGAAAACGCCTAGTGTGCCCCCGGCCTTATTGCGCATCTTGAAACAGCCACACCACATGTTTTCAGAGAGTCCTGTTTTTCACCTCAAGTTATTTGTGGGGTTTTTTTTGCATCCAGAACAATTTTACTGGCAGTTTTCTTGGGTTTTCAGCAAGTTACAGTTGACTGAAATCTGAGGATTAACCGGGTAAGGCTGCAAACTGTTATCTGACAACAATCAGACAATTAATGCACAGAGTTACATGACAGTTATTTAGTGTGGTATGTGACTGTGGATACAATTTGGTTAAAAATAACAAAAAACACAATTTTGTTATCGGTCGGACAGCTTTATCCGGGTAATCCACAGAATTCAGACAACTGTAACCTGCTGAAAACCCAAGAAAAGCGGAGTACCCAGAGGGGTATGGATACTTTGCAGTTTACCCGGATAAAGTCTGATGTTTCATTACATATCACACTTTATCCAGCAACACTAGGGAAATGTACCTGGGTAAAACACAGCAGAAATCCGGAGTACCCAGAGGCCCCTGGATACTTTGCAGATTACCCGGATAACGTCTGAAATTTAATTTCACTTCGGACTTTTGCTAATGACGCCTGGGTAATGTCAGGATTACCTGGGTAATCCTAAAATTAACTGCACTTCGGACTTTAACCGTAATATATATATATATATATTTATTATTGCAGAAGTTACTTGCACATCACAGCAATTCAATGAATTGCTGTGATGTGCAAGTGGCTTCTGCAATAATAAACATAACTGATTTATAGTGTGGAGGCTTTTTATCTCACTTTTTGTCCTCCACCACAACCCTTGTAAGCACTAACTATATATATATATATATATATATATATATGTCTTACACCTGTAGACCAAGTCTCCTAGCTTGGTTCTTAAACTGAAACATAGATGTGAATATGGAAATATAATACAGTATTATTCTTGTGACTGAGACATCACAATGTTCTGCTAACCTCACAGTGCTGTCATATCAGCCAAGTGCCTGTAAGTCAGCCTAGTCATGTGGGTCATGTGCTAGGGGGGAAAAACAGTCGCATCCTTTCAACTCACCAGAGCTGCCCACATGAGTTCAAAGGGAAATGAATGCATGCAAGATAGAATGATTTTTATGAGATTTGTGTAGGGTTGCCACCTGTCACCTGGACACAGGATTCAGACTGGACCAGGCCCGGACTGAATACCAGTAAGTGTCTGTATGAGTGTATAGCTGAGCACCTGTGCCTGTTTCAATGTATACCTGTAGGTACTTGAGTCTGAGTGCATCTGTGTTCATTTCTCCAGGTGTGTTTGTGACTGTGGCAGTGTGAAAAACAAATCCGGATAACGCACATTGACAGTATTTGGGTCTGTGGTCAGGGGTCTCTGGAGAATGTATTAGCATGGTGACCACCCAACTCCAGGATTAAGAGAGCTATATTCCAAGTGGAACAGGCAATGTTTCAACGGAGAATTAGTCTATGTCAGCTTGTCGCTCATGATTCTCATCTGGAATCAGTATTAAAAACCGCTCTGAGAACCTGATATGAAGTGACTTTGCAAAATCACTTAAAGAATCTATACTCCCCTCTTGTCCCGCAGTTCAGAGGACAACACAATCCACAACCGCCTCCTGTTTTCTCTTGTGTAAGGACACTGAGAATGAGGACAGCCACAATGTGCATGTGTGGCTGACTGCTGACCCAGCTTTGTGCGCACCATCAGAGGGAGACCTACGTCATCCTTCATACACAAAATGTGTATATTCTACATGAAAAAATATATATGCCGTGCGTCGTTTGAGTGTTCGGGTTTGGCTTGAAGGAAAGGTGGCAACCCTTCAAATGTGTGAGAAGAGCGTGCTAATGTACTACATTTTTGCTCAAAATATTTAATTATTTTTTATCATTGGATCTACAGAGAAAACACAAAATCGACTTAACAGAATCGGTGACATTCTATGCTATTTTGTGTTTTTTTTAATATATTTTTTTATTGTTATGAACTGCTAAATGGAAACTGAAGGAGGACACTTCCCTAATATTTTTTTATGTTCTCCTAGCAGAAAGATCAGGCTTTATGCTAAACCAATTCACAGAAAGTCTTCCTTCACAAAAATAGTGAGTTCAAGCTTGAGAGTATAACAATATGCAAGCCTAGTGCAGACAGATCTCTGACCTGTTTATTAACAAGACTGGACAAAGCTCTGCCTTTTTTAAATTATATAGCCAATATAATATCTAAAAGGTAATAATGGCTTATTTATCCACAAAATCTTATTTTTATTAAAGAGTCACAAATATATTTTTCCGCACCATTGGTAATTGCCTCAAATTGAAGGTGTGGAAATTTTACATTAAATTTTTTCCCCCCTTTCTCATTGCATCTACCAAATCTTCATGGGTCGTACTCCAAGTGAGCTCTTAAACGGACACTCTTAGTGTGAGCACTCAATCTAATCTAGTGGTTTAACTGCTCTGAGCTCCAATGCCCCCCCCCACCGGGGGGGGGGGGCTTAATCTTTATCAGTGTCTCGGCTCAAGTTGCAGGGCTTCTGGGCCTTTGGCAACAAAGTCAAACCAATTGCGCTCAATTCCTTCTGGCACTGGATTGGCATTGGATTCACAACCCCTGATCACTTGACATGCTGTGACTGGCAGTATGACCCGTCTGGCAAAGCTTAGAAGGAAATAGTGGGTTATTTAGAAAGCACCAAAATGTCAGTGCTTTCTTGTTCGACATGCTTCGGTGTGCTTCTGCAATTCCAGTTTGCCTCCCCTACGGTGAATTCTCTATTCATCAAAGGGTCCCCAAACAGCGCTTAACATGCAGCCGCTACAGACCGCCAGTCTGACCACTGAAAGTGCCAAACTGAGCACCTATTTGCAGGGGGGGGAGGACTCTGCTATTCTTTAAAGGTGTTTAATACTAGGGATGCACTGATAGCATTTTTTTAAAACCGAGTACAAGTACCGATACTTTTTAAAAGTACTCGCCGATACCGAGTACCAATACTTTTTTTTTTTGAGAAAGGATTTTACCAGGAAGGATACATTAAGATTTCTCTTGTTTTCAAGTATGTCCTGGGTGGCGAGTATGTACCGTTAGGTGTCTTGCCAAGGACACTTACTGGAGAGGTTGCTCGCTGGGATCAAACCCATGACTCCACAGGCTCTCTCCATGCAGAGCAGTGACATTCCCTCTACTCCACACAGCCGGTGTCATGTGATGCTTTCCAATAAATCATTTAAGATTTTTCTGAAAGCCTGTCCTGTTTATGTTAATATTGCTATGTATCGTTATCGGTGCATCCCTATTTAATACTATGAAAATAAATAATAAAAAAGTCCATTAAAAACTAAAAAAAGAGGTCTGTTGCAGAATAAAAAATCCATAAAAAAATGGGAATCAAAAATTTCACCAAAAAAATTCTAAAATATAAATAAAAAGATGGTTTGCAGAAAATTAAAAGAATAAACAGATTTTTTTAATTTTATTGATTCCCATGGGATTCACCACTTTATTTTTTTGAGAAAGGATTTTACCAGGAAGGATACATTAAGATTTCGCTTGTTTTCAAGTACGTCCTGGGTGGCGAGTATGTACCATTAGGTGTCTTGCCCAAGGACACTTACTGGAGAGGTTGCTCACTGGGATCGAACCCATGACTCCACAGGTTCTCTCCATGCAGAGCAGTGACATTACCTCTACTTTAAGGCTAATGTCAGACGAACACAGTTATCACGTCCATGTTGCCGCACAGTTTAACGTCCGTGGTAGCGTAGAATCATGATCAATAGAGACCCACAGACGAAGTACGTGCACACCGAACTGCGCACGCACAATGCACGTGACAAACGGACGCAAATTAGGCAAGAACGTAAAACCGCTACCACGGACACTCAGAGTGCGTTGCGTCCGCATATCATTCTGTGTGAGTGATGAGATGTCAGACGCAGCGCATTTGTGACGTCCAGCACCTTGACGCACAAAATGGCTTTTCATATCCTTTTCAAATTATTATCATTTTTCATATTAATTTTGTTTCCCATAATTCCCCCTTTTTTTTCCTTCTACATCCGTCAACTTAACCGGACCGTGTGGTGTCTACAGTATCTTCTGTCAGTACGTCCGTCCGTTATGCATGCACGCAGAGTGCGCTCATACTGCGTTCGTGTGACGGTTCCCTGGACAGACCTGGTAGGATCCCTGGCACAGACCACTAACCCTTCGATCCTTTGGATGGTCGGGACCGCTAACCCTAACCACTAGCAGCCACAAAGGCCAGGAAAAACAGCAACACTGATAAAGATACTTTATATATAATATATACTGCGCAACAGTATACAACAGGATGTGTAGCACACACCAATAGTAACAGACAGCGGATTACCAGACAGGGGCACATATCAAGAGTAGTCGTGTAAACAAACCGGGTCAGCAACGTTAAGATACTTGTACTGCGCTAAGGTGTATGTGGCAGGATTTGATAGCACACACCAGCAGCACCAGGAGACAAACAGAGCAGGCAGGGAGTATAGAGAAAGAATGGTCAAATCGTAGGCAGAAGTCGGCAAGAAATTGGGTTTTCTGAAATAAGCAGGGTCAGTAACGGTATACAAACAGGTTCTCAGCATAGCGATGCAGGAAATGAAAGTCAACGGCAAGGCAAGGGCTCAATGCGTGCGCTCCTGGTTTAAAGGCCGGCAGCTCCACGCAAACACGCCACGTCCCGCCCCCTGATCACGTGCATACACGCCGGGTGCCGCCGGAGCTCCTTGCACCCGGCCCTGCGAGCCTCCTGGGACCCTGGACATTACACTTAAGCTGTCGAACTGTACCACTGAAATCAGGGCATTTCCCTGACACTTTGATGCAGTTCGGTGAATAGATTAACCATTTCTTCTCTATGGGACAATTTTGCTACCGCTGAACTGCAGCAAACTGCACCTTATTTTGCTGCCAATTCACCAGTATTTGGCGAATTGACCGCTTTCTGAATAGAAGATCTGCCACAAAATTGCACTGTAAGGTGAAATTCACCATTCGGTGCCCTTCGGTGGTAAGTTTGGCACTCTTTAATAACCCTTTAAGTGTTGAATTTATAGAAGTTTTTATCCTAAAGGGATAAACCTGGTGGCGAGGTATGGTGGGGATTAGTAGGGGATAATGTTTAAGCCCTCCATCCACCAGCCTCCCATTTTAACTCCACAATATCCCTTTAACGGGTGAGGCTTAATGATTTACTAGTGTAGGTTCTATACTTGACATTTGTTAAATTTACTTCTTACCAATTTATTGCATTAGCAACGAAACGGCTGTTGTAGCAGCCGTCCTCACATTCAGTACCTAACATTGCTACCCCAATCAACTATTACAGCTGCCTACTGTAAATTAACACTTCCCACTAATTTGCGCTTGTTAGTCTTGTCTCAATACATTACTTAAAGGCAAATAGATTTTCAAAATCTGGTGTTAAGTGGTTTTGTATGTGCAAAGTCACATAACACTAGATTAAAAAAAAAAAAATTTGGTCCAATGATGGAATTTACTGCACAATCTGTTGCCTCCTCATTGGTTGCAGAAGGAAACTGGTTTCAAATATTTCCTATTGTCCATCCTCTGTCTGGCCTTGCGAGTGAATACATGTGACCATGCAGAGGACTCTTTTTGTTTCCATGGAATCCTATGGACTTCAGTGTTGATGCTGGCGGTAGCTGTTAGTGGCTCCCATAGATTACGAGTACAGCTGCTAATATAGCGATTCATCTATAACGGAGACTGTAATAGGAAGCCACCATAGTTTACGACTTGTTTCGGGGCTCCCTATTACTGGCTGAGCTGATACAGGGTCCCATGGTTTTTATGGGGCCTCAATTAAAATGACAGAGTTAACTGGTCCTTCACGTCCCGACCACTTCGCTCTGCCAATGATCTGATACTATCAGCTCCCCGTACCCGCACCCCCAACTCCCGCCTTCAGGACTTCTCCCAAGCTGCCCCCTTTCTATGGAATTCCCTCCCCTGCAATATTACATTCTCCTGACTCTCCAGTCCTTCAAGAGGTTTCTGAAGACACATTACTTTAGAGAGGCCAATCATCTCACGCCATAATCCTCCTCTGTTCATTTCATACTGCATCTTCCCACATAGCCCACATGCACCCCACTATTTCATATTCTCTAATTAACCCTCACCTAGTGTACCACCCTCCTCCTCTTAGATCGTAAGCTCTTGAGCAGGGTCCTCTCTCCTACCATGCTGTGTGTTGAACCTGTATGTATATTTATTACTCTGCCTCCCATTGTACAGCGCTACGGAACTTGGTAGCACTTTATAAAGTATACACAGGCTCCCAGTTCATCGGATAATAAAGCATTCCACACAGTAAAAGTTTATTTTTAATAATCCATTTGTGGAAGGATTTCTGCCCTTCCTTTTTAAGTTTGTCAGTGTTACCCCTGTTTTGGTGCTGTTTACTGCATACCGTACATATTTCTGTGGACAACAAGAACACGCTCATGGCAACATGGATGGTTTTAGAATGTTGGCTGCTCTTTTTTAACTAAACTAAAAATAAACAGGAAATAGATAAGTAAAGGGCTTTCAGCTACTCTTGAAATAATGCAATCTATTCTGTGATCTGCCTATTCAGCTTTTTTGTTAATTTTTTTTGTCCTGTTTATACTTGACAAGAATGCAGATCTTTAACCTTAATTTAAAGTCTATGGAGCAAAGCAGAGTTCTCCTTTTGGTTTCAGTGTTTTTTGTAATTGAACTGTATTGATTTGCAGGTGATAAAGTCAGAGTAAATATGTCATATGTAAGTTGAAGTCTGCTGGGATATCGTTTACCCTGACAGATCTATTCTGTGGCATCTAATCCATGACCCTCCTAAACCTGTCCCAATGTACCACCAGCTGGCCAAGGCGGGTCAAAAGACCTTTCAAGTGTAATGCATCATGATTCATTTTATATCTTCTAAAATGCTTGTCACATGGCATATTCCTTTTAATGACTTGATTTAATGAAATCGGCAGGTTTTTGTACCAATTGATACTTGGTTTATGAAATATTGTCTGATTCTGGCTAATGGATTCAGCCTTAGGCTGGGGTCAGACGAAAGCAGTGCGAACATGCGTTTAGCTGCACTTTTTTACGGCCGTGGTAGCAGCAAATGACGTCCAACGCAGGCCCACACACAAAGTACGGCCGCACGAAAGTTCGGCCGCGGAAAGCAAGCGGCAAACAAGCGCATTTTTGCAAGAACGTCGAACTGCTAGTACTGATGTACAGAGTGCGCTGCGACCGCATAGCGGCGTGTGTGCGTGATTAGGAGACGTCAGACACTGCTCATGTCCGGCCAACATAACGTTCAGACACCCAAAGTTTCCTGGTTTGGATCCGTAAAAAATATTGCGTCTTCCGTGAAAAAATGCGTTCGGACGCATCAACGCACTTTTTGACGTAGACGTGAAAAATGCGTTCATCTGACCCTAGCCTTAGCCAAAATCTTAAAAATGTCAATGTTTGGGAATCAAAATATAAGCAGTAAAAAGTCAGGATAAGCACATTTGTGATCTGAAATTGTTAGAGTCATTTTGCATAGGATATCAATATAAGTGAGGATGCACCAATTTTTGACTCAAATCCTGGGGAATCTTTTAAATGTTCAGCCATTCAGGGCAGCTGTCAACATGTCTAACCCCTCACACATTGTTCTTTGCTCTGTATTGTCTCTAACATTAAAAAACGGGCTTATTCAATATAGAGCACTGGTGTTTGCAGAAATGACAAAATTGGTGAAATTAGTTGTTGCTAGTAGACAATGGTGGTTCAAAAATTAGAAATCCGAACAGCGGCAGGAGAAGCTTTGAATAAGCCCCGAAGTAGTTTTGTGGGAAGATATATATATATTTTAAAAATTCATATATTTTTCCGAGTAAAGTATTAGAAAAACTCTTAGAATTATGTTTTGTCTTTCCTGTTAGACTCGTCTGTTTTAGAACTGTGATCTCATAAACAGCAAACCTAACAGACCTCTTGAAGCACACCGTCAGACTTTTGTATAGGGTGCCACCATCTTGATTGCATTGGCATAGTAATCTAAGGTCCAATTAGAGCTGGCCTGTAGGAGTCAGTGCCAGCAGGTAAATGTGAAAGTGTGTGGTTTTTCCCTTTCAGTATGCACATGCTGTCACACACCTTCCGGGCCCTATTCCATAGTTGACGCTAACGTTAACGAGAGCTGTTGTAAACTTACAGAGCCATTATAGCCTATGGGCACTATTCTCTACTGAACGCTAAATGTAGTGTTCGGGTGAGTAAGCGTTAATGGCAGTATAAGTGACTTTGACACATGCCACCCAGATTATCTTTGTTACGCTAAACCCCTGAAAAATCCATTAGCACATCTGTGATTGTGCTAGCTTGCTGTACTTTTGTGCATCCTATACTTAACATGGGGAGCTCAATCCGTAATTAGTGTTAGGATAAGTTATGCATTACAAAGTGCTAGCGCTAATTACTGCACCGATGGGCTAACCAAATTAATTAGCAATACCTAAAAGCTGGTGCTGATTCCGCTTTGCAGAATCATTTAGCACCCCCCCAATAAATCCAATACTCACCTCTCATCCCGCAGCGAGAATGGTGGGCTGATCGATCCGCTGCTTCTTGCTGCTGGAAACAGAGTGAGACTGGGGACAAATAGTCCCCAGTCTCCCTCTTCGGCACTACACAATCTGGTGGCCCGGCAGCACAAACCTCTAAGGAATCCTATGAACTCCAGGACTACTCATGGCAGCGTGTGCTACTGCTAGTATCACTGAGGGTAGCGCTTTTTTGCCGAGCAAGGTGCTGAAGTAGCGCCTGCCCGGGAATCTAACGCTTAAATGGGAACGTTGTGGGGAAACCTACAAGGTCTCCTAGTTAGCACCCCTATTTTAGGCTGGCGGCTCACGTGCGTACAGTGCGTCTGTTACGGACGCACTTTTTGACGGGAGATATTGTGTTCAACAGATGATCAGAAGTTATAATCGTGGATCAGCAGATGGCAGATGCTTCAGTGTGCCGGCCTTCGCTCTTGCGCAAATATTCACGCACACAGGAAGCAGCACGTAGTCCCTGCGGGACGCCTAGCTTTTTCACGTCCATGCCATTTTTACATCCGTAGCAATACGCAAAGGCCGTGCGTGAACAAGTGCGCAGGTGCATCGTGCGGTGTTCTTCATTGACTCCAGCAAAAAGCTACCACGGACGGCAAATTGCGCGCACGGACAGACGCAAAAAATCTGCTCGTGTGCCGCTAGCCTTAGTGTTAGGAAGGGAATAGGGCACTATGAAGTTATGTTTAAAACCGCTCTGGTTAAGTTAGCACCAACTTTGGAATATTGTCCTACCTTCATAGCCACACTCCTCATCGCATACATTCACATTGGTGCTGCACATTTAAGTTCAGAAAATTAACATCCTTTTTATTTTTGGAGGGGAATTTCCCCTTTATGTATTCTCATGTGCCGCACACACTCCCCGTGTAAAAACATCTATGGAGGGAATGTTCGGGGGGGACTTAGACTTGGATGGGCCTTGGGAGGTTACGACCTAAATGCATCAACGTCCCTTCCTTTCATTTTTGCATCACACCTTCACAAATGCTGTCTGGTAGTATAGCCTTTATTTCGGCGCTTATTCAGTGCTTCGGTGTCAAGGTAGAAACTTCAGCCCAAACTCAAATCTGAATAGATGTCCCAGCTTTGTCAAAGAATATTTTTGGAGGTAGGCCAAGCTACTGAGGTTATGTTTTGGAAAAAGACATGATGAACATTTGATGATCTTGGCTGGAAGACGCTGTGTGCCGCCAGTGTTGCTGCTCTTGGGAAGCACTGAGCCACCCTGTCTGAGAAACCCTCGGGAATTTCTAGGCAGACGCTGGAAAATCCAAGGAGCTGTGCTTAGAGGGTGGGAAGCCTGGAATTTCCCCCAGATGCCGTCAGGATTATTAGCATGAAAAGCTGCCCAGGTCATCCTGGATTTACCAGAAACCACCTAGGGCTCATTAAACAGCCTTTTGTTTTGTACCGGACACCAGCCCCTGAAAGGACAGAGACTCTTATTAGACGCTTTCCTGGACTGCAGGATTTGTTTCATTCGTAAAGCAACCTCTGAAGAGGCGATACAAGTCTTAGTTATTTCTCTTTCACGCATATATATATATATATATATATATATCTATCTATATTTTACACAAGACCTATTGTGTTCATGGATTCATTGTGTGAAAACGCTATGTCATTATACACTGCTGTACTTACATTAAACCGTTGAATTTAACCCAACCCTCAGACTTCCACTGTGCATGGACAGCTGCGAAAACTGCAGTATTCAGCCTCAAAATATAAAGCTAAAAAAATGTTATCTACGCTCCAAAATCCTTTGTAATAAGTGTTTTTAAGTGGCACTACCAACCGGCTGGGTGTCGTAGAGGTAACATCACTGCTCTATAACCGTGGAGACCGTAGAGACACAGGTTCAAATCCCAGCAAGAACACCTCTCCAGCAAGTGTCCTTGGGCAAGACACTTAACGGTACATACTCGCCACCCAGGACATACTTGAAAACGAGAGAAATCTCAATGTATCCTTCCTGGTAAAAGCCTTTCTCAAAAAAAAATTAATAATTAAGGTCGGTGTCAGATGAGCGCACTAGGTGCGCCCGTACTGACGTGCCTACCGGCGTCTGGCACAGCTTTGTGACGCTGCAATGGAACCGGTCACACGATTGTACGCGCGCACAAAATCCATTGTTTTGGCTGTCTATTTGCTCAGACAGTTGGAAGGAAAAAGTATACTTTATTAAAGTACAGGTATAATGATGTCCAAATACCTTTTTATTCCAGTTTTCATGCATCGTTTCCATAAACCTTCAGCATTAGTCTAAAACACTGGCCTCTAAAATATTTAGATTTTATTTACCAAAAGGTCTATTCACACAGAATTGAAATTTCACTGGTTTTCGTTCCATTTTGCCCAAATTTCAGTGAATTCATTATTAGTGAATGGTCACCATAGTGCGTCAAAAATGAAGTCACCGAAGCAGTTATTGGACAAAGTTGAAAACCGCTGTAGTGCACCAATAACTGCCGTATTGGCATCAGTGAATTCCACCGAACGGGGAAAAAAAAAACCAGAAGTCTAGCCTCCACCTCAAAAATAGGTGTTTTAAACCAATAAAAATTTATTAAAATGTGTCTAAATAATAAAAAATGTCCTTTTTTTAAAAAAAACAAATTAAACTAATTTTACAGCAAAAGCCTTTTAAAAAAAATTTGAGAAAGAAAAATTTCTTCCAAAAAAATATAAATGCAACAGTTGTTCTAAACAATAAAAAATAAAAAGTGTTTTTGCTAAATATGAAAAATAGACTTCTGGATTTTTTCCCCCCATTGATTCAATCCCTTATGGGATTTCAGCAAAAACAGAAAAGTGCTCTTTCCCAAGGCTATAAGTGAATAGGCAAATGGTAGTATACAACCTTTTAGATCTCTAAAGCGTCTCCTCCAAACGACGTACAGTATACAAAACAGAAAAATGGGGATAGAGATCTAGAAGGAACAGGAATGGTACATAGTATAATACTGTAAAAACAGTAGCAATCACACAAAGCCTCTGTTAAAATCTCACTCACAAGATATAACGGATATCAATGCATGTAGCGTTATCTTTGGTTGGCCCAGAATGCTATCCTGCGATCTCACCAAATTCCGTGTGACTCCACCGCTTCTTAAATGGATGCCAGGGCTGCACTCAGCAAGGAAAATCCACAGATTCCGTGTGACTCCACTGCTTCTTAGATGGATACCAAGGCTGCACTCAGCGAGGAAATTCCACTTTGGAAAAAAGTTCAGCCAGACAGCAGGGATAAGGTGCAAAAAAGGATTTATTGAACCAGTTAAAAGATCCAACGCGTTTCGTCAGCCATAAAGGCTAACTTCATCAGACTTCGTGTGTTTGCTACTGTTTTTACAGTATTATACTATGTACCATTCCTGTTCCTTCTAGATCTCTATCCCCATTTTTCTGTTTTGTATACCTTATGGGATTTACCTGTTTAAACCTGTCAAACTGAAATACTGAAAATCAGGGCATTTCACCATAATTTCGGTGTAGTTTGGCGTTCTGTGACTAGAAGTCTTCTATGGGGCAATTTCGATTCCACCGAATTGCAGGGAGCAGTACCATATTTTGCTGTTAATTTGCCTGTATTTGATGAATTGACGGTTTAGGCTAGGGTCAAACGAAAGCATTTTTACACGCGAACGTAAAAAAGTGCGTCCGAACAAATTGACGTATTTTTTCACGGAATGCGCAAAAACGGTCATACGATGCACATTTTTCGTGCGTGATTTCTTTCGGATCGTCAATAAAACTCTTTTGGCGTCTGGACGTTATGTAGGCTGGACATTAGCAGTGTCTGACATCTCCTAATCACGCAAACACGCCGCTATGCCGCAGCTGCGCACTCTGTACGTCAGTACTAGCGGTTCGGCGTTCTCGAAAAAATGCGTTCGTTTTCCACTTGCGTTGCGCGGCCGGACTTTTGTGCGACCGTACTTCGTATATTGGCCGTCATTGCCCGTCATTTGCTGCTAGTGCGGCCGTGATTATGTGCGCCAGAACGCACGTTAAAAGTGCGCTGGTCTGACCCCAGCCTTAGTGAATAGACAAACTGGCTAAAATTGCACCGAATAGTGAATTTCACCGTTCAATGCAATTTCGGGCCAATTTGGAGGTTAGTGAACTGCACAGTGATTAATTCCAGTATCACGCCTGCCACTTTTTTCCTTTTCTTTCTATGGAAGGACACTCCCATTGCATGTTACGAGTTATGATGAAAGCCTGTCCCTGTGGCTGTAACCTCATTGATTATTTTAGAATGGCAGGGTTTGCTGTGTCTATTATGATCACCTCCATTATGTGACATCACACATTATAGGATTGTGTGTGCTCTGTATGAGTGCTAACAAACATTGGCTTAGGCATGTAAGGCCACGACTAGCTTCATTTATTCCCCATTTCCCTCCATAAGTCACTACATTTTATCTTTATTTGAAGCTATATTTTCTAAAGTAATCTAACATGAAAAGCAGATAGAAGTTTAATTCAAACTGCTGAGGCAAATATCAGAATGCATAGTACTATATTACCCCTGTGACGTGCGTCACTTTGGACTTGAAGTACAGGGGCCTAGAAATGTATTTGGGAGTTGCGAGCCTGATGTTTTATTGTTTTCCTGCTCTTTCCTTTGTTAAAGTCACCCTGTATCTACAATTATAGATGCAGGGTGTTTGTGTTTTCGGTGTCCCCTTCTCTGTATAATGTGACCTCTGTATTACCAGGCTGTCTTGTATACCATACACCCCCCTTGTAAGTAATGGGTTCCTTTGTCTTCACATGCTTCCATCAACCCCCCCCCCACCCCAGCAAAAAGGTTCATCAAGCTGATTGTTATCGGACTCCTCAGCCATTGTTTCAATACTGGGCGTGTTTCTGTACATTCCCCTGTGTATGTTTTTTCTATTGTGAAAATAAACTCGGTCTTCATTTTGGGTTGAAACTGCAAGGATCTCTTGTGCGTTATTGCCTGTGTTCTGGGCCAGAAGCGGTACTTCTGTGGAATACTGACTTCAAGGGGAGCATACTGCACATGGACAGAAATACCCACGTTACAACCCCCAACCCTCCCCCATGAATTTAATTACTTACCCAGAACATGTGCCAGGTTTCCCATGTGTGTCTTTCAAATGCAAAAGGAGACTCTGGGGGGCGTGGCCGACAGCGGGCAAGACTAGACACATTTTAATGGGGCTCTGATCCTTCCCTTGCTGAGCATACAATTTGTGGTGATTTTGGGTCGAGGAACCTCTACCTTTTGCCTCCCTGCCGTCGACCATTGGGTGGAGCATGCCGGAGCCTGTCTTTGTCCCCCCTCCGGCCCTGCGACTGAGTTGGAAGCTGTCTCAAGCCTGTTTTTGTGGACGGCCGGCAGCCATCTTTGCGGCCTAGCGAGGCCTGGTTTCCCGGGCCTCAACCTGTGCCTCCAGACACCATGACGAGCCTACTGGCGGCCATGTCAGCCCTTCCATCTGGCCGATGCCCACGGCCGTTCGTTTCCCGGTCAGAGGACGACAGGCCCGCCACCAAGAGAGACCTGTAGCTTCTCCTGGAGGAGTTACGGGAGCTGTGGAGAGCTGAGCTTACGGTGCTTCAGATCGCGCCTCCTGCCGAGGTCCTTGGGGATCACCCCCCTGGTGGATGTCCTGGGAAGATACCATCTGACCTTTTGGATGCAGCGATGCTGGTGCCCGGGAGCAGAGCGGTGTTCTGCATGGCCGAGCTGGAGGGTGGGTTGCGGTGCCCCAGGAGGGGTATTCCTGTGGATACGCTACAGTGGCCCGCTGGTGGTGGACTGCCCCGGCCGGATCCCTTTGCCTGAGGATATTTACCTGCTCGATGTCTGTGTGCTGCCTCTTCATCAGGTGGTTGCTGGTTTGGTGGTGCTCCCTGCCGTCCTGTACCAGAGCCGGGAGTGTGAGCTGGGGTCCCCTGTGTCCACTGCGACGCCACTCGAACCTGGCACCGACGAGATGATCCCTGTTGCATTCACTGCTGTGCAGCGGGCCTTGTTTCGCCCGGCGGCGCTGCGGAGACCGCCTGTGCTGCCAGTGAAGATGGTGATGCCTGGACCTGTCGTCCCGGCTCTGGTTCTGAAGCTGCGTATGGGCCTCCTCCGAGATCCGGATGCTGGAGAGGATGCCGGCATTCGTGGCATGTGTGGACTGCGGTTTTCTTGCTCTGCACTCGTTCTCGGAGATATGGCACGTTCCGACTCCTTCATTTTTGTGGGTGGCGCGGGCCTCGTGCTCCCTGTGGACACTGGCTAATTGAATTCGCCGGAGCCCCCCCCCCTTTGTGGCCCACGCTTCCCGCTTTGCTGGCTGCCTTGTCAACCCTCTCTGGACACTGCACCCCCCATGAGATGACCCCCCTTACTTTTATTACTATGACCTGCTGACCCCCCCCCATTTCATTTAATTTTATGTGGTTATTCTGAGTTGTCCTCACTATTTGTGGACTTCCTACTGACCCCGGCACCTGGGACCTTTTGAGACTATTGGGACGTCAGTTGTTGTACCTTTTCCACCCTCCACTTTTTTTTGTGGATGTGGGACATTGGGTGGTCCTGGGCGAGCCACTTGAGCGGCCTCTCCTGGCCCCAGGTCCCCCGGCCCCCGTGATCTCTTCCATGGCCCCCGTTACACCTTGCGGTTCCTGGGGTGAGCCTGGAATATCAAATTTTTGGGCTATCCCCCACCCCTTTTTTTCCCCTCTTCCCCCCCCTCACCTGTTGTCCCTCTGAACACCCTGCCAAGTTCTGTTTTTGATGACATTTATTCTCCCCCCTCCCCCATATTAACTGATGTTTATTGTTGTACTCACACTATGCATCTTTTGTTTGATGTCCTCTACCTGATGACACATCCTTGTTCTTTACTTACTGGTTGTTGATATGCTGATTATTTCTTAAAATTAAATTCTTAAACTATAAAAGGAGACTCTGGATTGGCTGTGGAATTTCAGCCACTTCCTAGTCTCCTTAGAAATCGCAGACTTTTTAAGAAATTCAAGGGGTTATTCATTAACCGCTTTTCTTTTGTGGAATTGGTTGTTTTTGGCGAAATAAGGTGCAGCAAGTACAGTGAAAATCCAGTGAATTCGCTGTTTAGGCCAGGGTCAGACGAGCGCACTATGCGCGCCCGTACTGACGTGCCTCCTGGTATCCGTCGCAGCATTGTGATGCTGCGAAGGGGCTGGCCACACGCTATTCCGCACACGCACAAATTGCGCAAGCTACAGCCGGCGTGCTGCAGCGGTCTGAAAGCCTCCCCGTTGTAGCGTTACGACATGCGTTCGACAGGGCTGCAAAGTGCGATCTGGATCGAGCCTTGCAGCGCTGGGCGCATAACTGCGCTCAGCGATGTGGCCAGATGGGCGTCAGAGTGGAAGAAACATCCACTCTCATGGACGTTCCTTCCGCTCTGCAAAACACTCGTCTGACCCCGGCCTTAGGGAACTGCCTCTAGTTCTCCGTAGTTTTTTCTTTTCACTGTTTTTCTGCTGATTTTGTTCAGCGTAGTTTTCAGTGGTGGGGTTTTATCCCTGCCAAAGTCATGCTTAGATTTCATCGTAATTTCAAAGCTGTCTAGCTTCATTTGTTTTTATTGTCACTTCTACTGGATCTCGATGGGGATCACCACTTTAAAATCACCAAAGTGTATTCACCTGTGCAACGTTTCGCCTGCTGCTGCTGTATTTTCTTGCTATGCACAGCCAATGTTTTCTGTAGTTCCAGCAATGGTTAGTTTTACAGTTGTTTGCAACATTTGCAAATGTTTTCATTTACTGAATAACCCCTTTATATTTCTTGTTATATTGTATCACAGACCTTCTTATTGCACGTGACACACTGAGAACATCAGAATATAATTCATATTTCATATTATCGGCTCAGCCTGGAATGAACCTTTCGAATAACGTTACTTAATATGAAAAACATGTTAATTTCCAAACTTCATCTTATTTAAGCCGTGCACAAATGTATATTATAATGTGCAGTTATATATTCTAGTCTCGCCGTTAATTGAGATGACCGTAAGAATATGCAGCATCATGAGCAATGTGTATAGCAGGGGTAATGTTTTCAAGGCTCCTGCCCAATCGTTACGATGTTTTTCAGTGTCTATACATCGGACTGCAGAGATTTTCCAGCACCCCCTGCCCATCAGACATGAGACTTAAATAAAAAAAATAAAAAACATTTTCCAGAAGCATCCAGACTGTGCGCACATCTGTGCTCGCAATGTTCTCATGAAAGCAAATAGCATGGCTCAGATTTTATGCTGAAAAACAACCTTGCTTAACCCCGGTATATGTTAACATATAGCTCCCTCAAAGCGTCTGAGCCTAAATGTCAGAGATGTTTATCTGAGAACACGTAACACTGAATAACCTTGCTCTGGGGCAGCGTGTCTCCATCTGTGATGCCTTGGACCAGGTCTGCTGGAGAGAGCGAGAGAGTGGTTATTCAGTATAAAACGTAATGATTGTTTAGAAGCAGTAGATGTTTTTGGGGTGTTCAGGCTGGAATGAAATGTTCTCTGATAGAAATACCTTGATAAACCATTCTGTTGGGGTCAGTGAGCTCCTCTGAGTGTGCATTTATTTGAATTCTTTAAAAAAAATAACCTATAACACTTCATGGATGGTACATTATTTGTGACTGTAGAGGCGTGAGACGCTAATCCTTAGTACTGGATTCTTCCAAGACAGAAGGCCTATTAGGGAGAAATGGGTATATGGGGGACACAAGCCTTCCTTTATAAAATGGAATAGAAAGTGATATTTATTTAAAGCATATACTTTGTTTTTGTCATGTTTGTTTAGTTAAGAAAATATTTTACTCTATTTGTTTTCAGAGTGCATTCATTTTGTGATGCAATCTACCCCTCCCCCACAGTATCTTTTTAAAGCAATTGTTCCTCACTGTGGGGCATTGGACTTAAAATATACTCTATGGGTCAGAGGTCCAGAAAACCTAAACTATTGACTTGCATGGTGTGGATTTTATGTAAATGACATCATATCATCCAGTGTTATCTGTTATCCAGATTGCTATCTCATTCAGATGCTATCTCAGATTAACCTAGACAACACAATAGACCAGCCCTCAAAATTTCCACTCGCGTTTTGCGAGGGGAAATTGAGCGCTGGCGAGTAAAACTGTACACGCAGGCAGCATGATAAAGTCTATCGTGCTGCCTGCGCTGCGTTTTCAGCCGGCGGTTGTGTTGTTTTTTTTCTCCAGGTCAGCCTGTCTGCTTTTTTTTTCAGCAAACGGGACTTGGCCGGAATCATTTCCTGGGAGGGAGGGGGGTTTGCTCTCACCCGCGGCACCTTTATCAGACCATCCTGCTGCATGCTGGATCTTTCTCCTTCACTCTGGGCCCCTTATCTTCCGGGCACAGCGTGAAGGATAATCTCCGCCCCCTCATTCTACTCTCCAGGTCAGGTAAGCGGAGAGGGGGGGGGTGAAATAAACAGCAGAGGGTTAAAATGGAGAGAAAGAGATGAAGGGGGGGAGAGAAATTAAATCGAGAGATGAATTGGGGGAGAAATGAAAGATTAACTGGGGATGAAATGAAAGATGAACTGGGGGGAAATGAAATGAAAGATGAACTGGGGGGAAATGAAAGATTAACTGGGGGGGAAATGAAAGATTAACTGGGGGGAGAAATGAAATGAAAGATGAACTGGGGGGAGAAATGAAATGAAAGATGAACTGGGGGGGAAATGAAAGATTAACTGGGGGGGAAATGAAATGAAAGATGAATTGAGGGGGAGAAATGAAATGAAAGATGAACTGGGGGGGAGAAATGAAATGAAAGATGAACTGGGGGGGAATGAAAGATTAACTGGGGATGAAATGAAAGATGAATTGGGGGAGAAATTAAATGAAAGATGAATTGGGGGAGAAATGAAATGAAAGCTGAACTGGGGGGGAATGAAATGAAAGATGAATTGGGGGGGAGAAATGAAATGAAAGATGAATTGGGGGGGAGAAATGAAATGAAAGATGAACTGGGGGGGAGAAATGAAATGAAAGATGAACTGGGGGGGAGAAATGAAATGAAAGCTGAACTGGGGGGAAATGAAATGAAAGATGAATTGGGGGGGGAGAAATGAAATGAAAGATGAATTGGGGGGGAGAAATGAAATGAAAGATGAATTGGGGGGGAGAGAATGAAATGAAAGCTGAACTGGGGGGAAATGAAATGAAAGATGAATTGGGGGGGAGAAATGAAATGAAAGCTGAACTGGGGGGAAATGAAATGAAAGATGAATTGGGGGAGAAATGAAATGAAAGATGAATTGGGGAGAAATGAAATGAAAGCTGAACTGGGGGGAAATGAAATGAAAGATGAATTGGGGGGGAGAATGAAATGAAAGATGAATTGGGGGGGAGAAATGAAATGAAAGATGAATGGGGGGAGAAATGAAATGAAAGATGAACTGGGGGGGAGAAATGAAATGAAAGCTGAACTGGGGGGAAATGAAATGAAAGATGAATTGGGGGGGAGAAATGAAATGAAAGATGAATTGGGGGGGAGAAATGAAATGAAAGATGAATTGGGGGGGAGAGAAATGAAATGAAAGCTGAACTGGGGGGAAATGAAATGAAAGATGAATTGGGGGAGAAATGAAATGAAAGCTGAACTGGGGGGAAATGAAATGAAAGATGAATTGGGGGAGAAATGAAATGAAAGATGAATTGGGGGAGAAATGAAATGAAAGATGAATTGAGGGGGATAAATGAAATGAAAGATGAATTGAGGGGGATAAATGAAATGAAAGATGAATTGAGGGGATAAATGAAATGAAAGATGAATTGGGGGGGAGAAATGAAATGAAAGATGAATTGGGGGGAGAAATGAAATGAAAGATGAATGGGAGGAAATGGAAAGGAAGATGAATTGGGGGGAGAAATGGAGAGAGATGAATGAAGAGGAGGAGATGAATGGGGAGAGAGAAATTAATTGGGCAAAAGAAATTAAAGGGAGGAGAAATTAATTAAAGTGGGGAGATAAATTAATTAAAGGGGGCCCCTTGACAGAAAAAAGGTTCCCCACCCCTGGTGTAAACTAAGGGAAAGTAAAAAAGCTGCCAAGCTGTCAGCGCGCCAGAAGTGACGCCAGAACCAGCACCGCTACTACAACGCCCGCTAGAGGACATAATTGGTGGAATGGTGGTGAGGTTATGCAAAATAAATCCTATTTATAAAGAAAGGGGTGATACAGAAGGAGCAAAAAAAAGAAAAAATGGGGATGGAAGTATCGCAGACGAAAATTAATGGATTCATCTATATAAGCATTCAAGGGGGAAACCTGACTTTGGGGTCTTCTAACTTCTGTTGATAATACTCTCTTTTCATTATTCATATGGCAGGTTAAGTTCCCCTTGATATGTCGGATGCATAAACACCAAATTAACTTGGTCCTAAAAACTGTTGGAGAGGAGTCTGTACTTAATGGATGAAACTACTTGTCTGGGTCTGGTGCCTGGGTATACATGTATCTGATGCCTGGGTATTAATGTTATTTATTATTTTGTAACTTTATTCTGAATAAAACCTTTAACAGTGTAATTTCATAAGATAATTTAAGAAGGCGTGTTTAGGGGCGGAGTTTAGGGCAGGGTAGGTGGGGCAACTGGTGGCGAGTAACTCTTATGGTCTGGCTAGTAGCTTGGGACTTGAAATTTTGAGCCCTGCAATAGACTCCCTGCAGACTTGTCTAAACATGCACTCCTCCACCCCATTGCCTTGTGTCTACTGTTTTATTCTATGCCACATCTGCAAAGTGGAACTTGACATAAGATTTTGGTAAATGTTAGATCATGGGAAAAATACACAAAATGGAAACCAGAGATGAACACAATTTATTTTTCCTTTTTTTATATGCTATTTCATCAAAGGAAGAAAAAAACAGCAGCATGTGTTTTATAATGTGTTTGTTTTGTAACGTGCAAGTAATCTAGTCACAGTTTATATTAGTTGTGTTAAACAAACAGTGTAGCTTAAGAAAAAAGACAGTCAGAAATGGTCATCAGAATTGCCAACATTTAAGCACCTGACATAACAATGTGCATCACTGCTTGGAGCCTCACTTGTTATATCACTGCTCATGGTGGTTATTTTTTCACAAGTAGTCCCAAGCGTTGACACCCTATGACAATGCACACCATAATATTTCATGTACTGTTACTACCCCTTTTATGTATTCTGTCCTTTGTTGCAAAAAGGGAGTAGATTCCTAATCAGAAGTACCATCCCAAATCCACATTTACAAATTGTGCAAAGTTCTAGATTGTAAACTCAGTAGAGCGCAGAGCCCTCTTACCCATTTGTCTCTATGTACCACATTACAGAATATGCTGGCATGATATATGAGCTAATCACCTTAACGTACCAATTTAATAAGCTCAGACTATATATTTGTGGTTGATCAATTACCAGCTGCTCCAGTTTGCTGTCATCAATCTATCTCTTCTAGTTGTCCTCAGCCACATCTTATTCATGCACATTTCTATCATTTCCCATTATTGTAGCCATTAATTAATTGTTCCTTCAGTCTTTCCAATTTTATTAACCTATATAAATAGCCAGAAACGTGGCGCAGCATAACAGGATTAAAGGCGTTTTATTTGGCCTTGGCAGCATTGTAAACCTTGTGTGTAATCTCCTGACACTGACCTGACAATCTCTAGTTTAGTCATTTCTGAGTTTCCAGTAATAAAAATAATGCAGTCCGGTTTTAAGCGCCTCCAAAAGATACGGACTTTAAACTACCAGTTATCACTGGCGTGTTTGCGACCTTTTTGGATTGTGCGTCTTTTACTTTATTTGTATGATTTGTTGAAGATATTTGGCTGAAAAGCTGTTAATAAATATTAGGGAGGACATTATTACAGGTTTTATCTTTGCGTGTGTGTGCGCGCCCTGATATGTATCCTATAAAATTGGCTATTTGCGGATACCGAGTCGAGATCAGGTTATAATATGGTGCTGTTAAGGTGCCCATCCCCTCTCCTCTGTCTGCCCTTACTCATTTTGGTTTGCCCCCATTTTATTATGTTCACATAATGACCCACAAGCACGCAGACAGACACGCATGCTAATACTGGGTGTTGAGAGATACAAAAAGATGTATACCGGTAATGGCCACACAGATTTTGACTCAAACCCCAAGCGTTTATTGTGTAATACAACCTGTGTCCATAATGCAGCTCCAAGCACTTACCCTCTAATACGGCCGCACTATTGGAGTGTTAGCTGCTTGGGGATAGAGAATACAGGAGGATGTATTATGGCCACAGGCTGTATTAGAGGGTTAAACACAGAAAATACAGAATATCACACCAGCGCATTCTTTTAGTCGACCTTATTATCCACAAATAGGTATTGTAAGCATTGGTTCCACCTTCATTAGAGTGCTTCATATATTAATAGTCCTCCAATCACAGTGTTAATATCCTCTCCACTCCTCCAGGAATCTTTATCCAGTCAGCCACCAGAAGAATTTCTCAAGTTGCACCGTAATGTAAACAGAGAGCTCCTCATGGCATAATACGCAACAATACTTCTGATGTACGAAGACAAAATTACTCTGTTTCAAGAGCACCTTCCCTGACTCTTGGTGATAAGGCATATGGGACTTTGGCAGCCCCCGGCCATCCCAGGAGACACGATGCTGCAACTTTTTAAAATGGATGTATTTATTCAAAACCAACATGGCAATAAAATAAAGTAAAACAAGATACTAATGGTTAAAACAGGGAAAAATGTATTAAAGGAAAGAGACTCGTTTCACCAGATTATTCTGGCTTTGTCAGTATATTTCATTAATCTATTTTTCCGTTTTAACCATTATTATCTTGTTTTATTTGATTTTATTGCCATTTTGGTTTTGAATAAATACATCATTTTCATATATTATAATTTATACATATGTATTTATAATTTAGTTCATACTGGTGCCTGTTTCGTGTTATTGGGCATTCACACACCAAGGTAGCGATAAAACCAGTTCGAAATATTGCTTTTTAACAGTAAATTTTTTTGGAAAGCACTTGTATACACACTTCTCATTATTGTATTGGAGGGTTGAGTTCAAATTAACCCAAGTGTCCAACACTGAGAGATCGCCTTTCAGTAAAAGGGAGTATTTTGTGTGCATGCATTTCTACCTCTTTTTTTTCTCTCTGTATAGATTGATAAATATGGATGTAAGTCACCTATTGTATACCTGATTTTTGGTACCCTGTAGTCTTACAATAATACTGCACATAGGGGATACAATTGTGCCTTTGATGATAGAATCAACTTTAATACACTTTTAAATCACACACAAATTAGCATTTTTTCATCTCAGATTTTTCCTGTAACTAAAAAAATAGAAAAATTACTAATTTAGCTTTTTACAAATTATTCACTAAATAAAAGGTTGCTAGTTGTCATTTCCTTTCGATTTGTTTACTTGTGTATTGTTTCACAGGTGATACATATTGTATGCTTTAGTCTTTTTTGTTTTCTTTTTCATAGTTTTTTCTTTTCGGTACAAAATGCATCAAATACAATGAGCAATGCATTACATGCCTGCTTTTCTATAGTCACACTTTTTGTGTGCAGTCTTTCTTCCAGCCACATGGTAAGCTTGCAAAGCCTCTGCTAAGGTTGTCCTGGTTAGTTCCCATCCATATTCATCCTTCTTCTTTCATCCCCAATCACTTTGCAAAAGAATTAGAAATTGTGGTTTCAGGCTCACAATCCTAATGTTTCACCATACTGTTGTACAGTAGAAGCTGTGTAACAGTGTGGGTTGGTTGTGGCATTGTTGAACTTGTCTGTGCTTTAATGTTTGGTCCGTTTGTAACCATAGCAACCTGTGCTAAGAGAGATGCTGGCACACAGCCCTTCTGACCTGTTTCCAAATAATCCATTGTAATCCATTGAAGTGACTTCTCATTTTAAAGTGCACCTTCACGCCTTCAAGCATAGATCGGAATATGCAACAGCATTTCTTCTTCTTCTTCTAACACTTATATAGAAAAAAAACCCTGAGTAATTCCACATCAAGCTTTTTATTATTATGCCAGGAGAGCGTGACCACTGTGAATGGAAGAACCATTTTACTGCTCACTCCTTACAACTGATTGCATGCTGGCAGAATTAATGATGAGTCAATGGGCAACATCAACATTGAGGGCCAGTTGTGCAGCCCTCACAGGACAAACTTAGCGGTGTCTGTTGCTGGAAGCCGGAAAATATCAGCTAGCGCTATATTATCAAGGTTTGTATGACCAATGTGATATCCATCCCCTGAAGGGACATTGCCAGGAGAATGAACCTGGCTCTTACCGGTTTTCTGTAATGATGGCCCTCTATTTGCTGCTTTAGCAAAGTAAACCGCCTCACTGGGTGCTTTGCTCAGCACAGATCCAATGTCTCTATTAAATGTAAACAACACGTCACAGCTTGCTTAAGTACTTCCATGTTTGGGAATTAAACAAGTATTCTGCTTTTTATTGCTTTTACCCCAGACCCGTAGCCTCAGTGTCCTCTTCGACTCTGATCTCTCATTCATTCCTCACATTCAGTCTCTTGCTATTTCTACCTAATTAACGTTGCACACATCTTCCTCTTTCTTTATCAAGAGTTTACTAATAGGCTTCAAGCTCTTATTTTCTCCAGCCTTGACTACTGTAACCCTCTTCTCACTGGCCTTAAGTGATCCCAGATTCTCCCTCTTCTGCCGTCTGTAATGAAAGCCTCTGCCAGACTCCTCCACCTCACATCCCGCACCTCTCACACCTCGCCCTTTTGTCAGACTCCACACTGGCTCGCTGTTTTCTTTAGAATCCAGTTCATTATACTGACGGTCTTGTACAAAGCTTTCCATAATCTCCTCCCCTGTTAGCAGGTATATTCCAACCTGTCCACTTCATTCTGTCAATGATCTGATGCTATCATTTCCTTGTACCCGCACCACAAACTCTCGCCTTCAGGACTTTTCCTGCGCTGCCTCCTTTTTATGGAACTTTCTCCCCCACAGCATTAGACTCTCACCATCTTTCCATCCAAGAAGTCAAAGAACACATTACTTTAGAGATGCCGATAATCCCCTATTGTGCCTTTCGCGCTCCATCATCCCACACAGTCCCATGTATCCCACTACCTCACATACTCTATTTAACCTCACCTTAGTGTGTCACCCCTCTCTTAGATTGTAAGCTCTCAAGCAGAGTCCTCTCTCCTACTGTTCTGTGTGCCCAACTTGTATGTATGTTTATGTCCAGCCCATTGTAAAGTGCAGCGGACCTTGTTGGCGCTTTATAAATACTTGTCATAAACCTTTAGTTACAGCAACATGTATGCATCCTGAAAGATCACTGCCAAGTGGTTTCCTCCTCTTGCCCTATCGACTGCTTAGGTCAACCACTTCAAATATGGATGCAGTTTCATTGTCTGTTTGAGCATCTCAGCGTATTCGGTACGTTCTGCAAATGCAAAGTCCTGATTAATTTGGTCCAATGTATTTTTATTGTCTCTTACTTTGGTTATGGTACATGGCTTCTTGCTCAGTAAGATCACTTGGACACAGTTGAGCAAGCATGGGTTTGTCTTCTAGTTTAAGGGCATAGTGCAGAGGCCGGCAACCTTAGCCCTCCAGATGTTTTGGAACTACATCTCACATGATGCTCGACCACTCATCAGGTTGGCTGAGCCTCATGGGAAATATTATTCCAAAACATCTGGAGGGCCAAGGTTGCCTACCACTGGCCTAATGTCAAACGTGAGTATCAAGGTCAAATGTAGGTACGTTGCATTGGCGGTGCTCAACCTTGGCTATGCAGATGTTTTGGAACTACATTTCCCATGAAACACTGCTGACCTATTGAGTATCATGGGAGTAGTAGTTCTAAAACATCTTGAGAGCCATGGGTGAGCATTCCTGCTGTACACAATGATCTTCCAGTTGGGGCAGGAAGGTCACATAAAAAGCGTATTGGCTTTGTATTCCTGGAATCTTTTTCTTAAACACTCGTAATTTCATTAGAACTGTCAGCATTATCCACTAGTGATTCTTTTTTCTCTGCTCCTTTGAATTAGTTTTATTGAACTGTAATCTGCAAACATATGAACTGTAACAGAGCTTTACGTCATACCAATGTTGCCTTGATACCACCACCTTCATCCAGACGCAACAGATTAATTGTCCTTGGTAAACACCCAACACTACTAAACCCCCATCGTAAATTGTCTTCTAACCAGCTCCCTTTGTATCATGTTTAGTCTCTGCTAGACGTCAAAGAACCTCCGAACAGTCCGTCTTGGCAGATAGTACACTTGTTCCACTTGCTTTCTGTGAATTGTCTAGACGTATCAAGCTCGAACGGATTTTTCAGCTTGTTACTTTCTCCATATATTTATCTTCATTTGCTTAAATTGTCATTCAAACTAACGATCACAACACACTATAAGGATAGTGTCTTAACTACTTCATCCGTTAACAAAAATAACTGCACACTGTCCTTTTTATCACCCCTGTTTATTATAAACTCATTGATGTTTTGTATAACTTCACAAAAAACACTTTTAATATAGAAGGAACAGGACCAAATAACCTATGAAAGAGCGGATTGACAATATTCCAAGGCTGCCGTTTTGAATATCTGTCATTCGTGTAAGGGTGAAAAACTGGGATTTCCTCATAGCCAGAATAATGCCTTTCTCTATGTAGTATATGTACCCTGTATACGACATACCCCCATAGCTCTTCCCGCATAGGGTGAATAATGGCAACACCCAATGCTAGATTGTGGAGATTACAAACTGAGGTATCTCGTCAAGGGACAAGATATAGCATTGCTCCTATTAGGAGATGGACTCTGGGCAGTACAGGTAGACTTTAATAGAGGCGAGTGTAATTTCTAGGGTAGAAAAGGAACTGCATACAGGATTGCAAAAGAAAGATAAATTTGGGATTAGTATTTCCATGATGTGCACCATATCTATTTCTTTCTTTTAGGGAATGTTTATTTAAGTTTATAGATTTGAAATCGGCATAATGTGTATATGGCCTGTTTTCTTGCAGTAAACGCGTTCTATTTCAGTTCTCTTGCACTCTTTTATAGTAAGGATTTACATCTTTATTGAAGCCAATGTTGTCCTCCGAATTGCATCTCCCTTGGGGTTAAAGTAAAATTCTACTATAGCACATACGTCGCTGGAATCTAGACACACTCTTCACCTTTCCAACCTGGCGTTTAAGAGCTTTTCTGGGAAGCTACCACCCTACCTGAATAGACTGCTTCCCCCAGCAGCTCCCTCATCCTATAACCTCCGATCCAGGACCAGCACCTTACTTGCAATACCACAATACAAAAAGAAAGTGGCTCGATCCTCATTTTCCTACAGAGCACCTCAAATATGGAATAAACTCCCAGACGCCATCAAATCTTCCCCTTGTCTAAAGTCACTATTAACATACCTCAATAAGGAATGCACCTGTAAACATGTAACATAGTGAATATATTTCCTAAATATTTACTTTCTGGTCATCTGTATATTTGTTTTGTGTTAATATCTTGCATTTTACTACTTTGTATTTCTGTAACCATGGTCTTGAACCTTGGACATACTTGAAAACGAGAGAAATCTCAATGTATCCTTCCTGGTAAAATACTTTATAAATAAATATATAAATACAGCTAATGCATACAAAACAACCAGTTTCCTCCAGCGCTCCTCCAAATATCCCCCCCTTCCTTTTTCTACCTAGTCATGATACCCATCCTACTGTTTTTACTCACCTGCCAAGTGAGTGGGAGGAGGAGAGCTCGGCCTAGACCTGCCTATACACCTGCAGTCACTCTCGGCAAACACATATCCTGCACATGCCTGCTCATGTTTGCGTTCCACACACTGGAATAACACAAAGTACCTGTAATATGTATATATTCCAATCACCAGCATTTACATAGCATCCCACATTTTCTTCTGAATTTTACATATAAAGTGAGAACAGAGGGATGCAATTCTCACAAAGTACACATTTTGAATAATGTAATAAGGGGCATAGACAGCCTCTGATCAGCCCCTTTTCCAAATGGGCTGTTAATGACTGTGATGAGGTGGTTAAAGTGACACTCTAAGCCAGTGTTTCCCAAACCTGTCCTCAGGACCCTCAACCAGGCCAGATTTTGCAGATCTCCTTGGGGAAATGCAGACTGAATCCTGCAATCACTGAGCAGCAAATCCTATCACCTGCGCTGTGCTTGAGATATCTGGAAAAAGTGGCAAGGAGGAGAGTCCTGAGGACAGGTTTGGGAAACCCTGCTCTAAGCGCTCCATCCTGGTTTTGCAGTTTAAAGTTCCTTTAGGCCCCGTTCACCCCTGGGCGTATTACAGCGCGTTCCTGTGCGCTGTAAAACGCCTAAACACGGAAATCCCATTATTTCCTATAATGCCCGTTCACACCTGGGCGTTTTACAGCGCACGTTCTCAGCCATAGACTGCAGCGTGAGCGCGCTGCAATGCACATTCGTTTTTTTTCACCTTTGCTCGATCTACGCGTAAAAAAAATCGCATATTACGTGCGTCAAAAAACGGTAGGTGTGAACCCACCTCATCTCCGGGGTCTCTCTGTGCTTTTCTGGGCTTTAGGAGGCAACCATTGCCGTCACCCTGAATATCAGTGAGATTGGCGACCACACATCGTTCAATGATTTTGCTTACTGTTCATTAACAGACGCTGATTGAAACCCTGTGTGATTTGCAGTGGCAACTGACAGCCTTCACAGCAATGGAAGCCCTCTGCTTTGAAGGGTTGTCGCAACTCCCACGAACAGTGAGGAGGGATGTCAACACTCAGCCTGACAACACCTAATGCCAGGAAAAAAAATACTTTTTCAAAAAGTAAAACACACTTTTCAGTCCTTGGGAAAGAAGATAGTGATGTTTCTGTCTCCTGTCACGCATGTTGAGTTTCTGGATGTCTTTTTGCTGGTCCTGTGGAGCGTGCCACTTTGTGAAGTCCTGCAGACTCTGAGTGAATAGCGTCAGAGTGGCAGATGTTAGAAGCAGGAGTTCATTCAGAAATCAGCCAGGAACCCGCTCGCAGTAGTCAGTTAGCAGGAGATGCCTCTGCTTAGCATTAAAATGTATGTCTTACCTCTGCATATATGCTAAATCAGAAGATGGCAACTTTGGCTCTCCAGATGTTTTCAAACTACTACTATGCCGCATGATTTAACAACGGGGGGGGAGGAGAACCCCGTAGACCCCCTGTTTTTAACTTTAATAGGTTTACACAGTTATAGAAGTATAAACGGGCAATTAAATGAAACTGGGGGCTCAAACGATTTTATGTTCTAGCAATGCTGTGTGTGAAATTATTTAACTTTATTTAGCAAGCTATGACATTTCACTTACAAAATAATACATTACAGTTAAATGGCAAATAAAGGGCCCAATTCCAACAGCGCTGTTCAAAGGACTCTAGGAGGCAATACCTGCAGTGGTGTGTATATAACCTCCGGTGTATATGAGCAGAACCACAATATTCAGTGTTAAAGCTGCAAACACAGCAGCTCGGTTGGAAAAGAGCCATTACTAGTGAGCTACAAATGTATAACTGCTCATGCACAAGTTATCATTGATGAGCCACTGTTAACGATTCCGTTGGAATCCGGCCCAGTCTGTGTCACAGTGACTTGCTCTGTGCTGTAATAGAAGAAAATAGAATATTGACTCTCCTTGCTGATATTGTGTGATTTTTATTTGGTTGTCTTTAGATGACGTATAGTGCGTCCTCTTCCTTTGTTTTCCTTTGTGCACTAGGTTGGAACCTCTGCGGTTTTCCTGTGTTTCTATTTGATTGACTGGTTTGGCTTTTCCTTGTTGGCCGGCTTTTCTAATCCAATGAGTCAGAGACAATAATTTGAGTCAAGTGAATGCTGGCACTAGAAGACTAGAGGTGTGTTTTTGGCTTGACGGTGATGTTGTCAGCCTTTCGGGGCAGATGCATAACTCAATGAGATGTTCTTTCACTGATTTCTGGCATAGGTCTTGGATAACAACTCCAATGTATGCTTTCCATTCTTTCTTTTCTTCATCTTGTAGCCTTTTTGTAGAGAACAAAGTATTGTATATATTCTTATGAGTTAGTTCTTCAAGATCCGCAGTAGGCTATATAAACCTGTGGTGGAAGAAATGTTTTACGGCTGCTACCCGGCAGAGTAATGGTCTTGTTGAAGTCTCTTGTGGAGACCACCTTAGGGGGTAATCTTAACAGAATGGCTGCCATCCAAGGAGCGGTGTTGACACGACACATCTCCTACAGCAGTTTAACTCTGCAAGAGGCAGTCTTTGAAGTCCTAGACCGCGTCACGTCCAATTATAGGTGCAGCATCTTGAAAGCAATATGTACTACAGAGCATAGAAGCCAGAGGATCTAACCTCATAACACATGTGCTGCATCGGTTTAATAGCTTTATTTATGGTCACTCTTCAGGGTCAGCGATAGTGGCAAGAAAAGCGTGGCTCTTACATAGACTCCACTAGTTACAGTTTCACTAAAATATTTCCTGCTGTGGTAAAGCTCTTTAAAGTTTGTGTTGTATATAAATTATGGGGTGTTCTGAAGAAGAGATAGCGTTACGTGCAGAAGAGGCATTTAACAGTGGTTTTCCACCAAGGCAGTGTGCTTACGCAGATCTTCTTTTTTTGTTGTGGTTAGAAACTTAAAAATGTGAACGTGATTTTTGCTTTGAAAACTAGGTGTTCAGTGTTGTGGAGGAGGTGGTTTGGAGCATCTTACAGAGATGAAAGAAGTAAAAAAAACAAGTGCGAGATATTCAACTAAAATAGGTAATAAATTTCTATCTTTAGCGAGCCTTTTTAATGATTTACAAAGAATGATGCTGCGGTTAGAAGTGGAGAGATTATATTTTGATGCAATTAAACACTAAAAGAACACAGTGCATTTCATAGATCTCAGAGTAGAACAGCTCTCATACTATATAGTTCCCAGACTATAATAATTTGCAGGAGTGCATTGTGTGTATACACACAGCATAAAAAATGTGGCAGGGAGGGTGGAATGGTGGCACAGGACTCCAGCTTCAAGTAAGGATTAAACACAGGCATACAGCTCCTTCACCCAGTGGCAGTATCCTATTGTTTGTGTTATAGTTCTACTGTTGTAAACAGAATAAAAACAAACTGGTTGTTGCGTCTGACATATCCCTAGAACTAAATCATGCCTAGTAAAGCAGTGGCACGTCTTCTCCAATCAGCTCCGAAGCTGAGGTTATTTACGTTTAACTCAGTCTGACTCTAATCGTCCTGTGTACAGCACACACTGTTTAATCGACATCGATTAATCAATAATGGAAATAGTTGACAACTATTTTAATCATCAATTAATCGATTAGTTGTTTCAGATATATATATATATATATATATATATATATATATACAGTCATGGCCGAAATTGTTGGCACTCCAGACATTTTTCCAGAAAATTAAGTATTTCTCACAGAAAAGTATTGCAGTAACACATGTTTTGCTATACACATGTTTATTCCCTTTGTGTGTATTGGAACAAAACAAAAAAAGGGAGGAAAAAAAGCAAATTGGACATAATGTCACACAAAACCTCAAAAATGGCTGGACAAAATTGTTGGCACCCTTAACTTAATATTTGGTTGCACACCCTTTGGAAAAAATAACTGAAATCAGTCACTTCCTATAACCATCAATAAGCTTCTTACACCTCTCATCCGGAATTTTGGACCACTCTTCCTTTGCAAACTGCTCCAGGTCTCTCTTATTGGAAGGGCGCCTTTTCTCAACAGCAATTTTAAGATCTCTCCACAGGTGTTCAATGGGCTTTAGATCTGGACTCATTGCTGGTCACTTCAGAACTCTCCAGCGCTTTGTTGCCATCCATTTCTGGGTGCTTTTTGACATCTGTTTGGGGTCATTGTCCTGCTGGAAGACCCAAGATCTCGGATGCAAACCCAGCTTTCTGACACTGGGCTCTACAATGCGACCCAAAATCCTTTGGTAATCCTCAGATTTCATGATGCCTTGCACACATTCAAGGCACCCAGTGCCAGAGGCAGCGAAACAACCCCAAAACATAATTGAACCTCCACCATATTTCACTGTAGGTACTGTGTTCTTTTCTTTGTAGGCCTCATTCCGTTTTCGGTAAACAGTAGAATGATGTGCTTTACCAAAAAGCTCTATTTGGTCTCATCTGTCCACAAGACGTTTTCCCAGAAGGATTTTGGCTTACTCAGGTACATTTTGGCAAATTGTAGTCTTGCTTTTTTATGTCTCTGTCAGCAGTGGGGTCCTCCTGGGTCTCCTGCCATAGCGTTTCATTTCATTTAAATGTCGACGGATAGTTCGTGCTGACACTGATGCTCCCTGAGCCTGCAGGACAGCTTGAATTTCTTTGGAACTTGTTTGGGGCTGCTTATCCACCATCCGGATTATCCTGCGTTGCAACCTTTCATCAATTTTTCTCTTCACGTTCAGAGAGATTAGCTACAGTGCCATGGGTTGCAAACTTCTGGATAATGTTGCGCACTGTGGACAAAGGCAAATCTAGATCTCTGGAGATGGACTTGTAACCTTGAGATTGTTGATATTTTTCCACAATTTTGGTTCTCAAGTCCTCAGACAGTTCTCTTCTCTTTCTGTTGTCCATGCTTAGTGTGGCACACACAGACACACAATGCAAAGACTAAGTGAACTTCTCTCCTTTTAATCTGCTTTCAGGTGTGATTTTTATATTGCCCACACCTGTTACTTGCCCCAGGTGAGTTTACAGGAGCATCACATGCTTGAAACAATCTTATTTATCCACAATTTTGAAAGGGTGCCAAGAATTTTGTCCAGCCCATTTTTGGAGTTTTGTGTGACATTATGTCTAATTTGCTATTTTTCCTCCCTTTTTTTGTTTCGTTCCAATATACATAAAGGGAATAAACATGTGTATAGCAAAACATGTGTTACTGCAATACTTTTCTGTGAGAAATACTTGATTTTCTGGAAAAATGTCTGGGGTGCCAACAATTTCGGCCATGACTATATATAATATATATATATATATATATATATATTAGGTAGGCCGTGTTAGTCCAGATGCCAAAATCACGATTATAGCAGTTCCCTTCGTCAGGTAAGCTCTATACCTGACGAAGGGAGGATCACTCTCGAAAGCTTGTACTTTAAATGTACCGTTGGTCCGATAAAAAAGGTATCACTACAGACTGATATATATATATACACACACTGCTCAAAAAAATAAAGGGAACACTTAAACAACACAATGTAACTCCAAGTCAATCACACGTCTGTGGAATCAAACTGTCCACTTAGGTAGCAACACTGACAATCAAGTCCACATGCTGTTGTGCAAATGGAATAGACAAAAGGAGGGAAGCATAGGCAGGTAGCAAGACATCCCCAATAAAGGAGTGGTTCTGCAGGTGGTGACCATAGACCACTTCTCCGTTCCTATGCTTTTTGGCTGATGGTTTGGTCACTTTTGAACGCTGGCGGTGCTGTCACTTTAGTGGTAGCATGAGACGGAGTCTACAACCCACACAAGTGGCTCAGGTAGTGCAGCTCATCCAGGATGGCACATCAATGCGAGCTGTGGCAAGAAGGTTTGCTGTGTCTTGTCAGCATAGTGTCCAGAGCATGGAGGCACTACCAGGAGACAGGCCAGTACATCAGGAGACGTGGAGGAGGCCGTAGGAGGGCAACAACCCAGCAGCAGGACCGCTACCTCCGCCTTTGTGCAAGGAGGGACAGCAGGAGCGCTGCCAGAGCCCTGCAAAATGACCTCCAGCGGGCCACAAATGTGCATGTGGCTGTTAAAACGGTCAGAAACAGACTCCATAAGGGTGGTATGAGGGCCTGACATCCACAGGTGGGGGTTGTGCTTACAGCCCAACACCGTGCAGGACGTTTAGCATTTGCCAGAAAACACCAAGATTGGCAGCTTCGCCAATGGTGCCGTGTGCTCTTCACAGATGAAAGCAGGTTCACACTGAGCACATGTGACAGACGTGACAGGGTGTGGAGAAGCCATGGAGAACGTTCTGCTGCCTGCAACATCCTCCAGCATGACCGGTTTGGCAGTGGGTCAGTAATGGTGTGGGTTGGCATTTATTTAGGGGGCCGCACAGCCCTCCATGTGCTCGCCAGAGGTAGCCTGACTGCCATTAGGTACCGAGATGAGATCCTCAGACCCCTTGTGAGACCATATGCTGCTGCGGTTGGCCCTGGGTTCCTCCTAATCCAAGACAATGCTAGACCTCGTGGCTGGAGTGTGTCAGCCAGGGCAGCCATCAGAAATGATGGGGCCCCTTACTAAACCTCACGATGGGGCCCCCGGCACTCACTCAACCTCTAACAGCTTTTCTCCCCCTTCAGAAAAAAAAAGGACATAACATCACACCACAGCAATAAAACTCCCAGTAATGTGCAGTGTGTATGAGCGTATCACATAATCCACAACAATAAAACTCACAGTAACGGCTGTATATGATGGCCTTTGGGTCTGGGTCTGGTTTGGGCCTGGGTCTGGTTTGGGCCTTGGGATCTGGGCCCTGGGTTCTGTGCTCTGGGCCTTGGGGTCTGGGCTGGGCCTGGTCCCTGGGCTTTGGGGTCTGGTCTGGGCTCTGATCCCTGGGACTGGGCCTTGGGGTCTGGTCCCTGGGTCTGGTCTCTGGGTCTGGGCCTTGGGGTCTGGTCCCTGGGGCTGGGCCTTGGGGTCTGGGTGTAGGCTGGTCCTGGTCCCTGGGGTCTGGACCCTGGGTCTGGGTCTAGGCTGGGCCTGGGGATCTAAGCCTTCCCGAAACTGAACATTATGGACCGGGGGCGTCATTGACGAAGGATAGCTGGAGAGGCAGTATCGTCGGGGGGGGGGCATTGTGCCATGACCACAGCATCACTTGTGTGAGTGGGGAGGATTTAGCCTGAGTGCCTGATGCCGTGGGAGCCAGGGTAGCACCTCCACCGTGATCCCCACCACTGCCTGGTCAATGTCTTTCCACGGTTTGACAACCGCCTCTGTCGACCACTCCACAATTTGTTGGAGATGAGATGCCAGATGGTAAAGGCGGCAGTCAGACACAGCCAGACCTCCAGTGCCCTTAGAGCGGGTCAAAACATGGAACTGCGATCTCGGTCTCAGTCCTTTCCATATGTACCTGTGATCAAGGATCATAAGTCCTCGAAGAACGAGTCAGGTAGGGAGGTGGGAAGGGTCTGGAATGGGTACAAGAGTCAGGGTAGTATGTTAATTTTAACCACCGCTACTCTACCCAGTCATGAAATGTGTTTATGATTTCAGGCCATCAGTTTAGTTAGACATAGCCAGTGTGTTTTTATTTAGTTTACAACAGTAGCAAGACTATAGCACAGACCCGGGGTATGCTGTCAGTGTTTTATCCTTACTGGAAGCTGGATTCTTGTATCACCACCCCGCAATCCCTGCCTCCCTCTCTCCAGACCTGTCATATCTCCCTTTGGTCTGGTCCCATTCCCAGTGGCGTCACTAGGGTCGGTGTCACCCGGTGCGGTAATTTATGGTGTCACCCCCCCCCCCCGAGTTTTTCAGATTTTTTTTTTAACTACTCTTACTCCTAAATCAGTACTCCCATATAACACTGAATGCTCATACACACAGCGCACATTACCGTGAGGTTTATTGCTGTGGAGCTCTCTCATATGCTCACACAACTTTTTGCCAACTGCCAGCAAGTACGTTGCCTGTTCGAAGGTAGTGAAAGCACACATGGATATATATTGCCCCCAGCAGCTCTGGATATATATTGCCCCCAGCAGCTCACCCATGGATATATATTGCCCCAGCTCACATATGGATATATTGCGCCTCAGCTCACATATGGATATATTGCGCCTCAGCTCACACATGGATATATTGCCCCAGACCAGCTCACATATGGATATATTGCGCCTCAGCTCACATATGGATATATTGCGCCTCAGCTCACACATGGATATATTGCCCCAGACCAGCTCACACATGGATATATTGCCCCAGACCAGCTCACACATGGATATATTGCCCCAGACCAGCTCACACATGGATATTGCCCCAGCTCTCATGGATATTGCCCCCAGCACACATGGATATGCCCCAGCTCCTCTCATGGATATTGCCCCAGCTCCTCTCATGTATATACTGCCCCAGCTGCTCTCATTGATAATGCTCCAGCTGCTCTCATGGATTTTGCCCCAGCTCATGGATATACTGCCCCAGCAGCTCATGGATATACTGCCCCAGCAGCTCATGGATATGCCCCAGCAGCTCATGGATATGCCCCAGCAGCTCATGGATATGCCCCAGCTCATTGATATGCCCCCAGCTCCTCATGGATATGCCCCAGCTCCTCATGGATATGCCCCAGCACCTCATGGATATGCCCCAGCACCTCATGGATTTGCCCCAGCACCTCATGGATTTGCCCCAGCTCCTCATGGATATGCCCCAGGCCCCCATGGATTTGCCCCAGCTCCTCATGGATTTGCCCCAGCAGCTCATGGATTTGCCCCAGCTCCTCATGGATTTGCCCCAGCAGCTCATGGATTTGCCCCAGCTCCTCATGGATTTGCCCCAGCAGCTCATGGATTTGCCCCAGCTCCTCATGGATTTGCCCCAGCACCTCATGGATTTGCCCCAGCAGCTCATGGATTTGCCCCAGCACCTCATGGATTTGCCCCAGCTCCTCATGGATTTGCCCCAGCAGCTTATGGATTTGCCCCAGCTCCTCATGGATTTGCCCCAGCAGCTCATGGATTTGCCCCAGCAGCTTATGGATTTGCCCCAGCTCCTCATGGATATGCCCCAGCAGCTCATGGATTTGCCCCAGCAGGTTATGGATTTGCCCCAGCTCCTCATGGATATGCCCCAGCAGGTTATGGATTTGCCCCAGGCCCCCATGGATTTGCCCCAGCAGCTCATGGATTTGCCCCAGCTCACCTCCTGGTCCTGGTCCCAGCACATGGATAGCGGCCCAGGCAGCACCTCTCCGCTGCGTTTTTCGCTCCTTCTGAGCGTCCGGCGGCGCGCAGCTTGGGCGCTCGTCTGGGGGAGCCACGTGACCAGCCGCGATTGGCTGGTGACGTATTTCCTCCAGGCGAGCGCCGAAGCTGCATGCTTCGGACGCTCGCACGGAGCGAATACGCGGTGGTGGCGGGCGGTGGGTGAGACACCCGCCCTTAGGGTGATTAAAGGCGGGTGTCACCTGGTGCGGGCCGCACCCACCGCCCCCACGTTACGACGCCACTGCCCATTCCCCAAACACCTTCACACTTTTGTGTCCGGTCTCACTCTCTTCTACCTCTGGTCTCTCCCCCACTCAGTTTGTTAATGACATATTTTAAAAATGACACTCTTAATAAGCTCAAGTGGTCAGGGTGCATAAAGTGACTACCCTGCTTTGCATGCCGACATCATCCTGTCTTTCTGAGTGCTCATAACAGTGTTTGTATGGACTGTAGCAGCGAACACAGCATAAATCCATCAATCTGACCAGGCGCTTGCATACATTGTGTGTAAAAAAAGAATTTTCTTTTGTATGTACAAAAGTTATGTAGGCAAATTGTGTGAGAAAAGGGGGGTTGGAAAGGAAGGAGTTGAGTTTCTTTTTGTTTTTGTTCATAGAGTGTTCCTTTAAGTTTAAACTTTCTGGATGACTTTGAGAGATCTTTGGGTGATTTAAGTGTTGTTAGACACTGATCAATGCATATCTATATGTTCTTGGTGAATACATTTTACGGATATAGTGTTTTCATTTTTGTATGGTCTGCACTATTTGTTTTCAGATGGATTATATTTATATTTTTTATACCTTTTAAGCAAACAAAAAATTGTGGGGTTTTTTATGCAATGAATCGGTTAATCGGCCAACTAATCGTTTATGCAAATAATGGTTAGTTGCAGACCTAAATAGATCGGAATTGCTGTTATCCCTTAAAACAAGGGTCAGCAACCTTGGCCCTCCAGTTGTTTTGGAATTGAATCTCATGATGCATAAACACTTGTTAGAATGGCTGAGACTCAAGGGAAATGTAGTTTGAAAATATTTGGAGGACACAGGTTACTGACCCCTGCCTTAAAAAGTATATAGTTCTATAGACTGTCCCATTTTGCCTATATTGCAGATTTTACCTACATATCAGAAATTTACAATGTAGAACTGAGATGGGTTAGATTCCTGTCATAATCTAAAGAGCAGTGTCGGACTACTGTTTGAATACAAATGAATTCATTTTTGAGACATATAGGGAATTCAGACGCAGTCTGACTTGGTCATCCGTGAGGCAAATCCTATACTCATTTAAGAATGGTATGTTTTTCTATGACAGTCATCAAAAAGGTATGTATTGCAGATAAATAGTCTTCGTACAATGACTTGGAATGTGTTTTTCGTACTTCTTGATAAGTTCAAGGCATTCGTCTTGAGGAATGTACTTGACATCCAGAAGCAGATTGTTATGAGACATCCAGATCTCCAGGGCTGCACTGCAGATGTGAGAATAATGGTGTATATATAGCGCCGTCTTCTTATACGGCAGCTTGTTTACACGTCTGATTCACTCAAAGCCAAATCCAGTTAAAATACCTATCATCCTATTAATGTCCTTTTCATCCTTGTTTTTCTTCTAGTTTTAATTTCTTAGTTTCTACTTTTTAATTATTATGATTATGCATTATTTATTATTATCTGTTGTAGTATTGCCTCTGGTTTTTAAATGTGAACTCTTCAGATCCCAAAGCTCATATATAATTAATAGGTTAAGTAAACAATATTTTTTTCTTCAAATGTTATTAGAACAATTACTTTACAGAATCCTCTGTGTCCAGGCTAAGAAATAAAATAAAATAAAAATGTGTAAATTCATGGAACCTGTGTCTGATTCCTTGTGCCAGCTTAGCTCAGGACAAAACCTATGTAAGGTTCTAGATGTTAGAAAGTGGAACTGGGGGTGAAGAGGCACCAGCGAAGGAGACACTGATGGAGTGAAGAGAGATAGGAAGAGAACCAGGAAAGAGCGGCGCCATTGAAGCCAAGTTGACACAGCGTGAGGAGCAGGAGAGTATGGTCAACAGTGTCAAATACAGCGGAAAGATCAAGAAGAATAAGGAGGGAGAAGTGACTTTTGGCTTTAAAGCAGCAACTAAATCATTAGTCGCTTTGGCCGGAGCAGTTTCCGTGCAGTGCTTTGGGCGAAAGCCAGAATGGTGGGAATCAAGTAGAGCATTGGTAACGAGGAAATTGTTGAGCTGTTTATAGACCAGGCATTCTAGGATTTTGGAGGCAAAGGGGAGCAGAGATTGGATCAAGAGATGGCTTCTTTAGAATGGGGTTGATCAGAGCATGTTTGAATGAAGAGGGGAATCTTGCAGAGGAGAGGGGGGGGGGTTGAAAACATGAGCCAAAGCAGGGACAATGACTGGTAGGACAAACCAAATAAAGTGCGAGGGGATGGGGTCAAACAGAGAGGTGGTCAGGCAGGAGGACATGAGAACTGCTGAGACATCCTCCTTCGAGACCGGAGAAAAGGAAGACCTAGTAGAAGAGGGGACAGGGAGTGACGGAGTGAATGTAGTAGAGTGGTTACTGGAGGAGGGTAGTGAAACATAGAAAACATAGAAAAAATGTCGGCAGATAAGAACCTTTCGGCCCATCTAGTCTGCCCAATTACATGGATACTTAACCTGGATTTATCTTTTGTTTAGGATAGCCTTATGCCTATCCCATGCTTGCTTAAATTCAATTACTGTTTTGGCCTCTACCACTTCTACTGGAAGACTGTTCCATGTATCCACCACCCTCTCAGTAAAATAATGCTTCCTGATGTTACTTTTAAACCTTTGCCCCTCTAATCTAAGACTATGTCCTCTTGTTTTGCTATTTTGTTTCCTTTTAAATATACTCCCTTCCTCTACCTTGTGGATTCCCTTTACGTATTTAAATGTTTCTATCATATCTCCTCTGTCTCGTCTTTTTTCCAAGCTGTACATGTTAAGATCATTAAGCCTTTCCTGGTAACTTTTCTCCTTCAAGCCGTACACCATTTTAGTAGCCCTTCTCTGAACTCTCTCTAAGATGTCTTAATCCTACTGGAGATACGGTCTCCAGTACTGCACACAGTACTCCAAGTGAGGTCTCACCAGTGCTCTGTACAGTGGCATGAGCACTTCCCTTTTCCTACTGCTAATACCTCTCCCTACACAACCAAGCATTCTGCTAGCATTTCCTGCTGCTCTATTACATTGACTACTTACCCTTAGATCCTCTGAAATAATGACCCCTAAATCCCTTTCCTCAGATGTTGAGGTTAGGACTGTATCAAATATTCTATATTCAGCCCTTGGGTTTTTACGTCCCAGGTGCATTATCTTGCACTTATCCACATTAAAACTCAATTGCCACAACTCCGACCATTTTTTTAGTTTACCTAAATCATTTGTCATTTGGCTGATCCCTCCAGGAACGTCAACCCTGTTGCAAATCTTTGTGTCATCAGCAAAAATACATACTTTTCCATTAATACCTTCTGCAATATCACTAATAAAAATATTAAAGAGAATGGGTCCAAGTACTGACCCCTGAGGTACCCCACTGGTAACAAGACCTTGTGCTGAATAAACTCCATTTACCACAACCCTCTGTTGTCTGTCACTCAGCCACTGCCTAATCCATTCAACAATATTGGAATCTAAACTCAAAGATTGCAATTTATTGATAAGCCTTCTATGCGGAACAGTATCAAAAGCCTTACTGAAATCTAAATAAGCAATGTCTACTGCGCCACCTGTGTCTATTATTTTTGAAGATAATTCTAGTCTGTTTGTTGGCTATTTCACCGATAAGATTACCAAAGCTGACCGCTGTGAGGTCCGTGGAAGGTTGAGTGGAAGTGGGACACATTTGTAGATTGAAAGTATGAAACAGCCGTCTGGAATCCTGAGAAAAGGATGAGATAAGGGACGAGACATAAGTTTGTTTAGTGATGGATAGAACGAGACTGTAGGAACGGAGCATGAATTTGTAGTGCAGAAGTCTTCTAATGTGTGCGGCTTCCTCCAACCACATTCAGCTGCCCTAGAACACCGCCGGAGATATTGTGTGTATTTAGTGCGCCACGGTTGGAGGTTAGGCTTGTGTAGGATGGAGAGAGATAGGAGCAAGTTTGTCAAATGTCTCTTGGTAAGCAGGTGTATGTGAATGTAGTTGTAGATATGTGTAGAATGTCCATATGCACACAAATGTCATGAGGTTCCTACTGTATCACTAGAGGTTGAGGAGTGATCATGCCCACTAACCCACTGTGAACAATGGAGGTGCCGCTGATTGCAACTTCCATCACTCTTAAGAGTTCTCGTGTTTGGGAATGCTGGCTGTGCGTACAGCAGCACAATTTGAAGAGAAGCAGGTACCATCATTAACAAAGACAATCCAGCCATAACCAAGCATCACTCAATTGCTCGACATGTAAAGCATGAATTTACTGACCAAATATTATTCCAATACAGACTTTTTAAAGGAATACTCTATTAGAAATAGTTCCCTTTTTTGCCTTTAAATAATTGGGCAGAGGCTGTCTCTGCCCAATTATTTTTTATTTTCTTTATTTTTGATGATTTTACTCCCTCGCTTCGTGCTGCTCCTTCTCTTCAGCTCAGGAACTCGCGAACCTGTAAGTCCCTGAAGCTTTTCTGCACAATTTGCGCTCCTATGCAACTTATGTAGTGTAGGAACTGCAATTTGTGTATCGCTCCGACACTTGCCTCCTTTTACGTACACAAGTTCTGTAGTGCCTGTGCAGACTGAGGGATCGGAGTGCATGTGTAGGTCTGCTCAATCGGCTGCTTCTCTGAGACAGCTCACTTTCTTGGGCAGTCTCAGAGGGTGATGATGTCGACACTATGTCTGCGTGCTGACGATACTAGTGACTGATCTGGTGACCGAAAGCCGGGAAGTTCAAAATCCTAGCTTTTGGTGATGCTGGGCGGGGTGGAGGAATTGCCTCCACTTCTTCCAATGAATACATCAGATCGGAGCAGTGGGGTGGTGGGGCACTCCTCACATCCTGACCACTTTAAGGCTGCGGTCACACAAGTGTTTTTGAAAGCAGAAGGAACATCCATGAGAGTGGACATTTCTTCCACTCTGACACCTGTGTAGCCACCTCGCTGAGCGCAGTTGGTACGCGCTGTGCTACAAAGCTCGTTTCTCCTATGGAGACTCGCGCTTTGTAGCCCTGTCTTACGTCCGTCGTAGCGTTTTGACGGCGAGGCTAAAAGCACGTCTGGTGGTAGTGCACACAATTAGTGACTGCCACATTCGGCACTCAGTGCATTCGTGTGACCGCAGCCTAAAATAATAAAGTGGTCAGGATGAGTAGAGTGTCCCTTTAAGGTTGTTTCATGTTTCTTTTATTTAAGTGACATTGTATATCACTCCATCAATTGTAAATATAAGTCTTGGCTGTGTCTAAAGTGGAGCAGCCTGCACTGGATATTTATCACCATGGCCTCAATGCATGACAGCTATTTTCCATAGAAAATAAGACCGTTGTTGTGAAGGTGCGTTTTATCATCCCCTGGCCGTTTCTAGACAGGATGAGGTGTATATACACATACAGATCCTATTAAAATAGTCCTGCGGCACGAGCGTCTCTTCCTGAGAAAACATTCAGTTCCTAGGAAATCAGTAGTTTGTGGCCTGAATGCTGTCAGCAAGATTAAGCCACTTGAAAAATAAAAAATTAAAATAAAATTCTTTCCTCACTCCCCCTTCTCCCTCGCTCTCCCACTCTCTCTTCCTTACAGTAAGTCAGCGGTTTCCTGATTTACAGGCTTTTCCATTTCCTATTTGTGCTGTGCTAGTGTTACATTCAGCCTGTGAGGAATGCAGGCCGCTGGATCCAGGCGTCATGTGATTTCTCCACCTTCGGTCCCCCTCTTGTCCCATGTCATGCTCACTACCCCACCTCCTTTCTGTGCCTCGGCACACGCTGTTCAGTAAACAGACTTCAGAGAACCAGAGAGAGCTGGTTTTGATCAGCTAACTCATTCACACAGAGCCTTGGCAGAGGGTAGTCCATTGCGCCCCCTTGACGTACAGGCTAGGGGGCGGTGAAGCCTGTATTTATGTTTTTTTTTAGCTGGGAAAAGCCAGCTGTGGCTGGTTAACATCAGCTCAGGGCTATGCTGTAGCGTGCCGGCTCCACGCACAACAGCACAGATCTGCTGATGGAAACAGGGATCTTTAGTCATGGCGTCACTGGATGTGTTGATATAAACTTTGCACTGCGCACGCTGCTGGTCTGTAAACAGAAACAAGATGATGGAGAGACCGACGCATCTCGTGGACACATTGCAAAAATCAAGGATGCTGAGTCAATAGTTATCATTAAGCGCCAACTCATTCCGCAGCGCTGTACCAAGGGGCAATGGGTAAAGACAAGACAATTCAACAATACATAAATGAGGCAGGTCAATATTCCTGGGGGTGAGGGTATGAGCCCAAGGGATGCAGTGACCGTTAAGAGAGACACAGATGGAGGTATGAAACGGGTTTATTATCAAAACACACACAAACAGCAATAAACTAGTGAAGGGGCGTGCCAGGAATGGGGCTGACTAGGAAGCGGCAGGGGTGAGAAACAAAGGCTAAGGCAAACTAAAGACAGGAACACAGACACTGAGGGAAACTGGGTGGAGTAGAGGTAGCATCACTGCTCTGCATGGAGAGAGCCTGTGGAGACATGGGTTCGATCTCGACGAGCACCTCTCCAGTAAGTGTCCTTGGGCAAGACACGTAACGGTACATACTCGCCACCCAGGACATACTTGAAAACGAGAGAAATCTCAATGTATCCTTCCTGGTAAAATCCTTTCTCAAAAAAACCCCCAAAAAACACTAGGAGACAACAGACACAGGTATCACAGGAAGGGAGCTAACTTCTGGAGATACAGGGCAATGGGGAAAGGCATAGTATTATTATTTATTAAGCGCCAACACATTCCCGCCTGATTGGCAGGAAGTTATCTGTGTGGAAAGTGCTAACTTATAAAAAGGTGAGGTAGTGGGTGGGGCTTACCTGTTGGGTCCTGTCAGACAGTTGGCACAGAACTCTGTCCCGCCCTCCCTCCCTGGCTGTGGTTGGTTTGTTTGTGTTGCTGAGGTGGTATGCTCATTTTGAAGTCACAGATGCGGGTTTGTTTCTTTGCCAGCGGTAGGATTAATGGAAGTAAGCCGCCGACAGGTGGGCCTTGGGCGAGACGAGCTCTGCCTGTTGGGTCAGGTGGATGACAAGCTCCTGGTAATTTTATGGTGAAACTGCCCTCCGTAGGTTTGGGGCAGAGGGGTCAGATAATTTAAGAGCGGGTTGTTTACAGGAATGTTATGGTGTATTCTAAATTTAATAAAATCTGTGACCTATGCCCTTTTTCCAATGATTTTTGTCTCTGTGTGTTATTGGGGAGGCAGGGCATGGGTATGGGAGGTTCCAGACCCGAGCAGTCATGCTTGAGAGAGCGCCAAGCCCTTTGACAGCATCTACTTCCAATATAAGGCAGACAGTGCCATTGGATACCTTCATGTTGGAATAAAGGTGAGGTGTTTTAAAATCTAGTCTAACTTATAACTTAAAATATTTTGTATGTACCTAGAAGCACCCCAAATAGGCTTTTTAAGGCACACTATTTATCATTTTGAGGGCAGGAATCAGTGGCTAGGAGTAAGCCTCTTGTATTTTTGTCTGGATCAAGCGGTTTCCCTAATGGCAGTGCAAACACTTGTGTCCCTGATATTCCTTGCATTTTTGAAACCACGTGGAGGATATACCGTATGATAAATTGACCAATAGCAATGCTCTCAATATACAGGATCAGACTTATCTCATAGGTGACTGTAGCTTGTGTAGCGCTGTTTAAAGACTGTGTTTGCTGCATTTACTTATGATGGCCACCAGGGGGAGGCAGAGGCAATGTGAACTATGTTGGACATAAACGGAACTACAATTTCCATCATGCTTTGCGGGAGTACAGGAAGTGGGTGGGACGAAGAGGAAGGAGATCAGCAGCCTCGTGCGGAGGAGAGGCAGAGTGAGCCGAGCGGCGAAACGTGGAGGATGCACGTGAGACTGCCAGGAATCGTGACCAGGCTGGAGTGCAGGCGCTGCCTCGCTGGTGCAGGAGATCGGGACAGTGACCTTGCAGAGACCTGCCTACGCACCACTGAGAGGTTGGAGTAGCGATCTAGTTCCGGCTGGACCCCGAGTTAGGAGACCGCAATGATCCATTGGGAGTGCAGGCGGTAGACCGTTGTTCGCAGTGTGGAGATCAGACAAGCAAGGAGCGGATCCGGTGGCACAGAGTCCCAGGGCATAAGTGGAGAGACATCCTTGGTCGGGCGCTGAACAGATTGTCTATCGGATGGGTGAGAGGCCTCCCAGGCCGCAGTTCCAAATCTAAGAACCACACACTGCATTATTGTTTAAATCTACAGGGCCCCAACGTGACTAGTCGAAGATTTGTTTGTTTCATTCACTGGCCAGTTGAATACAGTACCCGGGTACCCGAGACAATAAACATACACCTTTCTGAGACATTACATTCACGGGACTTACACTCCAGAACTAAAGGGGTTAAACTTTTCTTTTACCACCGCGTGTTTTTTCCCGCATTACGAAATCCTGTCATTCAAATACCGTATCTACATTATATATGCTGCTTTATTGGGATCAGTAAAAAATATAGTCTATAAAATCCACAACAGTGCTGGTGTATATTTATTCCCTAGTGCGGTGAGACTAACCCGAGGTTAATTCAGTGGCTCCTCCAGGAGTGAGCGCTACACTTATGAACAATACAGGCAGAATGGGAACAATTTAAAGGGACACTGCCACGAACATAAGCTGTAACTGGATTACTTGTGCATTAGAGACAAAACCACTTTATAAAACACATGCTGCTGTTTTGTTTTTCCTTTGAAGCAATTGCATGTAAAAAGAAAAAATAAAGTTAGGTTTTAGGCTGTCAGACGAACGCAGTCTGAGCACACTGTGCGTGCGTGCATAACGGACGTACGTACGTACGTACGTACGGACGGAAGATACTGTAGACACCACACGGTCCGTTTTTTTTGACGGATGTAGAAATAAAAGGGACATGTGGGAAACCAAATTAATTAAAATTAAGACCGGTACAGTCAGCCAGACCAAAAAAACTTCTGAGCGTCAACGTGATGGACTTCGCAAATGTGCTGCGTCTGATGTCGCGTCATCATGCACACAGGCCGCTACGCGGACGCTGCGCACTCTGGGTGTCCGTTGTAGCAGTTTTACGTTGAGGCCTAAATGGTGTCCGTTGCCACCTATGTGGTGCGAACTCACTTCGGTGCGTACGTACTTCGTGTGTTGGTCTCTATTGATCACAAATCAATGCTACAACGGACGTTCTGCTGTGCGGCGACACGGATGTGATTACTGCGTTTGTCTTATACGGGCCTTATATCGCTTCTTTCTGTTGTGTGCATTTTTTTTTTACATGATGCTACACTTACCAAAATCTTTGCAAAAGTTTCACTTTACAGCTGTCATAGCTTCTACGTTATTAATTAGGCAATGGGGTGGAGTATCGAATGTTTAGATAAGGCTGCAATGAGTCTATTGTGTGGTATATGCTACCTGAAATAAGCAATGTAAGCTGACTGAGAAAAGGACAGGGACAGGGAATTTAAAAGACTCCAAATCTACCCCCTGGTGATGTTCTTTGAAAACATTCCACACACTACAATGATATGATTTGGTTTACTGGACTTTCTGACCAATTCACTCCATTCTACGCCCAATGCCACACAGGAGCAAGAGCTGTACAACAAAATAAATCATTCAAATTTTTGACGGTAGTGTCCTTTTAAGATTGCTTTCCCCCACATTTATGTGTATCTATTGTACTATGCATGTTTGTACATGCACATACATAGTGAAGCCAGAGCATCAGCGTCTGTCTGGAAGGGCATTTTGCTTGGACATCCATTCCGGCTGGCTTCAGACGAGTGCAGTGATCACGTCCGTATTGCCGCACATTTTAACGTCCGTGGTAGCAATACAATTATGATCAATAGAGACCACACACAAAGTACGTCCGCACAGAAGTGCGGAAGCACAACGGACGCAGCAAATGGAGGCAGGTTAGGCAAGAACGTAAAATAGCTAGAACGGACGTGCGGAGTGCTCCACGTCCGCATAGCTTTGTGTGTGAGTAGTGGGACGTAGTCAGACAGACTGCATTTTTGACGTCCAGCATTTTGACGGACAAAATGTTTTTTTTATTTTCCCTTGTACATCAGTCAAAAAAAAGTCAGTCACAGAAACGGACATTGTGGCCACTACCTTGTCGTCAGTCAGAAAGTATGTCCGTTGTGCACGGACGCACAGAATGCGCTCGTCTGACCCTAGCCTAAGATTGCTCAGATTGAGGGAGAGTGGATCTTCCATTGCCTGATCCTCAATGTACTGGACTCTGTGAAGTGAAGTGAAGTTAACTTGCATTGTATATAATTCGTTGAGGGAAAGTTCCAGGTGCCCAAGATACGAGGCGGATAAGCAATCATCCTTCCCAAACTGTAGGGATTAGCTCCCCAGATACTGAAAATTAGGGTCAGTATTCTGTTTTTAATATGCTTCAATAAACTTGTTATTTTAAGTTTAGAGTGCGGCCACTTTTTTGATATATATGTAGTGATTTTATAAGCCGTGTTAGTCCAGATGCCGAAATCACTGGAGTATAGTAGTGCATAGTGATACCTTTTTTTTTACTGGAGTAATGTTACATTTAAAAGTCAAGCTTTCAAGAGTATAACTCTCTTCCTCAAGTCTGGGCGCTATATTGAGCAAAATCCTAGAATCGAACAATAAGGCTGCGGGCACATGAGCGTTCTTTGAGCGGAAGGAACATCCGTGAGAGTGGACGTTCCTTCCACTCTGACGCACGTGTGGCCACCTCGCTGAGTGTAGTTAGTGCAGCACAGCTCGATCCTCCTATGGAGGATTGCACTTTGTAGCCCCATCAGCATCCCTCGTAGCTTTGTGGTGGGGAGGCTGAAATCACGTCCTGTGGTAGCATTATAGAATTTAGCTAAGTATGACGATAAGTTAGAATTTTAATAATAAGACTCTGAGGCGAGTATTGCTTCTCTTTCTTGCTTTATGGTGGATAAGTGCAAGATAATGCACCTGGGACGTAAAAACCCAAGGGCTGAATATAGAATATTTGATACAGTCCTAACCTCAACATCTGAGGAAAGGGATTTAGGGGTTATTATTTCAGAGGATCTAAGGGTAAGTAGTCAATGTAATAGAGCAGCAGGAAATGCTAGCAGAATGCTTGGTTGTGTAGGGAGAGGTATTAGCAGTGGGAAAAGGGAAGTGCTCATGCCACTGTACAGAGCACTGGTGAGACCTCACTTGGAGCACTGTGTGCAGTACTGGAGACCGTATATCCAGAAGGATATAGACATCTTAGAGAGAGATCAGAGAAGGGCTACTAAAATGGTTACGGCTTGAAGGAGAAAAGTTACCAGTAGGGTTGCACCGATACCGATACTAGTATCGGTATCGGGGCCGATACTGGGTACTGCAGGAGTACTTGGTACTCGTGCAGTACCCCCCGATATTTTTTCCGATACCGGAAGCCGGCATTGAGCCGGCTTGCCGGCATCCGAGGGGCTGCGGCGGCTGTCCGAATGCTCTATCGGCATTCGGACAGCCGCCCCTGGAGCTCTCTGCGATACTTACCTTCCTGGGCGCCGCCGGGAATGTCTCCGCGCGTGCGCTCGTTGGAAGGACCCCAGCCGCGACCACGTGGGACCATGTGATCACGGCTGGGGTCCTTCCAACGAGCGCACGCGCGGAGACATTCCCGGCGTCGCCCAGGAAGGTAAGTATAAACACACTAAGCAGCTGCAGGGCCTGTCCGAATGCCGATAGAGCATTCAGACAGGCCCTGCAGCTGCTCTCCGCGATGATACTTACCTTCCTAGGCGACGCCGGGAAAGTTTCCCCGCTTGCGCTCGTTGGAAGAACCCCAGCCGTGATCACATGGTCCCACGTGGTCGCGGCTGGGGTCCTTCCAACGAGCCCACGCGCTAAGTATCGTTGGGGGGGTCCATGAGCTGGGGGGCATACCCATGTGTGAGCTGGGGTGGCATATCCATGAGATGGGGGGCATACCCATGAGCTGTGGGGCATACCCATGAGCTGGGGGGCATACCCATGAGTGAGCTGGGGGGTCATAACCATGTGTGAGCTGGGGGGCATAACCATGTGTGAGCTGGGGGGCATAACCATGAGCTGGGGGGCATATCCATAAACTGGGGGCATATCCATGAGCTGGGGGGCATAACCATGTGTGAGCTGGGGGGCAAATGCATAAACTGGGGGGCAATATCCATGTGTGAGCTGGGGCATATCCATGAGCTGGGGCATATCCATGAGCTGGGGCATATCCATGAGCTGGGGCAAATCCATGTGTGAGATGGGGCAAATCCATGTGTGTGCTGGGGCAAATCCATGTGTGAGCTGGGGCAAATCCATGAGCTGGGGCAGTATGAATATATATATATATCGGAGGGGATATACATGTGAGCTGGGGGCATTTTTATATAGTCTGTTCTTATTGGAAAGCGTCACATGACATTAAAGAAAAGTATTGGTACTTGGTATCGGTGAGTACTTTTAAAAAGTATTGGTACTCGTACTCGGTCTTAAAAAAGTGGTATCGGTGCATCCCTAGTTACCAGGAAAGGCTTAATGATCTTAACATGTACAGCTTGGAAAAAAGACGAGACAAAGGAGATATGATAGAAACATTTAAATACGTAAAGGGAATCCACAAGGTAGAGGAAGGGAGTATATTTAAACAGAAACAAAGTAGCAAAACAAAAGGACATAGTCTTAGATTAGAGGGGCAAAGGTTTAAAAGTAACATCAGGAAGCATTATTTTAATGAGAGTGTGGTGGATACATGGAACAGCCTTCCAGTTGAAGTGGTTGAGGCCAAAACAGTAATTGAATTTAAGCAAGCATGGGATAGGCATAAGGCTATCCTAAACAAAAGATAAATCCAGGTTAAGTATCCATGTAATTGGGCAGACTAGATGGGCCGAAAGGTTCTTATCTGCCGACATTTTTCTATGTTTCTATTAAACATAGCAGCAAGTGGCAACTAGCAAGAACTTGGAAATATGAAGCATTTATATTGAAATAAAGAGAAAAACACATAATAACAGTAACAGGCATATATGGTATCTTCCAACACCCCTTCACTCCTTTGGATCGGTCCTCCTTCCTGTCAGAGCCCATCAAACCCGGTCAACATCCCTCCTACTTCCTCTTTCTTTGCTGTACGAGGTGATCAGTGTAGGGAACCCAAAGGGCAATCCACCGGATACCAGGAAAACCTTCATGAGGCTGAGGAAAAAGAAGACGTGAGAGTGGAAGATATTGGATCCGCAGACCCAGTAATACAATAAACCACAACAGTGGTGGGAGTTGTGGGCAATACTCGCCTCAGAGTCTTATTATTAAAATCCTAACTTATCGTCATACTTAGCTAAATTCTATAATTTTAATACATTGACTCTGAGGCTCCTATTGCTTGTTCAAAGCTCACCCACAACTGCGGATGACCAATGAACAACAGGCTTAAAATAAAAGGATCAGAAGGTGGACTCCCTGGACCAGTCAGCTGATCGCAATAAGTCCTCCAACCGACATCCTGCCGACACAGCGGAAGACGCCACAGCACTGCGAATCGAATGAGCGCCAAACATAGAGGTATCAACACCGGTTAAACCCAAAAGCCAGCGAAGCCAGCGTGCAAGAGTGGTCGTACCTACCGGGGCGAAAGGAGATTTAAAGGAAATGAAGAGAGGAGAAACCCCTGGACCCCGGAGCGAAGCTGTACGGGATTCGTATCCCTGAAGACACAAAACCGGGCATAAAGCCGGGCGTAATGGAAAAGCCGGATAAAACGCAGACGAAATGGCCGTCTTAGTACGGCAGGAGATGTCAAAGCGCACACCCTCAGGTACGAAGGAACGAGCATAGAAATCCAACGCCCTGACTTCGGCTACCTGTTTGCAAGATATCAAGCATAAAAGGGCTAATAATTTAGCAGAAAGCTGACGCAAGGTCAGAACCTGGTTAGAGGGCCATTGTTCTAGAAAATTCAGTAACAGGGTCACATCCCAAGTTGTCGTATACCACGGCACCGGGGGACGGTCAGCCCTGATACCCTTAAGCAGACGACAGACCAACGGGTGTTTGCCTAAAGGTGTCCTATGGAAGCCCACATGATATACCGATAGAGCAGATCTATAAACATTAAGCGCCCGATAAGTTTTGCCTTGATCAAAGATTTCCATAAGGAAGTCCAACACGAAGCTCAAAGGGGCCTGGAAGGGATCTTGATCCCTTGACAGACACCAATGATGCCAGGTGAGCCAAGCCGATTTATAACAGGATCTAGTACCTGGGGCCCACGCATGGCGTAGGAGCGCCGTAGTCCATTCCGAAATCCCTCTGGCTCCCCCGGGCGTCCCGATACCAGCGAGGCCAACAACAGACTGTGGCCTGTGGATAGTAACGTGTGAGGTTGCCCGGATGAGTCTACCAGGAGATCCGGGAGAGATGGGAGATAACGTGGAACATCCACTAGGAGCTCCAACAGAATCGGGAACCAATGCTGGTTCTGCCAAAACGGGGTGATTAAAACCACCTGGACCTGCTGAGTCCTGACATGTCGCAGCGTGCGAGCGATCAGTTGAAATGGCGGGAAGGCGTTCTGGCGGGCCCCGGACCAATCCTGCAGGAAAGCGTCCGTTGCCTCGGCCAGTGGGTCTGGCCGCCAACTGTAGAAGATCGGGAGATGGGCGTTGAGCCGGCAGGCAAATAAGTCTGCGTGAAGCGGCCCCCACAGGGCCGTCACGTCGGAGAACACTGACGAGCGCAGACGCCAATCCCCGGAGTCTTCTGTGTGTCTCGAGTTCCAATCTGCGAATTGATTCGAGATTCCCGGAATAAACTGCGCTTGGACCACGATCCCTGTCTGAAAACACCACTCCCAAAGGCGGGAAGCCATTGTTGTCAGAAGTAGGGAGCGAGGATCGCTCAGCGAGTTGATATATCGGACCGCCGGGAAATTGTCCATCCAGAGGAGGACTGATCGATGTGTGTGATCCTTGAGAAAACTCTGGAGCGCAAAGAGCCCTGCCAAGAGTTCCAAGCCGTTCATGTGTAGGTGACGTTCCTGAGCGGACCAGCGACCTCCCGTGGAGGAACCTTTGCAATAAGCACCCCAACCTGACCCACAAGCGTCAGAGTCAATTGTAATCAGTGGGGGGCGATACCAGGATAGGCCTGCCGTTGCAGGAGTGGAGGTGATCGGTCCACCATTCCAGATCTATTCTGGCCTCTCCAGATATATGCGTCTTTGAGATCCACCTTTGCCAACCAATCGCGGGGTCTCAAGAGATCTTTCAGCATGTGCATGCCCTCCATCTGGAAGTGACGGTAGACCATTGTCCCATTCAACTCTCTGAGGTTGATGACTGGACGGACGCCTCTGTCCTTCTTGGGAACCAAGAACAAGTTGCTCAGAAAACCTGAGGTCCCCTGTGGAACCCATTCTATGGCTCTCTTTTGGTACAGTTCCAAAATCTCCCGCTCCACTAACGTCCTCACCTCCCCCGAAAAGGGGAGAGGGTGGGGAATCGTCATCTGGAGCGGGGGAGAAGAGAACTCCAGAACAAACCCTTGTACAGTATTGAGGACCCAAGGGTCCGATGTAATACGACACCACGCGGTGTGAAAATATTTTAAACGACCCCCCACCTTGGTTGTAGATGGGTGTATGAGGTGTGAAATTACCTGCATGTCTGAAGGTCGAGGAAGAATGACCTCCTCTGGCACCCCGCAATCCTCTGCCGCGCCACGGCCATGAACGGGTAGGGAAGAACGGGGAAGGTGCAGGAGCAAAGGTCGTGGAGGGGTTGCCTCCCGTGGGACCAGAGAAGATGGGTTTTGCTCGGCCGGTAGCTTGGCCCCGATATCCACCGGCCCTTGGGAAAACCCCAGAAAACACCGTTTTTAGTGAGTTGGACAACACGGTCCATCGTGTTGAACGCACCAGAATATTCATTCATGTCCTTCAAGAAACCTTTGCCAAATAACGCTCCATTAGCTGTAGCACCTAATTCATGATCAGCTATGCCAGCCAGTTGGCGGTCCATTTTCAAGAGTATACATTTATGCCTTTCGGAAGGCAAGAGCTGTGTTAGCATTACCTAGGAAACTGAGCGACCTCTGGGCCCAGTTGGTAACTTGAACGGGGTCCATGAGGTCACCAGATAATTTTGCCTGTTCTGCTGTATCCAGCAATTTTACCAAAGGACCCATGGTGTCCAGTAATTTATCTTAGCAAACCCTAAATGCGTGGTCTATGCCTTTGTTGGGAATCCTTCCCTTAGGTATGACAAAGTCCACGAAGGCTTTATCCACGTCAGGGGTTAAACAAGTTTTCCCGCTCGTGGTGGGGCGAGGGGATTCCGCCTTAATGCGGTTCCTAGTAGCCTTATCCAGGTCTTTGCGCGCCTGTGCGTCCACCCATTGTTCCACATGGGGTAGTGGGGACCATTCGGCGGACCGTGGATGGGAAAGGTCCTCTGGACAAAAAAGGGGGTTACCCAATGAGTCATAAATAATGCCCGGGCGGACTTTTGAATCCACCTCTACTGAGGTCTCCGTAAAATCCTCATCTGAGGCATAAACATCTATGGCATCGCTATTGGTATCCTCCTCCGAATCCAGGTTAGTGTCCTGAAGCGGAGCAGGGACAACAGCGGTGTCAGGGTTGGATACTGTAGAAATTTTAACCTTTTTGGTGTGCGCTGACACAGTGTGTGCAGAAGCCCGTTTACGGGTTGCAGTGGTAGGGGATGGGTACACGTGTCCCGACATTTTTGCGGGGATGCCAACCCCTCCAGTCACGTGTCGTGCATGTCTCACTGACTGTTTCCCCGTGGTGGTGGCCCGGGGGGTCTCGGGGGGCCTCACCGCGGTGAGTATATCGCCCTTATCAATAGCCGCCAGTGGCGGGGGATCATCATTGTGACGATTCTCAGCCATCATCTCTTTATGGGAGCGAGTGAAATCCGCTGACAGGACAGAAACTGCTTTAAAAACTGGAAGAGTCAATAGACTCCTGCATATATGGATCAAGGGTGGCAGGCTGGGAAGGAGCCATCTGTGCCTGGATCAGAACGGGTGTATTAGGCTTTTGTTGCTGCTCACCCGAACTGTCCTCTGAAGAATGCTCTGACTCCTCCGCTGGGGAGGCTGGACGCTGCAGAGTTTTGCCTCGTGGCATGGCGCTGGTGATAAGAGACTCTGGCGCTGGAAAATCCACGCGTGCACGGACCTAGGAGGGGCCCCACCCACCCGATCAGCGAGCGCGTGCAGCGTCTCGTGAAGACAGGCAGAGGGAAGGACACTGCAGTCAGAAATTCAATCGGAAACAAAATGAAAGTAAAACGAACGCGGACCCGCGGTTAGAGCCGGGTGCCCGCTAAATAACTATATATATTCGATAATACCCAGCCCCAAATCAATAAACATGATAAATATGGGGTAAAATGTCAGAGGAAAAAGTTGAGTACTTAACTAGTCGCCGAGCAGCTAAGAAAGAGGAAGTAGGAGGGATGTTGACCGGGTTTGATGGGCTCTGACAGGAAGGAGGACCGATCCAAAGGAGTGAAGGGGTGTCGGAAGATACCATATATACCGTTATTACTGTTATTATGTGTTTTTCTCTTTATTTCAATATAAATGCTTCATATTTCCAAGTTCTTGCTAGTTGCCACTTGCTGCTATGTTTAATAAAGCAAGAAAGAGAAGCAATAGGAGCCTCAGAGTCGATGTATTAAAATTTGTGCTCACGCTACCCCGTGTGGCCCTCCGTCAAAATATATGTTTAGTCCCTCCTTAAGGCCCCGTTCACACTGTGCGATTTGAAAATTGCACGTTTTTCAGTGCGATTTTCATATTCGCGACGTCGCGATTTTGCAAAACACCACCAATGGAAATCGCAAAACGCAAATCGCAAAAAAAAGGGTCATGTACCAGCGACATCGCGTGGCAAGATGTGAACAGCTCCATTGAAATACATTGGAGATGCTACATAGCGCGACATAAATCGCACAGTCTGAACGGGGCCGCATTGTGTTAAATATGTGATCATTTTTATTTCAAACGTCCCACGTTCATGAGAGCCCCATTCTTTAAAGACTTTAATACTGAGGTTGTGGATGGAGTGGCCTGTTAGATTAACCTCCCTGGTGGTCTAATTTTTTCAAAATTTTATGTCTTAAAGCGTTTCAGTTGTTTTGGAAAGGAAATGTGTTGTATTATATAGTAAGCCTGTATTCTGTAGGAATAACTCACTGAAATCTGTGCAAGCAAGAGTCTAGTAAACACACGTAGTCAGAGAAGGTTTGAAACCCGAAATAATAATTTATTATCCCACAAATAATTATCCAAAATAATGGAAATAAATTATATTCAATAAAATAATCAAATCAAAAACATGCCTCTTTCCTCTGGGTGCTGGGATTCCTGTGCAGATGTACAATCCTTTGCCAATGAAATACAGGACACGGGGGTACCAAAAAAAAAGAGTATTCTCAAAGCAGCTTTACATATGTAGCGCTGTTTAAAACTCTGTTGCTGTATTGCTCGGGTTTGGCCACCAGAGGGAGACAAGCGCAATGTAAACTATACTGGACACAATGGGACTATGTTTTCCAGCATGCTTTGGGGTAGAGACAGGAAGTGGGTGGGGAAGGAGGAAAGGACATCTGCAGCCTCGTCGAAGGAGAGCCAGTGTGAGCCGAGCGGTGAACAGAGTAAGACGCACGTGAGACTGTGAGCGATTGTTACCAGGCCGGAGAGCAGGCGCTGCCTTGCCGACGCTGGGGATCGATACAGTGACTTGCCAGAGACCTAGTAATCCACCGCTGAGAGGTTTTGCACAGACACAGAGTTCCAGATTGGACCCCGATTAAGGAGACCGCCATGATGCCCTGGGAGTGCAGGCGGTAGGCCGTAGATCTTGTTCTAGAAGATGGACAAGCAGGAGAAGCGGATCCGGTGGCACAGGGTCCCAGTATAATCCAGCGGAGAGACGTCCTTGATCGGGCTGCGGAACAGATTGTCTGGCGGATGGGTGAGAGGCCTTCCAGGCCACAGTCAAAGTTTAACGAAGCACGCTGCAGTATTGCTTAAATCTACAGGGCCCCAACGTGACTAGTCGAAGATTTATTAAATCCATTCACTGGCCAGTCGAATATAGTACCCGGGTACCTGAGCTCACACACACACACGTTTTGGGACATAACCTGCACGGGACTTACACTCCAGAGACGAAGGGGTTAAACTTTTATTTTACCGCTGCGCGTTTCTCGCATTACAAAATCCTGTTTTCTATATACCGTGCTTACATTATATATGCCGCTTTATTGAGACCAGTAAAGCATATTATTTATAAAATCCACAACAGTGCTGGTGTATATTTATTCCCTAGTGCGGAGAGACTAACCCGAGGTTTATTCAGCCGCTCCTCCGGGAGTGAGCGCTACACATAAATAAAAGGCAAATAAAATTATTTGTAAAATGTAATAAGGCTTTGCAATAAACGTTTTGCTGGTGGATCTGGGCAAGCACCAGCAAAACTTGTATTGCAAACCCTTATTACATTTTAGAAATTATTTTTATTCGCCTTTTATTTCTGTACAGCTGCTTTGAGATTAAACTCTTTTTTTGCTACCCCGTGTCCTGTATTACTTTGGCAAAGGAATGTGCATCTGGACAGGAATCCCCAGCACCCCAGCAAAGTTTGTTGTTTTTTTTTTTTAATTTGCCGCCTGGTCCCGCCCCCTGCGTCGTGTGACTCGCAGGGAGCGGAACCAGGAAGCAAAGTCGCCGGCTGCCGCGATCACACTGCGGAGACAGCGAGGGAGTGAAGGATGCGGTGAGTATGCATCCAGCCCGAGTGTGGCTCGGGGTTACCGAACGCGGTAGCGAAATTTAACCCCGAGTCACACTCGGGAATACCGCCAGGCAGGTTAATCCTACCCATACCCCCCCTTCATTCTGCTCAGCTCTTTATTGTTCAATTCTATGATTTTGTTCAGTATAGCTTCCAGACCTGAAGAAGGGAATTACACTATCAAAACAAAAAGCTTGTCTTTTAAATGTACCGTCAGTCAAATAAAAAAGTTATCACTAAGCACTGCTATACTCGGGTGATCTTTATATGCATATTTTACCTATTTGTGCACAATATGTTGAAACTAGTGGTAAATTCACCTCAACGCAAAGTGTCATTTATTTCAGTAGCTGCTCTGTGCACCAACTTATTCCTTGATATAAAAATATGTTGTACAGAAAAGAAGTGGGATCAAATAAGGGCTAACCTGTTTTTAAGTGCCATATATATTCCTGTATGCCACATGATGCACACCTTTTTCATATTTCAGGAGTGAGTTTGAACATACTTGGTTTCTGCTGCTGCACATCTGCTTGATGTCTGGTCCTATTCCTTATGAGAAGGTGTCTCTTAGATCTAGAGCCAGATAAAACAAGGAGAATATGGAGCATGTTATATGTGTCATTTTATGAAGTGGTTCTATTCACTCACTGAAATGTTGATGATACTCCACAGCAGAAGGTATTATTGGTGCTATGGTATACAGATGTTGGGAGGTACAGTAAGTATGCTACCAAGTATTTTAGTGGTCCCTGTCCCCGACACTGCACTCATGTTATAAGACAGCCAATATGTCCACTACTTGGATTTAAAGTATCAATATTACTTTTTGCTTCAAGTCCACTGATTGGCGGCTTTGAGATATTTCATTGCTTCTGTAAGAACCATAACTTATGGCTTTTGACGTATATCCCAAAATATTTTGTACACATTCTGAGTAAACCAAATGTAACAAGTGGGGTTGGAGAAATATGCAGGAATTAGAATAAATAGGGTTGCACCGATACAGACACTAGTATCGGTGCCGATACCTGCATTTGTACGAGTACTTGGTACTCGTGCAGATGCCCCTGATACCAGAAGCCAGCACCGAGCTGTCTTGCCGGCATCCGAGGGGTTGTGGCGGCTGTCGGAATGCTCTAATGGCATTCAGACAGGCCCCTGTGGCTGGCTGCATTCCATCGAGAGCTGCTGGCAAATGTTTAGAGCGACCGCTTGTTGGGAAACCCCCCAAACCACGTTCTCGCGAGATCGTGCACAGTTTGAGATCTTGCGAAATCATGCCTGGGGGTGGGGGGGTTCCCAACGAGTGGCCGCTCTAAACCTTTGCCGTCGGCCGCTCGTTGGAACATGGCCAGCCGAAGGGGCCTGTCCAGAATGCCATTAGAGCATTCTTACAGCCACCCCATGTCTGTATCTGCGGTCTGAAATGTTTTTGTGCATGTGTATATATTATATTATACACACACACACACTCTGGTCTGAGGTCTGGAATGTTTGCGTGGTGGTATATAAATATATATAATATATATGTTCTCACTCTGTGCCTGTGGGGTATAATATATATACTGTATATATGTACAGGCCTATGCAGTGGGTGACTGGCCATACATTTTAATATTAACATAAATTGGACAGGGTTTCAGCAAAATCCTAAATCATTTATTGGAAAGCGGTCAAATAACTTTTAAATAAAAGTATTGGTACTCTGTATCGGTGAGTACCTGAAAAAGAGTACTCAGTACTCGTACTTGGTCTTTAAAAAAAAAAAAAAAAGGTATCTATGCTTCCCTAATAATATAGTATTAAAAGGAATGTTACAGTGATAAACTGTCATTAGTTCATGTTTTTTCTTACAAAAGAAAATACCTTGACTAAACATGGCGACAACCATCCCTGTATCCAGGTGAATACAAACTGTGATATCTCAAGGGATGCTCTTTAAGACAATTGTGATTTCCCTCCCCTGATAGAATAAGACCGCAAAAGTGACTATGGGTGATATAGGTACACTTTAAGCGTCCTATTCCAAGGTTGGTGTCCTCCAGATCTGTTGTAAATCTTACCAAAGCCATTATGTGGCCATATTCCATAGTTGTCGGTAAGATAACTACAGGAAACATTACACCTAATGTCTCCTGTACAGATTTTTCGACAGGAATCGCTATTGCATTCCTGCTGCTACCTGAGCTTGCAGCTCTGGTTTGCACTTGGTTACCCCGCTTTATCGCCTCCTATATGTATTATTGGAGATGTTAATTTTCACCTCTGCATGGAAACAAAAGACTTTTCCAATATGTCTTGCGCTTCTACCTGGGAGAACTTATTTCACTGTGAAATAATGTCTCCTCAAAGCTAGTGTTAAGTGATTGTGCACTTGTAAAATCACATAACACGCTCTAAACACATCCCCCATCCCATATTCACCTGATCCCACAGTGCAGAGGGTGGCGTGATCCGCCACTTCCTCTCGTCGTGAGTGAGACCGGGAACAAATAGTCAGTAGTCTCCCTCTGCTATTTCATCCCCAGCCCTGCGCAATCTCACAGCTAGGACATGCAAGGCTCCATGGAACGCTGCGCCACTGCTGGTTTCTATGCCTCAAGCTTTGTTCCGGGGCTTGGCGCTAATAAAGCGGAATGTGGACGGTTAAGTGGAGACAAAGGAAAATCTGCCTAATTCTCGGGGACTTCAACATTCCCATTGACGATCCTTCCGCCCCTGCTGCCTCCAAACTTCTTTCACTCATGTCCTCCCTTGGACTCACACAATCCTCCCTCCTCCCTACCCACCGCAATGGTCACGCTATTGACCTTGTCTTTTCCAACCTCTGCTCCATTTCTGAGTTCAAATGTCGCCCTTTCCCCATCTCTGACCACCACCTTCTCTCTTTCAACCTATCTGGACTTCCTAAACACCCTGCTCCCCCACCCCGCACACACACTCGCAGAAATCTACATGCTGTGGACCCCCATCAATTCTCCAACCTACTTCACCACCTCCCTCATACCTCATCCTTCACCTGCCCTGATGCTGCCACTAATCACTACAACACTACGCTTATCTCTGCTCTAGACACTCTTGCTCCTCTTCGACTCTGTAAGGCCCCACGCCGCCAGCTTTAGCCCTGGCACACCCTCCAGACTCGCTACCTGCAAAGATGCTCCCGCACCGCAGAGCGTGCCTGGAGGAAATCCCGCTCTGAAGCTGATTTTGTTCACTTCAAGTTTATTCTCCGGTCATACACCTCTGCCCTCCACTTGGCCAAACAATCCTTCTTCTCATCTCTTATATCTACGCTGTCCTCCAACCCTAAACGGCTCTGGTCCACCTTCAACACCCTCCTCTACCCACCTGCACCTCCCCCCTCAGCTGCCTTCAGCGCTCAAGACCTGGCAGATTACTTCCTCAGTAAAACTTTAACTATCAGAAGCAACATCCCAACACAAGATAGTCATCTGCCACCTCCACTCCCACAGGTCCCCTCTGCCACCCTCTGCCGCTTCCTCCCAGCCACTGAGGAGGAAGTCAATTCCTTATTGTCCTCTTCACATCTCACCACGTGCCCGCTCGACCCCATTCCCTCACATCTAATTCCTCCCCTCTCCTCCTCCCTCACCCCTGCTCTCACACACATCTTCAACCTATCTCTCTCCACTGGCTCCTTTCCATCCGCCTTCAAACACGCGCTAGTTATCCCTTTACTAAAGAAACCATCCCTAGATCCCAACTCTCCATCCAACTACCGCCCTGTATCCCTGCTTCCCTTCACATCAAAGCTCTTAGAAAAACTAGTCTTCAACCGCCTCTCCCTCTTCCTGTCCTCCAATTCCCTACTTGACCCCCTGCAATCTGGCTTCCGTCCCCTACACTCAACTGAAACTGCCCTCACCAAAGTCACCAACGACCTCCTAACTGCTAAAAAACATGGCCACTATTCTATTCTCATCCTGCTTGACCTCTCGGCTGCTTTTGACACTGTTGACCACCCCCTCCTTCTACAGACCCTCAACTCTCTGGGTCTCGGTGACACTGCACTTGCTTGGGTTGACTCCTATTTATCCAACAGGTCCTTCTGTGTGTCCTTTGCTTGTAACTCCTCCTCCTCATTGCCTCTATCTGTTGGTGTACCTCAAGGCTCTGTCCTTGGTCCTCTGCTCTTTTCCATCTACACCTCCTCCCTGGGCAAAATCATCAACAGCTTTGGCTTTAATTACCACCTCTACGCTGATGACACTCAGATCTACCTCTCTACCCCTGATCTCTCTCCCCCTGTCCTCTCAAAAGTCAGTGACTGTTTATCTGGCATCTCCTCCTGGATGGCCTCCCACCACCTAAAGATCAACATGTCAAAGACTGAACTCCTACTTATTCCTCCCTCCAATGCCTCCCCACCTCCTGACTTCTCTATCACGGTGGAGGGTATCACCATCTCCCCATCAAACCAAGTTCGCTGTCTTGGAGTTACACTTGACTCTGCTCTTTCCTTCATCCCCCACATCAAGTCTCTTTTCTCCTCCTGCCGATACCAACTGCGTAATATTTCCAGAATTCGGCCATTTCTTACCGCTGTCACCACAAAACAACTCATACACGCCCTGGTAATCTCCCGACTCAACTATTGCAATAATCTCTTATCTGGCCTCCCTCTGTCCCGCCTCTCCCCCCTACAATCCATCCTGAACGCCTCCGCCAGGCTAATTCACCTCACCCGCCGCTCTGTCTCTGCCGCACCCCTCTGCGAGTCCCTTCACTGGCTCCCCATCCACTGCAGAATTAAGTTCAAAATCCTTATCCTTACCTACAAAACCCTCACTAACTCAGCTCCCCACTACCTGTCCTCACTAATCTCCAAATACAACCCAGCCCGCTCCCTAAGGTCAAACAGTGACCTGCACCTAGCTTCTCCCCGCATCACCTCTTCCCATGATAGACTGCAGGATTTCTCACGCGCAGCCCCCACTCTCTGGAACGCTCTCCCTCGTACTGTCAGACTTTCCCCTAACTTCTCTTCCTTCAAACGCTCCCTGAAAACATTCCTATTTAGGGAAGCCTACCACCCAACTCACTGACGCAACCATCAATCACTCTCACCTTACAGTCCTCTCCTCCTGTTTCCAACCCCAACCCTCCCAGATTGTGAGTTCCTACGGGAATAGGGCCCTCATCTCCTCCTGTACTGTTTGTCAAATGTTGTTCAATGTATTGTAACCCTGTCTATACTGTGCTTATTGTACAGCGCTGCGGAATATGCTGGCGCTTTATAAATAAAGAATAATAATAATAATAATCTGCAGGCATAGATTTTCTCGCTTACGGTCAACTATGGAATAGGCCCCATAGTGCTATGTTAAAGCTCTGGTTAAGGAACTGATAATGGAACATGTGCGAAATATTAGGAAGGGTTTTGAGAAACATTCAGTCTCCGCCCATTTCCGGACATGTCATACTAGTTCCCCGCAAGGGTTAAAATTGTTTGCACTACTAAAAGTTTTTAAAGATTGGCGGGGAGAAGATTTTATCCAAAAAATTTGTGAGGAGGAAATTAAACAATTTTTTTTAGTTATTCCCAAAGGTCTCAATAAGGATTTTGAGTTGTGCCATTTCTTGGGATAAATATGACCTAATTATTATTTTATAGTCTAATTATTGCAAATATTTCATATTTATGTTTTTTATATAGTACATGTGTCATTATTTATATTTTATATTTATCCTGGTTTGTTAGATTTTTATGTTTTAAACGATCTAGGTTGGAGAGTGGCAATTTTTTTAGTTAAGACAGAGCCTTAAGTGCAATAGAAGGTGAAGAAAACCCACTTTTTTTTTTTGCAAAAGTTTCAAAATGATCTGATGGGTATATGTGTTTGAAATAATTGACGAGGGAACGCAAGGAAGTTCCGGCATCAACTACATTGCTAAGTTACGGCTGGCAACGTCATTACCATGCTAAAGAGGAATGATTGTTGATGAGACCACCTGTGATCGGACTCAATGCTTTGGAATTACACCTGTATCTATGAGACTTTGGTGACTATATATGTGAATGGTTCAGAGTAATTCCAATATATTTCTTTACCACTGATGAAGTGCCAGAGCGGCACGAAACGCGTCTGGTTGTTTTTAATTACTTGTTTTGTTTCTCCTGCATTTTATTTTTAATACATCCTGCTGCTACATTTGGTGAAGCTTTGGATTTATTTTTGTGGAGTTGAGTATCCACCGACACTGGTCTACTGCATCCTAGCAATCCAGAAAGGAGATCCAAAGGATTATGCCATAAACTTCATGAGCATGGCTTTCATATGAAAGATCGGTGAGGTCAGATGGGGGGCCAATAACTACCCGTGAGGCGATCATTTGAGAGCTGGCAGCTCTCACATATTGTGAGTGAAATAATCCTCTACATCCTTTTATTCATTTATATAAATGGTATTATGCTATGCACTGTTTATTTTTGTTTTTAAGGTCTCCTGGTCCATTTAGATCTGAATCTCATCACTTTCAAGATACGAGACCCTTCGTTTTTTTGTTGCTATATACAATATAGTTACTGCTTTGTTTAAAGGGAAAGCACTGTCCTCATATCCTCAAGCTGTATACATATTTTTTTGTTAAGGTTCTGGAAGGGCACCTATTCTGAGGCGTTAGCGATTTCACATTCAAGTGCGCTACGGACAAAAATATTTGTGTGTAAGCTCTGGTTAAGTTTACACCAACCTTGGAGTGTTTAAAGGGCTGTTATAAATATGTGTGGGTTTTTATTTTTACAAAAGTCCTTATTTAGGCAGAATTTTCAGGTGTTAAAAGAATCATGATGCAGTATGGTAGTAGACAGAGTATATTGAGGGTACAGTTGAACACTATCAGAATATCCTTTTAAAGGAACACTACATATTGTCACTGGGGGGCGCTATAGCGTGGTCCTCTAGGGCAATTATGGCACGGAAACTTTTTACAGCTCAGAGTTTTTATTTCGTCACTCCAGCAAACAAACAAAATATAACAGAAAACAAAGCCTAAGGCCCCGTTCACACTGTGCGATTTGAAAATCGTGCGATTTTCATAATCGTGACATAGAGCGATAATGTTGCGGTTTTGCGCGATTTTGCATAGCACCACCAATGCAAATTGCAAAACGCAAATCGCAAAAATAGGGTCATGTACAAGCGACATGTGACATCGCGTGGCAAAATGTGAACAGCTCCATTGGAGAAGCTACTTAACGCGACGCCGCACAGATTTTGCTGCAACGTCTCGGAAAAATCTGCACTGGAAAAACGCACAGTGTGAACGGGGCCTAACTCGTCTGAGTGCTGACTAAACAATAACACGTCCCTCTCTACCTTGGGAAAATAACCAAAAGAAATACCAGCTTTTTGAAGTCCTAGTTCCAAGCTGCCAAACTCCGAGCTCTACCGTGCTCTGTGTTTGTCTGTCTCTCTTACTCTCAATCTCCTTGCTTCCTCTCAGTGGTTCCTCACACCCAGGAAACATTTAGGCTAGGGTCAGACGAGCGTGATTTCTACGGACTGTGCCTCCGTGCACACGGACGTACGTCAGTACGGAAGTCGCAGTAGTGGCCACACAGTCGTGATCACGTCAGTGATTAGTGACGGATCATTATAAAAAGTGAAATGTGAGAAACCAAATTAATTGCAGATGAAAAAACCAAGGGAAGGGGTATAAAAAGCCATTTTGGGGAAGGTGGAGTTTTCCACAGATGGATGCAGTCCAAGTATTTGTGTTTGCTGCAACGGGGTACCTGTACCTCAAGAACAAGCGAAAACGGCGATCATGGGTTCATCCCATAAACGCTGCCAAATGCACGCATGGCCACTTTCTCACGCTGTACAGGCCACTGCGAGAGAGGGACCCGATGAAGTTCTTCAACTACCTGCAGATGTCCATCCCCTCCTTCGACGAACTGTTGTCGAAGGTACGTGAGCCGTTGATGAAGAGGGACACCAACATGAGGGACGCCATTCCAGGCGAGGAGATGCTGGTCATCACATTGCGGTAAGTAACAGCAAACCCCAGCATTCATATTTTCGGTGCCAGCCAGCAGAGATGTGCTTGATATCCAGAGCGCCCATTTTCGGTGTGGTGTGATATGCCCACCAACCCATTTGCACAAACATACCCACACACATTGCACAATATCACACATACTCAATAATGAATGACACAGACAACAGTGACAGCAACATAAATCTTTTATCCACAAGAAATGGTAATACTAAACAAAATAACATTAACACACCATATGTTGCTGAACATAACATAAATCAGACATAAAATAAAGAGTCCACGAACATGTGGCAAACAACAATGCAGAGCATTATAAAAGAGCATGAACACGAAACTAACTCCAAATCCTCATAATGAGGAGCATCCTCATCATAGGGATCGGGCATGTAACCTTGGTTGTATGCAGCCTGATAGGGTGGTTGTGACCTGGCACTAGGGGACATGGGTTGGTGTGGAGGCTCTGGCCGCCGGTAATAACCACCAGCATATTGTGCACTGGGAGGCACAGGCGGTACTGGAGGCTGGCTCAAGATGCTGTGGATGGTGTCCAATGTCCTTCGTCGGTACTCCATCTTCTGAGCCAGGCTCATCTGGTGCAACATGGGGAGACACGAATGATAGAACGACATGTCATCGTCATCCCAGAACCTGCAGCGTGGAGGTGGTGGTGGCGGTGGTGGTGGATGGTGAGCATCCATGAATGTCACCATGGCGTGCTCAAATTCAGCACCCGGTGTCCTTCTCCTTTTGTGTGCCGGCCTGGTGGTGTCAGCCCTTGCAGTAGGCAGCTCCTGGGCAGCGGTCTCCTCCTCCAACTGCGAGTCTGCTCCGGCCTCTTCCGTCTGTTCTGAGCAGGTGGCACTAGCACATGGCTGCACGTGTTGCTGTGCCCTGGATGTGGATGGGAGATCCATGCTGCCCACCATAGGTCTTGGTTCCAGGGTCCGTCGCAGGAATGACAGCTGCTCAGCATAAATATAACTGCTGCCCCTCCTCCCCGCTGATCCTGAGCGTGCCGCTTCCGCATCTTTTTTGAGGACCCTGGTGTAGTGGTCCCTGACTGTCCTCCAATTCGCTATGACTTCATGTGCTGCAAAACAGAAGAATGATATTAGGTGCGGCTCATGGAATCTGATCATAACACACATTTATTTCTCCATTCTTGATAGGTGTCTTGCCAGTGGATGCAGTCTGCAGGACCTGCATTATAATTTCCGCGTTGGCAAATCTACAGCTGGGGAGATCGTCCGCAAGGTGTGCCAGACAATTTGGGACACGATGAGGGAAGAATGTTTGACAACACCCACAGACAAGGCATGGGCACAAATTGCTGCAACGTTTTTGGAGCGAGCAAACTTTCCGAATTGCCTGGGAGCTGTGGATGGCAAACATGTCCGCATAGTGAAGCCACTGCAGAGTGGCTCACTGTTTCACAATTATAAACAATATTTTTCCATTGGCCTACTGGCAGTGGCAGATGCCAACTATAATTTTGTCTGTGTTGATGTGGGGTCATACGGGAAAGATTCAGACTCCACACTGTTCAGGAACTCCACACTGTGGAATGCAATAGAAAGTGGGACACTGCACATCCCCAGACCTGCATCTTTGCCTGGCAGAGATGTGGGAGTCCCCTACGCCTTTGTGGGGGACGAGGCTTTCAGACTTTCCACACATCTCCTGCGGCCATACTCTGGGACACACCTGACTGTGAAAAAGCGGGTGTTCAATTATAGGCTGTCGCGTGCGAGACGGTATGTCGAGTGTACCTTTGGCATACTGAGCAACAAGTGGAGGATTTTCCATAGGCCGCTAGATGTGCACGTCGATTTTTGTGTAGATATAGTGAAATGCTGTTGTGTGTTGCATAATTTTGTTCGTGCGCGGGATGGTTTTCATTTTGATGACTCCTTGTCTGTTTGTGGTTTGGAGGAATTTATTAATGATGATGTTATGCCTGTGAATCGACACAGCAACAGGCATCGTGATGCGCTGGCAAACTATTTCACTAGCGAAGCAGGACAGGTGCCCTGGCAGATGGGGAGCATTTGACATGTGACGTTCATGAATTTGTTAGCCATTTACATTTTGTTTGGATTAATAATGTGCATTTGATTATGAATATAATAATCATGTACTCACTCTGCACTTTCTGTTCATGCTCAGACCATGTGTCATATGCAGGGTACACCGCTCTTGTCACATCAGCCCTTGCGTTCGCCTTGCTATTCTTGTCCTTATATTGTTGGCTGGCTGTGTCCCACAATTCGGGGTGCTCCCCCACTTCGGTGATCAGCCTCTCGACGTCCATGTCACTTGCAGCGTCCACTCTCCAGTGTCCAGGATACACTCTCCAGCCCCCAGAATATACTCCAGCCACGCCAGGAATGTTCTGGAGTCTGGACGTGATGTAGGCCGCAGAACAGGTGCGTCTGACGTCTCCACCTCATGTACACAGGCCGCTAGCCGGCCGCAGTGCACTCTGTGCGGCCGTTCTAGGGGTTGTACGTTCTTGCCAGCCTTGCGTCCGTGGGCCGCGGCAGTTGTGCGTCCGCAGTTCAGTGCGGACGTACTTCGTGTAACGAGCTATGGGCTTTCCGTCATGCTATCACGGACGTACTTTTAGGCGCAATCACGGACGTGAACAGTACGCTCGTCTGACCCCAGCCTTAATGGCTTTTAATTAGCAGGTGGGGAAAACCTTGCCGCACAGGGGAACAATTTAAAATATGTATTTTCCTCCTGGTTTCAAACAGCCCAATGCCCTCTCACAAACACAGGGGGAATATACATGCCATCGCACACAATTCCCCTCACCTTATCACAATATCCTGACCACTTTATTTATTTAAAATGGTCAGAATGTGAGGAGTGCTCCACCTCCCTTTTTCTAAAAAACTAGGTGAATTGGAGGAGTTGCCTCCACCCCAACCAGCGGCTGTTGGTTACGTGTTGTTGGCATGCAGGAAACATGCCAACATCACTATCTCTGAGACCAACAGGTCTAATCAAAGAAAGGTAAAAATCAGGAGAATTGACAGGAGAAGAGCACAATCTAGGTCAAGCAGCCAATTTGGAAAGTGAGATAAATGGGAGAAATTTTCTGGTTTGGCTATTTTGACCTAGAATTTTCACTTCTCTAGTCCTTCTCCTGAGTTTCACCTTTCTTTGAATCAACGTGTTAGTGATCGGTCTCAGAGAGACCCAGATGGAACTCTGATTCATAGTTCTGTGCAGGTGCTATATGACTTGCATACATAAAGCTGCGAGTCCCATTGCAATTTGCATTTCCTACGCAAGTAGTGCAAACTGTACAGAAAAGCCTCAGAGACTTCCAGGTTCGGGAGTTCCTGAGCAGAAGTGAAGGAGCTGCAATACGACAAAGGACAATAGGTAAGTAAAATGGGAAAAATAATAAAAAAATATTTGGGCACAGGCTGTCGGCAGCCTCTGCCCATTTATTTAAGGGCAAAAAAAGGGAAACTCTACTTTTCAGTAGAGTGTTCCTTCAGGCCCCGTTCACACCTCAGCGTTTTACAGCGCTTTCCTGAGTGCTGTAAAACGCTCAACCCGGAAATCCCATGATTTCCTATGGGGCTGGTTCACACCTGGATGTTTTACAGCATGCAGGAATGTGCTGTAAAACGTCCGACGCCCAAAGAAGTACGGGAGCTTCTTTGGGGCGTATAGCAGCACGTTCGCGGCCATAGACATAGCCGCAAACGCGCTTTTTCGTATTGAAAAACGCTGAGGTGTGAACCCAGCCTTAAACATCCACCCTGTATTTCTGGTGCAGCATCTTGGCATTATTTAAAAGTATCTTTTTTCTCTTGCTTCATTTGCTAAATAGATACATGTTTCTTGCTGTTTTTCTTGTTGATTTATTGAGGAAGGCTACCTTTTAGTAAAGAATGTTATGTAATTGCTGCCATTAATCACTACCTCGAAGTGACTCCAATGCATACACATTAAACCGGTACATATAAACCACACATTGTACGCAACTGTTTTCTTGTGACAATAAATTTTAACTCCTGTGATTTATATTTAACTAAATCCCAGAAGCTAGGTATCCCTGCTGTTGTGACTCTTAATTTTCTTTTTAATGATTGTAATATTCATTGAATACATATTTATTTTTGAATCCTCCAGAAAAGGAACAACATGTGCTGCCAGACAGTGCACTGTCGGTCATGTCTATAAAAAGCAAACCTCCCTGACGTTTGTTCATCAACACTGGCTTACATAAATGATGAGCTAACAGACCCTCCCCCTCCCAAATTTGGAATTTTTCATCTTTTTTTCCCTCTTTTTCTAGTCCCTAGCATTGTAGCCCATTACAAGCAACAACATACATAGACCCCACACACACAACAAAAATGATGCTAGATGTATAGTTTCTGCTGGATATACAAAATACACTATATTGCCAAAAGTATTCGCTCACCCATCCAAATAATCAGAATCAGGTGTTCCAATCACTTACATGGCCACAAGTGTATAAAATCAAGCACCTAGGCATGCAGACTGTTTTTACAAACATTTGTAAAAGAATGGGTCGCTCTCAGGAGCTCAGTGAATTCCAGCGTGTAACTGTGATAGGATGCCACCTGTGCAACAAATCCAGTCCTGAAATATCCTCCCTCCTAAATATTTCACAGTCAACTGTCAGCTGTATTATAAGAACGTGGAAGTGTTTGGGAACAACATAAACTCAGCCACTAAGTGGTAGGCCACGTAGTCTGACGGAGCGGGGTCAGCGGATGCTGAGGCGCATAGTGCGAAGTGGTCGCCAACTTTCTGCAGAGTCAATCGCTACAGACCGCCAAACTTCATGTGGCCTTCAGATTATCTCAAAAACAGTGTGCAGAGAGCTTCATGGAAAAGGGTTTCCATGGCCGAGCAGCTGCATCCAAGCCATACATCACCAAGTGCAATGCAAAGCGTCAGATGCAGTGGTGTAAAGCACACCGCCACTGGACTCTAGAGCAGTGGAGATGCGTTCACTGGAGTGACGAATCACGCTTCTCCATCTGGCAATCTGATGGATGAGTCTGGGTTTGGCGGTTGCCAGGAGAACGGTACTTGTCTGACTGCATTGTGCCAAGTGTAAAGTTTGGTGGAGGGGGGATTATGGTGTGGGGATTGTTTTTCAGGAGCTGGGCTTTGCCCCTTAGTTCCAGTGAAAGGAACTCTGAATGCTTCAGCATACCAAGACATTTTGGACAATTCCATGCTCCCAATTTTGTGGGAACAGTTTGGAGCTGGCCCCTTTCTCTTCCAACATGACTGTGTGCAAAGCAAGGTCCATAAAGACCTGGATGACAGAGTCTGGTGTGGATGAACTTGACTGGCCTGCACAGAGTCCTGACCTCAACCCGATAGAACACCTTTGGGATGAATTAGAGCAGAGACTGAGAGCCAGGCCTTGTCGTCCAACATCAGTGTGTGACCTCACAAATGCGCTTCTGGAAGAATGGTCAAAAATTCCCATAAACACACTCCTAAACCTTGTAGACAGCCTTCCCAGAAGAGTTGAAGCTGTTATAGCTGCAAAGGGTGGACCAATGTCATATTGAACCCGATGGATTAGGAATGGGATGTCACTTAACTTCATATGCGAGTCAAGGCAGGTGAGCGAATACTTTTGGCAATATAGTGTATATTACTAGGAGTGCATGGATCCTCCTTTAGGGCAAATTCCAAAGAAAAAACTTGACAAAGCAGTGGATTGGTGGAGAGTAGAAAGGGAATTGACAGTGTAGCATGAGTAGCAGAAAATTGGAGCAAAAACTGTTACACTGTTCTTGGTGTCCCCTAATCCGCTGATGGCCTGCTGACCACCTTTACCCAATTATATTTGTTTTATTTATTTTTGTTACAGAGCGAGGCATCGGAGCTACGCACACGTGTGCAGATCAAATCGATCGATGCCTCACTGAGACCTCTCGACTAATGTGTGCAGTCTCCTAGAAGGTGATGTTGGCACGCGCTCTGCATGCTGATGTCACTAGTGACCGTCAGCCAGGAAATTCAAAATCCTGGCTAATGGGGACGCTGAGTGGGGTGGAGGAAACTTCTCCACTTCAGCCATCGATAACAGCAAATCGGTTGGGGGGGGCTGCTCCTCACATCCTGACCACTTTAAATCCATAAAATGGTGAGTGTGAGTAGAGTGTCCGTTTGAATGCTAAAATATTTGGCATATGTGCTCTAAATTTCTGATGAATTCTGTTCCATTCTAGTTGTATGTGCATGGTGGGAAAGTGCAGGTGCGCACAGCATGCTGAAACGTCAGCAAATTTATATGTATTACAGTTGGATATCCGTAACATTGTGTGCAGATGATATGTTCCTGAAGCTGTTTTTGCCATCCAGGTACAGAATAACATAACACTATAAGACGGGTGGAACTGCAGCTTCAGTCCCATGCCAGTTTCCAGTAGTAAAAGGATAAATATATTCACAATCTGTCTCCAAGCTAAGGGCAGTAAGGACTGGAGGTGTTTGGTGCTAAAATAGTTACCATTTAATGGGGACAGAGTCTTTGAGATTTATAATAATGGGGATATTATGCTGTGTCCAAAGGGTGATAACTATAGGCACAATGAAGGAATGAACACTAGGGTAGGAGCAAAATTAGGAAGAGGGATGGGACAAAAGCGAGGACTGGGATTGGAATGGAAAGGTAGTAGGAAAATGTGATGTGTAGAGTTACACTGGAGGTGATAGTGCTGAGGCACAATGGCATTCGGAAGGCTGGGTAGGAATACAGACGAGGGACGAGACAAAAAAGCAATATTTGGTGTTGGTGAGAGAACTGGGGAAAAGACACATTGGAGGTGTATAGGCAGGGATAGAGGCGCTGGCATTTTTGTATATCTAACAAAATCAATATTGTATTGAATTTTTTTACTCTTGCCCACTTTACAACACTTAAACCTTGACAAAGCATTGCAAGAATTGTAGTTGTTCAACAGCCTCAGGATCTACCTTTTGGCCTACTCTTCAGGAATAGTTTGGGGGAGGGTTTAGTATCAGACAGCACTCACAGAAAAGGGTTAGATTAACTCCATAGTGCAACAATACCTAGATACTGCCACATCCAAAACTGAAGACCAGGTAAAACAGCACTATTATTATTATTATTCTTTATTTATAAAGCGCCAGCATATTCCGCAGCGCTGTACAATAAGCACAGTATAGACAGGGTTACAATACATTGAACAACATTTGACAAACAGTACAGGAGGAGATGAGGGCCCTATTCCCGTAGGAACTCACAATCTAGGAGGGTTGGGGTTGGAAACAGGAGGAGAGGACTGTAAGGTGAGAGTGATTGATGGTTGCGTCAGTGAGTTGGGTGGTAGGCTTCCCTAAATAGGAATGTTTTAAGGGAGCGTTTGAAGGAAGAGAAGTTAGGGGAAAGTCTGACAGTACGAGGGAGAGCGTTCCAGAGAGTGGGGGCTGCGCGTGAGAAATCCTGCAGTCAATCATGGGAAGAGGTGATGCGGGGAGAAGCTAGGCGCAGGTCACTGTTTGACCTTAGGGAGCGGGCTGGGGTGTATTTGGTGATTAGTGAGGACAGGTAGTGGGGAGCTGAGTTAGTGAGGGTTTTGTAGGTAAGGATAAGGATTTTGCACTAGCACACATGGGATCCTTTAACTGTCTTTTTATTGGAGCACACGGTTCAGAATGCCAGCAATGTTTCCACCTCATGGCTTTTTTTCAAGCTCCAATAAAAGACACGTTAAAAGGATCCCATGTGTGCTGGTACTGTTTTGTTTTACTGGTCTACAGGAATACTTTGTCAGGATTGTGTCATATAGAACATGCAGAGATCACTAGCCTGTGCTACTGGATCATTTTCTTGCGTTCCTCTTCCTGTGAGGAGAAAGGTCCCTTGCATTGAGCACCCATGCCTAGACGTTCCACCGCGTGTTGAGTCACCTGCCACATCCGAGAGTTAGCTGAGGACACAACTTGTCAGTCATTCCGTTCCAAACAAGCTTATTTTTTCAGTCTCCTTTAATTGATCTTTGCAAAACATGTTTTTCTTTGCTTATTACCCTATGGTGCGACGTTCCTCTAGCTAAGGATCCACACCCAGCTTTAATTGCCATACAGGTGGATATCCTTTTGAACAGAGGGTAACCTAGTATAACCTTGGTGTGATAGTCTCTAGACCGCCCATTAGAATATACTTTGTTCTTTATTTTATTTTTTTATTTTAAATCTTTTTTGTTATGTAAAGTATGTGAACATGATATTTTTAGGGACATCGCCTTACACATATGTAGCAGGATTTTTTTTTTTCTTTTCAATTATTTCACATAAATTTATTTGAGGTGAAAACAAATATTTTTGTGGCAACAGTTATGAGATGACACAACTAACTCAGAAATAATAGGGCTTGAATATTTAGGCAATATTTTAGGATACTTTACCAATCTGATCTTTTTTTTTCTTTTCTTTACCTGTACTGTGGACTTGTTAAAACCTCTCATAATTTTCAGCACCCTGAGCAGTGCTGGGGAATTTGTAAAGCATGCCGCAACACTAAAGAGCCACGCAGGTCCATAAGCACACTTAACGAGTGACCCTGGTATGTCTAAGTGAAGTACTGATGCAACTCACCCCCCTGCTCACCTATTCGTACATGATTGAAGCCACTTCCACTGCCCCACCATTCCCAAACTGCTGGCACTAACGATTCTGACATCCAGTAAAACTCCCCTGATCTTCCTCTACCCCAATCCCTCTAGACTGTAAGCTCCTATGAGCAGGGCCCACTGCACCTTATGTTAACATCCTATGTCCATCTATCTGTATCTTGTTCCCGTTTGGTTATTGTAAAGCGCTGCAGAAACTGTTGCCGCTATATAAATTATTTATTTTCAATTTATTTGCAAAGTATTTTACCAGGAAGGATACATTGAGATTTCTCTCGTTTTCAAGTATGTCCTGGGTAGCGAGTATGTACCGTTAGGTGTCTTGCCCAAGGACACTTACTGGAGAGGTTGCTCGTCAGGATCAAACCCATGTCTCCACAGGCTCTCTCCATGCAGAGCGGTGACATTACCTCTACTCCACCCAGCCGGTTCCATTTGGTTAACACCCATTGGTCTGGAAACACATAAAAATCTGGAGGGTGGGAGAAATAGCGTTTCCATGCTAAAAACACATTTAATCGACTGCAGAATAGCAAAATGATACTTTCCCTACATAGATGTGGTGGTCACGCTTGTGTTTCTTATTTTCTAATTATTTCTAAAAGTAGATTTTCTTTTTTTCTTTAACCTTCCAACATTCAAGGATTTAATCCTCACATTGACATTAAAGGGACATGCATGCTTTGCTAGTGTGCTTTTAAAAACACATTATGCCTTTAGAATGAGTCAGTAGGGACATTCAGCAGGCATAAAAAGCAAGTAAATATGATATTTTTTCAGATTTACCAGCTTTTTTTTCTTGTTTTCCATGCCCACCTCTGAGGCATTTTAACGCCGCAGGACGTTCCATGATGTCCTGGCGGCGGGTGGGCTTTGAAGACGCGGGGCGTACAGGTACACCCCGCTGTCTTCAATGGGGCCGCCTCGGCCCCTCCCCGCAGCCTGCGCGCGCTGACTCGTGACGCGCGTCATTGGCTGCACAGGGACGGCCTGAAATCAAGCCGTCCCCTGCAGCCAATGACGCGCACGGCGCGCAGGCTGCGGGGTGGGCTCCGAATCAGTGCCGCGCAACGGCACCTGTCGGCCAGGCGTCCCTGTACGCCTCGCCGGCGAAATCGACCCCCTTAAGGGCGCCACCCCTGCGTCCTTAAGGGGTTAAGCTAACCATTCAGTGTGCATACTTTATTATAGATAAAAAACGCACTGAGCATGTGTGACTGAGTTGCTCCTCCTCCCTCCTGCACCGTGAGCTGAGGAGAGGGCGGGGCTGATCTTTCACCCCCAGCTACTGCAGAGACAGGGAAGGAAAGAAATCCATATATACAGGGAGAAAAAGAGACAGCAGAGAGAGGGACAACAAAGAAAAGCACAGACACACAGCAAGAAACGGTAAAGAGAAAAAGAGAGCTAGATAAAGCAGAGGGCCACCAAGAAAAGGTCCAGTGAGAGCGCGCACAAGTGACAGTACAAGAAAGAGTGTGAGAGTGAGTTGACTGTGTGAGGGACTTTGAGTGAGACAGGATGTAAACCACGAAAGAGCGCAAGTGAGCGTGAGTGTGAGAACTAGTCAGCGTGTGAGTGTGCGAATCAGTGTGTGAATAACAAATGCCCATACAAGTTAAACACACAGAACAGTAGGAGAGAGGACCCTGCCCAAGAGTTTACAATCTAAGAGGAGAGGGGTGACACACTAGCAGGGTTATTCAGAGAGCGTGAAAAGCAGGAGAATAACTGGAGAATGAAAAATTCTAGGTCAAAATAGCCAAACCAGAAAAATTCTCCCTTTCATCTCACTTTCCAAATCGGCTATTTTGACCTAGAATTTTTCATTCTCCAGTCATTCTCCTGCTTTGATGTCAGCATGGATGTCAGCGAAGCCTCAAGGTCACCCCCCACCCACTGACATCCCCACCATATGTGTGAGGATGTCAGTGGGTCAGTTAACCCCCTAGCTCCCAAGTGGAGATAGGGGAATCATTTGGATCCCCTTATCTCCTCATCTGTGGCAGCTAGATGGTTTTTATATTTGACATCATTGGAATGGCCTGATCATGATCTTTCCAGTGATATCAAACATGACCAGGTTTGGTGTAAAAATAAAATTTTAAAAAATAAATAAAACTTTTTTTTTTTTTTTTTTAAATTGTCTGGGGGGGAGGTTAGTTAAATAGGACCTAGGCTGTCATCTAAAAATAATGAGGATAAAACGGTCAGATAGGTGAACTGGCTCAGCAGTTAAGGGGTTAAAAAGCAAAGGCATGTAAAAATTGGGTATTTCTATTTTCGGGACAAAATTTTGAAATTATTTAGCCGGGGTCTTTTTTGGTGGTTGTAGATTTTGGGGATTAAATTACGAAAAGGTGTGTTTTTACAATTTTTTTCATCATATTTAATTTTTTTTTAATTATAGTAAATTATAGGATATGATGAAAATAATGGTATTCTTAGAAAGTCCATTTAATGGCAGAAAAAATGCTGTATAATATGTGTGGGTTGCATAAATGAGTAAGAGGAAAATTTGACCTAAACACGAACAGAGCAGAAACGTAAAAACAGCAGCGTGCACTAAAGGACGGATTTGTGTAAAACCGCCCGGTCCCTAAGGGGTTAAAGCAGGAAAATAAAAAAAATTTACACATTTTTAAAACTTTTATTGATTTATTCTAGTTTGTCTATAGGTATAAAAGTGTTTACATGTCAATTTTAAAAAAATATTTCTAGACGTGCATATCCATTTAAACAGGCGCATAAGAGAAAAGCAGAAATGTCTTGACCATAGCTCCGCTCCGCTGTGCTGACTGATTTCTCACAGGAAGTGTTGAGCAGCTAACAGGAAGTGATACCAAGCTATTCATACGACATGCATGCTCAGCATTTACTTATATAACTTTAAAGTACACACACCCTGTTCCCTTTTTACCAATGTAAGTAATTTTTCTTCACACCCAAATCAGCAGTCTGGAGTGACTTTGTGCTGCTTTAACCCTGATCACCTAGTATAACATTGAGCTGGCATGAGAGGTGTCCACATTAATGCAGATTAGTAGGAGCAATAAAGTAAGAAACCGTGCACCTCATTTGGGTCTATTTCCAAGACCTTTTTTGTTGCCTTTGAGGATGTCTGCCAAGGGAAATGGATTTTTCATTACTTGCCAAGATGTATAAATATTTTTTCCCCCACAATGAACATACTCGCCACCCAGGACATACTTGAAAACAAGAGAAATCTTAATGTATCCTTCCTGGTAAAATCCTTTAAAAAAAAAAGTGTAATTTTCAACATAGCAGAAATGTTATTCTCCTCTTATTCCTCCCTATGTTTATCCCCTCTCTTTTGTTAACATTTGCCATTATTTGTACTTTGCTGTTGCTATTCTTGCTCTACCTCCAACCACGCAAAAACGAAATACAGGTTAGGGGATGAGGGAGAAATCTGTCACTTTGTGTTTTGAAGTGAGGTCTTAAGACTGTTCACTGCAAGTCACAAAAATATGCAAATTGTTTTCTTTCTCTGTTTTTAGAATTCATGTCATTTGAAGCATTGTACCTATACCAATAATCAGCCAAAGTTGAACAGAGTTTAATATTTTGAAAAGGGACATATAAATTTCCAGAAGAGCTTTATTGGCTTATCATGGAATTCTCCTATATAGAATGTTCTTCTGCTACCTCATCCAACACTGTCTGTACTCACACTGTTTGTTTCACCCCATTTCACCTTCTTCGTCTGCAGCTGCTTCTCAGATTTTCTAATTGGTATATATTACTTAAGATAGATATACATTGCACACCTGTCATTCTCACGTCCCTCTTGACATATGCCTATTTACTGGTTGGGCAAATATGCCTCACATATAGATTAAAGGCTTTTATATTCACTTTTTTGTGTTGGATTTATTTTCCATAACCAGTTCACAGTTTTGCAGAAGGCTCATCAAGTCATATTTATTTATTTATAAAGGATTTTTCCAGGAAGGATACATTGAGATTTCTCTCGTTTTCAAGTATGTCCTGGGTATGTAATGTATGTAATGTAGTGAGAGCATTACAATCCTTTTCATAGGTGCAATATGGGTATTCGTCTGGTAAAATGGAACAACAATGTTCCTAATGCAATATCAGTCTTAAAAATACCATGAATGCAAATATATAAAATATACACACACTATGAGTGTGTTTTTCCCCTACAGTATCCCAACAGGGGAAGGACTTTGCATGAGTCATAAAGGTCAATGCGATATGTCATCCCTTGATGTGAGATAATGGAGGTTTTATTTGCCCAGATCCATCGACAGCTGCCACCATCTTTCTCCTCTTTGTGGGTGGACAGAGTAAGTTGCTGTGATTGACAAGTCAATCAGCTGTATGAAGTAGCCATGTCATACAGAAGTAAATGACAACAAAATATTTCATAATAAATTACTCCAGTTTTTACTGTGTGCTAGCAAAGAAATGTTAACACATTTATGGGGACTAACTTCCTACTAAATAAGCCTAAGATCCAGTGTTGGGGGTGGGGGAGCATGATAGGTAAAATGTCTAAAGTTCACCTCTCAAAATCTGTAATATGCCAGTATGGAGTGGGAAAAGTCCTCCTCTTATAACCATTAACTATGTGAAAGCTAAACATTAGCCCACGCCAATCATAAGCAATTGTGTATTATATGCCAAAGATTACGCCTAACATAGTTAACAAAAGGTGTGCTTATTAAACTATAATTGTTTTTGAAAAACATGCACAGTAATTTTCAGCATTCTACTGCAAATTGATGCTCAATTTCAGAAATTTTTGGTTTTAAATGGTTACTGGTTTCATCCACCAATTTGCATTCTGTTTGGACGAGACCACTAGCCATCTTAAAATTACCTAAGGCAGTGTGCTGACCTTGATGGTACTTTTGCCCACTTTTAATTCTACATTTTTCTTTCCCAAGTTGTGATCGTGCCTCCTCTCTCATTAATAAACAAAACGTTATGGTTTACCCAGGCTATGGGAGACCTACAGCAGAAAAAATAGGTTAATGGGAGAACAAGGGAAGACATGCGATCAACGACAGCCCCTCACCTCTTAGCTGGTGACAATAGAAAATAATACATCAACCATCATCCAAGATCACTAACCCTAAATTCGATTTTTAAGGTAAAGTATTACTGTAGTAATACTCAAACCTTCTGGCCAGGCATTAGAATAGTAGTGCGTTTTTCATAATCTAAACACCTAAGATTCTATGGTTGTTCTTCAATGCTACATACTGGGGAGAGAGATCCAAAAATAATCCTTTTTTTTTTTTTTTTGTATTTAAGATTTTATGTTACGAGAAAAGGGTCACAAATTGACCATCAAAGTGGGCCTCGCAGGGCCAAATAACATACTCAGCTAAGAAACAATCAAAAACAATGCGTTAAATAACAAACAAGTGTCCTCAAAATCATCCCCAAGTGGGGGGGGTCTCATCAAAAACAGAAAAGCGAGAATGGCCTCGGATGGCCAAAACATGAAACATCTCTGCTTAGAGGGTTCCAGCCGGAGACCTCTAGATCTTGTCAAAAATAGAAATAAAAAAGGGGGTAAAGAAATATAAAAGTCATCGAAAAACAGCAATGTGTTAGCAAATCCCCAGGAGAGGGGGGGTTTCATCAATGTAGAAAAAACTCTGCTTATGCTGGGATGGGGGGGAATAAGGGGGAAATAATAAACTAAAGTCGACAAAGGCAGCCAAAGTGATGGGTAAGGGAAGAGAAGAATATAAAAAAATAAAATAAAATGAAACAAGGGTTGTAGAGGCAAAGGCCCAGACTGTGCCAACCGAGGGATACTCCCGTAAGTCCGAAGGACCATGGGAGGCCAAGGGGGACAAATGGCACTAGGCCCGGGTAATCGGGGGGTGGGGTCCAGTCGGGCGCCAGGCCGTATTGGTGTTCCCCGAGACATCTCCTTACGCCAATTTTTTTTTTTTAAAAAAAGTCTGTGTGGGGGTTATCCCCAGACCGGGGGGGGTCCTCTTTTCAAAAAAAGAAAAATCATCAGAAGGCAAACCGGATTGGGGGCTCAGTGGGTCAGGGCAAGCCAGGTTCAGGAAACATCGGGGGAACAGCAGGTCAGCGCGACAGGTCCCTTCATCCAGTGTCCAGCGGGAACGTGGGGCAGGAATCTTACGCAAGCCTATGTAGGCTGCCTCGTGCACCGTGAGCATCAAGCCACCGAGCCTCCTCATCCACCACACCGGGTACAGACCAGGGCCGGCCCTGTCTCCCCACAGAGCATAGGCCCAGTGTCCCGAGCAGCACTGCCAGTGCGGCCCACTGAAAGGGGGCTGCAGCCTCCGAATCAGCAATTGCCATCACAGCGCGAGTAGAACGTGCAGGCCCCATGTCGTCCACCAACAGCACAGGGGTCTTCTCCAGGCACGGTGGTCTCCGCATAGGATCCCATGAGCCATTGGGTACCTTTTGCGGTCGCACCGCCAGGATCCATTCCATTCAGGGGACCCGCTCCTCCACAGCTCCTCAGGACCTCCGTAAAACACCGTAGGTCGCCCCTCATTAATGGGCACTCATTTTCTCCCTTCTCTAACATCAAAAGGCATTTGAGGCCCAGGAGCACCGCCTCCAGGCCGAACATCGGGGGACGCGCTGAGTCATCCGCATACCACCGCAAGCTCAGTCCATCCACTTCCCTCACCAGGTCATTCACTGCGGCCGGGCGATGTGGGTCCTCCGTCTCCCTGGCCCTCGTCCAGTTAGGGGGGGTTGGGGACAGCAGAGGTGCTGCAGCGTGGAGCAAGATCCGATAGGATCCGACGTGAGGAGCAGCTCAATAATAGGCCTCAAGATGGCCGCCGACCTCATGGTCCGGCCACAAAACAGCAGTCGCTGGTCCGGGGGGGACAAAACGGACCCCCGGACAACTCCATTCCGGGGGCTAAGCACTCTAGGCTTCTGGAAGTGAAAGTCCGCGGGTAGAGACGTCTGTGGAACCCAGGCAGAGAGAGACGGGTCGGAGCTCACCCGTCTTCTCTCCTTCGTAGCTGGCCACGCCCACCCAAAAGAATCTTAGACATACAGGGTTATCCAAAGAGATCCGAATTGCTTGAGAAAGGTAACCGAATGCTGAAAATCAGTGGTCGGTTACCTTTTCTGGCCATTCGGCTCTCCAGAGAGGAGGCAATTTGCCAAATCCTGGCGAATTGCCTGCACATACGGTGCCTGTTTGGTGCCTGTTCGAGGGCAGTGAAAACCACATGAAAAAGCACTGCTTCGGCTATTCAGAGAACACAAACCAGCAGTGAAAGGTTCCCCTAATGCCCTGCCATTCGGTGGTTTAATTTGGCAAGTTTATTCAGGAGAATCCCATAGGCTTCAATGTTAAAAATATTACTGTTTTAATTCAATATCTAATAAACCGTTCATTGTAAAATTCTGCAGTAAAGAGTCTCTTTATTTATAGATTTTTTAGGATACTTTAAGCATTTTTTTTTTTTTTTTTTTAAAAGTCCGATTTTTTTTAGATTTTTTTTCAGTTTACTTATTTTTTCTGTAACAGCCCTTTTTATTATCATTCCCTGGACCTCCTGTGTAAATTTCAGACATTTTCGCTCAGTAGTTTCTTTGCAAACAGCGTTTCAATTTCACATTCATACAAACGGTTTTGCTAATTTATTCACCTCCCTCTGTCGGCTTTTTCTCGGCTTTTTCTCGGCTGCTTCGGCTGCGTGTGATCGGCTCCTGCTCGACGGGTTAATCCAGATGTTTTTGTGGCTTTTCAGCTTTCATTCGGTGGGTTTTGCGGTTTGTTTTCATCGGGTTTGCGGCAGCTTTTCCCTGCAATTCGGGGACCCTGTGGTGTTTGCTGAATACACCGCAGAGTCATCGAAATGGGATCGGCAAAAGGAACCGAACCGAATTGAAGAGAACGAAAAGTCACCGAATGTGCGGTGACTTTTCGAATCTCTTTGGATAACACTGAGAGTCTCTTCTGAGAATATCAAGGGCTGGTGTTTCCGTCTCCATAAAACATTGTAAATCAGAGTACTCCATCTCAATGTTTAGAGTGCGATAATTGGATGTAAAGGCAGAATGTCTAATATTATCAGGACAAGTATTTGAAAGCAGACTCCTGGGGCCATATTACAAAGTTGGTGCTAACTTTACCAGAGCTGTTGTAAACTTACCAGAGCCATTATAGCCTTTGGAGCTGTTAAGTTTACAACAGCTCTGGTTAAGTTAGCACCAACTTTGTAATATGACCCCTGCATTTTGCAATTGACACTCACAAAAATTTTTGATACTATTTAACAAAGAAACAAACTGTTTACAGGGGAAGAGAAGCAGCCTATTAAGTGTAATGGGGAATTAGGATTTAGTTCTTGAAGACCAACTGTTAAGTGTTGGCCATGAATCGACTTCAAAAAGTTTGTGCACTCCAAAGCGTTCTCTATTAATGGGTCGTGGAATCACAATCATATGGTCAAGCGTATGTACGGTGTCTAAGATGCCAGAACGTTTGTATATTTATGGGAAAACCAACAAAATATTTTTAGATTGGTTGATTGTAGTATGGACGCTACAAGGTAATTTGTTAAATGTATTTGACTTCAGACTTGTGACTTCTACATATATATTCACTGTTCCTAGATCGCCTTTAAAGTGGCATTACTTTGGCCCATGTGACAGGGAATGTCTCCTTTATATAGATGAGTGTTGTTTTTTTCGTGTTGACCTATTTAATGTAAAAAAAAAAAATCCCAGTTTGAAGATTCTCCCTATCCCCCACATGACTGTGGCATGCCGCAGAGAGCCATCCTACAGGACCGCCACATGCTTGCTGTCACTACTGCACTGTCTGCCTGTCGTGATTTGAGTGACAGGCAGAACAGCACACTGCATGGGGCCATCCTATATGGTTAACTCTCTGCTTACAGTGACCCCTGTCCCCGGCAACATGGCACCGACTCTGGGGAGAGGGAGAAATTTAAAGCATTAAATATCTCCCAATATCTCCTTAACACTGCCTGATACAAAGAAGGAGAGTTGCCCTGTTAAAATGGCAAAATATCCCCCCCCCCGCAAGACAGGTGCACTTTAAAGCAGAATGGCATCCTTCAATTTTAAAACAGTCAGACCTTATCAAAACTTCCATCATATGCATCTTCACTCACAGAGATAACTTTTGAGAGGTGTCACAATGAATGACTGCCTGTTGCGGCCCAAACAAAGCCACGGCCACGATCCATCAACTACTAAACAAAAATCATCACCTGTCTGGAGTTGTTATAGGTTGCTTCAGGGTTTATCTACACGGTAACACAGTCCTTAAAAGCATACTACAAATTATAACACCAGTCATCAATTTTAATATGCACTGCTCAAAAAAATAAAGGGAACACAAACATAAGACATTGTAGATCTGAATGAATGAAATATTCTTATTAAATTGTGTGGTCATTACATAGTTGAATGTGCTGACAACAAAATCACACAAACATTATCAATGGGAATCAAATTGAGCAACCCATGGAGGTCTGGATTTGGAGTGACACTCAAAATTAAAGTGGAAAAGAAAACTACAGGCTGAACCAACTTTGATGTAATGTCCTTCAAACAAGTAAAAATGCGGCTCAGTAGTGTGTGTGGCCTCCACGTGCCTGTATGACCTCCCTACAACGCCTGGGCATGCTCCTGATGAGGTGGCGGATGGTCTCCTGAGGGATCTCCTCCCACACCTGGACTAAAGCATCCCCCAACTCCTGGACAGTCTGTGGTGTAACGTGGCGTTGGTGGATGGAGCACCCCGGGACATGATAGCGCTGCTTCAGGATCATTTCCATCACTTATACAACCTTCCTTTAGGAGGAGGGTAGTACCCCCTCCCTCCTTAATGCTCCAGTTCATACGCAAAAATGTCCACACTAAATTGAATTGTCCCTACTTCAGCGAACAGACCTGGAATTGCCTTTCACTATAGAAGAACTGTCGCAAACAGTAAAAAAAACACCGACAGGCAAAACCCCGGGACTGGTCGGGTTTTCCCTACGGTACTATAAAGTATTTTTTCCCTCCCTTGCCCCGGCGTGGCTCGCTGCTTTTAATACACTGATTCAGAGGCCACACTCCCTGCCACCGCAAACACTAGCGGCCACTATTACCCTTATCCCGAAGCCGGGAAAAGACCCAGATGTCTGCGCAAATTACCGCCCCATATCGCTGCTTAACCAAGTTATCAAACTGTTTGCAAAAGCCATTGCCTTGAGATTGGCCCGCTATGTCCCTGGGCTGGTACACCCCGACCAGGCGGGGTTTGTGCCGGGCAGGGAAGCAAGGTATAACACTGTGCGAGCGCTCAACCTGATACACTCGGCCTCCCATCCCAAATCCGAACCCACACTCCTGCTCTCTACGGACGCCGAGAAGGCGTTCGACCGTGTACGGTGGGCCTTCCTCTTCCAAACACTGCGCTGCATGGGCTTTGGCCCCAATCTTATGGCCTGGATTGGTGCCCTCTACTCATGCCCTTTGGCTAGAATTAATCTGAACGGCATCCTCTCCCCCTCGTTCCCTATCCGGAACGGAACACGGCAGGGATGCCCCCTTTCCCCAATGCTGTTTGCCCTCTCCCTAGAACCTCTTTTACAAGCAGTCAGGACAGATACCTCAATACACGGTGTGAAGGTGGGACTGCAGCACCACAAGGTTGCCGCGTACGCGGACGACCTGCTGTTTTTCGTTCGCCAACCCCTGATGACCCTACCATCCCTTACAGCGCTCCTACGCGAATACAGCTCGTATAGTCACTACAAAATCAATATGACAAAATCTGAGATCCTTGGGGTGAACATCCCGCTTTCAACACGCACGCAGCTGCAGGCGGCATTCCCGTTTAGATGGCGCAACTCCGCGATTAAGTACTTAGGCGTCCAACTGACTTCGGACTTGTCTACACTGTACTCAACGAACTTCCTCCCATTGCTGCAATCCATTTCCTCGGATCTGGCGTCCTGGGCCTTCCCCCATGTCACCTGGTTTGGCCACATCAACGTCCTAAACATGAATATCCTTCCCCGCATACTGTACCTCTTCCAGACTCTACCGATCACTATACCTAGACTGTTCTTCAGCTCCCTGCAGTCGATCTTTATCACGTATGTGTGGAATAGCCGCCAACCCCGACTTAAATTTAGCCTTTTGACTGCCTCAAAACTCAAGGGTGGCCTGGCCCTACCCAACCTTAAGAAATATTACCAAGCTACACATTTACTCCGCATCTCCGAATGGTCGAACAAATCCTTCCAAAAGCTCTGGATACCCCTAGAAGGAGACCTCACTGGCGATGACCTAGCCTCACTCCCGTGGCTTCTGGGCACTACCACAAAATGCACGCCCTCCTCACACCCCACCGTCTCTGCTACCCTTAAAATTTGGAAATCCCTCCAACGTTCCACGACAATTGCCCCATGGCCCTCCCCCTCCTCCCTGTCGATCGCTTACCTGTATTCTCCAGATATGTCCGCCCCGCCCAGGACGGGATCCAGCAGATCCGTGCCTCACTGTACATTGACGGAGACACATTCAAACTTCCCTGCAGATATCCCACTGCTTCACCCACACTCATTCCTCACACAATTTCATCTGCACCGCCTGACCACGTACTTGCGCACCTTGGCACAGCCGTCCGCATTTACACGACCCCTTACCCCTTTTGAAATGCTGATACAACGCCCCTGCGCCCTGTCCCATGGAATATCCCTCCTCTATGGTCTGCTCAGGGATCTGACCTGCACTGAGCCCCCTTACAGGGCCAGATGGGAGGCTGACCTTCAGCAGCCCTTCACAGATGACGAGTGGGATAAAATTTACCACCCTTGCCACAAAATGCTCCATAGCCAGCAGAACGCAGGAAACGGCCTATAAAATACTATCGAGATGGTATAAACCTCACGTGCTGATTGCCCACTACGACACACGAACTGATGGCTCCTGCTGGAAATGTCATGCTCCCCATGCCAACATGCTGCACATGTGGTCCTGCCCGCATCTCCAACCTTTCTGGCGCACAGTACATAACACCATCTGTAAGATCTCCACTAAGCCCCCTGACTTTTCGCCTGCCCCGATGCTTCTGCACCATACGGTTCTGTCGGTAGGGGACTATGCAAACTCACTGGATATCAGACTTTTGAATGCGGCCAAAGCTGTTATCCCCCGACATTGGAAATCGTCTACTGCCCCCTCCATTAAGGAATGGGTACAGGAACTACACGAACTCCGCAACATCGAAGACCTTCTCCACCGAGCGGCAGGCACCACAGACAAACATCTGCACCGATGGTTTTACTGGCTGGCCGCCTGCCCTCCCACAGGTAGCCCTCTCACTACCTGAGACTGCGGGACTTGAGTAGCAGTGGTGGTATGCAAAAGAATCAAAGATGTTAGAAACAGAAAAATGTCGGCAGATAAGAACCTTTCGGCCCATCTAGTCTGCCCAATTACATGGATACTTAACCTGGATTTATCTTTTGTTTAGGATAGCCTTATGCCTATCCCATACCTGCTTAAATTCAATTACTGTTTTGGCCTCTACCACTTCTACTGGAAGACTGTTCCATGTATCCACCACCCTCTCAGTAAAATAATGCTTTCTGATGTTACTTTTAAACCTTTGCCCCTCTAATATTAGTATTTGAGTATTGCAGGATTGCAGCTTAATGGAATGAATCTCACGACTCCAAGGGCCGTGGATCCCTTGCCCACCATGACTCCTGGGAACCCCCCCCCCTTTCCCCCAACCTCCCTCGCACCCCCCTCCTCCTTCACCTCCACTTCCTAATCCCCCAGACAGTAGTTCTGTACTTACCTGAAGGTTCTCAAACATGCCTACTGAACGCACCTTTATGTTGTAAAAAATGCCGAACGAATACAGATGCATGCATTTTATATTGTATCATCGATGTTCAACCTTTGTTTACGGCACCCTTTAATTTTCAATAAAAAATTTGTTACAATAAAAAAAAAAAAAATTAGCAAGATTTTTTACAATATTACATGCATCAAGGACACACGTGAACATTCTTAAAAGATTCTTTGAAATATGTTTGTCTCTGTAACTATTTTTATTATACATGTGATGCATTGTATGACAACCTAGATAACCGGCATGTAAAGTAATCTTTATACCTTAAATAGGTCATTAGTCCTGTGTTAACCACATGAATGACTGTGTTTCCATTCTAGCTTTGTAATCCATCCCTAGGAGAAACAAATGAAAACAGAGTTGTCATGTCTTTTTTTCTTTTTTGTGCAATGCACAGTTTAATCAATTTCACATTGCCTGAGCCTTTAGCCTGGTCTAGCAAAAAAAAAGTGCTGTGGGATATGCTTGTGCTCTGATATGTTGAGGGAAATAACCAAACCACAGACACAGAGCACTGATAAGCAAATGCCACATATGAACCTGTACTGGTTAAAATGTGTCGGTATTTATGAGTATCTGGAAAGAAATGTGCTATCACAGCTTAGATAAACACACCTATGAAATCATCTATACACCTTAAATAGGTCATAAACTTGCTTTTACCACAAGAAAGCTTGGGTTTCCATTCTAGCAATAAACTCGCAGCACAAACAAGAGGATGAAAACGCCTTACTTTTTCACACATGCGGCCTTGTACAATAGACAGTGATGAGCAACCAATGTGATGATTAGCAGTTTGGTTTATTGTTCCCCCACTAAACACCATAAGATGAACAAGATGTACAAAGATAAATAATATAGATAGAATAGGGCAGAGAACCATTTTATCTAATGGGTTTTTAGAGAAATAATACAAGCCGCAAGAAAAGTCAGCTTAAAGTCCTCACCTAAGCAATTTGCTAAAAGAGAATATACTCTATTTCTAAACACACGTAACCTCCCTGGCGGTAATCCCGAGGTTGGCTCGGGGTTTAGTTATCAGTACCAAAAGCGGTAACCCCGAGCCACACTCAGGATTGCACTGTAGTATAACTTTCCTTGTCATCCCTGATGTCCTCCCACTGTGGGCAAATTATTGGTGGAAGACGTTTGTAAATCACTTTTGTGGTCCAAGTGTTTTTTTTTTAAAAATGTAATAAAATGGATACGCTTCTGGCTCGCGCTTTATGACCTAGAGGGGGGAGAGTGAGCCCCATCTCCTTGAGAGATAGTCGTTACCATTTGACACTCTCCGGGGGAGATCCAGCGGATCTTCACAGAGTTTTTTTAAAGTCCTCCGGACGATGCCAGAGATAAATTGTATAATATAAAGATAATGAAATAATCAGCCCAAAAGGAGGGTTAAGGCAATATTCCAAAATTGGTGCTAACTTAACCAGAGCTGTTGTAAACTTAACAACTCCATAGACTATTGTCACGGTTGGGGTACTGTTGGAGACTGGACCTCGGGATGCGGAGATTGGAGGTGTAGGGTAGGAGGTATGAGGATCGCTTAGTTGGTTGAATATGCCAATGGTCAGGATTCCAGAGAGCAGGATGATCGAGTATGGAAGCCAAGGTCGGGGAGCCAGAAGGTAGAGGAGTCAGGTACGAAAGCCAATGTCGGGGTGCCAGAAGGTAGAGGAGTCAGGTACGAAAGCCAATGTCGGGGTGCCAGAAGGTAGAGGAGTCAGGTACGAAAGCCAATGGTCAGTAACTAGTAATTCTGTAAGAAGGGAACCAAAGCACTCAGCTAGAAGACACTCAACTATCCAGCAAAGGGTATGTGTGCAGACTGAACCTTTATAGGGATTGCCAGGGTTCTGGGATTGCTCTCTGTAACAGGTGTATCACTTGTGTCTGGGAAGGGTTCAGTGGTGGAAACTATAAGACCCAGTCCTGGGCGCGCGCGCGCGCCTATCCCTAAGCCCCGCCCCCGACAGGCTGCGGAAGACGCCAGAGCATGGCGGGACCGCCGGGCCCACGCAGCGGACCAAGCCCCCCGGCCACTCGCCTCCATCGGGGAACGCCGAGGGAGACTACCGGCCCCAAGAGGGTCTCCGAGGGGGACTTGGTCCGACGCCAGGACCGCCGGAACGCGCCACGCAACCGCAGCTGCCCGCACTGTGCCTCGGTGAGTGTGACGCCGTGACAGAACCCCCCCCCAAGGCGCAAACTCCGGGGGCGCCGAGGACCCGGCTTGGCAGGGAAGGAAATATGAAACGATCGAACAAGGCGAGGGGCGTGAACGTCCGAGGAGGAGACCCAGGAGTCCTCATCAGGACCATAGCCCCTCCAATGGACGAGGTATTCGAGCACCCCACGACGCCGACGAGAATCGAGGATGGCCCCAACCACGTACTCTTTGGCACCATCAACAAGGACAGGAGGAGGGGGTGCGCGGGACCTGCCCGGGAAGGGGTTGGCATGGCACGGTTTGAGGAGGGAACTATGGACCACAGGATGAAACGAGTAGCGTGGTGGGAGACGAAGGCGAACAGCAACTGCATTGACATGTTCTACAACAATGAACGGGCCGATGTATCGTGGACCTAACTTACGTGAGGGACAGGAGAGCTGGAGAAAGCGAGTGGACAGCCAGACTTTTTGGCCCGGGAGATATGTAGGGGAGGTAGCACGGGATTGATCGGCATGTCGTTTGTATCTGGCTTGGGAATAATGAAGGGCATCTTTGGCCTTGGCCAGACCATCTGCTAGGAGACGGAGGCGCGTGGTGGCATCGGGAACAGAGGTGTAAGAGGGTAGTCCCGGAAACATGGCTGGGTGGTAACCATAGGTGAGAAAAAATGGAGAAAAAGTGGTGGATTCGTGTGTATGTGAGTTGTAAGAAAACTCTGCCATCGCGTAGTAGTTCAACCAGTTATTTTGCTGATAAGAGGAATAACAGCGCAAATAGGACTCAAGTGTTTGATTGGTTCGTTCTGTTTGCCCGTTAGACTGGGGATGGTATGAGGTGGATAGATCAACTGATATTTGAAGCGAGGAGCAAAAAGCCTTCCAGAAATGTGACGTGAATTGGGTACCTCTGTCGGTGACTATGGAGGTTGGTATACCGTGGAGACGGAACACTTGGGCTATGAACAATGATGCGGTTTCCTTGGCCGTAGGTATTTTCATGGAAGGAATAAAATGGGCTAGCTTGGTTAAACGATCCACTATGACCATGATACAGGTATGTCCTGCAGAGGGGGGAGATCCACAATAAAATCCATGGTGACATGTGACCAAGGTGTCTCGGGCACAGGGAGTGGTTGCAATAACCCTAAGGGTTTTTGTGGAAGGGTTTTGGCCCTGGCACAAACGTCACACGATTTGACATAGTCCCGAACATCACGAGATAGGGAGGACCACCAGAAGTGACGGGATATTAATTTTCGTGTTTTTGTTCTTCCTGCGTGACCGGCCAGGGGGGAATCATGACATTGTTGTAAGATGTGGAGTTGTTTCTCTTTGGTACTAGAATACGATCTTTAGGTGGTACGGTCGACGTAGGAGATGGAACATTGGTTTGTGCTATCTCGTTTAGTAAACGTGAGGTAACTGAGAGAAACTGATGTGGTTGAAGAATGGTTTCTTCTGTCTTAACTCTTCCAGAATGATACTCATGTAGTCGGGATAAGGCGTCAGCTTTACCGTTGCGTGATCCAGGACGAAATGTGAGATGAAACTGAAAGCGAGAGAAGAAGAGGGCCCACCTGGCCTGTCTGGGACGTAGCCGTTTTGCTGACTTCAAGTACTCGAGATTCTTGTGATCCGTATATATTGTTATGGGGTGCAGACACCCTTCCAAGATGTGTCTCCATTCCTCTAAGGCTTGTTTAATGGCCAGTAATTCTTTATCCCCGATATCATAGTTACACTCCGCGGGGCTCATTTTCTTGGAAAAAAAGGCTATCGGGTGCAAATTATTGGTGGTTGGGCAACGCTGGGAGAGGACGGCACCAGTAGCATTATTGGAGGCGTCCACCTCCAGGTAATAGGCCAAAGACGGATTAGGGTGAAAGAGGATAGGTGCTGAACAGAACCGTTCTCGGAGATCGTTAAAGGCTTGGGTAGCGTTCGTGGACCATTGGAAGGGAACAGTAGACTTGGTAAGAGCTGTTAAAGGTTGGGCAAGTCGACTGAAGTTGCGAATAAATTTGCGATAGAAATTGGCAAAACCCAGGAAACGTTGTACCTGTTTTCTGTTGAGTGGTATAGGCCACTGTTTGATGGCTTGTATCTTTTTGTCATCCATGGCAATGGTACCGGGTCGAATGACGAACCCCAGGAACTCCACGGTATGGACCTCAAATAGGCATTTGTCGAGTTTAGCAAATAGGTGATGTTGTCGGAGGCGCTGTAGTACCTGTTGCATGTGTTTTCGGTGTTCTTCTAGGGTAGAGGAATACACAAGGATGTCATCCAAATATATAACAACACATTGATCCAGCATATCGCGAAAAACGACATTGATAAAACATTGAAATGTGGCAGGGGCATTGCACAGCCCATAGGGCATTACGGTGTATTCAAAGTGCCCGTATCTGGAGCGGAAGGCTGTTTTCCATTCGTCCCCTTCCTTTACTCGTATCAGATTGTAAGCTCCCTTCAGGTCCAGTTTGGAGAAGATGGTAGCTGTTTTCAAACGATCCATCAATTCTGAAATTAACGGTAAGGGATAACGATTTTTAATGGTTATGTTATTTAGGGCACGATAATCGACGCAGGGGCGCAACCCCCCATCCTTTTTTGCCACAAAAAAATACCGGCCCCAGCAGGTGAGGTGGAGGGACGTATAAACCCCTTTGCTAGATTTTCATCTATGTATTCCTTAAGGATGACCAGTTCGGGTTCTGACAACGGGTATAGTCGTCCGTAGGGGATTGGAGCCCCGGTAAAAGGTCAATTGGACAGTCATAAGGCCGATGTGGGGGTAGAGCATCCACTCCTCGTTCGTCAAATACATCTTTGAACGACTGATAGACCTGTGGGAGTGTAACATTAGAGGGAGTCTTATGAAGATCCAGGATGGAGCATAACGTGGTTGTGATCTCACGCAGGCATACCTTACGACAATGGAGAGAGGGAAACAAAAGCTGACCCGAGGACCACCGTATGATTGGGTCGTGGCGGCGGAGCCAGGGAAGGCCCAATATGATCGGGAACACAGGTGACGTAATAACGTCATAGGATAATAGTTCCCTATGGGAAGGTCCTAACGTTGAGGAGAGAGGGATGGTCTCTTTAGTGACAGGACCTGCGCCAAGGGAAGAACCGTCGACAACTTGTATATGTACGGGTACATCTTTATTTAATACTGGAATGGAAAATTTAGAAACCAAGGCAGTATCAATGAAGCAATTGCTGGCTCCGCTGTCAATCATGGCCTCCACCGTGATAGATTTTTCTTCCCACTGTAAGACAAGTTGTACCAATAAGTGAGGGGATTGGACACTAGACATGGAGGTCGACAGAATAGTGGATGGACAACATGTAGCCATACCTCCCTTGGTCGGTGTGTCAGGACAGTCCCGGACAAGGTGGGTGTTTTTTCCACAGTAGAGGCACAGGCCATTATCACGTCTATGTTGATTCTCCTGAGGAGTTAGCCGTCGACGAACAACATTGAGTTGCATGGGTTCTTCAGTGGATGGTATGGTAGACGTAGTCGGGAGCGGAGATGGTGCCAACATACGCGGAGCTGGAGGTCGGGGGGGTGGAGAAAACAGGGTCTCTCTCGTACGCGTTCACGAATGCGTCTGTCGATTTGGAGAACAAGACGAATTAGGGGCTCCAAGGCGGTGGGTGTTTCGCCACGAGCCAATTCGTCTTTGACGGACTCGGACAGGCCCCATCGGAATTGGCTAACCAACGCGGTTTCATTCCATCCGGTCTCAGAGGCCAATCGGCGGAATTCGATTGTGTAGTCCTCGATGGGTCTTCTGCCCTGTCTTAGTTGTCGGATTTGAGCCTGAGCAAAGTCGGATCTCTGAGGGTCCTCATATAATTGATTCATGGCCGACAAAAAGGAGTTCCATGATTGTAACACCGGGTCTGCGGTCCGCAGGAGGTTATGTGCCCAGACTTGGGCCTCATCCGAGAAGAGGGAGATAACCGTGCGGATCCGCACAAAATCCGATTGGTAGGTGCGGGGGTTAAGTGCGAACAGGATTTCACAGGACATGAGGAATCCTCTATAGGACTCGCGACGTCCAGAGAATCGTTCAGGCATCGGAATTCTGGGTTCTGGACTGATCATGTCCTCATTTTGGGATGACGACGAGATGGGAAGTAGGTTTTGGACTTGTCCTTGCATTTGAGCCTGGGTTAACTGCAAGTCCTGCACTGAATGGGATAGTACTGTCACCTGACGAGTCAAGGAAGCGATGGCATCCAATACGTCCGCGGGGTCCATGATTATGGCTGGATAGTTCTGTCACGGTTGGGGTACTGTTGGAGACTGGACCTCGGGATGCGGAGATTGGAGGTGTAGGGTAGGAGGTATGAGGATCGCTTAGTTGGTTGAATATGCCAATGGTCAGGATTCCAGAGAGCAGGATGATCGAGTATGGAAGCCAAGGTCGGGGAGCCAGAAGGTAGAGGAGTCAGGTACGAAAGCCAATGTCGGGGTGCCAGAAGGTAGAGGAGTCAGGTACGAAAGCCAATGTCGGGGTGCCAGAAGGTAGAGGAGTCAGGTACGAAAGCCAATGGTCAGTAACTAGTAATTCTGTAAGAAGGGAACCAAAGCACTCAGCTAGAAGACACTCAACTATCCAGCAAAGGGTATGTGTGCAGACTGAACCTTTATAGGGATTGCCAGGGTTCTGGGATTGCTCTCTGTAACAGGTGTATCACTTGTGTCTGGGAAGGGTTCAGTGGTGGAAACTATAAGACCCAGTCCTGGGCGCGCGCGCGCGCCTATCCCTAAGCCCCGCCCCCGACAGGCTGCGGAAGACGCCAGAGCATGGCGGGACCGCGGGCCCACGCAGCGGACCAAGCCCCCCGGCCACTCGCCTCCATCGGGGAACGCCGAGGGAGACTACCGGCCCCAAGAGGGTCTCCGAGGGGGACTTGGTCCGACGCCAGGACCGCCGGAACGCGCCACGCAACCGCAGCTGCCCGCACTGTGCCTCGGTGAGTGTGACGCCGTGACAACTATAATGGCTCTGGTTAGTTTACAACAGCTCTGGTTAAGTTAGCACCAACTTTGGAATATATCCCTTAGGCTAGGGTCAGACAAACGCATTTTTCACGTCTACCGTCAAAAAGTGTGTTGATGCGTCCGAACGTTTTCTTTCACGGAAGATGCGATAGCGGTCATACAATGCGCAATTTCGGCCGTGATTTTTTACGGATCCAAACCAGGAAACTTTGGGTGTCTGGACGTTATGTTGGCCGGACATGAGCAGTGTCTGACCTCTCCTAATCACGCAATCTCCTAAGCCCCTGTTGTACGTCAGTACTAGCGGTTCGACGTTCTTGCAAAAATGCGTTTGTTTGCCTCTTGCGTTGCGCGGCCGAACTTTCGTGCAGCCGTACTTCGTGTGTGCGGTGGCGTTGGACGTCATTTGCTGCTACCACGGCCGTAATAAAGTGTGGCTAAACACACGTTCGCACGGTGTTCGTCTGACCCCAGCCTTACACGTTTGAGCACGTCAGAGCGTTTGTTTTGCCCACATAGATCTTTTGCATCACTTCCTTGGACTTAAAACCTATGAAAAGTGAGTTTGTGGACCTTATTTTCATGTGTTACTCAGAAGTTCAGAATATACAGCCTTGTTAGGAGATGTGTAGTAAATTTTCATGTAAAAAAGCCAGTTGGTGAACTTTTTTGGAATGAAAGCAAAGAAATGTTAGTTCTGACACTGACGGACACACATTCTGGCTGGGGTTACAGTTTCCACTCTGAAGTTTTTTGTTTTTTTAATAAACTATTCTATAGAAATGGAGATTTCAGTTTAAGAGATCTTTCATTTTAACCGAATTTGTAAACTGCAATTATGGTGGTGGCTTAAATAATGCTCGACACATATTTACAGTATAGCCTAACGTATTGCATATATTGGGGCCCTAAAAGCAGAAGAGATTAAGTGCAGGTGAGAGTTAGGACATTTAATCCACACTGATTAGCTACTACTAAAAAAATAAACAGAAATTGGGTCACAGACACACAAGTAACAATGACAGTTTGTTTCTAAGAAAGCTCTTCCTTAACACTTGACATGTATAAGACCTATTCAACATCTACTGGTTTAAAAAAGATAATTTATTGAAGGGGGAAAAAAGAATCTGAGTTCCTTCACGCAACTAGAAGTACTGCAACATTTTTCATTCTGTTGCAGGCCTGTGTTGTTCTAAAGAGCGGAGAACAAGGACGTTCTTATGGGTGTGGGGATGGCAGGAGGACCAATGTTTCTCACATGAGAATTATTTTTGTCTACCCTGAAGTTGAGCAAGAGGTGTGGAGAGACTCTCCACTTCTTATGGCATTGGACCATGGGAGAAAGAGGCAACCTGTGCTTTGCTGTATGTTAAGTTTTTCATCATTCTTCGCTGTCCGTTGAAAGTATAGAGGGCAAATTATTGGTGGAAGATGTTTGTAAATTACTGGCTCGCGCTTTACGACCTAGAGGGGGGAGAGTGAGCCCCATCTCCTTGAGAGATAGAGCCGGTACCCTTCGACACCCTCTGTGGGAGGTCCAGCGGATCTTCACAGACTTTTTTGAAAGTCTTTATAACTACTCCCCGGCCCATTCGCTGGCGGATAATGATGATTGCCAAAAGACTTGGCAGTTTCTGCACTCGCTGCGTATACAGAAGGTGCGAGAAGAGCAGATCCAATCTATAGCCTTGCCCATCACGGATGAGGAGCTGCGAGTGGCCGACTCCTCTCTGAGGTCCCATAAATCCCCAGGCCCTGGCGGTCTTACCGCGGCCTATTGTAAGACTTTTTTCAAATATTACAATCTCACTTACTCTTTGTTTAATGTTGTGCTGGGGGGGACGATTTCATCACAGTGCTCTGACTGCGTCAGTAGTTCTCATTCCTAAACCTGGAAAGGATAATATCCTCCCTGCTAATTATCGACCTATATCTTTAATCAACACAGATCTTAAATTATTTGCGAATATATTGGCTAATAGATTGACCCCCCTCTCCTGCTCCTGTCCTTGATTCACACGGATCAGGTGGGTTATATCCCCGGTCGCCAGGCCTATGACAATACAAGATGTTCGGTGGACCTGATTTGGTACACTTTGACCCAGGGATATCCCTCCCTCTTTCTTACGCTTGATGCCGAAAAGGCTTTTGATAGAGTTCAGTGGCCATACTTGTTTTTGTTGTTGGAAGAGATGGGATTTCCATTGGAGTTTCGTGAAGCTGAAAGAGCGATGTATTCTTCACCCACGGCTCAAATCCTAATACCCGGGACCTCCCTGCGATCCTTTCCCATCCTAAATGGAACGAGGCAGGGATGCCCTCTGTCCCCCATACTTTTTGCCCTGACTCTCAAACCTTTGCTTTCCCAAATTAGATCTACACCCGGGATAGAAATGTCAGGATCCTCTTATGTGTTGTCCGCATATGCGGACGACATATTGTTGTCTCTTGCTTCTCCTGACACCTCACTAGCTGCACTGCACCCTATATTAGACTCTTTTCTTACACATACAGGCTGGAAGATCAACTTTGACAAGTCCATGGCGCTAGTTCTCGGCATCCCTGAATGCATATTGGAGACCCTCTCTGCCCGTTATGGATTTAGGGTGGCCAAACAAAATATTACATATTTGGGGATCAAGCTCATGCACTCGTATGACTCATTGTATGATATTAATTATAGACCATTGTACAACGGACTGCGAGCGGAACTGGGATCCTGGGACAAGGATTGCATTTCGTAGATCGGTAGGATCCACAATGTTTAAATGATCAGTTTGCGTCATCTTTTGTACCTGTTTCAGGCTCTCCCTGTTCCGCTCGCAGAGGGTGACCTGAATGTTTTCCAAAGGCATGTAAGTTAGTTTGTATGGCAATACAAACAACATAGAATAGCCCATAGAGTACTTCATGCCTCGAGACGGTTTGGGTTTAACCGATGTTAAATCTTAATATTTGGCTGCACAGTTGGCTCAAGTGGTCACAATGCATGCCCTGAGGGCCACTAGACAATGGACGGATTTTGAATCGGACACTATGGCGCCTGATACCCCCAGCATGTGGTTATGGCTCCCCAAATGCCATCGCCCTACTTGCTCATCCTCATGCCCTCCTCTTCGCCATACTATCCACCTATGGAATAGGTGGTCTGTTAGGTGTGGTTTGGTTCAACAACCCTCCCCACTGACCCCAAACGTAGATTTTCCTCCCGGGATGGACACTCGAAGCCTGATGGGCCTTAGATGTTCTGGGGTCTTTCGGGTAAGGGATATGTTTCAACGGGACCAGCTTCTTACATTTGCCAATCTATCTGCCAGGTCACATTTGCGAGCGGCTGACCTTTTTCGATATGTTCGGTGTCAAGCTTCTGTTATGACACCTCGGATATGGTCTGCTGCCAACAGTCCTTTGACTTTCCTGGAACGAAGGTGCCTTAAAGGAAGCTATCCACGAGGCCTCATTTCCCAGCTGGCTGCGGCCATAACAACTTCTAGGGGATCTGAACCACTGCCATATATGGCGCCTGGGAACGCGAATTCGGTCATGTGGAGACCGATGACTGGATGGACATATGGGATGCTATTTCCAAATCCTCTATCAATGTTGTATTACAGGAACAATCTTATAAAACAATGATATGGTACGTGACTCAGGCCTTTCTTCATAGGGTTAATAGAGTGGTTCCTGATATATGCTGGAGGAATTGTGGTGATAAGGGCACCCATGCTCAATTGCTCATATGTGGTGGCAATGCCATGTCATGCAACCGTTCTGGGAGAGAGTTTGCACTTTGGCCTCTAGAGTCTGGGCGTGTACTATCCCATTGGACCCTTGGACATTCCTTATTCCTTAAAGCAAATAATCGAGGTGCGAGTCATGGACAAATTGTCTGCTAGATTACGTGGCACCATGTGGACATACCATAAGAACTGAGGGGTCTGGCTAGAGGTGTTCCCTGGTTGATTTTCCAGGTTATTCTTGTTTGAGGGTGGGGGCACCCTTTTCTTTTTTTCTTCCCCCTCTCTTTTCTTCCTTTTCTGTCTTCGTTTGTCTTGTTTTCTTTTATTTTAGTTTGTTATGGCACGGTGTCTGCCGTGTTGTTATAAAACAAGGTGTAAGGTTTTTGGATGTGGGTACAGTGGTGTATTTTGGCCTAGGCCGACTAGGCCCAGGCCTAGGGCGGCACTTTGCAGGGGGCGGCGGCCCGCACTGGGTGGCCCCACCCCTAAAAAAAAATTTCTATTTTCTTTTTACTTTTGCAAAGTATTTTACCAGGAAGGACACATTGAGATTTCACTAATTTTCAAGTATGTCCTGGGTAGGCAAGGCCTAGGCTTTCATTTTCCAGGGGGCAGCAAAAAACCTCACCACTAAATGGGTTACTCACAGAGCACCGAAGTGACGCCAACTTTTTGGTGTTCTGTAGTTCCCTGCACTTAGGAGAATAAAATTTCCCCACCCTGCAGTGAATTCACCATTCATCGCAGGGTCCCCAAAGTGCATGGAGTCGGCCGCTGAATGCTGCCACCGCAAACCCGTGACCTGCTGTCTTCAAAAGAACTACTGAACGAAAATGTCTGGAATTTACATATAAGATCCTATGATTGATAATAAAAAGTTATGTTACAGAAAAAAGAAAAACCGCTATTAAAAAAGGGGGGGGAATTTTGCCCAAAAAAAAATCTGAAAAATTACTAAAAGGTACTAAAAAAAAAAAATCCATAAAGACTTTTTACTGCAGATTAAAATAATAAATGATTTATTAGATATTGCATAAAAACGGGAATCTTTTTAACATTGAAACCTATGGGGTTCGCCTGAATAAACCTGCTGATTGAAACCACCGAACATCAGGGCATTTCACTGCCATTTCTCTGAGTCTCTGTACCACATGACTGGCTGAACCACGTGAAACGCACGCGCGCAGCTGCCCGTCCTTTCGTTAACACAGACTCTATTCTGGACTGAACACCCACCGGGAAGGGAATCAAAGCTACAGTGCACCCTCTGGCAGTGTCACCCCACTGCTGACAAGATGGCTCCACAGCATAATTGCTGTGTGCTCATATTCACTCAGTTTGCTGGAAGTTTTATTGCAGTGGATTCTGATTGTCACGGTCCGAACCACCAGACCCTCTGGTGCCCTCTTTTGTTCTCTTTTTGCCCTGTTTTGCACTGATATGCCGGTTCTAGGACTTTTCCTCCATACGCTTCTTGAACTACAATTTGCATAATGGACATGGAACCACACCTGCTGTTCATCTCCCTAATTGATCCTGCATATGCGGAAGCTACACCCCTGATCCCACGCTTCCTCATTGAAGTTCCTAGCTTAGCTAGTGCAGACCTGCCTTCCACAGATCCTTGCCTGGAACCCCTCCTGCTCTTGATCCATAGACCTTCCTGTACACCCTCTGCTATTTCTGGACATTCTCTACCGGTATCCTCCATTGCCCCCTGTACCCTCTGCTTTCCATTATTGATATACCCGTGTACCAGATCTCTGCTAATTCTTGACCACTCTATTGCCTATTCCTATTTTGTACCTGCACCTGATTTATATGTTCTATATCCATTGTTTATTTTCCTGGTCTGTTGTCAGTTTATTTGTATTCACAAATAAACCCTGTTACCCTGTATCCTGCCTTCTGATACGTTTACTGCACCTTGGGCTCACACCCACATTTCTGCACATCTGCTAGGCCAGGCTCGTGACACTGATGCACTCATACACACCGCACATTGCATTGCTGGGAGTTTTATTGCTGTGGATTCTGATACGCTGACACACACCACACATTGCATTGCTGTGAGTTTCATTGCTGTGAATTCTGATGCACTCATACACACCGCACATTGCATTGCTGGGAGTTTTATTGCAGCGGATTCTGATGCACTCATACACACCGCACATTGCATTGCTGGGAGTTTTATTGCTGTGGATTCTGATACGCTGACACACACCAAACATTGCATTGCTAGGAGTTTTATTGCTGTGGATTCTGTGATACACACTGCACATTACTGTGAGTTTTATTGCTGTGCAGTTCTGTGATATGCTCATACACAGTGCACATTTCTGTGGGTTTTATTGCTGTGCAGCTCTGTGATACTCTCATATGCACTGCAAGTTTCTGTGGATTTTATTGTTCAACCAATTAGAGCGGCTGTGATCCCGTTTACTTGACATGCGTGGTTGTTCTTTGTAAAAATGCTTGAATTTAAACATTTCATAATTTTATTTATCTCCCCATAGATACATTTGAAATGGTATACAAAATATACAAGTAGGCGCTTGGTATCCACTTTTAATATAAAGAGAGGAAAAGGCGGAGCTCTAAGAGGAAAAGGTGGAGCTTTAAGATGAAGGGTGGGGATTAACCAGGAAGAGGTGAGCCCTTGACAGGAAGGGGTGCCTCAAATTTAAATTGGGGGGTGCACGAGTTTAGTCAGGCCTAGGGCAGCACAAAACCTAAATACACCACTGTGTGTGGATGTCGCTATGCTGAAGTGCTGACAATAACATGTTATCTTGCATGATATATAATTTTCTTTTTATACATACCTTTTGAAAAATAAAGAATTTAAAAAAAATATAGAGGGCTGTGGTTGCTTACATTTGACTAAGACTGAAGGACCGACTCAAACTCCCTCCAAATACCATATCCACTACAAAAAGCTGCACCGATTAGAGTGCTTAGGACTGTTAGCTCTATTTATCATGTGTATATTCTAAAAATATTCCTGAAAAATCTACATGGCTAATCAGGAAATTGGATGGGGAATCCTTTTCACTGTTGAATCAGATGTGATAAGCATTTTTCAGGTGACATCACACACACACAATTTTCTTCCTCTGGTTAAGTTCCTTCTCACCATTTAGTGATGCCAAATGAACATTATCATTCTTCATAGATTGTCAAACGTTTGGATAGGATTATAAATTAGAGACAATGGTTATCAGCTACACCCTTCCCACAAGGCCCAAGTAAACTTGAAATGATCATCAGGGTTTGCTGGTTCTCTTTCGTGCACCGGAGACTTCCTTAGCATTTCAATTCTGGCCTCCTATTGTGTAAAGAAAGTCTGATTGGATTGTGGCATAGTCTTTGTAATGGCAACGATAAGCTAAAACTATGATACTTGAGTTGGGACCCATCATAGACCATGTGACTAATGCCTTTTTCCATCCTCCTTTTGTGTTGCGACAAAGTAGTTTTTTTCCCCCTCATAAACTTTATCGCCCTTCAGTTGAGGTGCATGAAATATCCCTTTATGTAAGAGATTTAAAACTCTGGCCCCACAGATATTGTTTACAATTCCCAGAATTTTGAATGTAATAAATGGCCAGAGAATCATATAAGCTGAAGTTCAGATACATGGGGGGGGGGTTTCAGAGATTGAGATCCCTGTTTTATGTTAACATACCGGGCACCTGTTATGCTTAGCTACAAGACTCTGCCTTCCTTTAGATAACATAGGCACAGCAATGACTGTGCAGTCTGAAGTTCAGTCAGATATTTACAGGTCAGGTGAGAGCAGAAGAAATGGCTTATAAAAGACTGATATTGACGTTGCCCAGCAGTGACCATATTTATTTGAATATTTTCCAGGGTAGTAGTTAATCTACTACCAATTGCAGAATTGTTCGCTTGCTGTGGCTCTTTAAAACTCCTTGCTATGTATTATTTTACTAATATTTTTTTTAAGACAGAGAGTACCGATACTTTTTTCAGGTACTCGCCAATACCCACATGTCATGTGACCGCTTTCAAATAAATAATTTAGGATTTTGCTGAAAGCCTGTCCAATTTGTTAATATTGAAATGTATGGCCAGACACCCCAATTACCCACTGCAGAGACTTGCACACACCCTGACCACACACACAAACCCCACACCTCACCTCACAGTATATGTATACCCACACCAGATCTCCGATACATGTATAATAGACCTCAGGTATACCCACAGACCGTAGACACTGGGGCTGCTGGCAGAATGCAATAACAGCATTCCACCAGCATTTCCCTCTGGCTGGCTGTATTCTACAAAGTGGATGCCGGCCTGTGAAGGCAGTGACGCGTTCTCGCGAGATCTTGCGACCCCCGCAAGATCACGGCTGGAGACCGTGTCACAGACTTAACAGGCCGGCGGCCGCTTGATGAACGTGGCCAGCTGGAGGGGATTGCTGGCGGAATGCTGTTAATGCATTCTGCCAGCAGCCTCTTGGACCCCGGCAAGCCAGCCCAGCGTTGGCTTCTGGGTATCAGTAAATGTATCGGGCATCTGCACAAGTACCAAGTACTCATGCAAATGCCAGTATCTGCACAGATACTAGTATCGGTATTGGTGCGTCCCTGATTTTAACTGCTACTATTTCAGGTTTTGCATCATTTATGTCTTAAAGGAGCTTTAGCTTTATGTCTAAGTTCTCCTTCTGCACTAAACAAAACGACATGCTGGGAGTAAAAGATAAATTTTCGTGAGGAATGTAACTTGTGGTAGAATACTGAAATTTGTTGTAAGATGCTACTACAATTTAACCACAAGTCTCCCAAAAAAGGGATGGTTGTCAGCTGATCCTTGACTGAGTGGCAGCTGTCCCATAATTACCTATACCTCCTACACAAAGTTACGCACAAAGGTCAGTGTGTTTTTATGCCACTGGGTATTCTTTACACAAATATAATGTACTGTACTTTGCAAGTTACTGTTAGGTTGTTATGTTTAGTTTTTGTGAAATCTTGTTAAATATCAACAACTTGAAATTACAGAAGGTACCAGATATTTATCGTTGCTACCCTTTCAATTAAAGATAATGCTGCAATGGGTCATGCACTTGGTTAAGTGATTTTATTTTTTTATGTTTGCTGCTTACTGAATCACCATATGTCATAAATTCAAACCTTTTAGCAAGCAAATAACAAAGTTTTCAGAATGCTATTTCCAAGTATTACTTGAAAAATATATCACATACATTTGATATTCTGTTAAATGCAAAGGTGTGTTCATGTACACAATTTCTTGAGGAACGGATGCACTCCATATAATCTGATTTGGATGTGAAAAGCAACTCTATTCCAGGAAATGCCACCCACTCCCTGGGGGGTGCTTCAGTCCTATGTCATGGCCACCCATTTGGAGGATAGAAACATAGTTGCCTGCCATTTCCTTCTTTTCTAAGTGTGGAAATTCAGAAATCTATGAAACAGATGAAACCCAGCCTATTCATGTACACATTGGGACTAACCTGAGGTCATTGAATGGGAACACTTGTTAGGCTTTTTCTCTTCCAATTCCAACCCACTGCCTGGCAAGATGTTCATCTGGGAACCTTTTTAAAGATTGTAAATTTTATAGTACGACATTTCAGAGTCAATTCTCAACTCCGATCAACATCTCCGCTTTGGAACCTAATAAATGTTAAATGTATTTGGCCAGGTTGTCCTCTCTTTCCTCTTCTTTCTTTGTTATAAAATACATTTTTCTTTAAACTTTTCAGTCCAACATGTAACAACAATCTTTAATTTCAATACTTTAACATTGAATACATAAATGCATTGCGAGGCAGCACTGGTCTCTTGGTCTTCGTTTATTTGCCTTTTCTAGAGCGGATCATGGTGCATTGACATTCAGTACAGTTCCAGGGTTAAGAAAAATACAGGGTTCAATTCCAGCTGAGATGTGTACCTAATGTCTGGAGCGATGAGTGAAAAGTGCCCCATATATTATCTTAAAATCGTCCCGAGCTATTACAGCAGGGTTGTTGCGTGTGCTTTCTGTAAATTCACATCTATACTTTTTTATTTGTGACGTGAATTTGCTTTTCACTCTACGAGCAACCTGAGAATGGGAACAAATAGTTTACATGTCTCTCCGTGTCCTCTTCTGCGACCCTACATATTTGACCTCGAGCAGGGCTCCATGGAGTCCTATGGACTCCAAGAGCTGATACTCATGGCAGTGCTGCTGCTAGTATCAGTCTGCATCTCAGAATTATTTGGTGCTCAGTAGGGATAGACCGATATATCGTTTTAGCCGATTATCGGCTGCCGATATTCAGAAAATTACTGAGATCAGTATCAGCATTCTATTTGCCGATATTGCCGATAATTGGACAAGTTGGCTCACTGTAGCTGCGACACGCAAGATCCCACAGAACTGTGCGAATCCGGGGCTTCTCCCAGATCAGGCTGTAAGCCCTCACTGCAGAACGACCCCTGCTCACTGACCGTATTGCGCATGAGCGGGATGACAACAGAAATATGGCTTCCATCCCATCTGGCAGGGAATTCCCTATACAGGAGATGCAGGGTCTATTTCCTACAGCAAGGGTCAGCAACCTGGTCCCTCCAGATACTTTGGAACTGCATTTCCCATGAGGCTCCAAGAACCTAATGAGAAGCTGAGCATCATGGCAGATGTAATTCCAAAACATGTGGGGCATTATTACAAAGTCAGTGCTAACTTAACCAGAGCTGTCGTAAACTTACCAGAGCCATTATAGTCTATGGGGTTAAGTTTACAACAGCTCTGGTTAAGTTAGCACCAACTTTGTAATATAACCCTTGGAGGGCCAAAGTTGCTGAACCCCTTACATACAGGGTCATATGAGGGATCTTTAAGAAAGCCAAAGACACGGTCTTATAGTTTGTAAAAATAAAAGCTTAAATAAAAAAAAAATATTAAATTGAATAAATGAAGTGGACGTGGTGCAATGTTTAAATGTTAAACAGATTGAGTTCATGGTATAATGTCAGATTTGTGCTGGTTTTTTTCACAACTTTAAATTTACAGAATATCGGCACCAAATATAGGCTATTGGCCAGAAAAGCTGCCGATAATCGATATCGGCCCTGAAAAAAGATCGGTCTATCCCTAGTGTCCAGACGCACATAGCACATCTTGGTTTTAATCGAATCGGTAACGGAGATTGTAAGGGAAATCTGCTGGCAAAGTTTTGTCCCTTACGGTCTCCCTGTTTGTGTCTCGGTTGGAATCGGGCCTACAGTCTTTCCTAGCAGAAGACTGCTTATGTCTTTGTAGTATTTTCTCCCTTCGGTAATAACCTTGTTCTCAAGCATAATGACAAAAAGGAGTATGTATGGACGTTCAAAGACCAACAAATATGTTTTGCAAGCTTAGGAGATTTTTTTTGTGAGTAATTGGTGACTGACAAAATGCTTGTATAATTAAGAAGCGGTGCTATGTAATATGAGGTCCCTAGGTTTAATTATTTACTTGTATTTTTTGGAATTTTTTTTTCTACGGAGGGAGCGCCATGAGACCAGAATAGAGAGCAAGCTACAGTCTTCGCCTCACCAGCCAAAAGGTTTGCAATCAACGTTTAATCCTAGGATAATGTGCTTGCATGGCCCCATCTAGGACTTGACAGACTGGTCCCTAAGCACCAGTGGTACTTGTAATGGGAGCACACCAGGGTCAAATCTCCAGGATCAGAAACAACCAGTTACCCTGCTTGTCTGACACTGGCCTTAGTGCAGAAAAGGTAATGACTGCTTTATTGGTAGGAGAGTAAGATTTTTATATATACATGGTCTCCAACACAAAAGGGAGTGCAGGTAATACAACACAGGGCACACACACACCTTGGGCACCAGACTGTCTAGATTTAGGTTTGACAGTAGGTAGAGAAAATGCAACTAGCAACAAACAGAAATATAAACACATAATAGAATGATACAGAGGAAAGGAAAGGGTTTTGTAGCAAACAGCCACCTGAACATGACCCTCAAATGATAAAGGGAATGAAATCTGTTACATTTCTAAAATAACATTCTAAATTCTATATCCAAAAGCGTTTGTCACAGTACTCCTAGACAACCTTTTCTAATCGATACATTGGCTTTGTTATTATAGTTACTTATACAACTTGTAGTGTTATCCACTTTTCTTTCCATTACACATCTTGCAAAATATGTATCCTAATCACTTTAATCTTTGCTGGATCATCATGTGCAGTTTTAATTTATGGAGATATATCCTATAGACGCTCATAACCCATGCCTCGCCGCTGTTTATTCCAGAGAAGTCGACCTCGAAATGCCTTTGTATAAACATGTTATTATAAAGTGCTGGTATTTTTCCCCCTTATAAATAGATATACATACATTACATAAATACTGGGTAAACACTGTCAAATAGTTTGTGAGTTTACATTCAGGGGGAGGCATCCTAAAGATCCGACATTAAAAGGATGATACAGCCTTGTCCTTAAAGCCTCCCAGTGTTCTTATGGATGGAAACAGTTCTTGGTATGATGACATTTGAATTAAAATAACATTGTTGATCCCGAGAGGTAGCGATGGAAAAGTACTCCTCTGTGCTGCATACATTTTTGGTTTTACAGCTAACGTTACAGTATGTGTCAGTAATGTATGTGCGTGCAGACTCCTGCCTGCTGACTTTCACTTCTCCTCAAATAGCCTCATGTACTGTCCTAAACTGATGTCTAAGAGGGTTTATTTTGCTTGATTACCAGTTCTTCCTGTCCTTTATATTTATGCTGACTGGCTTAGCCCTGGGTGAACTGCAGTTTATTAGCTTGTCACAAGATGTATGTCTGATGTATGTGTGTATATTAACATATATTTAGTTTCATATGCGCTATTTTTCATGGCTGAAATCATTATAAAAGCTTTTGAGTTTGCCTTAATGTATAGACAAAAGCCCTCAGTGTCTGGAATGAATTGGGAAATTAGATCAGAAAAGGGTTTGCTGACTTAACTGGGAGTCATATGGAAGAGATAAATCTCAGATTTTAGATAAAGTTAACCAAACTAGGTTTGAAAACCTATCCAGTCTGATAGTTTGGATTAAGAGTTTATATTCCTTGTTCAGATCTTTAAACTGTAACTGTACATCTGCTATGCATGGGCTTTGGAAATTCACATTTAAATTGATATACAGAGGGACACTCTAGCCACCGTGACCTTTCAAGTGAATTTAAATGGTCAGTGTCTTGGGTGTCCTCACCACAGAGGCTGTTCCTGGCTGCTATGACACTGTCAAACCTAAATGGTTTCCTACACCTTAAGTAGCCACTACATTGCTTTCCAAGGGTCAGGTGCATAAGGAGGGACGATTGTGCCATTTCTTGTGAACCAGCTGACTCTGTGATGCCCCTCAATACTTCTACATTGTGAGTCTTCAAATTGACTCTGTGAGCTCGTCACACACACCAATTATGTGCACTGGCACCAAGCAGCATCCTGCAGGTGGAAGTGCAGTAGGTGAGGCCACGGCATGGGATACAAATAACTAAGGATTCGGTTTCCCCAACCTCCTGGGTTTTTTAAATCTGGAGTGTGGAAATTCCCATTCAAAATAGCATGCCCTGTTTTTCATGAAGACTTGAGTACTGATTGTTGAGAGTCTGTGTTTTTAACCCCTTTACTTCAGTTAAACACATGATTCTTCAAGCCATTACATTCAAAATGACTTGTCATATTGGAAAGCTATTGTTCAGGCCTCAGAGGTAGCAAACTCCTAAAAACTTGGAAGACCGTCAGCCTTAGTCTAAATACATTGGGCTATTACTTAGTGGCCACTAAAACGGAGACGTTAAGATGGATAATGTGCGTCTGCAGGTTTCCCTTTAGCGTCTCCGTTTTAGGTCCATTTTACGAGGCAAGTACTGATTCAGCAGCCTGCCCCGTTATGCAGCGGTAACGCGCCGCTGCGAGTATCCCCTCCTGGAGTCCATAGGACTCAGTGAAGGCTTGTGCTGCTGGGTCAGCTGACCTGCAGGATCTCTGCATGATCGCGGAGGGAGACTGGGGACTTTTTTCCCCACAGTCTCACTCTGCTCCCAGCAGCCACAAGCGGCGAATGGGCCACCATTCTCGCCGCTGGATATATCAACCTGCATATGTTATTTGATTCTATTGTATGTACATTGTACTTCTCTATACCTTGCTCAGTCACCTGCTACGTATATACAGAAACTTGTGAACAAGTTTGGATAAATCTGAGATAAACAAACCACTGTTTATTTTGGCTCCATGCAATATTCTTTTAATATTTTATTTCTTGTGTATTCATATGATCTTCCTTTTCCACCCGTCAGAGAGCTCCAGCATACAGAACACTTTTTGCAAGGATTCCTCTGATTAGGAATTCATAATAAAAAAACAAAATTTGGTTTTGATTGTTTTTGGGTGGACAGGTCATTCCATTTTCATCAATCTGACATGACAACTTCTACATATGGTTTATAAAAGTCCAGGGGTCTCATCTCCAGTCCCCGCAGATGTTGCTTGTCTACAATTCCCAGAATACTTTGAATGCAGTAGATGGTCAGAGAATTCTGGGATTTGAAGTTTGGACACATCCGAGGGGGCCTGTGTTTGAGATCCATGGCATAATCTCTTTTGGTGAAGTTTTCAGAAAGTGTTGATATTTAAAAGGACACGCTACACACAATAACTGTTCAGTCTAATTTAAATGGTCATTGTGACTTGAGTGTCCTCCTCTATACTCCTCCTACGCCTTCCAATGCAGAGCGCTATGCATTCCTGAACATCCCTTCAGAGTCCCATGACTTCCACAGTTTCCATGGAAGCGTGTCTGCAGGGGAGAGAGAAAAATAAAAGGGGCTAACAGGATGAGGGAGGTTCAGTTTTTTTTATTCATCCTTTGTTCTTTAATCACCCACTCCCCATTTTTACCCTGGGGTGTCCCTTTAAACATTTGATAAAGTTTTTTTTTTTTTTATCTCTTGCAACAAGATCGCCAGATATGGAAGGGGCTGCTGTATGTGTAGCCTCGCTACCTCCAAATGATGCACCAAGCCTTACCTAATTCCTGAGAATTTGCTATATATCAAAACAAATTTAGGAGCCACATAGTCTGGTTTGACCAAACAAAAGAAATATATAAAAATAGGGACAGGGTCATGATATGGAAAAGAAGCTTTATTGGGAACTGCAATATTTTGGTCCTGAAACCGGACCTTTCTCGATTGATTCCGAAAGGTCCAATGTCAGGACTGAAACATTGTGATTCCCAATGAAGCTCTCTTCCATAAAATTCCTCGTATGACAATCTCCGAGCTACGTATCCTAAACCTCAATATGCAGAGTTTGCTAGCATATCATCTTCTCCCTCACTTGCTTCAACTCTCTCCTTATGTCTTTTTACGGAAGATTTGAATGATTCAACACCATTAAACCACATTTTTTTTAAAAAGTTTCTACATTCTAGAACCCCATTTAGTTGGAACCCATTGAAGATAATAACCTCAGTTCCGCTGTCAACTGCTGCCTGTGCATATCTACTGCAAGAGCTTCATAATCACTCATCATAATCCTCTGTTCATCCAGTAATGATGTCTCGCTGATCCAGAGGTACAACCACAAAGGAAATCCTTTGTGTAATGGTCTGTTAAGAAGAACAGTTTATAGCACAAATTAATGGCACGAGAAAAGCCCTCTGTGGTAGGTATTTTGCTGATGGAGAAAATTGTAAGATGACTTATATGTATGCGCTTTCCTGCTGTAAAAGATAGAGATGTATTAATTCTTAACATTTAGTTGATATTTTGGATCAGAAAACCTATTTACACAGGAAACAAATTGAAAGAAGTAAAGGAAACTGCAAGAAGCAGGGCTAAATATAATATTCAATGAAATGCAAGCATTATAAATTTAATCAGGTTTGTTTCGTAACAAGCTCTATGGAGGGGCTGTGATCCCCTGGGAACTACACTGCTCAGTTGAGTTTTCATACGGAGACTCACTAATTAGACCTAGACGTCCATGCAACATGCTTAGTTACATAAGGCATTTTCCCAAAGGCCTTACATGTCTATACAGTAAAAATGGTATTGGCTATTAACAAAGATGTTTCAAATGCTGTAACAATATCAGACTTGATTTTTCTTCTGAATAAGTGGTCATTGCTATCCACATAAGATCGGATCAGTTCCTCACATTTTCAATAATAGACAAGTCCCAGGTTTGGGATAACCAGGGCTTTACTTGATTTAAAGGGCATCTGTCAAATGTTTCTTGGTCATCAAAGTCCAGAACTGGTTACACCTTGGAGTAAGGTGTGGGCCATTGATCAGTCATGTAGGCAGCTATTGGAAGGCTTTGGTGATGTGACCTCCAGCGGTTACTAAATTAGATGTTCAGCTTGTGAAGACACTGCTGTTGTGGTTAGATGGCTGTGCCGTGTAGTTGTGTAATACAATTGACCCCTGGAGCTATATTATGACTTTCTGGTTTGCATGAGACACACTAACTTGAATCTCTTGTGAGGACCTTGAATGGTTAATGTTTTGCTTCAGTGTGTAATATGAGGACCTGAGAGTCTGTTCTTTTAGGCTTGTATTCAAAATGTTTGATATGATGAAGCTTGGTGTGTCTGCATGGTTATTGTGAGATATTTAAATGTCTTTGGTAGAGGACTGGGTAGCTAGTTTGATTACATGACGTGGAACAATCAGGAAATTTTAAAATTGGGTTGGCTGATATTGGTGTGAAGCTTCATTCTGTATTTTATGTTCAATTTCCAGGTTGTGTTCCATGGTGGATCAGTTCATCATGTCATTCATAAGTTACTGGTTGGGTAATAATTTTACAATATTAAAGTAATAATCACATTACTGCAATAGCGTAAAATATGGTACGCACACGATAATTCCGAAAATAAGATCTAGTTGTAGGGCAACTTGAAGAGTCGCGAGAGAGAATCCGTGATACTGGCGCCAGAGGAAGCGAGGCAGCAGCAGAGGGAGTAGAGTCGTATAAGGCTGCGGTCACACGAGTGCTCTTTGAGCAGAAGGGACATCCGTGAGACTGGACGTTCCTTTCACTCTGATGCCCGTGTGGCCACCTCGCTGAGCGCAGTTAGTGCACTGAGCGCAGTTAGTGCGCTCAGTGCTACACAGTGTGATCCTCCTATGGAGGATCATGCTTTGAAGCCCCGTTTGTGTCCGTCGTAGCTGTTTGACGGGGAGGCTGAAAACACGTCCGTGGTAGTGCATGGAATTCATGCGCACGCTGCACCATGTGACCCACCCCCTCCAGCCTTCACAAAGCTGCAACGGGCGCAGGGAAGTGTGGTCACATGGACACACTCAGTGCGTTCCTTCTGCTCAAAGAACGCTTGTGTGGCCGCAGCCTTAGCCAATGCTTCCTCTAACGCCAGCTCCTCTCACAGGCGGATTGATACCAGATGTACATCATCATGGGGGCCAAAAAAATATAAGACAGTGTCCTTTTTTTTCAGGGAAACCCAGTAATAAAAACCTTAATACTCCAGCACTCTGTTCAAAATCACTGTGTGGGTTTATTTCATCAGCAGGATAACAAAACAACGTTTCAACTCTCCTGGGTCTTTGTCAAGTCCGATATCGCAATCCACTCTAGATATATGTGTAGTGTGAACAATTAATGAAATCATTAATTGTTTAATGACACATAACATCCCATTTAACCCTATACCACCACATCATCTAAAAACAATGACTTCCATAATTCACTGAGCATTGATTATATAACTTCTACCTTTTATTCTAATTTCCCACAACAAATCTTTCTCGTATATATGTGGGAATCCGTATTTGCTATTGTTCATGGAAACCATGTTAGCCTATGATGATCTGTATCATTCATAAATATAACCTTAAAATTATCAATCAACAGATTCCATTTCAATTATAAGTATTGTCACAAGCCGGATGCTTGAATAATCATAAGAATGGGGATAAGTCACATTCCCTTTTTAATCCAAAACATGAATCCAGTACAGCTCCCTTCTTTTAAGGAGTTTCTCCCTGTCGCCACCTCTGGACAACTTCAGTACTGTATCTATCACCTGAAACCTTAATTTGCAAGACCTCATGAATGGCCTCAACAAAATGAGATGATACCAGTGATGCTATTCTTTGTAACCGAATATCTGAGTTATGATTTAGTAATTCTGTTCTTGATTTTCTATGTTCTCTCCTATGTATATCCACTCCCATGGACACAAGAGTAGATATACAATTACAGTTACAAGTTTTTATAAAGAGCTAACAAGTTCCGTAGCACTAACTGGAGTTGCATGAAAAGTGCTGTTTGATCCTATAACTATATCCGGAGTCTGGATGTACAATGGTGTCTCCCCGTATAATTGCATTACTACAAGAGCAGTTTAAACATGGGACTGTGTCATTTCTTGGTCTGCCAAAAAGTTCCCTGATATTCTGTTTCCCGTTAAATTCTGCTCTTAGAAGGGTCTCTCTGAGGGAACGACCTCTCCTATAGGACATCAAAGGAGGTGTCTGGAATCATAACCAATTAATGATGTCCTATATAAAAAATATATTTATGTCTAGAGTAGGTTGTGATTTCAGACTTGACAAAGACCAACGAGGGTTGAAACGTTGTTGCTTATCCTGCTGATGGAATAAACCCATATGGTGATTTTGAACAGAGTGCTGGAGTATTGTGGTTTTTATTTATGATATGGCACCTTAAGAGTGAATCCATTCCAGCCTACTGGTGAGCAGAATTATTAGCACTCCCTTGATTTATTTTGGGCTTTATTTATTTAATATGCACATTAATCGAGTATGAAAAAATATATAAATAAAGGAACATTAATACACAAATGTAAAACGTCAATATGTCAATACCGTCAATGTGTCTTGAAATAATTGCCAACCTGATCATGCATTGTGAAATTTGTCAATAAATATGTAATAAAGACAAATATTCCTGACCTATCGGGGCTATATACTGTATGTCAAGAACAAATTACTTTTTAAAGAAAAGCAAAGTTATTTACACCACAAGTGGTTTCCAAGCACATTTACTATATTTTATACTCCCTACTTGCAGTTTTTAAGGCTTTGCATCTCCGCTATAGATCTGCACACCTTAATAATAGTATACCTCTAAAAGAATTATGAAACAAATGCTGCCCCCTCCAATCTGCTGCTTTAGGTCAAGGCGTAATTTACCTATACAAGAATACACGACTGATTGTATCCTTTAATTGCCAGCACTGTGTGTTGACACAACCGTCTCCGACAAAGTGTTTTGATGATGACTGCCTTGGATGAAGAGCAAAGTCAACAAATCCAGTAAAAAGATTGTACAGCTAAGAGGGAGAGGGTGAAATGATGGTGGAAAACAGGTGTAAGAAAGATAATATTGGTAGAGAACAAACAAATGTTTTATTTTTCAAAGAATGTACTGGGGTTTAGGTGCATTAGTGTCATCATTGTTTCTTTGCTTTCAGTCACTGCATGTAAATTTTACAGAGTATCTTTAAAAAAAAAAAAAGTTCATTGTGTGTCTCAATTAAAGTTGCCAACTTACATGTCAAGATTTCATTTATAAGTTCATTTCATCCTGCTCATGTGCAGATGACTTTTTCATCACACGTTATGACAAAGTCTGTAGAGGATGTTTGCCTCATGTTGTACTAGTCAAAGATGCCTTTCAATGACGTTGTCCTTTTTCGTTGTGTTTTTAGGGTTTCCATCAGTTACAAAATATGTAGCGGTGGGAATCCTTTTTTTTTCTCTTGCATTTAACCTTAAAATGATCACTTATCTCTCAAATCGATAGGGTACAGTGCAAAAAATAAATAAAATCACACCCTTTCTATACCTGTACCAGGCACTAGGGATCCTGTTTTATCTTAGTGACATCTTCAAACACTGACAATTTTCAATGATCTCATAGGCACCATGGGGTCCCGGGCGAGGAGGGTGTTGTACTGAAGAAAATCTCCACGTCTATGACCAGGCCTCCCAGGTAGCATCACTCGACAAACATCACCATGCACTCAGATATAAGTCGGGTTTGAAGCGGTCTCCGTACTACTGGACTCCCCTCAAAACTTGTGTTTGCCCCACCACTTCCACAAAGCCTGATCCAGTTAGGCACCATAGTGGGGATGCTTACCACCTGACCTTCCAAAGTTTTCCCCCCCTCTTTCTCCAGTGCCACCACTATGTGCTGCCACAGCCAGTACAGATGGTGGCTGTCAGTAGGTTAACTAGCCTTGAGCAGTGGTACTTGTTGGATTCCTATCCTAAGGGCCTGATATCTTTACAATATCTGCTTCTCTCTTCCGCATCCCACACAGAACTTGACTCGGTGAGTCCTTGGGTAACAAGGACTGGATGGATATGGGAACATGTAACCTATGTCTACTGTTTTCGTCTGACTGTCTCCAATCCAGTAAAATGTTGTACCAGTGGTATGTGACGCCTATCTTGATTGATTCCAATAATCCTGGACTCCTGCTGTGGCCGATGTGGTGAGAGAGGGACTCAGACCCACATGTGGTGGATTTGCCCCACCAATACCCACTTCTGGTGCAAGGTACAATATTTGGTGCAGTAGGTACTACTATATCCACTCCCACTGAAATCCTGGACTTATTAATTTTCTAGACTGTACCCTAGACCAGTGGTTCTCAACCATTTGGTTTTTACCTGGAACTGGATGGAGTTTGAACCCTCCACCTGGTTAATTGATGCGCATATCCTGGACATTCACTGGGGCTTGGCACATTAATCAGGAGAACAAGTGGGTGCAGAAGGTGCCAGATACCCATCCCAGCTCCTGGATGCTCCCCCTTACCATGCAGGACACGGGGGGGGGGGGGCGCAAATGCAGAGCTCCAGCTGCAGAGTCTGCCTGTGTGTCTCTCCTGCGTGCTGGCCCCGCCCACTCTGTTCCAGCAGCCTGTCTTAACATGGAGATACACAGGCAGGACTATGGCTCTTCCCTCTTTATCCGACTCTCTTCTCCTCTCCACTCTGACCCCCCCTCTGACCCCTCTTCCTCCCCAATCTTCTCTCCTGTGCTCCCCTCTCTCTCGCTTTTCTCCCCCTCTTCCTCCCCTTTTCTCAACTGTCTCATTTTCTCTCTTTTATCTGTTAGTGTAGCATGCACACATACACTTATATTGCGCACACACTAAATAAAACAACTCCAATATACTGACATTGTACACCCAGAACCACATCACAAACACATATATACTGATTTTACACATACACAATGCATATACTGACAATACATACACAAATCAGAACGTATACTAATATTACACACACACACATCACAAACACATATACTGCCATTACGCGCACACAGAAACCATCACAAACACATATACTGCCATTACACGCACACAGAAACCATCACAAACACATATACTGCTATTACACACACAGAAACCATCACAAACACATATACTGCTATTACACACCAGAAACCATCACAAACATATACTGCCATTACACGCACACAGAAACCATCACAAACACATATACTGCCATTACACACACACAGAAACCATCACAAACACATATACTGCTATTACACACACAGAAACCATCACAAACACATATACTGCTATTACACACCAGAAACCATCACAAACATATACTGCCATTACACGCACACAGAAACCATCACAAACACATATACTGCTATTACACACACAGAAACCATCACAAACACATATACTGCTATTACACACCAGAAACCATCACAAACATATACTGCCATTACACGCACACAGAAACCATCACAAACACATATACTGCCATTACACACACACACAGAAACCATCACAAACACATATACTGTCATTACACACACACACACACACACACACACACACACACAGAAACCATCACAAACACATATTCTGCCATTACACACACAGAAACCATCATACCCAATCAATATAAATTACTTTTTCGAGACGGGGTACTTAGGAATATATATATTATTTTTTTAGACCTACAGTGTTACTTCTCCATAAAAGTTTGAGAAACTCCACCCTAGACCATTTTACTTATGTGGAAAACTACCTCTGCAGCAAAATCCTTTTGGCGACCAGGAAATCACTGGGTAAATCCTGGCGGGTGCGGATTGCTCTTCCATGGCGTAGCGTCTTGTGCGTGGTGGGACATGCCAATTTAACGGATGAGCTCACAGTGCAGATAAATCACACACTGCCTTCCTTTCTTAAAGTATGGGACCCACTGAGGGTGAAGGTCCCTATTGACACCTTAACGACTTTTAATGACAATGTTTTAATGCAGGGTACACACAGACTGTGGTGTCACGAGTAGTGCCACAGGTCGAGGTTGCAAGCCCAAGGTGCAAGTGATACACAGGAAATACTTGAGATGTTGCAAATCAAATGGGGATTTATTAAAGGAAAACAATAAACATGGAGAAGCAATACTGGAAAGTCTCTGGTTGGGGAGCGCAGAAGGGAAGTCTTGGGACAGGTGCAATAAAGGGGTCTCGAGGCACAATACCGGTAGGGGTGATCCAGAATGCAGAGTCCAGGGGGAAAGCCAGGGGTTCGGTACACAGATATCAGGATAGCTATGGAGCTTCTGGGCAGGCTTGATGTCAGACTTGGAGTGTTGGCACTTTGCAAGCAAAATGCAGAAGCATCCTGGGACAGGCGTGCCTCTGCTAAATAGTCACTGCAGGTCCTCATTAGGTGCACCTGCTGATCCTGCAAGTGTGAGTCTCGAAGCAAATTCCAGCAAGACAGGGCTTGAAGGGTGCTGCCTGGGGAAATCAGGATGGTGCAGCACCAGATCTGCCTTTCTTCCGCCGGCGGCGGCGTGGCACGTGACAGTGGGCTGCTATCTTACTTTTCCAAATGGAACATAAAACCCCTCCTTTTTCTACCACACATATGTATGAGCAAAAGGACACCACCACTATTGTACTATAATCTTGAGATTTCATGATTTCTTATCTCCACTATTGTTATTTGTTTTTTGCTGGGTTAAATAGGCAGCTTGAACTGCCGGGGGATAGGTGTTACTGTAGAATATTTTGCTAGATGTGGAAATTCTATGAGCGTGAGGACCCTTTAACAAATGCAGTATAATTTTTGGATTTGAAGTTTCTTCTTAGCAGCATCTTGTTGGTTTAAGTACGCAGTGTGAACGTCCGTGATCCTGGTAAGGCCGGGGTCAGACGAGCGTTTTTAAGAGCGGAAGGAATGTCCGTGAGAGTGAATGTTCCTTCCTCTCTGATGCCCGTCTGGCCACCGCTGCAAGGCTCTATGCTCCTACGTCTGACCCCGGCCTAATTGGTCACATGCAAGTGCCGTTGATGGTTATTCTATTTTCTTAATATATCATTTTTATTTAATGTCATCTTCCATCTACGGCCTCTACAGTCGTGGCCGAAATTGTTGGCACCCCAGACATTTTTCAAGAAAATCAAGTAACACATGTTTTGCTATACACATGTTTATTCCCTTTGTCTGTATTGGAACAAAACAAAAATGGGAGGAAAAAAAGCAAATTGGACATAATGTCACACAAAACTCCAAAAATGTGCTGGACAAAATTCTTGACACCCTTTCAAAATTGTGGATAGATAAGATTGTTTCAAGCATGTGATGCTCCTGTAAACTCACCTGGGGCAAGTAACAGGTGTGGGCAATATAAAAATCACACCTGAAAGCAGATAAAAAGGAGAGAAGTTCACTTAGTCTTTGCATTGTGTGTCTGTGTGTGCCACACTAAGCATGGACAACAGAAAGAGGAGAAGAGAACAGTCTGAGGACTTGAGAACCAAAAGTGTGGAAAAATATCAACAATCTCAAGGTTACAAGTCCATCTCCAGAGATCTAGATTTGCCTTTGTCCACAGTGCGCACCATTATCAAGACGTTTGCAACCCATGGCACTGCAGCTAATCTCTCTGGGCGAGGACGGAAGAGAAAAATTGATGAAAGGTTGCAGCGCAGGATAGTCCGGATGGTGGATAAGCAGCCCCAAACAAGTTCCAAAGAAATTCAAGCTGTCCTGCAGGCTCAGGGAGCATCAGTGTCAGTGCGAACTATCCGTCGACATTTAAATGAAAAGAAACGCTATGGCAGGAGACCCAGGAGGACCCCACTGCTGACACAGAGACATAAAAAAGAAAGACTACAGTTTGCCAAAATGTACTTGAGTAAGCCAAAATCCTTCTGGGAAAACGTCTTGTGGACAGATGAGACCAAATAGAGCTTTTTAGTAAAGCACATCATTCTACTGTTTACCGAAAACGGAATGAGGCCTACAAAGAAAAGAACACCGTACCTACAGTGAAATATGGTGGAGATTCAATGATGTTTTGGGGTTGTTTTGCTGCCTCTGGCAGTGGGTGCCTCCTTGAATGTGTGCAAGGCATCATGAAATCTGAGGATTACCAAAGGATTTTGGGTCGCACTGTAGAGCCCAGTGTCAGAACGCTGGGTTTGCGTCCAAGATCTAGGGTCTTCCAGCAGGACAATGACCCCAAACATACGTCAAAAAGCACCCAGAAATGGATGGTAACAAAGCGCTGGAGAGTGCTGAAGTGGCCAGCAATGAGTCCAGATCTAAATCCCATTGAACACCTTTGGAGAGATGTTAAAATTGCTGTTGGGAAAAGGCGCCCTTCCAATAAGAGAGACCTGGAGCAGTTTGCAAAGGAAGAGTGATCCAAAATCCCGGATGAGAGGTGTAAGAAGCTTATTGATGGTTATAGGAAGCCACTGATTTCAGTTATTTTTTCCAAAGTGTGTGCAACCAAATATTAAGTTAACCCCTTCACTGCTGAGCCATTTCACAGTTTAAAAAAACACATTTTTCTTTTTTTTATTATTATTGTTATTATTTTTTTTCTTTACTTTAAACATGGTCATGTTTGGTATCATTGGAAAGGCCATGCCCTGGCCTTTATAATGATACCAAACATGACCCTGTTTGCTGAAAACAGTCAGGAGATATCGTGGTTCAAACAAACCCCTATCTTTCCTTAGGAGTCAATAAGGACATTCCCCACACGTCCTGAGCAGTGAAAGGGTTAAGGGTGCCAAGAATTTTGTCCAGCCCATTTTTGGAGTTTTGTGTGACATTATGTCCAATTTGCTTTTTTTCCTCCCTTTTTTTGTTTTGTTCCAATACACACAAAGGGAATAAACATGTGTTACTGCAATACTTTTTGTGAGAAATACTTGATTTTCTGGAAAAATGTCTGGGGTGCCAACAATTTCGGCCATGACTGTAACTATAAGTTAGATATAATATGCTGGGTCAAGAAGGCAGCTTGAACTGTTGAATTATAGGCCTGTGGGCACATATCACCCAATGAAGAGACCTCTCCTAATCATATAAAGGAATTAGATGGTCTGTCGCTGCGAGGACCCCTCATATAAATGATTTGTTAAAGAGGATAGGCTCTCTGTTCCTGACATTTTGGACAACCATTATAATTTCACAAGGTCACTCTTATACTTAACCTGGGATTTAGTATTTTGAATATTGGCAAATTTGTGACGTCATAAAGATAAATTTAGCCCTTGATGAAACGGCATGAAGCACAGTACTGTTCACTCACCACATGTCTGGTTTTATTTATTTTCAGCTAAATAAAGATTTTTCCATTCATTATTTATTTTTCTCCTATACATCCCCTGATAATATTGAATGTTTTTTTGTTTTTTTCTATGTATCAAGAGTCCCTCCTTTGCCTGTACTATAGAATATCTATTTCCTGCAACCTATACTAAGCTTCTTTGTTTTGTTTTTATTTTAGGCTTCATAGTTTGCTCCCTGCCTTGTCCCTCGTCATTTCTGATGCACACAACATTAATATGGAGCCTAACCATTACTGGTAGCTCCTCTTTTACTCCTCCATTTCAACTCTACTAGATTGTAAGCTCCTGTGAGCAGAGTTATCTACCTCTTGTCTCCAGTTTGTCCCTTTTGTATGTTGAATTCCCCATTGTTTATTGTAGAGCGCTACAGAGACCGTCACGGTTCTCATATAAATTATAATAATCGTAATAATATCATAAAACAATCTATTAAAGTGCTAGGAATTGGACATCCAGTCCGTAACAGGAGCACAACGTGAAGGGGCGCCAGCGTTTTGCTTTGAATATCTTGATTTGCTCTAACAGTCTCACATAATGTAAATGGAAAAGGACAAACAAGTGTCCTTGGACACCTAACGGTACATACTCACCACCCAGGACATACTTAAAAACGAGAGAAATATCAATGTATCCTCCCTGGTAAAATACTTTCTCAAAAACAACAACAAAAACAACAAAACACTGTTTTGAGAAGAAGAAAACAAACGGCCCAGAACTATCTGCTGCTGGTGGTGGGAAAAATTCTTTGAGGTGACAGTTCCTCTTTAACAAGATCTTAAGATCATAGGAAGCTGTCTGAAATATTTTAAGACGAGGCCCCGCTGTGTAATCTGAACTGATAGCTCGCAGAGCCCACTTATACTTTGGTATCTAGTTGTTAAATAGTTAACATTTCATAAACTTTAAGCTGAACCCATGTTTTATACTCCTCTCCCCCCTCCCAATTTGAGACAATGTAAATGCAAGGTATGTGTACGAGCAACAGGATTATGTTTATAATGCTAATCCCTTTCCTGGAATAATAGCCAATTTTCTGTGATTTGATTTGGACTGCTCCCTGTATGCTCAGTTTGTCATATGATGGAGAGAACAAAACACACAAACAAGAAAACAAAACAAAGAATTGTGTCGGCTGGGTGGAGTAGAGGTAACATCACTGCTCTGCGTGGAGAGAGCCTGTGGAGACATGGGTTTGATTCCAGCGAGAGCACCTCTCCAGTAAGTGTCCTTGGGTAAGACACCTAACGGTACATACTCACCACTCAGGACATACTTGAAAACGAGAGAAATCTCAATGTATCCTTCCTGGTAAAATCATTTCTCAACTAGAGATCAGGGAGCCTTCATGTCACTGCAGGGCTACAATAACAATAATATATTTCCTACAGCATGCAGTGCATTGTTATTAGAAACATAGAAAATGTCGGCAGATAAAAGAACCTTTCGGCCCATCTAGTCTGCCCAATTACATGGATACTTAACCTGGATTTATCTTTTGTTTAGGATAGCCTTATGCCTATCCCATGCTTGCTTAAATCCAATCACTGTTTTGGCCTCTACCACTTCTACTGGAAGGCTGTTCCATGTATCTACCACCCTCTCAGTAAAATAATGCTTCCTGATGTTACTTTTAAACCTTTGCCCCTCTAATCTAAGACTATGTCCTCTTGTTTTGCTACTTTGTTTCCTTTTAAATATACTCCCTTCCTCTACCTTGTGGATTCCCTTTATGTATTTAAATGTTTCTATCATATCTCCTCTGTCTCGTCTTTTTTCCAAGCTTTATATTATTGTTTTGACATTTTAATGTCTGGACTAACACTGCTCCTTCCAGTCTACATGAATACATTTTATTTTGTAGTCTCAGCGTAGTGAATCAATGACCAGTAAGTGAGGGGTTAATCCTAGCATAATTCAAGCCTTTCGACCTTCTAATACAAAAAGAAGACAAACTTGTTGAGGGGCTGATAGGAGACAAGCTGCAATATCAGCCCTAGCAGGGAGAAAAAAAACCAAAGATAAACAGGAGGATTAACTGTTTACTCAAAGCCAGGAGACTCTACTTGTTTTTCAGTGAAAGAACACAATGTACTGTTGTATCTAATTTCAAGAGCATGGTGTTTATCAGCATTCCCTCTGCTGTGGTTGGTAAGAAAGGAAAGCAAGGGCTCTCCACCCACTCATGAGCCATTCAGCTCTCCCACCCAGGCCTCCTTTCTATAGGACACAGGCAGGGAAGAGGAACCTGCCCTCTCTGATCTCTTGCTGCCTGTCATGAGTTGACATATTGACCCAGAGAGAGAGGGAAGAAAAGAAAATATATAATAAAGCTAGGAGGAGGGGGGGATTGAATCCTCGATTCCTGGAATTTAGCAAGAACAGCTACCGGGATTGCTTGTAAACACTCCCCATGTGCTCCTACACACACTCAGTCTTACACCCCTACCAAGAGCAGCCAATGAGAGGGCGAGGAGGATATAAACAAGGAGGAGGGTAACAGTGATAGCAAGGGGAAGCAATGCAAGAGAGAATGTTACAAAACCCAAGAAGGAATGTGGTTAAGACTATTCCCAATGCTTCCCAGCAAAGAAAACATATTTATTTTGCTCCTGAGAGTTCACGAGTACTTATGACAGCTATTTTTTTATTTAGGGGGTGGGGAAGGGGCTGTATTCTTATTTTTGACTTTGCAGTGTCACATGTTTTGCTTTCGTCTTTGACATCCATACCTGATAAGGAATAATTATCCTTGTTCTCCTGTTGTCTGTAATTATCTCAGCCATTAGCTCTCATTTACTTCCTAAATATCCTGCTTTACCTCTCCTGTTTTACTCTTTGAATGTTTGCATATCCTGTATAGCTCTGAATAAATAACAAAATCATAGGTAACTGTCCACACAGGGAGTATTGCTGACGGTAACTATCCAGCTGGATAAAAACGTATCCGGATGTTATCTCTTGCTCCATCGCCTACTTACAGTACCTGTTCCCATCCTCTACTGGCACAGGCAGCACCCACACAAGTTGAAGCATAATACATGCCTTTATTCGCTGGCAAATATATAAATAAATAGTAGGCGACTGCTGCAAATGGAAATATGTCTATAAAGCTAAAGATCATCAGTGGAAAAGTAAAGGTTATCCCTGGATCTACAAACGGTTATCACAAATATTAAGCATAGCAGCCCTGAATAATTTTATTTTCTACGAAATCTGCTGGTTTAGACTGAACAAGAGGTCTGGACTTTATTGTACAGAATATCCCCTACTTCTACTGTAGGCAAAAATGGGTTTCTTAAGGAGGATAACAATCTGTTTTTGTACAAGTCTGTTAATAAACAGGCCACCAGAGAGCTACTTTTAATGGTCCTCTACAAATGTGTATGTTATCATATTCCCTCTGTATACTCTAAAACCAGGGTTCAAAACTTCCTCTTGCTTTGTGCGAGGAGAAATTAAAGTTGGCTGAGTGGAAATATGGCCCGATCAGTGTCATGTTGTAAGAGGTGGGACAGAGTCATACATTTACTATTTCTCAGATTCAACAAAAAATGCTTGAGGGAAGAGTTCCCATGGTTAAATTTAGGGTTGCACCAATACCACTTTTTAAGACCGAGTACAGGTACCGATACTTTCTTTCAAGTACTCACCGATACCGAGTACCAATACTTTAATGTCATGTGACACTTTCCAGTACATAGGATTTTTGCTGAAAGCCTGTCCAGTTTATGTTAATATTGAAATGTATGGCAAGACACCCCATTTACCTACTGCACAGCCTGCACACACAGACCTCAGACACATGTATACCCCACACAGACCTCAGACACATGTATACCCCACACAGACCTCACTGACAGTGGAATACATTAAGAGCATTCAGCTAACATTCCCCCGCCGGCTGTTTGCGTGGTCCGAGTGCCGGCTGTTTGCGTGGTCCGAGTGCCGGCTGTCTGCGTGGTCCGAGTGCCGGCTGTCTGCGTGGTCCGAGTGCCGGCTGTCTGCGTGGTCCGAGTGCCGGCTGTCTGCTGGTCCGAGTGCCGGCTTTCTGCGTGATCCGAGCGCCGGCTTTCTGCGTGGTCCGAGCGCCGGCTGTCTGTGTCACGTGGTCCTCTGAGCAGTCGCCGGGCTGTGATGCGGCCTCCAGCCGTGATCTAGCGGGGATCTCGCCAGCCGACGCTGGGACTACGTACACAGCCGGAGGGGGAATGCTAGCAGAATGCTCTTAATGTTTTCTGCAAGGAGCACAGCCCCTCGGATGCCAGCAAACCAGCCTAACACTGGCTTCTGGGTATCGGGGCATTTACACGAGTACAAAGTACTCATGCAAATGCCGGTATAGGCACTGACACCGATACTAGTATCGGTATCAGTGCATCCTTAGTTAAATTGCTATCTGTTGGTCAATATGAAGTAGCAGTGAATCCAAAACAATGTGTCCAGCATGTTTGCAAACATAGGAAACCTGAAACATTTTACCCAAAACATATTACAAAAAAGCATTTTGCGATGATATGTAGGGGGGGGCAGTTTTCGACCGCTTTCCTTCCCTCACAGGCTCAACTTTCTAATGGTGTAAAAGAAGTTGTTGCTGTTGATAATTTCACTGGTTAAATTACTCCAGAAATGTTAACTATATTCCATCTATTTCAAATCTAGCAGTGCATTAATATGGTTACTCAAACAGTAGAAAATCCGCCTGGTGCAACACTATGGACCATATTACAAAGTTGGTGCTAACTTAACTGAAGCTGTTGTAAACTTAAAACCTCAATAGACTATAATGGCTCTGGGAAGTTTACAACAGCTTCAGTTAAGTCAATATTTACATTTTAATATGGCCCTGAATCTTTTAACCCCAATCCAAATTGAACCTGACAACTTTTTAACCTTTAGGACTTTCTCAAGCATCGCGGTTGTGAATCCTGCACACGTGCTTCTACATGCTTTCTTCACTATTTAAAAGTATATTAATACAGGTACAGCTCTGTAGACTAAACCCAGACACAGAAAACAAAAATAAAATCACTTGAGCAGGTGTAATCGTCATTTTCACACTGGGAAGTTCTGGGTTGTTGATTCATTTTTAATTATTCTTATGTTTAACTTGATCAGTGACCATAAATAAGGCCGCAGGACAGCATTGTTCTCATTGGAAATGTCAGGAAACGCTCATAGATGGATACATATCCTCAACCTCCTCAAACATGTCATTATCATACACTTTGACACTAGTGGTTGAAAGCGCTGTGCTTCTGTGACGATCCGCTCCACAGCCAGGTGGGTTGCCTAGTCACTTTGCTTCTCTCGCTCCTGCGATAGGGTGGAGTAAAATTATAGCCACACTCACCCAATGATCAGACGAGACTAGCATTGGGTGAAATGCTTCCTTTAATGCTCAACACACAGGCTTTTCATACAGTACACGATCAGATAAGCGCATAATGCCCTTACGTAAAACAATGCCCACTGCCCTGCGCCAGCATAAGCAAATGTTTACAGAGAACGGCCCGCACTCCAAATATCATCCTTTTCAGGGTGATCCCAAGGGTGCGGGGGCCTGCCCCTGGTAACTTTTGATAGGTCCAAACCCTCAGATGTTGCAGTCCGAAAAGCACCCTGATACGTGGGCAGGGGCTGGAGCAACATTGATTAAAATGTACGGGTGACGATCCATAGGTGCGGCAGTGGGATCCCGACAGAAGGGCAGTACTGTTAAATCCAGGTTCCAGTTGGAGCTCCTTCTTAGTATCCACCCCGTGCCCTACCTTAGTGGAGGGGCAACAAAGTCCAAAATGATCACCTGGTAGGGCAAAGCGTTGGTACAGTGCTTGGGGTTGTAGTTTGGTGGGTATCTCTACTATCATGCTTGGAGGGCAATCAAAACCGATGTTTTAAGACTGTGGCACACTGTGTGCGAAGCGGAGTGATGTGGAGTTTATTGAATTTCCACCAATCAGCTCATGCGTATGATCGATGCATCATTTACGCCGTGATGCGCCAGTTTTCATGCATGTGCTGATTGACAGAAGCTTAATATTTTTATCTTCTGACACCAGCTGAGCCAGAGAGAAGAAAGCTGCAAGACGCATGGATTGCACGGCTCTATTTACCAATGCTGCATGTCGCATCGCGCTCTGTGCGTTACTGCCTTAATAATTAACCTAGCAACCAATGTTGTACTAATCCTACAAAACACCTGACACAGAACCCACAGTACCTTTACATTGGTTCGGCACTGTATATTGTTCTGGTATCAGAGCGCTATCTATGTAAGGATATAGAGTCACCCAGCACGCAGACAAAACCCAGAAAGGCAAGAAAAAACCCTAAACTGAGAAGCTGGTCCTTAGAATGGCCAGGTACTAATCTAAAATACATAGAAGTACAGATCAGGGGCAGGAGAGATATTGTAGTAATAACAAGCCAGAGGTCGGTACACAAGATAAACATAAGCCAAGGGATAATCACAGAAAACACAGTCAATATACAAGCCAGAAGTCAAACCAGAAAACCAATATGCAGAAGCTATACACACGCGCTGAGGGCTAGAAATAACCACGTCAGGGCTCAGAGCACAGTCAGTGACTGATATTTAAAGGCCTAGATCCATCGCATTCAAAGTGGCCTGACTGACGCCCTCTCTGTTGGGAGGGCCACACTGCAGGAGCACCAGCAGGCATGACAATCTAAGGTTTTTACTTTTTCCTTCCAGAAGCACAGAAAACCATTTTCAGACAATTATGGACTTAAGTCGATTTCTCAATGTTTTTGTATCTGATGTCCTTAAAGCACCATAACCACTTCAGCTTAAAAAGGTAGTCCTGGTGCAGGACTCTGTCCCTGTAAAGTTTAAACCCACTTTTAAGGCTAGGGTCAAACGAACGCATTTTACGAAACGACCGTCAAAAAGTGCGTCCGAACACATTGACGTATTTTTTTTTACGGTGGATGCGAAAGCGATCAAACGATGCACATTTTCGTGTGTGTTTTCTTACGGATCGTCAATAAAACACTTTTTGCGTCTGGACCTTATGTAGGCTGGACATTAGCAGCGTCTGACGTCTCCTAATCACGCACACACGCCGCTATGCCGACACCGCACATTCTGTACTTCAGTACTAGCGGTTCTACGTTCTCTAAAAAATGTGTTTGTTTGCCGCTTGCGTTGCGCGGCCGGACTTTCGTGCGGCCATACTTCTTATATTGGCCATCATTGCCTGTCATTTGCTGCTAGTACGGCCGTGATTAAGTGCGCCTAAACGCACGTTAAAAATGCGTTAGTCTGACCCCATCCTTAAAGTCCTTTTGTATTTTTGTAGGAATCAGGTATGATTGATGTTGTGTCAGTGGTTGGATATTGTTGATGGGGATGGTAATGGGACGTTCCAGTGTATTTTGAAATGATCCTTAATAAGTCGTCTAATAAAAGCAACATTATAGTATAACAGGTCACAGTGATGGCAGGAATTTTGAGGCTGCACTCAGGATTCTCCACTAGAATGAATTGGTGATGTAATATTGAGGTGCAAATATGTATTGGTTAATATTAACAGAACTTGAAACTAAATAACAAGATTCTAGCCATGCTACCGGCTGGGTGGAGTAGAGGTAACATCACTGCTCTGCGTGGAGAGAGCCTGTGGAGACATGGGTTTGATCCCAGCAAGAGCACCTCTCCAGTAAGTGTCCTTGGGCAAGACACCTAACTCGCCACCCAGGACATACTTGAAAATGAGAGAAATCTCAATGTATCCTTCCTGGTAAAATCCTTTCTCAAAAAAAAAAAAAAATCAAATCCTAATGGTGCCAGTTTCTGAATAAGAAAATACTGTATTTCTTTTGGTTTTGGAAAAATTTACCTTTAAGTTGTGTGGTTTGTAGATTGCTCCGTTAATTTCTGTGTGTTGGGAATTGATGATTTTATAATTTTGATCAACTTCTCAAGAATACAAAGAGAACCTAAAGGGGTTATTCAAAGAGAGCTGAATTGGCTCCAAAATTGCATTGAACGGTGAATTTCCCTGTACTGTGCAATTTCGTGGCCATTGGGCTATTCAGAAAGCAGGCAGGTCGCCAAATATTGCCAAAGAAATACAGTGCTGTTCGACGGCAGTGAACACCCCATAAATAAAAAAAAATCAAACGCTGAACAGCACTGAATTGTCAGTGAAATGCCCTGATTTTCGGTGGTTTTACTCGACAGGTTTAATCGGGCGAATCCCATAGGTTTCAATGTAAAAAATATTCCCGTTTTTATTAAATATTTATTAAACAGTTTATTCTTTTAATTTTTTTTAGTCTTTTCCTGTAACAGACCTTTTTATTATTATTCACAGGACCTCATATGTAATTTTTAGGCGTTTTCATGCAAACCGCTTTTAAAAGTTGCATGAAAAGTGTTTTGTTTTTTACCTGTTCGTCTGCTTGCCGGCTTTTTCCGGCTGCTGGTTGGCGCTCTGTTCAGTGTGTTGTTGGCTTTTTTCGGATGCGTTCGGCAGTTGTGCGGCAGCTTATCAGATCAATCAGATTTTTTCCCCCTGATTTTTAGCGGCTTTTTTGATGTTCAGTTCTGTGTTTTTTTTTGTTTGTTGCTTTTTTTTTTATGCGTTCGATTACTTTTCCCTACACTTCGGGGGTTTTCCCTACACTTCGGGGACCCTGTGGTGAACGATGAATTCAACACAGGGTCAGCAAATTTGACTCCCCGAAGTGCAGGGAACAATAGAGAACCGAAATTCCAGTGGAATTCCGGCGCTCTTTGAATAAACCTGTAAGTGTTGCATGAATCTGTTTGCCATCTCCTGTCTGTTACAGTCTGAGCCAAGTGGGGATTTCTCCAGAAAGTTCATTACTTCCACCATTCGCACTCTTCTGGCGGGTTAGGCCACTCCACCTTAAAACTTGACCTGACAAGTCACTGATCTGGAACAGGGCAGACGGTGTCTGAGCTTGTGTGCGCCGTGCTGATGGGAGTGTCAGCCCTGAGTGTGTGTGCCTGTGTGTGTTTGTCCTTCCAGAGAACACCTCTGTATGAGATAAGAGAAACCCCCTGAGGGCTCGAGAGTATCTGCACAGCACAAGTGACCCTTGTTTAACTCTGATAAAGACTAGACAAACCTCTCTGCAGGCAAAGAGCGCAATCCTCCCCTACACCTGGAGCCAAATCACTCCAGTATCTTGTAGCAGTTTACATGAACATGTCATTTATGAAATATTCAGATTTTATTAAACATAAATTTCAATTGGTATATAGCTCATGAACATCTGTATATATGTATGTATACAAATCTCCATTATCTACTGTAATCTGTCTGTTGCCTATTCTTATCTCATTGTCTGTCTGTCTAGTGGAGGTCTGTATCCGTATTCTGTCTATTGCAATCTATTTACCGAACCTCTATATTGTTATAAACACATTTTGAGATCTTTCCTTTTTTTCCTGTTTAAAATGTGCAAAAATGGGGGGGGGGGTGTTTGTATTCCTCACATTTGCTGCCACCATGTAATCTAGTTTTATGTTCTCCAGTAGTAGTGTAGTAGTAATTCAGGCATACAGGGCTAGATTATGTTCCCAACGCTAAAGTGGGGATGTTAACGGCGAAAACTTGTGCTTGCAAGTTTCCCTATAGTGACCCCATTTTAGCATTAGACTTCGGGGCAGGTGCTACCACGGCACCTTGCCCCAGAACGAAGTGCTACCCTCGGTGATACTCACGGTTACCCTTCCGCGGGTATCACCTGGAGTCCATAGGCCTCCATGGAGTGTTGCGCTGCCCGGCTGCGAGCCTTGCATGAGATTGCGGTGTGATCGCGGAGGGAGTCTCACTCTGCTCGTGGCCAGGAGAAGTGACAGATCGGGCCACCGTTCTCACTGTGGGAGGAGAGGTGAGTATCGGATTTATTGGGGGGTTTAGGGAGTGGTAATTGATTCTGCAAAAGTAGAAACAGCACCGGAATTTAATGTCGCTAACATTTCTGTTAACCCATCTGTATAAATGAGACTGATTCTGTAAATATTGTCTCTGACTCCAGCTGCAGGGTTTTATATATTTATTAAGAGATCATCTTATAACAGGTTCTAATCTACAGTTCTGCTAACTAGTCCGTGTCCATGTGACTCCTCCCCTATATCCTGCTGAGCTGCAGTGTAACACATATATCCTTCCCCCTGGTTACAAACACTCTCCTTCCTGGTTCCACACATATTGATACACCATCGGTGCGGTAATTAGTGTTAGGACTTGGTAAAACCTGACTTATTCTAACGCTAATTACTGATTGCGCTCCCCATGTTAAGTATATGCTGCGCAAAGTACATTAATTTCGCGGAATCACCAATGCGCTAATGTATTTTTCAGGGGTTTAGCGTTGGGGATGGTATGTGTTAAAGTCACTTATCCTGGCGATAACGCTTACTCTCCCAAACACTATAGTTAGCATTCACTACTGTATGTAATTTAGACCACATAAATCTTTAAAGCTTCTCAGAAATGGTTTTATTTTTACTAGAGGTCCAACGATTTTTTTTTTGCGGCCGTCCCAGGAGTAATTGTCATCCTCCAGACAATGCTGTACCGGCTGGGTGGAGTAGAGGTAACATCACTGCTTTGCGTGGAGAGAGCCTGAGGAGACATGGGTTCGATCCCCAGGAGCACCTCTCCAGTAAGTGTCCTTGGGCAAGACACCTAACAGTACATACTCACCACCCAGGACATACTTGAAAACAAGAGAAATCTCAATTTATCCTTCCTGGTAAAATCCTTTCTCAAAATGCAGAACCCCATGGCTGTGATGGGAAGTCTCACTCTCATTGTGTGGCACATGCCACTATCATCTGTTGCATAATGAATATGCCCCAATCTGTAAGTTTAAATGGATATGCAGGTCTAGAAATATATTTTTTTAAAATTGACATTTAAACACTTTTACAGTCAGGTCCATAAATATTGGGACATCTACACAATTCTAACATCTTTGGCTCTATACACCACCACAATGGAGTTGGAATGAAACAAACACAATGTGCTTTAACTGCAGACTGTCAGCTTTAATTTGAGGGTATGTACATCCAACTCAGGTGAACGGTGTAGGACTTACAGCAGTTTGCAGATGTGCCTCCCACTTGTTAAGGGACCAAAGGTAATGGGACAATTGGCTTCTCAGCTGTTCCATGGCCAGGTGTGTGATATTCCCTCATTACCCCAATTACAATTTGCAGATAAAAGGCCCAGAGTTCATTTCAAGTGTGCTATTTGCATTTGGAATCTGTTGCTGTCAACTCTCAAGATGAGATCCAAAGAGCCTTCACTATCAGTGAAGCAAGCCATCATTAGGCTGAAGAAACAAAACAAACCCATCAGAGAGATAGCAAGAACATTAGGTGTGGCCAAAACAACTGTTTGGAACATTCTCAAAAAAGAGGAACGCACCAGTGAGCTCAGCAACACCAAAAGACCCGGGAGACCACGGAAAACAACTGTGGTGGATGAATGAAGAATTCTTTCCCTGGTGAAGAAAACACCCTTCACAACAGTTGGCCAGATCAAGAACACTCTCCAGGAGGTAGGTGTATGTGTGTCAAAGTCAACAATCAAGAGAAGACTTCACCAGAGTAAATACAGAGGGTTCACCACAAGATGTAAACCATTGGTGAGCCTCAAAAACAGGAAGGCCAGATTAGAGTTTGCCAAACACCTAACAAAGCCTTCACAGTTCTGGAACAAGATCCTATGGACAGATGAGACCAAGATCAACTTGTACCAGAGTGATGGAAAGAGAAGAGTATGGAGAAGGAAAGGAACTGCTCATGATCCGAAGCATACCACCTCATCAGTGAAGCATGGTGGTGGCAGTGTCATGGCGTGGGCATGTATATCTGCCAATGGAACTGGTTCTCTTGTATTTATTGATGATGTGACTGCTGACAAAAGCAGCAGGATGAATTCTGAAGTGTTTCGGGCAATATTATCTGCTCACATTCAGCCAAATGCTGCAGAACTCATTGGACGGCGCTTCACAGTGCAAATGGACAATGACCCAAAGCATACTGCAAAAGCAACCAAAGAGTTTTTGAAGGGACAGAAGTGGAATGTTATGCAATGGCCAAGTCAATCACCTGACCTGAATCCCATTGAGCATGCATTTCACTTGCTGAAGACAAAACTGAAGGGAAAATGCCCCAAGAACAAGCAGGAACTGAAGACAGTTGCAGTAGAGGCCTGGCAGAGCATCACCAGGGATGAAACTCAGCGTCTGGTGATGTCTTCTCGTTCCAGACTTCAGGCTGTGATTGACTACAAAGGATTTGCAACCAAGTATTAAGAAGGGAAAGTTTGATTTATGATTATTATTCTGTCCCATTACTTTTGGTCCCTTAACAAGTGGGAGGCACATCTGCAAACTGCTGTAAGTCTTACACTGTTCACCTGAGTTGGATGTACATACCCTCAAATTAAAGCTGGCAGTCTGCAGTTAAAGCACATTGTGTTTGTTTCATTCCAACTCCATTGTGGTGGTGTATAGAGCCAAAGATGTTAGAATTGTGTCATGTCCCAATATTTCTGGACCTGACTGTAAATACCTATAGACAAACTAGAATAAATCAATAAAAGTTTTAAAAATGTGTAATTTTTTTTATTTTCCTGCTTTAACCCCTTCGCTGCGGATGACGTGTGGTAAACGTCTTCATTGACTCCCGCTATATGCGGAGGACATTCCCCACACGTCATCCGCTTGCGGGAGCCCCGGCGGAGATACTCACCTCTCTGTCCGGGGTCCCGCGGCGTTCTGACTTCAGCGTCCTCTGACGCTGAAGTTAAGTGCCTTCCGACGTCATGGCGCAATGACGTCATTTCCAGGTGACCCCCTCCCCAGCAATGCCGGAAGATCGCCTGAAAGGGCCCCCCCCCGATCGGGAAGGAGCAGCGCCACAAGTCAGGCACCGCTTAAAAGGGGATAGTCTCCCCTTTTAAGCGTTGCCTGGCTTTAACCCCTCAGACACTGGGTCGCCATTCAGTGCCTTGCGGCGCCGATTTGCGGCCTGCCTCCGGTGGGGGCCACCATCTTGGATGGCGACTCCACCCCCGGGTCCCCCCTCGCTGCCAGACCTCATTGCGCATAGGGAACCCCTAGCTGCCTGGTGGAGATAGGGGGTTCCTTTGAACGCCATTATCTCCAGAACCGTGCAGCTAGGGGGTCATGGAGGGTGTCATTCGAAAGGCCTGAGCATGGCCCTTCGAATGATACCAAACATGACCATGTTCAAAGTAAAAAAAAATTGTGTGTTGTTTTTATTAATGCAGCAATATTGTTCACATTTCAATTATAATGTGAACAATGATGCTGCAATAATGATTATTTTCTATTAGGTGCGTTTGCTAAAAATCACATAATTCTCCCCAAAAAATATAGCAAGTCCCCATTTCTAATTTTTGTACAAGTGCACCCCATAGAAAATATAACCGCAGACGCTCATGTAAAAAAAAAAACACTTTACACGCTGTAGATTATTAAAAATGCAAATTTTATTGCATTTCTTGTTATAATATACAGGCAGGATATGACGTATACATATAAAAATTATATATTATAAATCTGCCGAAAAGAACGATATATAATATGTCGGGTCATATAATAAAATGTGGTTTCAAATCACGTTTAATTAAACATGATGAGTGAAAGCGGTAAAAATGAGCTCAGCACACAGCTGTGAAGTGCCACAGCAGTGAAGGGGTTAAACTCTGTCATATCATCTTCTCCGGTGACGCCCCTCAGCTAGGGGTGTTTCTTCAGCTCCTACTTGCTGAATATTCTCCGATTCCTCCCACCCACTACTCCACCCACTATTCCACCCATCAAAGCTTCACATTAACTACATTTCTTGCCTCATCTTCCCACAGCCCCCATGCACCCCACTACTTCACATACTCAGCTATTACCCTCACCTAGTGTGTCACCCCTCTTCTCTTAGATTGTAAGCTTTTGTGCAGGGTCCGCTCTCCTACTGTTCTGTGTGTTTAACTGGTATGGACATTTGTTATTCTGTCTCTTCCATTGTACAGCTCTACCGAACTTTCTAGCACTTTATAAATACCTGTGTGCACACTCAGGACCTCAGACTGGGGAAACTGAGGAACTGAATATTAGCATGTCTGCAACTGTGAAGACAAAACACACACACCCGCTGACTCGCTCACACACTCATGCTCTCACACACCGACTCACACCTGCTCACACAGACTCACTCACCCACTGACACGCTCACTTGTGCTCTTATGGTTTACATACTCTGTCTCACTCCAACTCCCTCACACAGTCACTCCCTCTTACACTCTTTCTTGTGCTGTCTGTTGTGTGCGCTCTCTGCACCTTTTCTTGGTGGCCCTCTGCTTTATCTTGCTGTTTTTCTCTCTTTATAGTTTATTGCTGTGTCTCTGTGCTTTACTTTGTTGTCCCTCTCTCTTTTTTCCCTGTATATATGGATTTCTTTCCTTTCCTGTCTCTGCAGTAGCTGGGGGTGAAAGTTCAGCCCGTCCTCCCCTCAGCTCACAGTGCAGGAGGGAGGAGGAGCAACTCAGTTGCGCATGCTCAGTGCATTTTTTTTATGTATACCTAGGTATACACAGTGATTGATTAGCTTAAAGTGCCTCCTGAGGTGGGTGTGGAAAACGCCAAGAAAGAAGACCAGGTAAATATGAAATATCATCTCCTTGCTTTTTATGTCTGCTGAATGACACTACTGACGCATTCAGAAGGCATAGCATGCTTTTAAAAGCAACTAGCAAAGCATGCATGTCCCTTTAAGGACTGCTGTAACCACACCAATTCAAGTGGTCACAGTGGCCTCAGTATAGCACCAATCCACCTCCATTTGACGGTGGCCATTGGGACAGGTTTTCAAAGCGAAGGTCTCCCTTACGTCCTGAAACTTTCCAGAGGTTGGGATCTCTAGAACCAGATGTGGTTTAATGTAGCTTTGGCCAACGGACAGAAAATGTCTCTCATTGCTTCTTTATTGAGAGAAATCTGATTGTCTCGGTGTATGCTATCAGGGCCGGACTGGGTATAAAAAGCAGCCCTGGAATTTTTTTTAGACCAGCCCTTTATTGTGATGAGTGCAAACGAAAAGGCTACGTATCAGAGCTGCACAGCAATAAAACTCACGCTCATACACACTGCATATTACTGTGTGTTTTATTGCTGTGGAGCTCAGTGATACGCTCATACACAGCGCACATTTCTGTATCAGAGCTGCACAGCAATAAAACTCACACACACACCGCACATTACTCTATCACTGAGCTCTACAGCAATAAAACTCACAGTAATGTGCAGTGTGTATGCTCCAGAGAAATAAAACACAGTAATATGCAGTGCGTATGAGTTTTATTGCTGTGGAGCTCTGTGATTCACTCATACACACCGCACATTACTGTGAGTTTTATTGCTGTGCAGCTCTATGATCCGCTCATACACACCGCACAATACTGTGCGTTTTATTGCTGTGCAGCTCTGTGATACACTCACACACCGCATATTACTGTATCAGAGCTGCACAGCAATAAAACAAATTAATATGCGATGTGTATGAGTGTATCACATGTACAGTTGTGTTCAAAATTATTCAACCCCCACTGAAATTGAGTGTTTTGGCCAGTTTGACATTGATTTTGATCATTCAGTCATCTTGCTTACAATTAAATCAAAGAGGCACGTGTAGGTCAGACAAATATAACATAACATTTATAATGAAATAACCACAAATGTCTTTTCTGTGCTCACATCATTATCAGTTTTATTCAACCCCCAAGTGACATTCAATCTTAGTACTTAGTACAACATCCTTTTACAGTTATAACAGCTTTTAAACGTGAAGCATAGCTTGACACAAGTGTCTTGCAGCGATCTACGGGTATCTTCGCCCATTCGTCATGGGCAAAAGCCTCCAGTTCAGTCACATTCTTAGGGGAGCTTCAGTTGGCGGACAGATGGTCTTACGTTTTCCTGCAAAATGTCTTGATAAACTCTGGAATTCATTTTTCCATCAATGACAACAATCCGTCCAGGCCCTGAGGCAGCGCAGCAAAGCAGCCCTAAACCATGATGCTCCCTCCACCATGTTTTACAGTGGGGATGAGGTTTTGATGTTGGTGTGCTGTACCTTTTTTTCTCCACACATAGTGTTGTGTGTTTTTTCCAACCAATTCAATTTTGGTTTCATCTGTCCACAGAATATTTTGCCAGTAGTGATGTGGAACATTCAGGTGTTCTTTTGCAAACTTAAAACATGCTGCAATATTCTTTTTGGACAGCAATGGCTTGCTCTGTGGTGTCCTCCCATGTACTCCATTCTTGTTTAATGTTTTCCTTATTGTAGATGTGTCAACAAAAATGTTAGCATGTGCCAGAGATTTCTGTAAATCTTTAGCTGACACTCTAGGATTCTTCTTTACCTCATTAAGCATTCTGCACTGTGCTCTTGCAGTCCTCCTTACAGAACGACCACGCCTAGGGAGAGTAGCAACAGAGCTGAACTTTCTCCATTTGTAGACAGTCTGTCTTACTGTGGACACATGAACATCAAGGCTTTTGGAGATACTTTTGTAACCCTTTCCAGCTTCATGCAAGTCAACAATTCTTGATCGTAGGTCTTCGGAGAGCTCTTTTCTGCGAGGCATGGTTCACATCAGGCAGTGCTTCTTGAAACCAGTAAACCCAAAACGGGTGTGTGTTTTTAAAGGGCAGGACAGCTTTCAGCAACACATCCAATAATATCACAATGATTGGACTCAAGGTTGGCTCACTCATGGCTCCAATTAGCTCTTGGAGAAGTCATTAGGCTAGGGGTTCACATACTTTTTCCACCCTGCACTGTGAATGTTTTACATGTTATGTTCAATAAACACATGAAAACATATAATGTTTGTGTTGTATTATTTTAAGCAGACAGTGTTTTTTAAATTGTTGTGACTTAGATGGAGATCAGAGCACATTTTATGACCCATTCATGCAAAACTCCACGTAATCCCAAAGGGTTCACATACTTTTTCTTGCCACTGTATATTTGTATAAATAGAGGAGCATTATATAGAAATAAACACACAAACATATATATAAATAAATAAATTGTAGAGGTTTTGCAGGTATTTATGGTTATTAATTAGAGCCCGGCAGACTTTAGATACACAGGCATTATATATACTGCCTGCAAACCGCTACAAAAAAGGCTTGTCTACAGTTGTGTTCAAAATTATTCAACCCCCAATGCTGTAAAGGGTTTTAGGGAATTTAGTGTACATTTGTAATTGTATTCAGAATGAAATCCTACAAGGACTTTTAAAAGAACCATATGCAACTAAAATGACATCAATTGGTTTTGTAATACAGTAGTAAATGTTTCTTTTGTGAATTCTTCATTGACACAATTATTCAACCCCTTAAAGACTACCACTCTGAAGAACAGAGGTTTATTCAAGTGGTTTCAATCAGGTATTGAAAACACCTGTGGATGTCACGGAGCAGCAATAAAGCATAATAAGCACCAATTAGGCAGCTTTAAAATGACTGTGATACTCAGCTCCTTCTAGACATTTACTGGTGTGGTTACAAACATGGTGAAGCCAAGAGAATGGTCCAGGAAGACAAGAGAAGAGGTGATTACTCTTCACAGGAAGGGCAATGGCTATAAGAAGATTGCAAAGATGTTAAACATACCAAGAGAGACCATAGGAAGCATCATTCGCAAATTCAAGGCAAAGGGCACTGTTGAAACGCTACCTGGTCGTGGCAGAAAGAAGATGCTGACTTCGACTGCTGTGCGCTACCTGAAGCGTAGAGTGGAGAAAAGTCCCCGTGTGACTGCTGAGGAACTGAGAAAAGATTTGTCAGATGTGGGTACTGAAGTTTCAGCTCAGACAATATGGCGCACACTGCGTAATGAAGGCCTCCATGCCAGAACTCCCAGGCGCACCCCCTTGCTGTCTCCAAAGAATAAGAAGAGTCGACTGCAGTATGCCAAAAGTCATGTGGACAAACCACAGAAGTTTTGGGATAGTGTTCTGTGGACTGATGAAACAAAATTAGAACCGTTTGGGCCCATGGATCAACGCTATGTTTGGAGGAGGAAGAACAAGGCCTATGAAGAAAAGAACACCTTGCCTACTGTGAAGCATGGTGGGGGGTCAATCATGCTTTGGGGCTGTTTTGCTTCTGCAGGTACAGGGAAGCTTCAGCGTGTGCAAGGTACCATGAATTCTCTTCAGTACCAGGAGATATTGGATGACAATGTGATGCAGTCCGTCACAAACCTGAGGCTTGGGAGACGTTGGACCTTTCAACAGGACAATGATCCCAAGCATACCTCCAAGTCCACTAGAGCATGGTTGCAGATTAAAGGCTGGATCATTTTGGAGTGGCCATCGCAGTCACCTGACTTAAATCCGATTGAGAACCTCTGGTGGGACTTAAAGAAAGCAGTTGCAGTGCGCAAGCTCCGCAGAGGATGGGTGATGCAACAGGACAATGACCCAAAGCATACAAGTAATTCAACGAAAGAATGGCGTCAACAAAACAAAATACGCCTTCTGGAGTGGCCCAGTCAGAGTCCTGACCTCAACCCGATTGAAATGCTGTGGCATGACCTTAACCCTTTCGCTGCTGAGGCGTTTCACGCCTCTGTGCTGAGGTCATATTTACCGGTTTTGCTCATCATGTTTAAACGTGTTTTGAAGGCTTATTTTAGTATATGACCCAGACATATTATATATTGTTCTTTCCGTCAGACTCGGTAGATTCATAATATGTCATTATTATATGTATACGTTATGTCATGTCTGTATATTATAACAAAAAATGCAATAAAATATGTATTCAATAATTTACAACGTGTAAAGTGTTTTTTTTCACATTTTAACATGCGATCAATTGTGGTTATATTTTGTATGGGGTGCGCTTGTTAAAAAAAATTAGAGATGGGGTCTCGTTACATTTTTTTTTGAGGAAAATTACACGATTTTTAACAAACGCACCGCATACAAAAATCGTTAGTGCAGCATCATTGTTCACATTATAATTGAAATGGGAACAATATTGCTGCATTAACGAACCAAAAAAAAGAAAAAAAAATGTTTATATTTTTTTACAATTTTTTTTTTACAATTTTTTTTAAATATATTTTTATTTTTAATTTTTATTTTTTAAAAAAAACTTTTTTCACTGTAGTGTTTGGTATCGTTGGAACGGCCATGCTCTGGCCGATCCAACAATACCAAACTTTAACCCCTAGCTGCCACGGATCGGGAGATAGGGAGTTCATTGGAACTCCCTATCTCCACCGTTGGTGGCAGTTAGGGGTTAACTCTAGGACTGGCGTCATCGTGCTATGCACGATGACGCCAGTCCTCAGGGGGAGTTCCCGGAGGCTTGGCCGACATCCAAGATGTCGGCCAGCTCCGGGAAAGGATCACGAACCGGCGCTTTTCAGCGCCGATTCGCGATCCAGCTCCCCAGGGGTTAATGCCAGGCACCATTTGGAAGGGCAGGCTGTGCCCTTCCAAATGGTGCCTGGGTTAACACCCGCAACGTCGCCGATCGGGAGGGAGAGAGGTCCGAAGGACCTCCCCCCCTCCCTTTCAGGCGCCTCCTCCGCACATGCGGTGGGGTGCCTGAATTAGGTGTCATCGCGCTGTTGCGATGACACCTAATTTCAGCGGCGGCGGTTCCGGATGCTGGGCTGACATCGAGGATGTCAGCCCGCACCGGGGGGGCCAGCGATCGGCCGGAACCCGGACGAACGCTGACCCCAAAGGGAGGACGCGCTCAGCGCGTCCTCCGCACACCAGCAGCCATGCGGAGGACGCGCTGAGCGCGTTCTCCGCATCGAAGTGGTTAAGAGAGCGATTCACACCAGGCATCCCAAGATTATTGCTACACTGAAACAGTTTTGTGAAGCGGAGTGGTCCAAAATTACTCCAGATCGTTGTGCGGGTCTGATCTGAAACTACAGGAAACGTTTGGTTGAGGTTATTGCTGCCAAAGGAGGGTCAACCAGTTATTATGTCCAATGGTTCACATACTTTTTACACACTGCACTGTGAATGTTTACATGTTCTGTTCAATAAAAACATGAAAACATATAATGTTTGTGTTGTATTATTTTAAGCAGACTGTGTTTTTCAAATTGTTGTGATTTAGTTGCAGATCAGAGCACATTTTATGACCAATTCATGCAAAACTCCACGTAATCCCAAAGGGTTCACATACTTTTTCTTGCCACTGTATATGCATTTATTATATTTGCATAGATGGGCATTATATAGAAATAAACACACAAACCTATATATATATAAATAAATTGTAGAGGTTTTGCATTCATTTATGGTTATTAATTAGAGCCCGGCAGACTTTAGATACACAGGCATTGTATATATATATATATATATATAATAGACACACACTTTATTGAAAGGGCACTTAAAATTTCTCACCCTGTCCTGGTGGACTTCTTGCAGCCAGGACACAGGAATCATGAAAGCAGCCTCCTGCTTCTCTACAGGGAGTGATCGGTTGAAGAACATTGAGTGGTTACAGAAATACAAAATAGTAAAATGCAAGATATTAACCCCTTAGTGACCGGGCGGTTTTACACAAATCCGTCTTTTAGTGACCGCTGCTGTTTTTACGTTTCTGCGCTGTTAGTGTTTAGGACAGTTTTTCCTCTTACTCGTTTATTCGACCCACACATATTATACACCCTTTTTCCCGCCATTAAATGGACTTTCTAGAAATACCATTATTTCCATCATATCGAATAATTTACTATAAAAAAAATATGAAATATGAGGAAAAAAATGGTAAAAACACACTTTTTCGTAATTTAATCCCCAAAATCTACAACCACCCAAAAAGACCCCGGCTAAATAGGTTCAAAATTTTGTCCCGAGACTAGAAATACCCAATTTTAACATGTGTTTGCTTTTTAACCCCTTCACTGCTGAGACAGTTCACCTATGTGCGCTGCGCTCATTCTGACCATTTTGTGCTAATTATTTTTAGATGACAGCCTAGGTCCTATTTAATTAAACTCCCCCCAGACAAAAAAAACTTTTTTTAAAAAAAACATTTTTTTATTTTATTTAATTTTTTTTAATTTTTTTAAATTTTTGTTTAAAACCAAACCTGGTCATGTTTGGTATCATTTGAAAGGCCATAATCAGGCCTTTCAAATGATGGCAAATATGACCATCTAGCTGCCATGGATCGGGAGATAAGGGGATCCTTAGGATCCCCTTATCTCTACATGGCAGCTAGAGGGTTAACTGGCCCACTGACATCCTCACACATATGGTGAGGTTGTCAGTGGGTGGGGGGGACCTGGAGGCTTGGCTGACATCCAAGTCAGCCCCCTCCAGGTTTGAATCGCGTTTTGGCGCCAATTGGCGCTGCAACGTGATCCGGCGGCGAAATGGTTAATGCCATACACCGCTGGAAAGGGGAGGCTCTCCCCTCTCCAGCGGTGCAAACGGCATCTCCCTAGCTTCAATGGTTGGGGAGATAGAGGGCTCCGAAGGAGCCCCCCCTCCCCTCCATTGAAACACATGGGGGCACCTTCTGATGACGTCACCACGCAGCGTGGCGACGTCATCAGCCTCGCCTGCCCATGTAAATCACATGGGCAGGCTTCCTCCCTGCCAGATCGCCGTGGGATCCGACGAGGGAGGTGAGTATCGGGCGGGAGGGGGATTTGGCGCCGCTGACGTACCCTGTACGTCCGCGGGTCTAAGGGAGACCCGAGGACAGGACGTACAGGGTACGTCAGGGGTCATTAAGGGGTTAACACAAGACCAAATATACAGATTAACAGAAAAATAAATATGTAGGAAATAAAGTCATTATGTTACATGTTTACAGGTGCATTTCGTATTGAGGTATGTTAATAGGGTAGTCTTAAGGGACTTTAGACTGGGGGAAGATTTGATGGCGTCTGGGAGGTTATTCCATATTTGCGGTGCTCTGTAGGAAAATGAGGATCGAGCCACTTTCTTTTTGTATTGTGGTATTGCAAGTAAGGTGCTGGTCCTGGATCTGAGGTTATAGGATGAGGGAACTGCCGGGGGAAGCAGCATATTCAGGTAGGGTGGTAGCTTCCCAGAAAAGCTCTTAAACACCAGGTTGGAAAGGTGAAGGGTGCGTCTAGATTCCAGCGATAGCCAGTTTAGTTCTTTTAACATGTCACAATGGTGGGTCATGTAGTTATATTGTAGCACAAAGCGACAGAATGAGTTATACAATGTATTAAGTTTCTGGAGGTGTGTTTGAGGGGCAGCTGCATACACTACATCTCCGTATTCAATGGCTGGCATTAGCATTTGTTGTACAATCTGCTTTCTTACCGCGTGGCTCAGGCAGGATTTGTTTCTGTACAGGGCACCTAGTTTGGGGTAGAGTTTAGATGATTTTTTCGATTGGGGGGGGCCAAAAGATAGATTTGGGTCTAACCACATACCTAGATATTTGAGAGAAGTGATTGTGGTCAGCGTGCCATTTGATTTTCTCCTGACACATAGATGGGGTGTTTGCAATTTGTGTAGTTTAGGTGTGGTTCCAAAGAGCATTGTAACAGTTTTGTCAGTATTTAGAAAATGTTTGTTATCTGCAATCCACTTTTCTACCCCTGTGAATTGTTCTTGCAGCACGGCCTCCAGCTGTGGGAGATTTGGTTTGCTGGTATAGCTTACAGTGTCGTCTGCGTACATGTGTACAGTTGAGGCTTTGCAGACATTGGGCAGATCGTTCATGAATATAGTGAATAGCAGGAGGCTGAGTATCGAGTCTTGGGGTACACCGCAGGTGACTGGGAGGGGGAGGGAAGTGCTGTCAGAAATGGACATATATTGCGACCTATCAGACACATATGATTGGAACCAGGTTAACGTGCTATCACCAATACCAGAGTTTTTAAGTTTTTGTAATAGGATGCCATGGTCTACGGTGTCAAAAGCCTTGGCAAAATCAAGGAAGATGGCTCCAGTTAGGTTTCCTTGTTCCATGCCCGCTTGGATATCATTACAAACTTTTAAAAGGGCAGTTGTAGTTGAATAATTTGGACGAAAGCCTGATTGATCTGCGGTTAAATAGTTCTGATAATGATAATAATCACGTAATTGAGTGTAGACACATTTTTCCAGGATTTTTGACATTACAGGGAGCAGTGATATTGGGCGGTAGTTGGATACCAAAGTATTGTCTCCACTTTTATGGATAGGTACCACCCTTGCAGTCTTCCAAAGTTTGGGTATGTATCCAGTCGCCAGTGATTCATTGATTAGGGTTGCGACAGGTTTTGCAATTGCTGGCGCACTGATTTTCAGCAGCATTGCTGGGATTTGATCAGGTCCAGACTGGTATTTAATTTTTTGGTTACGGGTCCTGCTCTGATTTGACAGCTGCTGCCCAGAATGGAAATGAAATTTAGCAGGGAAGGAGCACCAGGAGCCTGCAACAGGCGGTGGCTGGCCTCCTCAGATGTGTCCGGTGTTCTGCCCATCGAGCGAACTTGCCATAATGGCGAACCGCGTCACTTAACCCCTGATCAGCTGCAGACAGGAAGGAATTACTTCCTCATACACCAAGTCAGGGGCCCGCCCACTGCAGTCCCGTGATCCAACCCTGCTTTGTAACATCCAACCCTGCACTCTGTATTACACACAACCGCCCTCCCACGGCTCTGTATAGCGCACAATCCTACTGACGGTGACCCGCACACCCTGAATGTATAGAGGAATCTTGAAATAGACCGTGTGTATTTAGAGATTTGTCTATATATTCAGGGTGTGCGGCTCACAGTCAGTAGGCTGTGCGCTATACAGAGCCGTGGGAGGGGGGTTGTGTGTTATTTGAGGAAGTAATTCCTTCATGTCTGCAGCTGATCCGAGCTTTCATTGCCATTCCGGATGCTGTATCCAGCTGATCTGCCTCACTTTTGATGACGTAGGTGCACCGGAAGTGATGCAGTTCGCCATTATGGCAAGTTTGCTGGTAGGGCAGAACACCGGCATTCGCATCACATGGTATGCGAAGAGGGCGGCCCCAGCCTTATGCTCTGGATCTGGGAGACACGCTGCAGGGGCTGACAAGGAAGAAAGCAGCGGCGGCCAGTGAGGCAGTCAGTGTGTACCCACGCCGGCCCCAGCAACCCGCGGGATCTCAATTTAAATGCAAAACCTGCCCAAAAATTAAACAGCCTACCGGGATTCCTCCCGCTATCCCGGTAGGCCAGTCCGGCCCTGTATGCTATACCCACATGTGCAGATCGTCATGGGACCAGTGACAGCGAGGCTTCAACACAACCAGTCTTGTTTTTCTTATCAGTGACCCAATTGGTCTGCTAAGAGTTATTGGTTCACTTAGGAAGCTGCTACTATAATAGAGGGAGATATCTATCGCCGACTGCGTCGAAGTGTGTGCCGTTATGTCTTTATTACACTCAGGAGAAAGTACAGAGCACATTTCAGCAAGACAAAGTCCTATCAGGACTATACTTTTGTGCAACAGGAAAAAAGAGTAACAAATGAGTTTATTCCACTCCTCCCAGCCCCTCATTTACAAAAACTAAGCATAACCCCTACCCCTGGATCTGAGAAGCCACTCTGTGCCCTGCTCTTTGTGACGAAGAGATCAACGTTGTGATCAGTGACTGTCATGCTTAAATACGTGCTTAAATACTGACAGTGACTTAAATACGTAAAGGGAATCCACAAGGTAGAGGAAGGGAGTATATTTAAAAGGAAACAAAGTAGCAAAACAAGAGGACATAGTCTTAGATTAGAGGGGCAAAGGTTTAAAAGTAACATCATAAAGCATTATTTTACTGAGAGGGTGGTGGATACATGGAACAGTCTTCCAGTTGAAGTGGTAGAGGCCAAAACAGTAATTGAATTTAAGCAGGCATGGGATAGGCATACGGCTATCCTAAACAAAAGATAAATCCAGGTAAAGTATTTATGTAATTGGGCAGACTAGATGGGCCGAAAGGTTCTTATCTGCCGACATTTTTCTATGTTTCTATGCCCCATGACTGCCACCATCCTGAAACCCCCCCTGGTGGTTCACTTCCATCCTGTTCCTGCCCTGCAGCCAGCAACCAGCATCCAGCAGTGTAAGAGTTAAAAACACCAAACACACGTGACTCACGAAATAAAGGGCTCAGCCCCGCACACACTCACTGCTGGTTCATTACAGCTTTTGCTCACAAAGAGTAAACACTGTTGCTGATCTGCTACCTGATATTTCTGCTCCGTATTCCTGATTTCTGCTACTACAACCATCATTTCCATCATCCTTCTGCAATCAACCTGGTCAGTCCTCATATTCATCCACCCTCCTCTACCCTTATCCTCTGTTTATTTGGGCAGACCACTGCACGCTGGGCTCATACTCTCCTCACCCCTGGTGCCACCCCGGTACCATCCCTAACCCTGACAGAATGAACCAGCCCAATACAAATGAGCCCACAGTGCTGCACTTAATGGTGGAGCTACTGAAGACGACCTTCCAGGAGCTATTCAAAAACCTGGCTGATTCCCTTTTGCAACGCTGCAAACTTTTCTGGGCACCTCAACTAAGGTGTGCGCTCCTCCAAATAAACGCCATGATCCCCTGTATCCTGAAGAGCGTGTCAGGAGACAAAATAGCAATTTGTGCCTGTACTGCGGGGCAGGATCATATTGGATATCGAATTGCCCAGAAAAAAAACCCAGATCAGCGGTTGTCAAACCAGCACCGGTTTCCAAACCAGCTGCAACTCCCAAGCACGCTCAGGTGCGTAGAGCTCTGAAGCAGCCCCAGGCTTCCAGGCCTACTACAGCCACTATGTCTACACCTGCTTCTAAGAGACCTTCCCTCCCTAAGCCGGTACCCCTACCCAGACCGGCCCCCAAGAGATTTCCTGAACCCAAACCTGCACCCCGAACAACTCATGCACCTACACCTGTCCCCAGACGAACTGTATCCAGGCATGTGACGTCTTTAGAGGTCAGCGACACCCCCATGGATATGGAGACCTTTTTGTCCTTACCCAGGGAGCCCAAACCTGGCATCCCTATGGACTTCGAAGATGCATCCATAGAACCGGAGCCAATGGACGTTATGTATATACAGGTTCCAGGCGTACCTATTCCCATCACTCACAGCCCACATGATCCGGCCATCTGTGAGTTTGACCCTCTGAATGATGCCTTCCCGTTTGGCTTTATACCAGAGGACACCACGGTCTCTAAAGACCCCCCCCCGTGTCAATATACGGAGTCTTTGGGGTCTGATGCTCCCATCAAGGGGAGGCGTAATGTCTGTTCCTCATCCAGCGATGACCTTGAGGGGGACAATGACGAAGAGGAGACACCTACCCCGATGCCATCTTCTTATGTGGGCACAAGATTCAATGGTGACTCTGCCTCCTATCTCTCGCCCTCTGTCGCCAACGCCAGACGTTCAAGGGACATTCCTGTTGCTCCAGATTCCTTACCTGAGGATCCAGCTTCGTATATGGTGCAGGGCATCTACGCTGTACCCCCACCTTGGTGCCATCCAGTTACGTGGGCTCCCTCAATCCTGAGGTTAAGAGAAAAGAGTGTAACCCCAAGATCCCTAAAGACCCTGATATGGACTTTGTTTTATCTTGCGATTGTTTTTCACCCATTGTGACTGAAGACGATGAAGAGGGAATGCCATCTGGGTACATGGGCACTCTCCTTCCTGAGGTGTCTGCTGACCGCAAGAAAACGAAGACCAAGGCACGGCGGCGTCAGAGGAAGGCACGTGCCGAACCCTGTAGCGCCACTCCTGACCACCGCTCTGCCCTCCAGTGGTGTGACGATTTCTGGTCCCAGCACCCACCAGAGTGACCCGTGCCTGGTCATGGGCAGTCCTGCTGCCATCCTTGGTCACTCGAAGCGTGACCTGAAGGGGGAGGTACTGTCATGCCCCATGACTGCCACCATCCTGAAACCCCCCCTGGTGGTTCACTTCCATCCTGTTCCTGCCCTGCAGCCAGCAACCAGCATCCAGCAGTGTAAGAGTTAAAAACACCAAACACGTGACTCACGAAATAAAGGGCTCAGCCCCGCACACACTCACTGCTGGTTCATTACAGCTTTTGCTCACAAGAGTAAACACCGTTGCTCATCTGCTACCTGATATTTCTGCTCAGTATTCCTGATTTCTGCTACTACAACCATCATTTCCATCATCCTTCTGCAATCAACCTGGTCAGTCCTCATATTCATCCACCCTCCTCTACCCTTATCCTCTGTTTATTTGGGCAGACCACTGCACGCTGGGCTCATACTCTCCTCACCCCTGGTGCCACCCCGGTACCATCCCTAACCCTGAAAGTGACACAGTTATAATGCTTACGTTATATAGTTTAATAGCTTTGTATTCACAACTCAATTTTGTCTGTTTTCTTGATCACGAAGCTGGGTTTTGAATTGTTGACGGAAGATACTGGATCCAAAAACGCTGCATCAAAATTGTTTATCAGACACAGAGATTTATTACCCTGTTTTTCTGGGATGAAGAAACTCATGCATGCCCAAGAACCTGGGCTAAAATGCCAAAACTTCATTCTTTGAGCATTACTGTAAAGATCTGTTTACTTCGTATCTGTTACTTTTTCTGTGCTCATTACTAGGCTCCAGAGATGTGTGTTTTGTTAATTACAGCTTCTCGTAAGGGATTCTTGTGTGTGAGTCTATGGTGAAAATTTTACAAGGCTGTTTTACAGTAACTCTTTAAAGTGTGTGTGTTGGCAGTGTTCGCTATGTAGGTGCACTGTATTATGTTCAAGTAAGTCTTCCTGGAAGTGCAACATTTACAGAAGCCAATATCCCACACCATGTACTGTTTTCTGTGTAAAACCAGATAAAGATAATGTTAAAAGGCATTGGGTAAAAATGTGTGTACATCCAATACATATTATGGGGGTTATTCAGCAACAGCTGGTATTTGTCAATATTGCTAACACTGAAAATTGCTTTTGATGCAACAGCGACAAAAATCAACATTTTACAAAAGAAAAATTACAACAGTGGCAGGAGAAGCTTTGCTTTAATTTAGCTCCTAGTTTAACTGAATTTGGAAAAATCCATCTGATAAAAACAGCCATTATGCTTTTGTGGGTAAGGTTTATTTTATTTTTTATTAAATGCATGTATGGGAAAATGAAAAATGTCTGAGGGGGCTTATAGCTTTTCCCAAGTAACACGTAACCACTTCTTCAAGAAATATCCCCTTCCTCTTTTATTAATTATACCTACAGGGTTATACAGACAGAGGTGAAAACCAGTAGAATGACTGGAATCGGCTACTTGGTCTAGATTGTTCTCTTATCCTACCTTTCTCCTGGTTTTCATTGCTCTCTGAATAACCCTGCTAGTTTTCCTGTGTTCGAGTTGGTGTGCTTTGAGAATATTTTAAGATTCTTTTACAGCTCAGAGTGTGTTTGTGTGTGTATATGGTCTTGTGTATCTGTGGCTGTGTGAGAAACTCGAAAAATTAGAATATCGTGCAAAAGTTCGTGTAGCACTACTCCTGCGAGAGCCGCTATAGTTTACGGGCCTTCTGTCCCACTCCAGTGATAGCTCACCACCGGCACCAAGTAACACCAAGACACTGCTATACTATAAATAAAAGGGGTTTATTAGGACTAGCAAGCAGCCCCTCAGATGGACAAAGTGATCAATAGTATAATCGATTGGAATGATTTACCACCACTATGCAGAGCAATGATGAATGAACGAAACCGTAAGCTTTACAATACTTCAACACTGTTCAATTATTGACTATAATTGACGTGACTCACAACCATAACCTATCTAAACCTTATAGATTCTACCTAACCACTGGCCAGTGGGAATTACACAAACTCTTGAGTCTGCTAGCGTTGGGGCCCTTTGGATTCTGTCTTTTGGTACCTTTACTGTGAAACCATATTTGTACTCCACAAGGAGGGAAAGAAATCTTTGCAAAGTGTCACAGGGTAACAAGATTTGTAACTGCAGCGATTCTCCTTTTAGATGGAGCTGCGCGGGCAGTAGAACTAGGCAGGACAATAAAGTTGAAAATGTCATCTGCGCTTATTCCCATTATATGAAACAAAACACAGAGGACTTGGTTTCTTATTAATGGGCATTATAAGATTAAGCTCGCCCGCCAGCGTCAAGGCACCTCTAATGAGGGGGAGTCCTATCCAAAAATGAAGGCACAGACTGCTGTATAGCAAACCATACCTGCTCATGCTGCTTGTCAGACATGAGATAAACTGGTGGGCCTTTATTTATGCTCCCCCAGAAACAAAATCCACTTTGGGATCAAAAACAAAGACACGGAGCGGGATCTTGCTGCAGTGATGCATACGGAGGGAAAGTCGCTCCTGAACTACAAACAACGTCAGAAGCGTCTTACCTGGGCTAAAGTAAAACAGACCTGGTCTGTTGCTCAGTGGTCCAAAGTCCTCTTTTCTGATGAGAGCAACTTTTGCATCTCATTTGGAAAGCAGGGACCCAGAGTATGGAGGAAGAATGGAGAGGCACACACTGCAAGATGCTTGAAGTCCATTGTGAAGTTTCCAGTCTGTGTTGATTTGGGGAGCCATGTCATCTGCTGGTTTTGGTCCACTGTGCTTCATTAAGTCCAGGGTCAATGCAGCCGTCTACCAGGAGATTTTGGAGCACTTCATGCTTCCTTCCGGAGACGAGCTTTATGGGGATGCTGACTTCATTTTCCAGCAGGACCTGGAGGCCGAGCTGGGGACTCGCCTGATCCCGAAGGCTGGCCGAGCAAGCTGCTCGGCCGGCCTCCAGGCCCAGCCGAGCCAGGGGCTCGTCTGAGCCTAGAGGCCGGCCGAGCAGCTTGCTCGGCTGGTCCTCCTGGCCCAGGTTCGCATGGCTGATTGGTTGCACCTTGCATACTCCCCTACATCCTCCTACTTCAGCCCTGAGCTCCAGCGAAGGCCCAGCTGAGCCTGGAGGCCGGCCGAGCAGCCTGCGACAGCCTGGGGACTGTCACTGCTGGATCTCAGGACCGAAGTAGGAGAGTATGTTGCCTACACATACTCACCTACATTGGCCCTGAGTCCTCCACCGGTTGCACATACTCGCCTACATCGGCATCCAGCAGTGGCAGTCCTCCTGCATCCAGTGCCCGCTCTCTGTATCGGTCACCGTTATGACGTCACGAAAGCCTTTGACCCAGGTTCAAAGGCTTCCGTGAAATCATACCGGTGACCAATGGAGAGAGGACACTGGATGCAGGATGACTGCCACCGGTGGAGGTCGATGTAGGCGATTATGTGCAACCGGTGGAAGATTTGAGGCCGATGTAGTCGACTGTGCAACGCTCTCCACCCCCCCCAACAAAATCCGTCACCTGGGCCTGGAGGCCTGCCCGAGCCCCCTGCTCGGCCAGCCTTCAGACTCAGGTGAGCCCCCTGCTCGGTTGGCCCTCCGACCGAGCCAGGGACTTGCCTGAGCCTGGAGGACAGCCAAGCAGGCAAATCTGCCAGCCTCCAAGCTCAGGTGAGCCCCAGGTTCAACTGGGCCTCTAGGCCCAGGCCAACCCGAGGGCTCGCCTGAACCTGGATGCCGGCTGAGCAGGCAGCTTGGCCGGCCTTCAGGCTCAGACGAGCCCCCGGCTCGGCCGGGCCTCCAGGCCCTATTTTGAAAGGGAAATTTTAAGCAGATTTTTTGTTCCGCTGAAATTTCCTTTTTGGCTGATAATTTTCGGTGGCCGACATTTCGGTGCATCTCTATCCATAACACCTCAACAGTGCCACAGGCTGATAGCTTCCATGCCCGCCGCATTGAGGCAGTAATTGCTGCAAAAGGGGCCCAAACCAAGTACTTGTACATATGCATGCTTATACTTTTCAGAGGTCTGATATTGTTCTATGTACAATCCTTGTTTTATTGATTGCATGTAATATTCTAATTTTCTGAGATTGTGGATTTGGGGTTTTCATGAGCTGTAAGCATAATCATCACAATTATGACAAATCACGGCTTGAACTATCTCATATATTCGTTTCACCTTTTAAATTGCATTACTGAAATAAATGAACTTTTGCACGATATTCTAATTTTTAGAGTTTCACCTGTATAACTAGATTGAACTAACTAGGGATGGATGATTGTTCATATCATTAAACCCTACATTGAACTAGTGTAGTTTTAGCAGATTTGAAATAGCTTGTATTTTTTTTTTCGTGAAATGATTTTACCAGGAAAGCTACATTGAGATTTCTCTCGTTTTCAAGTATGTCCTGGGTGGCGAGTATGTACCGTTAGGTGTCTTGCCCAAGGACACTTACTGGAGAGGTGCTCTTCGGGATCGAACCCATGTCTCCACAGGCTCTCTCCATGCAGAGCAGTGATGTTACCTCTACTCCATTTTCATGTAAACGTGTTGGGGGTTTTCCATGTTGAGATCCTTGTCACTTTTCCCTCTGTCCTCTATAGACTGTGCCTCATGATCCACCCTTGCAAATTTAGCTCATTCTCAGAAATCATTTAGCTTCTTTTATTTGTAATCTTCTTTTAAGGGATTATCTTCATCAGCCTCAGTTTCTGCGAACCTCCTCTAGCATCCTTCCTAGGCTACCACCACTGCTCTACCTAAAGCTTGTCCACTCCTTTGATCTAAGAGATGGCTTCTCCCCTGCTATCATTCCTACATAGCTGTTTATTCCAAGTTGCTTTCTCTGGCTCCGCTTCCTCCCGTGACCTCTTTCTCCAAAATCTCATCTGATTTGAATATCAGTATGATTGTTACTCTGATAAGGAGATCTGCATCTCATTTAGTCACTTACATTGTTATTCAAAGAGCACCGAAATTGTTCCCTGCACGTCGGGTAATCAAATTCCCTGATCCTGCAATGCATTCAGCATTCACCACAGGGTCTCCGAAGTGCAGGGAAAAGCCAAGGATTCCAACGCAAAAGGCGCGGGGAAAGAAAAAAATCTGAGTGATCTGAAAAAAAGCATACCTAATGCTCTGACAAAAACCACCGAGTGCATCTGAAAAAGTTGACGATCCGCCAAACAGAACACCTACCAGCTGCAGTAGTTGTTTGCAAATAGATTTTCAAAGTCGCAGTGCTTTTTTTTTCTTCTTTTTTTTTTTACTCCGTTTGTTGTCTTTTTCTGACAACGAACGGGGTAAAAAAAACCACTACAACTTTGAGAAGCTGTTTACAAACAACTGCTGCATGAAAATTACATATAAGGTCCTATGAATATTAATAAAAAGGTCTTTTACAGATAAAAAGCTATTTTTAAAAATCTGCTTTTTTTTGCCAGAAAATGCTTAAAAAGTTGACTTTTTGCTGCAACTTAAAAAAAATAAACGGTTTAATAAATATTCAATAAAAACGGGAATATTTTTTAACATTGAAACCTATAGGATTTGCCTGATTAAACCTGCCGAATGAAACCTCTGAAAATCAGGGCATTTCACTGCCTTTTCGGTGCTGTTCTGTGTTCTCTGAATAGATTACCAGTTACTTATTTATGGGGAGTTCACTGCTGCTGAAGATCATCGTATTTTGCTGGCAATTCACCAATATTTGGCGAATTGCCAGCTTTTGAATAGCTGAATTGCCACAAAATTACACCACAAAGGGGAATACACTGTTTGGTACAATTTCGGGGCTAGTTCGGCTCTCTGAATAACCCTGTAAGTCTTTTAGTTTGTGAAGTCACAAATGTATTTTACCTGGGGCATTGTTACTTCGCCTCTGGAACACAGAAACGCCAACATATCTATAACCATTTGTCTTGAAACCAAAACACTATTAATAACAGCCACACGAATGGGCATATCCCAAGCATTCATTAGGGATGCACCGATGCCACTGTTTTAAGACCGACTACAAGTACCAACACTTTTTTCAGGTACTCACCAATACGGAGTACTGATACTTTTATTCAATGTCATGTGTCTGCTTTCCAATAAGAACAGCTATATATATATATATATTTTAACGCAACCGATTTCTCATTGTAGCACATGATGACATTTTAAATTCTTTTATAATATATAATCTGTAATTCTATGTACCATTTCTGCTGGAGGTTCAGATAGGCTGTCTGTATGGATGGCCTCCTGTGGGTGTAATGTTTACCACTATATAAAACGAAGCTTGATCCTGCCTTTAGAGTTTCAATATGATGTTTCACTCTCTTATTTCACTCTTTTATTTCAGTAATATCATATTTACATTTTTGTATAACAACCTGCAGCTAAGAAGATAAAATATATGTATTATTGATGAGATGGTCCCCAAGAGTCATGATGCAATGCACTTACATGTTATGCGAACATCTTATGACCCTACATACATGCTCATTTGTATATGTATATTGTCAATATAAACACATGCTTTTAGTGCTGATCAGTAGGTGAACGAAAGCTTTTCTCACACACACACACACACACACCTTAGCTCAGTTTTCACACTGGAGCATTAGCTGTCAGTAAGTAAGACACCCATTGTCCTTTTATAAAGATTGTGTTCTTGCATGAATATAATTGTGGCACATTACTGTGACTCACAATATGTGGGGTTATGAGAAATTAATTGGTCAACACGGCTCATTGTATGACTTTTTTTCTTTTTCAGGTTATGCCTTCTCATTCAGGATGCCTATGGGATATTTAGCGAACTTCAACTACAGTGTAATTATGTCACTGCGGCAGACATAGAGAATTATAGCAGTAGATGGGAAGGAAGAGCATGCTGTCTCTCTGGTATGAAGATCCTGCAGAGGACCACTAGAGGAAGGTCAGCTTTCTCCTTTTCACAGATTGGGATAGGGAACTTTTTGATTGTTTTTCTTTTTCTTCTTTTTATGTATATATTTTTTTTGTCCAAAAAGACATGCATTCACAAGACATGTGAACATTATGGGCCATGTATTATGTTGTGCAGTAATGCTTATCAACCGTGTCATCCTGTGACAACAGAACAGTATGCCACTCGAGGGGATTGATCCAGTTAGCGCTGACAGAGTAAAGTTCTGCACATTCAGTTTTAGCACGGAGTAAAATATGGAATATACGTGTTAACTATAGGCAGGGCCGGCCCAAGCCTCTGTGCTGCCTGGAGCAATGGATGAAATGCTGCCCCCCCCAAAAAAAAAAAAAACACATGCCATGTACGAGCGTATCGCAGAGCTGCACAGCAATAAAACTCACAGTAATGTGCGCTGTGTATGAGCGTATCACAGAGCTCAACAGCAGTAAAACTCTGTGATACGCTCATACACACCGCACATTACTGAGAGTTTTATTGTTGTGCAGCTCTTTGATATGCTCATACACCCCGCACATTAATGAGCGTCACAGCAATAAAACTCTCTAATGTGCGGGGTGTAGCCTAACAATTAACCCCTAAAAATGCCATTAATAAAGGGAAAAAAATAAAATGTATACTGTGAGGGATGAAGCCTGCCCATTAACCCTTAATGTACAACGAAACCAAGAGAAAAATGAAAGTAATACACAATGTGATAGTCTAATCATTAACCCCATTCATTCCTGAGCTATTTCAAGCCTGTGAAAAGAAATAAGCTAAGTTTTTTTATTTTATTATTTATGGGTTTTTTTTGTTATTTTTACACTTAATATGGTCATGTTGGATATCATTTGGAAAGGTCAGACTCTGTCCTTTCCAATGACACCACGACAGTGTACGATGCAGAGATAAAGCGTTCTGAAGGAACCATATGGCAGAAACATCAAGGGCTATTAAACAATAGGAGCAAGACATGTCACAATATAAATCCGCAGAAACATGCTAAGGCTGACTGATAACAGGTAGCCATGTCATCAGATACTAGCAATCAAATGCATAAATGATATAGCAACCATCAAAGAGGTGCAGGAAATAATGAGGGTAATCTCTCAAAAGACGGCATAGAGTCCCATCAGAGGTGGGGACAGAAGAGAACCAGACAACTAGAGCATACTGCGGACTGGCAATATGTGAGGAAAAAGGGGAGTTTAAATATCAGAAGAGCAGCCTGTGCCCAATATCTTAAATATAAATCAAGCAGTGGGGGAAGTGAGAATTAAAGCGAGAAAATTAGGTAATACAAAAGCAGGATGTGGGTTGAGGTCTTCAGCCAGCATTATGCAATGTGTCAGGGCACACGGTCAGCTTTAGATTTGTCCATCCTGAGTGGGAAGATGGAGACCTGTTGGTCTGCAGGGGTGAAGGAGAATTTTACAGACATGTAATGTATGCCTGAATCAAGTGTATTTAATCTATGGGATCTCTGCTCTAAATCTGATCTCATCTGCTTTGACCTGCCAATGTGTCCAACCACACAGCAGCTCTCCAGCTTTAAAGAGGAGCACAGAAGCAGCAGCACACAGGCTGACCGCTAACTGCTTCTCCATAGCTGACCTGTGAATCTCTATGAGCTCCGTCCAGGTTAGGGGGGGCGGGGTCAGGGTCAGCTCTTCCAATGAGGTGATTGCCTGCCTGCCTGAAGAAAATGAACTCTCAGAGCTGGGACTGAGAGATTCACGGATACAGATGGGATCTTGTTGTCTGCCAAATAATTGAACAGTATCAGGCTGGACAGCGCTCCCTGTGCTGGCAGCACTTACTGCATTCCAGCGCTCAGCCTTTATTTTCACTTACTCACAGAGCAGACATAATTTCCTCCTAGTCCCAGGCTCCAGACTGGACTAGATACCTGGTGCCGGTGATCTAGTCTAGAGGAAAGGTGAGTGTGCTGAAATTGAATGAGATCCGCTCACACGCTCCTTAATCCCTTCTCTCTGCCGCTCTTCCCCTGCTGCTCACATGTGTGGGGGCGCGGTCCTGCATCACTTTCCCGGCCTACAGCAACAAAAACTATACATGTGCCTGGAAAAAAGTGCAGCGGTGGCAAAAATACTCTGCCCCCTTGCGCCCCCCATATATTGCTGCTTGGACCCCCATATCCAAAGGACCCCCATATCTCTAACAAAGGAAATCCCCTGCCTGGCTAGGGGGGGGATTTCCTTTCTGACGTCTGTTAAATTTCAATTTTAGATAAACAATAACAAATTCCCTAATATAATTACCATATATGGATGCCATAAACCTTTTTCAAGTTTCTTCTTATATATCAAAATTGAAGTAAGATGCTGCTGCGCTACGCCATGGCGAGAGACACCAAAATCAGCCACAGGCATGTAGCTTCAGGTCATGTCTAAAATATCTTTTGTTAGACAGACTGTTTTATTAGATTTCAAAGAATTTATAGCCAATCAGCATACATATACATTTCCACGTCACAGTTTAACCAACAGTGAGACAAAGATTACTACATATGATTCAGAGATGGCTTTTCTCTAGCTTACACTGTCCGCACGCCCTTTCCTGCGCAGACAGGAAATCGTCTAAATTCCACAGGCCAACATCCTATGCAAGAAAAAGACAGATTTTGATACTCAAAATGGGAGGGGGGGAATTTCACAGCCCATTTTATCAAAACAGGCTTTTCAAGATAAAATATTTATATTTTATACAGGAAATTAAAATCTAACAACGTCATCGCACCCAGTAGATGTCAGCCCCCAATGGAAGGCTGTGATCTGGCGCCTGGTCACGATACCAGAACATAAGGGGTTCAGATGGACATCGCTGGAAAGGTCAGACTGCAACCTTTCCAGTGATGCCTCCCTTGAGAGTTTACTCCTTTCTGATGGGGAGATAGAGGGGTCCAAAATACACTACCCCCTTCCCTTTAGGCACACAGCCTGCTCTATAAAATATATGAAGCCTGGAATGGCACCATTGATTCTCACGTGCACGCTCTTTATAGGATGATCTAGGAGCAAGACAAAATAGAGAAAGCCTGTGACGGATCGGCTGCCACAGGATTTATTTAGTTTAATTTCATTCTTATTTTGTTATGTTTCGTTTACTCTTTATTTATATGAACAAATTCCACTGTTAGATTTAGTGTAAAACTGTTGCTAGACTTATATTTAATTATGGTTTTCCCCTGCACCGATCCTGCTAGTAACCACGGAGTACATGCTTGCTGCAATGTATCAGTCACTGAAACAGCCAGGCTGCAATTTGTCTGTATATCTCCTGTGCTGATTAATAACTCGTTCTCCTTTGTGTCCAGCTTGTACCAGTGCTAGCTGTACAAGAAAAATTTGTTATTAGTGTTCCTGCAAAGTGTACCCCGGCTTGCCTCATATCTTGTAAGGCAGGAGGCTCCCCAGGAGATCGCAAATTACCGCTGGCAAGCTGCCAAAACCCTACTGTTTAACAGCTTGCCCTGGAGCCCCCTTTGCCTCCACCAGGGCGCTTTTTGGACATTTGGTCCCCAGGGAGCGTTGCCTGGTGTGGGGTGAGTTTGAAGAGGAAGCTCCATCGGGAACCTCTCCCATCTGACGGTCCCAAAACAGAGCGGCTATGGCTATGGAGCTTGTGACCGAACAGCCATCACTTTAAATTTATTAGCACCTAAAAGGTTAGAGGTTCGTTTGTTCAGGGTTGAATTTGTTTGTACAATTTGTGCTTGTGCGATCCTGATGGTTAGTAAGTTCTTTGCCACCCCTGCCTTGCCCCGCCATTGTGGTTTATCTGCCCAGCGCAACCCAGATACAGCTGCCACCAGCCGAGACCAAGCACAGCCGACATTCCTTACACCCTGCACCGCTCAGCCCCTGTACATGCCACCAGAGTGCTTTTTGGTCAGAAGGGTCCTGAGAACATGGTGCCACTGTGGGGTGAGTTACAAAGGGGAGTGCCACCAAGATCACGCCTCAATCAGCCGCTAAACCCAGGCCTGGCTTCACAACCGCAGAGGATATCCGGCGCCGGAATCAGTGCTCGAACTCCGGGGGGTGGAATTTCGAGCAGACAGACAGTGTGGCGCCAGGAGCTGGAGGCCGGGTCAGCCCATGTGAAGGATATGAAAAGGGCTCGGGCTAGAGGCAGTGGCAAAACTGGCATCTGGATGTCTGAGGGCGGGCATAGGAGAGAACAATGGGACTGTACCGTATAAATGTACCGTGTCTGTGCTGTTCTAAATAAACCAATCTGCTTAACCTTCTCGACAAGTATTTGGGAAGAGGGACTGTCTGCTGTAATGTATTGTGTTTTGCCTATGTTTCTTTTTGAGCCATCCTGACCACCGTAGTTAGTCTTCCTGATCCCTCCCCCCCCTCCATTTTGTGTTCAGTTATAGATTAAACATCTACAGGAGCACAGCTCTGTTTTGAAGCTCTGTGTCTGTCACATTACTTTACATGGTGTCAGAAGTCTGTCTGGAACAGATCTCACGCTTACTATGGCATTATCGCAGTTTGAACACCCCAAGATTGACTGGGAAGCTCCAGACTTGTACCAAGAGTTTGAAAGATTTCGCAGCCACGTCTCCTTTGTGTTTGATGGACCGCTCTCAGAACAAACACTGAAGCAGCGCACAGGTTGGTTGGGAACGTGGATTGGCGAGCAGGGCAGAGAGATATATAAAACGCTACCCTGGGAGAAGGGGAGAAGGATGATCCATCTAAAGTATTGGATAAATTTGCCAGCTATATAAGGCCAAGAAAGAATAAGAGAATTGCCAGACACCGCTTTAAGCAGAGAAAACAAGGAGTCACTGAGGGATTTGACCACTTTGTGAAGGATTTAAGACTCCTGCTAATGGATTGCGAGTATGCTGATCCAGATGATATGTTAATCGATACAATAATCGCTGGAATCAAAGAAAAGCGCGTCCAGGAGAGACTCTTAGACAAAGGGGAAGATCTAACACTACCAAAAGCAATTGAAATTGCCCAACAGTTTGAACTGTCACAGAAGCAAATTACAATAATCAGAGAAGAAGAATCTCAAGTGCAAGCAATAAAGGTGAATACACAATTCCAAACTGCAAATAAAAAAGCCTATCTACAATATCAGCCAAAATCTGTGCAGAAAGACATGAATACTTACCGGACATACAACTGTTTAAATTGTGGAAAAGATCCCCAGCATAAGTGGACCCAGGGCAGATGTCCAGCGAAAGGTTCTGTCTGCTCGTACTGCCACAAACCAAACCACTGGGTGGCAGTGTGTCGCAAAAGGTCAGTAAACACAGTTAGTGTGCAGCAGCAATCAGAAACTGAGGATGAGGAGGTACTGGGCATAAATCTCACACGAACGGATGAGCACTATGATGACAAATGGACTGCGGACATTGAAATCCTGTCTCGGCAAGTGCCATTCAGAATTGATACTGGTGCAAAGTGCAACACATTGACTTTAAGTAATTATCAGACACTCCCGCATGTAGGTGAGCTTAAGCGCTCTAATCGAGTGCTAAAGTCCTACTCTAACCACAGGCTGAAGCCCATAGCTGCGGTGGACCTTCTAATCAAATTCAAGAATACAGAGATACCAGCAGAATTTGAGATTGTGGACATTTTGCAAGAAAATGTGCTTAGTGGCGCAACAGCAGAAGCCTTAGGTTTAGTGATGCGGCTCCATGCGCTGCAGCCTACTATGAAAAGCAACACACGACACTCTATCCAAGTGGCAACAACAGGACCTCTGCCAGTTGGGCTAGATGATTACCCAGAACTGACTCGCACTACTGGAACCTTGCCGGGCAAGTACACAATCAAAATTGATCCTGAAGCACAAGGTGTGGTTCATCCTGTCCGCCGTCAACCAGCTGCACTGAGAAATAAGATACTAGAGAAACTACAGAGATGGTTAAAGATGGCTACATCACCAAAGTTAACCAACCAACCGAGTGGGTGAGTTCTATGGTGGCAGCTGTGCGTAATGGCAAAATAAGAATCTGTATTGACCCGAGCGACTTAAATAAAGTCATTAAGAGGGAACATTACCCAATGCGCACCATCGAGGAGGTAGTCTCTGCAATACCTGTGTAAAGTTTTCTCTGTTTTGGATGCAAAATCTGGGTTCCTACAAATAGAATTGGATGAAGCGTCATCATTCCTGACAACCTTCAACACGCCCATTGGCAGATTTAGGTGGCTTAGGCTTCCTTTTGGTCTAAAATGTGCACCTGAAATATTCCAGCGTATTATGGACGAAATGCTTGAGGGTATTAGCGGCGCAATCAGTGTGATGGATGACATTCTCATTGCGGCCCTTCAGTACCGGAACATGATGAGATTCTCCGTAAGGTAATTCAGAGAGCCACAAGCTACAACCTGAGTCTCAACTTTGATAAATGCCACGTCAAGCAATCTTCTGTGCCCTATGTAGGACACCTGATAACAGCAGATGGCCTGAAGGCAGACCCTGCAAAAATAGAGGCTGTGAAATCCATGCCAACACCAAGAGACAAGGATGGTGTCCGTCGCTTCTTAGGGTTTGTCACCTACCTCTCGAAATTCCTGCCCAATCTCAGCGAAGTTGATGCACCTCTGAGACAACTTCTTAAAACTGATGTGGAATTTGCCTGGCAGCCAGCTCAACAACAAGCCTTTGACACACTCAAAGACATGTGCACTGAGTCTCCTGTGCTACAATTTTTTGATCCATCCAAGTCTGTCGAAATTTTCTGTGATGCCAGCAGCAACGGCCTCGGTGCAGTATTGTTGCAGGACAGCCACCCCATTGCCTTTTCGTCCAGGTCACTAACAGACACTGAAACTCGTTATGCGCAAATCGAGAAGGAGATGCTGTCAATTGTTCATGCATGTGTCAAGTTTCATAATTACATATTTGGAAACCACGTAACCATCTACAATGACCATAAGCCTCTGGAGGATATTTTTAGGAAGCCATTGCTCTCTACCCCCATGCGCATTCAGAGGATGCGCCTTCGCTTGCAGTGGTATGATCTCACCGTTAAGTACAGACGGGGCAAAGATATGGAATTGCCGGATACGCTGTCGAGAGCCCAGTTACCTGTGAACAAGCCTGAGATGGAAGGCTTAGAGTGCGTCTCCATGCTTCATTTTGTTTCAGTCAGTGAGCAGAAATACTCAGAGCTGCAGAACTGCACAAGAGAAGAGCTCAGCTGTCTTCAAAGGATAATCCGGCAAGGCTGGCCAGACCACAGGCATGATCTCCCTAATGAACTACAACCATACTGGGACTCGCGAAGCCAGCTTGTTGTCTCCGATGGCGTTGTGTACAAAGGCCTGCGTATAGTGGTTCCCCTTCTATGCAAGCTCACATGTTGAAGCTCATACATCAGTCCCACTTGGGAATAGTGAAGAGCAAGCAGAGAGCCCGTGAGGTCCTATACTGGCCAGGTATGAGCTCTGTAATTGAACAAATGGTAAAGAACTGTGGCAAGTGTGCAGACTTCCAGAATAAACTGCCAAGACAACCCCTACGTCCAACAGAAACCCCCAGTTTTCCCTTTGAAGAAGTAGCCTCGGACCTGTTTGAGTTCGAAGGGACCCATTACATTCTGCTGGTGGATTACTACTCAAAGTTCATCGAAGTGGACACGCTGAAGAATCTACATTGTCGCAGTATCATAGAAAAGCTGAAGGCTCAGTTTAGCAGGCATGGGATCCCTGTCATCCTTGGAACAGACAATGGCCTCAATATGCAGCAGAGGAATTTAAGGTGTTCTGCCAAAGTTATGGAATTACTCACAGAACTTCGTCACCCACACACCACAATTCCAATGGTGAAGCCGAGCGTGCAGTCCAGACTGTTAAAAACTTTGGGCCAAAGCGTCAGACAAACACCTTGCACTGCTTGATTACAGGACAACTCCACTGGATTTTAGGCTTTTCGCCTGCTCAACTGCTGATGGGCAGGCGGCCCCGAAATAGCCTGCCTACTGCTCGTCTGCTGCTCGCACCTGCAGCTTATGATCCCATCAAAGTCAAACAGCGCCTAGACAGAAGCAATGCATTCAGAAATTCTACTATGACCATAAAAGAGCAAGTGGCCCCCGTGCTGAATTGAAGCCTGGAGATGAAGTTCGGATGCAGCCGCACCCAGGCAGTAACAGGTGGTCGCCTGGAGTGGTAGTGAGGTCTCACGATGCCCCTCGATCCTATATTGTAGAAAGTGGAAATAAGGAATACCGTCGCAACGTCCAGCACCTTCGTAAGAGCACACCAGATGCCAATGACTCCCGTCACAGACTTATCAATGATCATTGGGCTGAGTTGATGGAGCCAGTGAGTGCCAACTCCCAGCAAGAATCTGCTCCAGTACCACAGTCTGCTAAGGGAATGACGTCAACCGGGCAGTACATCACCAGGCTAGGCAGAGTTGTGAAACCTCCGGACCGGCTTTCCTTGTAGCCAGAGACATGCGTAGCAAACGCGAATGGCGACAGCAGTGTGCCAATAACTGTTCCAGTTCCACTTGCTTATGTACAATGGTGCACTGTTCTGGATGATATGTTATCGTTTGAGTCTCGTTTAAAATGTGCTAACCTTTCCTTTGTTCTTTTGAGGGATGCAAGTTTTCTGTTTATGTAAATTGAGAAGTTTAAAGAAATATCACCGATTTAATATTTGCGATATCTATACCTGTATCCCAAGTGACTATGCTAGTTAAGGGTTTGTTTTATACTTACGAAGGGAGATGTAATGTATTGTGTTTTGCCTATGTTTCTTTTTGAGCCATCCTGACCACCGTAGTTAGTCTTCCTGATCCCTCCCCCCCCCTCCATTTTGTGTTCAGTTATAGATTAAACATCTACAGGAGCACAGCTCTGTTTTGAAGCTCTGTGTCTGTCACATTACTTTACATCTGCTAGGTATTTCCTCCGGCTGACTCGCTAGCTTCCAGCAAGGGACCTGACGCTGGCTCGCTACTGCTGCTCACTGCAGAGCAACCCCGGCACCTACGGCGGATCTACTCCCTCTGAGTAGCGGTGTCCGTTCAAAGTCATAGCATAAAACCTTTACATTTAATACAGTATTTAAAAGTGAATAGAACCACTCACAAAATAAGTGGCACTACATAAATAAAACGTAAGTGCAAGCATTTGACATAAATGGTTGTCACCAATGGCCGATCCTCTGAATACCCTCCGTCTGGAATTGACACATCCGGCTTCAGGGACCCCAAATGGTGACCAACGACAGGAACAAAACGCGCACAAAAAGGAAAGGTGTCACTCAAATAGAACACGCTCTACACATTTCGTCATACATGTGACTTCCTCTAGAGCTGTGTCCGCGTGACATGTGTTCCCCATATATAGTCCTTGTCCCTCATTAGCAGCAATGAGATTCAGAAGTGCCGCCAGATCCATCTTGAAGTACTGGAAGTTACAGAGACTCCCATGTGATTTCCCCTAGTCGGCGACCGGAAATGACGTATCGCCGGCGGCGATAACTTCCATTACTTCAAGATGGATCTGGCGGCACTTCTGAATCTAGTTGCTGCTAATGAACACATGTCACTTGGACACAGCTCTTGAGGAAGTCAGATGTATGACAAAACACGTTGAGCGTGTTCTATTTGAGTGACACCTTTAATTTTTGGGGGCATTTTCTTCCTGTCGTTGGTCACCATTTGGGGTCCCTGAAGCCTGATGTGTCAATTCCAGACAGAGGGTATCCAGAGGATCGGCCATTGGTGACAATCATTTATGTCAAATGCTTGCACTTACATTTTATTTATATAGTGCCACTTATTTTGTGAGTGGTTCTATTCACTTTTAAATACTTTACATTTAATAAAGGTTTTATGCTATGGCATTCTCTATTTTGTCTCGCTCCTAGATCATCCTATAACGAGCGGTGCACGTAAGAATCATTGGTGCCATTCCAGGCTTCATATATTTTATTGTTCATTTGTTATTGTGGGCACATCTTATGAGGGGTGCCTGAAGCTTGGTGGTCATTATTGGGATATTTACACTCTATCTGTGCTTCAAAACACTGCCTGCTCTAATAGACACATATAGTGTAAAACCCCTCAACACCAGAGCTTGTTGCAATGAGCCAAATTAACAGTCACAAGCAAATGATTTATCAGGCCTATAAGTATCCAAGCAGGCTTAAGTTCTTTCATTATTCCCTTATGCAGCTCCAAAGCAGTTATCATGTGGGAAATAGAATTTAACATGGAGAAGAACCAAAGATATTATGTAAAATAAACCTTATTGCGCTTACAATGTTAAAATTTTAAACCGCATGTATAAATTCATATCACCCGGTTCCAGTGAAGTACAGCTCTTTCGAATCTTGATACAACTGGCCTGGACGTCATCACTCGACGCGTTTTGCCTGTCTGACTTTTTCAAGAGCGATCTCCAAACGATTCATACAGTAATGAAAAAAATCTCTGGCAGCCGCTGTCAATTACACCGCAATCACCATTCACGGCCATACATTTTCGGTATCCTTCTCCGTTGCTAGGACGCCTTCTCCCAGAGACGTCACCTCCGCGTTATTCCAAACTTCCGGCCAATGCTTATTGTAAGTCCAGGCGGACTCCCTTAGCAACGTCGATCTTTCCTCCTTCAATGCCTGCACTTGCAGCTCCTTCCAATTCTCCCGAAGAGCTTAAATACAATGCGTTTCAGCTCAAGCCATCATATCTCCATCATGAGTGGAGATCGAGAGCAAAGGGCCGTCCTCTATAGGCAATTCAGATAGTTCATGGATATGTACAAATTAATCAATTATAAAAAATAAAAATCATCATACCAAAAAGTAATTATACCATATGACAATAAATGGCACATAGTGTCGATACATAATTTCTCGTATTATACCCTCTATACATCATGGATTAAAGATTAAAATACTGTGTATTCAATTTAAAAAGCTCCATGGCATTTAACTTTAGTGGTTGTAATGGTTTTTGTTTTTTTCTTTTCCTTTCAGCGATAGGCTGAAATATCGTCCGATCGCGGCTGCAAAGTGAGGATGCACCCAGCGCATCGTCCACATGCTGGGCCTGTTCGCGACGACACGCTGAGCGTGTTTTCCACAGTCAAGTGGTTAAAGGATAAAATAGCAGCTTTTCATACAGATTCTTATTCTGAGATAAGCAATTAAAATAATGTAAATTTCCTTATTCTTCATTTAACATGTAGGGCCATACTACAAGCTGGTGCTAACTTAACCAGAGCTGTTGTAAACTTAAAATCCCCATAGGCTATAATGGCTCTGGGAAGTTTACAACAGCTCTGGCTAAGTTAGCGCCAGCTTTATAATATTGTCCATAGTCTATGGAGTTGTTAAGGTTACAATAGCACTGGTTAAGTTAGCACAAACTTTGTAATATTGCTCTGGAACAGTTAACTGTGTTTAATAAGTACAATGAACAGAGATTGCCCTAAATTATGTTTTTGCATCCCCTGCTGTGCATGAAGTTTATTGATCACATCTGGTCCTGTTCATTTTGAATCAGAGTGAAGACATTGAAAAATTCCATAATAATGACATGCATATCCCTGCTTGGAAACATCAGTATTCAGGGGAAAAAAAAATTCAAATGTGCATATAAACTCTATACAAAATAACACATTGTGTGTCGAGCACTTTGATGGAAAACAAATTGCGATTGTTTTGTTTGATTTTGCGCGGATGTTCGGGAGTAGACTGAGTGTGCATATGTAGTTTATTATTAGCCTCCATGTGGAGATTGGGATTTGCGTGTGTGTGTGTATGTATATACTGGGTCATTGCGGCAGTTAGTTTTGCTGTCAATGCATGTATTTAGAGATTGCAAAGCCAACCAGAAGCAAAATACCTAAATATGTATTAAAGTTTCAAACACTCTATTACAAATCATGCCTAAAAGTAACTTGGCATTACAAGTCTATAGAAACACAGGATTGTATTCCACCCTTGTTGGAAACTTGGCCAGAGTGATAGTAATCGTAATATCTCCGTAGACTATAGAGGCTCTGGTAAGATTACAACTAAGGACGCACCGATACTAGTATCGGTATTGGTGCAGATGCCGCAATTTGCAAAAAGTACTTTGTACTCGTGCAGATGCCCCAATACCTGGAAGCCAGCGCTGGGCTGGCTTGCCGGTATCTGCGGGGCTGGGGCAGCTGTCTGGATGCATTTAAAAACATTCGGCCAGCACTCCCCCCCCCCAGCTGGGCGTGTTACCGAGCGACCACCGGGCTGTAACGCGGCCTCCAGTGGTGATCTCACGGGAGTCACGAGATCTCGCAAGAGCGTGTCACAGCCAGGCGGCTGCTCGGAGGATCACAGCAAGCCGGAGGGGAATGCTGGCCGTATGCTTTTGAATGGATTCGGACAGCTTCCCTGGCATCTGTCTAAGGTCTGAGTGGGTATATTGAGATCTGAGTGGGTAAATACATGTCTGAGGTCTGAGTGGGTATATACATGTCTGATGTCTGCGTGGGTATATACATGTATGAGGTCTGAGTGGGTAAACGTGTCTGAGGTCTGCGTGGGTATACATATGAGATGAGATGTGGGGTCTGTGTGTGCAGGCTGTGCAGTGGGTAAATGGGGTGACTGGCCATACATTTCAATATTAGCATAAATTGGACAGGAAAAAATCCTAAATTATTTATTGGAAAGTGGTCACATGACTTAAAAGTATAGGTACTTGGTATCGTTTAGTACCTGGAGAAAGTATCGGTACTTGTACTCGGTCTTAAAAAAGTGGTATCGGTGCTAGGGATAGACCAATATAATTTTTTTCAGGGCCGATACCGATATCGATTATCGGCAGCTTTTCTGGCCGATAGCTGATATTTGGTAATTTTAAAGTTGTGAAGAAAAACAGCACAAATCTGACATTATGCCATGAACTCAATCAGGGTTATTCAGAGAGAGGTAAAAAGCAGGAGAATGACTGGAGAATGGAAAATTCTAGGTCAAAATAGTCAAACCAGAAAAATTCTCCCTTTCATCTCACTTTCCAAATCGGCTATTCTGACCTAGAATTTTTCATTCTCCAGTCATTCTCCTGCTTTTCACCACTCTCTGAATAACCCGGAATGTGTTTACATTTAAACATTGCACCGCGTCCACTTCATTTATTCAATTTAATAATATTTTAATATTTAAGCTTTTATTTTTACAAACAATCAGACCGTGTCTTTGGCTTTTTTAAAGATCCCTCACATGACCCTGTATGTAAGGGGTTCAGCAACCTTGGCCATCCAAGGGTTATATTACAATGTTGGTGCTAACTTAACCAGAGCTGGTGTAAACTTAACAACCCCATAGACTATAATGGTTCTGGGAAGTTTACACCAGCTCTGGTTAAATTAAGTTAGCGCTGAATTTGTAATATTGCCCCACATGTTTTTGAATTACATCTGCCATGATGCTCCGCTTTTCATTAGGTTCTTGGAGCCTCATGGGAAATGCAGTTCCAAAGTATCTGGAGGTCCCAGGTTGCTGACCCCTGCAGCTCCTGTTCAGGGAATTCCCTGCCAGATGGTATGGAAGCCCCATTTCTGTTGTCATCACGCTCATTAGCAATACGGTCAGTGAGCAGGGGTCGTTCTGCAGTGAGAGAGGGCTTACAGCCTGATGTGGGAGAAGCCCCTGATTCGCACAGTTCTGTGGAATTTTGGGTGTCGCAGCTACAGTGAAACAACTTGTTCAATTATCGGCAATATCGGCAAATAAAATGCCGATACCGATATCCGTAATTTTCTGAATATCGGCAGCCGATAATCTGCAAACCGATATATCGGTCTATCCCTAATTCGGTGCATCCCGCATTACAACAGCTCTGGTTCAGTGTACCCCAAAGTGGAAATAGGGCCCTTAAATGGATACAGTTGTGTTCAAAATTATTCAACCCCCACTGAAATTGAGTGTTTTGGCCAGTTTGACATTGATTTTGATCATTCAGTCATCTTGCTTACAATTAAATCAAAGAGGCACGTGTAGGTCAGACAAATATAACATAACATCTATAATGAAATAACCACAAATGTCTTTCTGTGCTCACATCATTATCAGTTTTATTCAACCCCCAAGTGACATTCAATCTTAGTACTTAGTACAACATCCTTTTACAGTTTTAACAGATTTTAAACGTGAAGCATAGCTTGACACAAGTGTCTTGCAGCGATCTACGGGTATCTTCGCTCATTCGTCATGGGCAAAAGTCTCCAGTTCAGTCACATTCTTAGGCTTGTGCACTGCAACTGCTTTCTTTAAGTCCCACCAGAGGTTCTCAATCGGATTTAAGTCAGGTGACTGCGATGGCCACTCCAAAATGTTCCAGCCTTTAATCTGCAACCATGCTCTAGTGGACTTGGGAGACGTTGGACCTTTCAACAGGACAATGATCCCAAGCATACCTCCAAGCCTCAGGTTTGTGACGGACTGCATCACATTGTCATCCAATATCTCCTGGTACTGAAGAGAATTCATGGTACCTTGCACACGCTGAAGCTTCCCTGTACCTGCAGAAGCAAAACAGCCCCAAAGCATGATTGACCCCCCACCATGCTTCACAGTAGGCAAGGTGTTCTTTTCTTCATAGGCCTTGTTCTTCCTCCTCCAAACATAGCGTTGATACATGCTTTAATTCAAAGTGTTAAGTGATTTTGCAAAATCACTTATCAAGAGAGTCTGAGAACTAATATTCATTGCTGAATACTGGCTCAAGCAGAGAACTGCTAACTGCCATGGAATAAAATGCTGGTGTCATTTTGATCAGATAATGACTCCTATTTCAAGGTAAAGGCTCCTTTTCAAAGTATAAGAGCTAATAATGCACAATAGCCCACTAAGCTTGCAGAAAGGTTGGAATAGTGGCTAGAGCTATTCCTGGCCAATGGGTCAACCATGTAATTAATGGTGTAGTTTCCTCTGGACTGTGTCCTTCTGTGGTCTCATCTCATAGTCCCTTCATCGTGTTACGCTTTGTGTCGTCTGGTTTATCTTTACTTTTGCTTGTTGTCTGGTTGCGCTGCTCATTGCAATCATTGGCTGGTCTTTCGATTGTGTTTTTTCTTGCCCTTGACCCATGGCATGTTTTTTATTTTGCTTAATTGGATCTGCTGGCCGTGACAAACTGTAGCTATGCATGAGCTGACATTTCCCATTGCGTGTGTAGATAGGAGGTTTGAGTGGTGAAACGTGTTACCAAAATGCATAATGCTCTTGTAACGTTTGTAGAGGAGGATTAATACGTGAAGGACTGTTTCTCAAAAATTGGGCTTCACCCCATATTTCATGCAGAGCAGTGTTTCCCAAACCTGTCCTCAGGACCACCTGACAGGTCAGGTTTTCAGATTTCTGAAGCACAGCACAGGTGATATGATTTGCTGCTCAGTGATTGCAGGATTCAGTCTGCATTTCCCCAAGGTGATCTGCAAAATCTGGCCTGGTTGAGGGTCCCGAGGACAGGTTTGGGAAACACAGATTTAGAGGGTTATCTTAATTCTACAGGGTGTAAATTTGTTTTACACAGCTGGAGGTTTCCAACTCTGTGCTAATGTCTTTATACTGTTCCTCCATGACTCTGCATACAACGAAAAGATCTGTGAAGTGGTAGTTTGAGTTTGGTGTGGAGAAACTCAAGTGGTCACACAGGGCCCTGACCCCAGCACCATTCAACACTTTTGGATGGATTTTAGTGCTTGAGAGCTAGGCTTTCTTGTCTAATATTAGTAGTTGAGCTTACAAATACTCCTGGCTGACTGGGCCCAAACTTCCAGATACTCTACAACATCTCCTGGAACGTTTTCCCACTGGAGCGGTGGCTTTTTTATACCCGTTAAAGCAGATGTCGGTGTGCCAATATAGGTAGGATGCCGAGTTCACATACTTTTGGATAAGCAGTGTTTATATAGGTGTGTGTATATATGAATATAACATAACATGAAAATTTGTGTGTACACTTTCCTTCTATTATGATCCAGTCAATGAGTACATTCTTTGAAAAGCAAAAATGAAAGTCAAAGTAATCCGACACAGGAAAGGAACCCTTTTGAGTAGAATCGATGCACATGGCTAATTTGCATGTTGTAGCAGTGCAGGAGGAAATGTCATTACATGGTAAATGATAATAGAACAGTCAGCCACTGTTTAACTCTTTACGTACAAAGCGCTCATTTCATATATCAGGAACTTTTATATCCTTAATGTCCGTGCCATTCCTTTCTTCATTCATTTCTACTTTTTAATTTATTTCTCCTTCATTCATTTCTGCTTTTCTGTCTTTCTCCTTTTCCCTTATTTCCCATTATTGCTCTCCATATTTATTAAAATCCATATCTAATCAGTTTATAGATTTTTCTGGTTATAGTGATAGAGCTGAAATCAAATAATTTTTCAGTGTTCAGGGCTCCCAAAGTCTCATTTTTTGCAAACCAAGGTACCAATCAAACGCCCTTCATGCATCCACTCTTGATCAGAAGGGAAGCCATTCAATTAAGTCACTGTACGGCTTTTCTGCACATGTCCCATATTGTACATGTGGTTGATTACGTTAATAAACTACATATAGGATACTGTAATAATTTATCCTGAAGACTTGCCAGATATTTCCTCTAAAGGGAAACAGAACCTAATAGGAATTCCATCCTCTTGCATTCATCTGGTCACCAATACGGTCTTTATCAGGCTCAGCTTTGAAGACCAAATTGAAGATTAATTTGCTGGTCCCATCACCACATTGTGGAAACAACTGGAAATGCTGCAGTGCGTAATATCATCACAGTCATCTATGGTAAACATCTCTTGTAACCTGCTATTTTTTCATTGTGGATATTTGCCTTCTTACAAACTGCCTATCATTTGTACGTGTGTGTGTGTGTGTGTGTGTGTGTGTGGTGTGTGTGTGTGTGTGTGTGTGTATATACATATAAATACATGTATATGTGTGCAAGAATGACATGCCTTAATTCAGTAAGACATGAAAGGGTAACTAAAATGGCCTGAGGAACCGCTAAAAACGCACATTGACTTGCTCTCTGATCGTAGTCAATCTCAGACACTCTTTAAATTATCCGAAAAGAGAATGTGTGTGTATATATATATATATAGTTATTCAAAGAGATCCAAATTGCTTGAGAAAGGTAACCGGACGCTGAAAATCAGCGTACGGTTACCTTTCTTGGCCATTCAGCTATCCAGAGAGCAGGCAATTCGCCAAATCCTGGCAAATTGCCTGCACATACGGTGCCTGTTCGGTGCCTGTTCGAGGGCAGTGAAATCCCCATTAAAAAAGCACTGCTTCGGCTATTCAGAGAACACAAACCAGCAGTGAAAGGTTCCCGAAATGCCCTGTCATTCGGTGGTTTAATACGACAGATTTATTCAGGCGAATCCCATAGGCTTCAATGTTAAAAATATTCCCGTTTTAATTCAATATCTAATAAACCGTTCATTATAAAATTCTCTTTATTTATAGATTTTTTAGGATACTTTAAGCATTTTTCTGGATTGTTTTTTTTAAAAAAAAACTTATTTTTTCTGTAGCAGCCCTTTTTATTATCATTCCCTGGACCTCATATGTAAATTTCAGACATTTTCGCTCAGTAGTTTCTTTGCAAACAGTGTTTCACTTTTCAAACATTCAATCAAACTATTTTCCTAATTTATTCACTTCACTCGTCTGTGGTCTCGGATTTTTCCGGTGGCTTTGCTGCGTGTGATCGGCTCCTGCTCGGGTTTTTCTGTGGTTTTCGGCGGGTTAATCGTCGAGTTTGCGGCTGCTTTTCCCTGCACTTCGGCCCTGGGGTGCTTGCTGAATACAACGCAGGGTCACCGAAATGGGATCGGCAAAACAAACCGAATTGAAGAGAACAAAAAGTCGCAGAATGTGCGGTGACTTTTCGAATCTCTTTGAATTACCCTGATAATTTTTTAGAAAGTATTTTACCAGGAAGGATACATTGAGATTTCTCTAATTTTCCAAGTATGTTTTGGGTGGCGAGTATGTACCGTTAGGTGTCTTGCCCAAGGACACTTACTGGAGAGGTGCTCTGGCCGGGATCAAACCTGTGTCTCCACGGTTATAGAGCAGTGATGTTACCTCTACTCCACCCAGCCGGTACAAGGGAGGTGTGAGCACCAGAGCATGAAGATTGAATGACTGATATTTGCCTTCTTACAAACTGCCTATCATTTGTACGTGTGTGTGTGTATAAACTAGTGCAAGAAGGATGTGCTTTAATTCAGGGGCAAGGCTTATTTTTCTCACCAAACGCACCTCGCATACCTCCCCACTCTGCCGTTCCCTCCTTTTGGCTTCCTGTATGTTCCAGGATACAGTTTAAAATACTGACACTCACATTTAAATCACTCAATAACTCAACTCCTCCATACATGTCTTTGTTACTCTGAAAGCACGTCCCATCTAGACAACTCTGTTCAACAGGTGATCTCCACCTGTCATCAGTCTACAACCGCACGGACAACTCTCGCCTCCAAGACTTCTCAAGGGCAGCACCGGTCCTGTGGAATGACTTGACTCGCCCTATCAAACTTTCCCCTGATCTTCAGGCCTTCAAGAAATCCCTCAAAACCCATCTCTTCAGATTAGCGTACCGCATCACTGATGCAACTCATCCCTCTGCTCATCCACTCACACAGGATTGAAGCTTCTTCTATGGCCCCAACATTCCCAAACCACTGGCACTAATGATCTTGCCATCTAGGAAAATTCCTCTTGTCTTCCTCAACCCCAATCCCTCTAGATTGTAAGCTCCTATGAGCAGGGCCCTCTACACCTCTTGTTTCCATCATATGTCCCTTTATCTGTATCTTGTTCCCTTTGGTTATTGTAAAGCGCTGCGGAAACTGTTGGCGCTATATAAATAATAATTCAGTAAGACATGAAAGGGTAACTAGAATGGCCTGAGGAACTGCTAAAACCGCACATTGACTTGCTCTCTGATCGTAGTCAATCTCAAACACTCTTTACATTTTCCGAAAAGAGAATGTGTGATTGTATACCAAAGCGCCTTGATCAGCTGTCCACCCGTTCCCAGATATTGGAATATTATTTCATCAGATCAGACAATTTAGATCAGTTTGTGTATATCAAAGTGCCAAAGCTGTAATTCCGTACAAAAACTGAGGGCTTTCTTACTAAAAATAAAAACACAACTTGACACCTGTCCGAACATATGAACTGGTTATAAGAGAAAAAACATTAAAAGAGGTTTCAGTTATGATGGCGCAAACTGTTTTTATTGAAAAACTTTATCATCAGCTGTAATAATCCTCATAATAAATTTAATTGGTGTTTTCCCTTGGATTTAATGCTTGCTTGAGCAGGGTTATTTTTCCCATCATTCTTGTGTGTCAAACCTGCTTATTTTTACGTTTGCATTGTCCGCACCATTGTGCTGCGCTGTGGAATTTGTTGGCAATTCATAAATAATTGTAATTTAAGAATTTGTGGCAAATTGGCAAGGAAATTACAAATATCTAGTCCAAACTAGGTGGTGTCCAAAATTCATTCATAAAGAATAACTCTACCTTCCCCTAGAACTCAGGTCCATCCACTTCCACCTCTCAGAACCTCAGGCTGGTTGGCACCAACCCCCAATACTCCAGTATCCATTTACTCCATTAGGCTACACACTCTATTCTCACATCAATTCTTTCTTTTCCCTCTCCATGTCAGTACTTTGGTATCCTGCTCCACCATGACTTTGCAGCATGTTGAGACCTTTCAAACTAGTTTTCTTTCCTGGGGAGCTTTGTGCAGTATGTGGCTGGTGATGCCACAGTTTGCATAAGGTAATTGCGTGGACAGCTGGACACTGGGCCTGCAGTTTTCGAACCTGAGAGTAGACTGGCCATGTGGATACTTGATTCGGCATGCAGAGTCACCGAACACAAATCTGAACAATTTAAAGAGTGCAAGTTAGTTTTAAGGCCTGCAAAGAGTGGGTGAAGAGTCATCATACTGTACATAGCCACCATTGCAATAGCCGCAGTCCTCCCTCCAGCTTCTGTACTACACAAGAAGAAGAGTGGCTAACAAGCTTACCCGGCTGGAAGGGAGGACCCAATTGCACCTGTGACCTCTAGAACTCCAGCACTTACTCTACTAGATGTAGAAAACTTGGAGTTTGCCTTCCAACAATATGCCTTCTATGTGAACCCTGCAGTGCGTGTGCCTTCGATTTTCGTTTGCGGATTTATTAGAACCGTCACGTTAACATTTAATAATGGGTTTTATTTGGATTATATTGTCCGTAAAAATGGGAAATGCATGCTCTAGGAAGCCCATCCTGTCGAATGGCACATATCATTCATACCCCTTGACAGCTTTTAGAAAATTCTAAAAATCTATTCACCTAACTCTATAGGGTCACAGTGTTTTGCTGCTGTAGTTTATAAATTTGGTAGGTTTAATCCGGATCTGATATATGGATTGAGCTCTTAGCTGTAGCAAACAAAAGTTGTGAAAACAAAATTTAGCATTTAATTTTTATTTAATTATTCTGCAGATGTTCTGGACGTTTCAGGTACAATTTATAGAATTCCAGAATAGAGGCTTTGGGTAACCTAATACTTTCTCCTTCATTATTTGACAGTTTCAGCAAAGTACATATATTTAAGGCTAGGGTCAGACGAGCGCATTTTGTACGGACTGTGCGTCCGTGCAGTACGGATGTACTTTCTGACTGACGACAAGGTAGTGGCCACACAGTCCGTTTTTATGACTGACGTTATTTTTGACTGAAGTAGATGGAAATGAAAAACATTTTGTCCGTCAAAAATGCTGGCCGCACAAATGCAGTCCGTCTGACTACGTTCCATCACTCACACACAAAGCTACATGGACGTTGCAGACGTGGCGCACTTCGCATGTCCGTTCTAGCAGTATTATGTTCTTGTCTAACCTGCGTCTGTTTGCCATGTCCGTCATGCGTATGCAATTCCGTGCGGACGTACTTCGCGTGTGGGGCTCCATTGGTCAGAATGCTATGCTGCCATGGACATACAAATGTGCCACAACACGAACGTGATAACTGCGCTCGTCTGACCCCAGCCTAATACATTTTTCTTTTTACCAGAAGAGGATTCATTGTTGATTCTTTTCAGTGTGATAAATAAGACATGCTGTGAGAATTCCCGGTGCCTTTATGAAGTGTTGTCATCAATATAGAAACGCGCATTACGGTATCTTAAGGCGTCACTGGAGATCACACAAGGCATTCGGTCATTTAAACATAAGGAAAACCTCCAAAGATAACTCAAAGACTGCTAAAGTGGTTCATGTTCTAAATTCGAAAAAACCAACAGGAATCACCTCTGGGCCTGTTACATTGCCCTTCCACCCTATGATTGAAGTTTGTCGTCCATTTGATATATATTAGCCCCATATGTATCAGGTATAATTATACTAATCCCGTCCCCACACAGCACTTTGCCTCCTTATCTCAGATGATCATGCTCACTGTGAAAGGCTTTCTCATTGACACACACATACTATTTGGAGAAATTTACTCTAGTTTTACTGTGTCGAATGACTGTATATAGCGGTCACATAAAACACTCACATTTCCTTCTAATGATTGTGTTTTTCAGGGCCCCAGGACTGTTCAGTCTGATCGACAGCTTGTGGCCTCCACTTTTACCTATAAAAATTCATGGCCAAGACCAAGGACAGGTGAGATAATTTCAGTATTTCAGTACTGTATATATTTCAGTATATTCTTAGTATCAATTTGATAATTGTAGCAAGAGAGCAGAAACGTCAGTCTGTTATTTTTAAATGTACTAATAAAGTTTGGATTTTTTTTATATATCGTCTGCGGTCACTAATATGTTTTTGTGTATGTGTATTTTAGACTAGGAACCGAGCATTTAAGCCTATTTGTGAATTTGGAGGGATTGCTGATTTTTTATTTTTTTTGTAGTGTGTTTGAGTGTATCTCAACCAGAGAGGCAGCACTCTTCCTGTACTAAGCATAATGAGCAGGTGCTTCTCAAGACAAGTGAACAGAGCACTCCATTACACAAATTACACCATCTCAAAGCTCACACAATTCAAAGATTTTAAACAGATTTTCAAACACCTATCTTGAATAATAAATGCCCTGTTACTGGTTACCTGTTAAAAATCTTACAATCTTTAAATTGTGTGAGCTTTGAGATGGTGGATAAATGCACCAACACAAACTGAAAAATAAACTTCCTAAAACTCCTCAAACTGCCTATATCAAACACCTCAATAAATCCAACTAATCCCCAAACTCCAGAACAACTAATAGTGGGCTGAATCGAATGAGAAGAGGGTTCTCAGAAGCTCGCGCAGCAATTTCATGGCACTGGTCAGTGAGCAAGCCGTGCTCCTATAACTATCTCTTGCAATAGAAATCCCCTTTGTATCACAGTAGTCTGAACCCCCAAATCTTAGGCTAGGGTCAGACTGAGGCAGTGCGAACGCGCGTGCAGCCGCACTTAATCACGGCCGCACTAGCAGCAGATGCCGGGCAATGACGGCCAATATACGAAGTACGGTCGCACAAAAGTCCGGCTGCGCAACGCAAGTGGAAAATGAACGCATTTTTTCGAGAACGTGAAACCGCAGGTACTGACGTACAGAGTGCGCTGTGTCCGCTAGCGGCGTGTGTGTGTGATTAGGAGACGTCAGACGCTGCTAATGTCCGGCCAACATAACGTCCAGACACCAAAAGAGTTTTATTGATGATCCGTACAAAATCACGGACGAAAATGCGCATAGTATGACCACTATCACGTATTCTGTGAAAAAATGCGTCCATTCGTTCGAACGCACTTTTTCACAGACAACATAAAAATGCGTTCGTCTGACCCTAGCCTAAGAGTCTGGAGCCACCTCGGAGTTATCTTCCCATTATGGTTAGAACCATTTTCTATTTACGCCATCCTGAACAAAAGAAGCATATTGCCTTCCCAAACTTCTGTCTGATCCTCCCGTCGTGAGGAATTGTCAACCCAATGGCTGTAGAACTTAAACCCATCAATTAAGATGGCTAATTATCTGACTATTGTTACCTAGTTTATTTTTAATTGTTTGAGTCTTTATTTTTATTTATTTTTTACCCCTAAGCTAAATAATATTATGGTTAATAATAAATCTAAAGGTTATTTAGATTTCAGCATCATCCATGCTACTTTTTCATGGCTAGATAGCTCCCAGGGCTGTTGTCCTGTATACAGACACAGGAGCTGTCAGCAAGATGCATTAGATGTGTAAGGTTTTACTGACCGAAATCTGAAGAACATGAAACAAACGCCAAGTTATTTACTCCACATATAAACACTTACAGTGTTTGATACATAAATCCTACATATAATCAAACAACTAAACATGAGGTTTTAGTAGTGTGGTTTAAAGGTACACTCCAGGGTAAAACGAGAGGGGGACAGATGGGATAAATATTAAGCCCCTTTGCACCCCCTCTTCCTTTCTAATTTTCTAGATTTTTTTTAAACCTCTTTACAGTGCTGGGCTGCCTCTATGCTGCTCCAGACGTGACATGCTGTGGCTTCCTGTAAACTGCAGCATCTCGTGTGACAGCAGGAGGCAGCCAATCCAATGACATTGAGAACAGTTTGTGGGAGCTGGTTTCCAAAGGTTCCAATCGCCATAAACCTGAGCTCAGAGCTCTGGTTTTGGGATGAAACTAAGCCCCTGCTGAATCAACCCTCTGGAGGGGAAAGAACAACAAAAGCAATCATACAATAACATTGAGTGGTCAAGGTGCATTGAGTGACTCTAAGTATCATGTAAAAAGCACATATTAATATTCTGTGTTCGTTATCTGTAGCTCAGATTTCTGTTCCTAATTTGTTTAAAAACTAGATAGAATTGCCAGTAATCCTTCTTGTTGTACATTTGTGCATATTACCTTTGTTTGTTTGTCTGTTTGGCGGAAGGGGGATCCATGTTTTTTTGCAAAAGGCCAAAATCTTCCTAAAAACAAACAGATTTGTAGATCCTTCATGAATGTCCCATAAATCTGAATAAACAAACCATTAACAGCGAGGCAGCTGTTTCTGTTAATCCAGGACAATTTAATGTTCCTAACATTTTATTATTAACTTCCAATTGTTTGTACCACATACGGGGGGGGGGGGGCCTCATTTGAACATGACTGGATGGCTCTCGCACAGAGCGAGTTCTAAGGGAGCGATGCAATGGGGTATTAATTAATGGAGCATGGGATGGAGTAGGATTTGGCTAATACATAATGTTTGGTCTGCCAGTTACTCCACATGTTTCTCCCCCTTACACCCCCACGGATAATCACTAAGTAAATGACTGTGCTAAGTGAACAGCATGTACCCACCCCACCATGTTATTTACTGACGCCGAGATAAGATGAGCATACACTCACTGAGTGGGCAGACAACTCCGCAATGTCTGTCTGCATCTAAAGGACTGAATGTTTAACTTTTACAGTGCAATCTAAATAAATTCCTAACCCTCCCCAGCAGATAAGAAAAAGTTATTTTCTGCTATCTGAAACATAATCATGTGCCAAATTATCCAGGTAGGTAAAATGTCATGAAATGGCTTGGTACCATGGTCGCCTGTATTCCTGGGGCCACAAATGGAAATTATTTTGGTTTAATTTATATTAGTGAGTGGTTTGTGGAATAAAAAAAGAAAATATATTCAATGATGTTACATAAAATCAATTGAGTTAAATGGTTTTGGAAAAAAAATCTAATTGGTTGGATAGAGGTCTTCAAAGACGACCTCCAGAGAGGAGATTATCATATCTAGATGACGCTGAAGGCCAAAGGAAGATGCAAGCTCAATGTTTGTTACTAAAGTGTAGGTGGAGCAATACATTGTGTACCTGTAGAATAACTAGGGGTTGAATTGTGAGAGAATGAATGGGAACGAAGTCCCAAAACTATTTTTAACAGGGTATCTTGAGAATAGTTATATGAAATCTGGGACGTACTTGGAATCAATAGAAATCTCAACGTATCCTTCCTGGTAAAAAATACGTTATAAATAGATAATTGTCACGGATCCCTCTGATTACCAAAAGTGTGGTCCCTTTACGCAGACCGCTCTCTACCCTTCCGATCCTTGAATGGTCGGCAATACTAGACAGACAATTTACCAGACAATATATAAACAAGGGGTAACACCAGACAGAGGTATGGAATAGAGTATTGTCACAAATCTTTCTGACTACCAAGATATTGATCTCTTTATGTAGCTCCCTTTCTACTCTTCCGATCCTTGAATGGTCGGCAAAGCTATATAGACAATGAAGCAGGTAACAGATAAAGAAAGGGAAACACCAGACAGGGGTACAGACCAGATCACAAGTCCTCCCTAGGACTTTAGTAATAGCAGAGGTAGTCTGATGCGTGCTTAGGGTGCCACATAGACTGACCTCGGTACCAACGTTAAGGGCAGAACCTAGCGCAGAGTAAATGCCAATGCCAGGAGTCATACACAGGAGGGTTCGTTTGCCAATGCCAAGGGTCATACACAGGAGGGTTTGTTTGCCAATGCCAAGGGTCATACACAGGAGGGTTCGTTTGCCAATGCCAAGGGTCATACACAGGAGGGTTCGTTTGCCAATGCCAAGGGTTATACACAGGAGGATTCGTTTGCCAATGCCAAGGGTCATACACAGGAGGTAGCCAAAATAACACAAGAGCTCTGCGGGAGGTGAATACCACGTCAGGGCACCGGTGTATTGGAGAGACTGGGTTTTAAAGCCGGCGGGTCCGCGTCATAACGCCAGGCCCCGCCCCTCGGCGTCCCACGTGAGCGCCCCCGGAAGCGTTTACATTCGGCGCCTGGCCAGCGAGCAGCGAGGAAGCTGCTGCCAGGCGCCCCATCCCCTGAGCCACCGTGACAGAACCCCCCCTCCAGGGGCGGCCACTGGACGACCCCCAGGGGCACGGGGGTGCGCCAAATAGAAGGCCTTCACTAGCCTAGGAGCATGAACTTCCGCAGCTGGTACCCAAGAACGATCCTCCGGACCGTAGCCCACCCAATCAACCAAATACTGCAAAGACCCCCTAGACATCCTGGCACCCAGAATGGCCTTAACTTCGAACTCCTCCTCGCCCTCCACAGAGACAGGAGGCGGTGGAGCATGGACTTTGGTGTACCGATTACATAATAACGGCTTCAAAAGGTTAACATGGAATACATTGTGTATCTTAAAATGGGGGGTAACGCCAAAGCATAGGAGACAGGGTTGAGTCGCCGTAGAATCTTATAGGGACCGATGTACCTAGGAGCCAACTTCATGGAAGGCACTAAGAGCTTGATGTTACGTGAAGACAGCCAAACCCTGTCCCCAACTTGATACACGGGTGCCTGCCTCCTGTCTGTCGGCCTTGGTTTTCTGGATGGCACTACTCTCCTCCAGTGCCCGTCTCACTCTCCCCAAGTCTCTTTCAATGATGCCAGTTGCTCATCTAAAGCAGGAATCGTGGTATCAGGAAACGTGGCGGGGAGCACGGGAGGATCAAAGCCATAAACAGTGAAGAAAGGAGAATGACCTGTGGATTCGCTTACTGCGCTGTTAATAGCATATTCTGCCCATGGTAGCAGGTCTGACCAGTTATCTTGTTGTTCTGAGATAAAGCACCTGAGATATTTCTCTATATTTTGGTTTGCTCGTTCTGCTGCTCCGTTGGTCTGGGGGTGATAAGCCGAAGAGAAAGAGAGGTCTATCCCTACGTTCTTGCAAAACCCTCTCCAGAATCCGGAGATGAATTGGGTCCCCCTATCAGAGACTATCTCCCGAGGGACACCGTGAATGCGGACCACATTGGCAATGAATATGGGCACCAGTTCAGCTGCCGAAGGTAGTTTCCAAAGAGGAACATAGTGACCCATCTTGGAAAATCGATCTATGATCGTAAGTATCACTGTATTCCCTCTTGACTCAGGTAACTCTACTATAAAATCCATGGCTACATGTGACCAGGGTCGTTCGGGGATCGGCAAAGGCTGGAGTAAGCCAATGGGTGCTGTTTTGGGACTTTTCTGTCTTGAGCACACTTCGCACACGGCAATGTAATCTTTGACATCTCGGCGCAACGTGGGCCACCAGAGGAGTTTACTGATACTAGACACAGTCTTGGTGATACCCATATGCCCGGAAGTTTTATTATCATGATAGATGTTAAGTACTTCCTCTCTTTCGTTCTCAGGTACAAAGAGTCTCAGGAGGTTTTCCCCCAGGAGCTGCGCCCTGGACGGTCTGCAGCCTTTTCATTAGAGGAGACAAAACACTAATCGTGGTAGCGGCTATAATCCTTTCCTGGGGTACAATGGGATGCTGATCTTGGATATTATGTTCATAAGACTCATACTGTCTCGACAATGCGTCTGCTTTAATGTTTCTGGACCCAGGTCTATAGGTAAGCACGAAATTAAAACTTGAAAGAAACAATGACCATCTCGCTTGTCTGGAATTTAAACGTTTGGCATCTCCAATGTACGTGAGATTCTTATGGTCGGTTATGATAACAATGGGGTCCTTAAACCTTCTAATAAATATCTCCATTCGGCCAAGGCCGCGATGACTGCTAACAATTCTCTATTCCAATGTCATAGTTCTTCTCTGCCGGGGACAACTTCCGAGAATAGAAGCCGCATGGATGCAAGGGTTTGTCAGGAGCCTCCCTTTGGGACAAGACTGCACCAAGACCTAGTTCGGAGGCGTCAACTTCTACTTGGAAAGGCAGAGCCGGATCTGGATGTCGGAGAACAGGGGCAGTAGTAAAAGCTTGCTTTAGTGCCTCAAAGGCTTGAGTGGCTTGAGGTGTCCATTTCTGATTTCCCACCCCTTTCTTTGTCATAGCCGTGAGGGGGGCCACCAAGGCCGAGAAAATCTTTAATGAACCTTCGGTAATAGTTCGTAAACCCAGAAACCTCTGAATGGCTTTAAGTCCTTGGGGTAGAGGCCAGTCAAGAATAGCTGAGAGCTTCTTAGGATCCATTTGAAAACCCCCAGGAGTTATTATATAACCAAGGAATTGCACAGTCACTATGTCGAATAGACATTTTTCTAGCTTACAGTACAATCCAGCCTTCAATAGTTTTTTCAACACTTGTTTCGTGGACATGATGAGTGTCTACATCAGGAGAGTATATCAGGATATCGTCTAGATATACTATGACGAATTCTTGCAGGAATTCCCTTAGAGTGTCGTTTATGAGGTCCTGGAAGACGGCTGGCGCATTACACAACCCAAAAGGCATCACCAGGTATTCATAATGCCCGCTACGTGTATTAAAAGCCGTTTTCCATTCGTCTCCCTTTTTAACCCTGACCAGGTTGTACGCTCCGCGTAAATCAAGCTTCGTATAGATCCGAGCCCCTTTTAATCGGTCGAACAATTCTGTTATGAGGGTATGGGATATGCATTTCTATAGTGATCCTATTCAAACCCCTATAATCGATGCAAGGTCGCAGGTCTCCCTCTTTCTTGGAAACAAAAAAGAAACCTGCTCCTGCTGGAGAGGAGGACCGTCTAATGAATCCTCGTTCCAGATTCTCCCTTATGTATTCCTCCATAATGTCGTTCTCTCTTTGTGATAAAGGGTATACATGACCCCTAGGAGGCATCGTACCAGGGAGTAAATCAATGGCACAGTCATATGGACGATGTGGTGGTAGGACCTCAGTCCTGGCTTTAGAGAACACCTCCTTTAATGCCAGGTAACTTTCAGGAACCTCTGTGGACAAAGGAGGGGCTGTGGCAATATTGAGGCTACCAATCACATGAACTCTGCTTAGGCACTTAGACTGACAACTCTGATCCCAACATTTTATGTCTCTCTGGACCCAATCGACAACTGGGTTGTGCTCTGTTAGCCATGGAAACCCAAGAACGACAGGACATGAGGGTGATTCAATGATTTGAAATCTTATAGTTTCCTGGTCGGCAATACTAGACAGACAATTTACCAGACAATATATAAACAAGGGGTAACACCAGACAGAGGTATGGAATAGAGTATTGTCACAAATCTTTCTGACTACCAAGATATTGATCTCTTTATGTAGCTCCCTTTCTACTCTTCCGATCCTTGAATGGTCGGCAAAGCTATATAGACAATGAAGCAGGTAACAGATAAAGAAGGGAAACACCAGACAGGGGTACAGACCAGATCACAAGTCCTCCCTAGGACTTTAGTAATAGCAGAGGTAGTCTGATGCGTGCTTAGGGTGCCACATAGACTGACCTCGGTACCAACGTTAAGGGCAGAACCTAGCGCAGAGTAAATGCCAATGCCAGGAGTCATACACAGGAGGGTTCGTTTGCCAATGCCAAGGGTCATACACAGGAGGGTTTGTTTGCCAATGCCAAGGGTCATACACAGGAGGGTTCGTTTGCCAATGCCAAGGGTCATACACAGGAGGGTTCGTTTGCCAATGCCAAGGGTTATACACAGGAGGATTTGTTTGCCAATGCCAAGGGTCATACACAGGAGGTAGCCAAAATAACACAAGAGCTCTGCGGGAGGTGAATACCACGTCAGGGCACCGGTGTATTGGAGAGACTGGGTTTTAAAGCCGGCGGGTCCGCGTCATAACGCCAGGCCCCGCCCCTCGGCGTCCCACGTGAGCGCCCCCGGAAGCGTTTACATTCGGCGCCTGGCCAGCGAGCAGCGAGGAAGCTGCTGCCAGGCGCCCCATCCCCTGAGCCACCGTGACAATAATTCAACAGTATGTATGGGAATTTCTCTATATTCGTCCTATTTTCATACATAACGACGTGCCACAGTTAAAAACCCATGCTATAGCAGTGCTTCGGTAAACCTAGGACTGGATTCACTAAACTTTTTTTTCTTTTTTTACCGAAAACACGTTTGAGCGCACAGAAAAGAGAACAGGCAGCGGCAGTAGTGGCCTGCCCTACGGCCCGTTCAGCCTCTTCAGCAGGGTATGGTTAATACCTCTTTATATGTGCGCCCGTACTGACGTGCCTCCTGGAGTCAGGGCCGGCCACACACTGTAGCGCGTGCACAAATTGCATGTGTTACAAGCGAACGTGCTGAAAGCCTCCTGTCGAAACGCTAGACGCGTGTTCGACGGGGCTGCAAAGTCCGATCCTCCATAAAGGGATCGAGCCTTGCAGCGCTGAGCACACTTAACTGCGCTCAGCGAGGTGGCCAGACGGGCGTCAGAGTGGAAGGAACATCCACTCTCACAGACGTTCCTTCCACTCTAAAAACGCTCGTCTGACCCCAGCCTAAGGATTCCTGCATTTATGGTCTGCCTGCCATGAGATCGCAGTCATGGTGGATCTTGCATGGAGTTCACGCTTGGTTTTAGATCATCAGAACCAATCCTTTTTTTTAGGTTTTTTTCAGGCAGTTCCGCCCATAAGCGATCAGTTCATGCAATGACAAAATGCAGTATATTGTTTCGTTAGAAGAGTCTCCCCAAGATTAGGAGAACATTATCGTGGACATAACAAGACTTGTTGAATCCCAGGCCATAGATCCATGTCCTATTACCTAGTGAATGAATTGCAAAGGGGATTTAAAATCAACCACATCAGTTGTAATGGATGCTGGGATCTCACTATTTAAGCACAGCAGAAATAGTTACTGCTATATAAATGAAAATAATTTACATTAAATGCACTTCACAGCCCTAACCATGGTTTGAATTCACAATACATTGTGAATGAAATGTAACAGTCAGTAGAATATAATGTAGCCTTAAAAGTAGTCCCATTTTCTAACCGTTCAAACCGTACCATAGTCTCTGATCTGTGGACCTGTACAACGCCGTGGAAAAGGTTGGTACTTTAAAAGTAAAAACCCCAGTAACCAATCATAGTCAGCCATGTAGGACTTTTTTTTACTGTCCTTTATCTCTGCTTACCATCCTGTTTTCTCATTTACTGATGGAAAATACTTCTCCATCTAATTAACTGCTCAGCGGGAAAGGCTTTAAACTGATTAAACCATCAACAGCTGTCCAGAGAGATTAATGATAAATATCCTTATTCTGTAAATTCCCACCACCTGATCATTTCTAATACTGTGTAAAAAGTGCAAAGAGTGAAGTCTGTGACGCACAGCCCCGATGCTCCAATTTGTAAGTGACTGTAGACACCTTTTTTTTTAGAAAGTATTTCACCTGGAAAGATACATTGAGATTTCTCTCATTTTCAACTGTGTCCTGGGTACATGTCATTGTTTGTGTAGAGATTGGGTTTGCAGACTGTTCTATTGTGTGTTGTGTTTGGACATTGGTCTAAGCATAGAAACCTTTCATTTTTTTGAACACCTTTCAAAACTTTCCTCCATGTAGGAGGATTATTTAGACTGAAAACCCAATGATTGTGAGCATGGATATCCTGTGCATGAATTTAAGGGATTTAAGCTAGGATCAGACGATCGCATTTTTCACGTCGTCCGTGAAAAGTGCGTTCGAACGAATGGACGTATTTTTTCACGGAATACGCCATAGCGGTCATACGATGCGCATTTTCGGCCGTGATTTTGTACGGATCATCAATAAAACCCTTTTTGCGTCTGGATGTTATGTTGGCCGGACATTAGCAGCGTCTGACGTCTCCTAATCACGCACACACGCCGCTAGCGGACGCAGCACACTCTGTACGTCAGTACTAGCGGTATCACGTTCTCGAAAAAATGCGTTTGTTTGCCGCTTGCTGCGCGGCCGCACTTTCGTGCGGCCGTACTTCGTATATTGGCCGTCATTTGCTGCTACTACGGCCATGATAAAGTGCGGCTGCACGCGCGTTCACACTGCGTTCATCTGACCCCAGCCCCAACACTGAAATGCTCCAAATTTATGTAGAAGTTACTGTTTTTTTTTTTTTTCTTGATGGGCAACTATAGTCTATCTGCTTCTTAACATAAACACGACACGGGTTGTACATGGAAACACCGCTCTAGATATGCTTTGTAAGCTTGTGTAGCGTTGTCCCTTTGCATGTATTAGCGGTCTGATTTGCATTGGATTATTCGGTGTCAGCAGGTTTCACATCATTTTGTTTCCCAGAGTGATGGCTGAATTTTAGAATTTCTGTTTTCGGTTCCACATTTCTAACATGTAGGGTTTTAAAAAAGAAAATTCTGCAACGAAGGTGCAAGTTCATGAAAGGAAAGTTTTTTGATTTGACTTGACCGTAAAAAATAAAATAAACACTGAAATTGCATTAATAAACGGATAATTAAAGATAAACTGGCCGATTACTAATGGGGGTTATCCAACAAACATTGGGGTTTGCCAGAGTTGCAAACTCTCATCATCATTGTTGCAACAGCAACAAGCGCTGGTGTTTCTCAAAGAAATGAACCAAACAGCAGCAGGAGAAGCTTCTCTTCTTGCTCTTCGGATTTCTTTTGTGGGCAGCATTTGTCGCCGTTGTAACTTTGGCAAACACTGCCGATTCTGTATGCCCCTCTCTATATTTCAGTGTGATTGATTGCCATTTCTAAATTACTACTAGCAGGCCTGGACCGGGACAAATACTAGGCCCAGGCATTTTAAAGTGAGCAGTCTACTTTTGTCTATCGCTATACAGCAAGACAAACACCCACACATACAGTTGTGTTCAAAATTATTCAACCCCCACTGAAATTTAGTGTTTTGGCCAGTTTGACATTGATTTTGATCATTCAGTCATCTTGCTTACAATTAAATCAAAGAGGCACGTGTAGGTCAGACAAATATAACATAACATTTATAATGAAATAACCACAAATGTCTTTTCTGTGCTCACATCATTATCAGTTTTATTCAACCCCCAAGTGACATTCAATCTTAGTACTTAGTACAACATCCTTTTACAGTTATAACAGCTTTTAAACGTGAAGCATAGCTTGACACAAGTGTCTTGCAGCGATCTACGGGTATCTTCGCCCATTCGTCATGGGCAAAAGCCTCCAGTTCAGTCACATTCTTAGGCTTGCGCACTGCAACTGCTTTCTTTAAGTCCCACCAGAGGTTCTCAATCGGATTTTATTTCAGGTGACTGCGATGGCCACTCCAAAATGTTCCAGCCTTTAATCTGCAACCATGCTCTAGTGGACTTGGAGGTATGCTTGGGATCATTGTCCTGTTGAAAGGTCCAACGTCTCCCAAGCCTCAGGTTTGTGACGGACTGCATCACATTGTCATCCAATATCTCCTGGTACTGAAGAGAATTCATGGTACCTTGCACACGCTGAAGCTTCCCTGTACCTGCAGAAGCAAAACCGCCCCAAAGCATGATTGACCCCCCACCATGCTTCACAGTAGGCAAGGTGTTCTTTTCTTCATAGGCCTTGTTCTTCCTCCTCCAAACATAGCGTTGATCCATGGGCCCAAACAGTTCTAATTTTGTTTCATCAGTCAACAGAACACTATCCCAAAACTTCTGTGGTTTGTCCACATGACTTTTGGCATACTGCAGTTGACTCTTCTCATTCTTTGGAGACAGCAAGGGGGTGCGCCTGGGAGTTCTGGCATGGAGGCCTTCATTACGCAGTGTGCGCCGTATTGTCTGAGCTGAAACCTCAGTACCCACATCGGACAAATCTTTTCTCAGTTCCTCAGCAGTCACACGGGGACTTTTCTCCACTCTACGCTTCAGGTAGCGCACAGCAGTCGAAGTCAGCATCTTCTTTCTGCCACGACCAGGTAGCGTTTCAACAGTGCCCTTTGCCTTGAATTTGCGAATGATGCTTCCTATGGTCTCTCTTGGTATGTTTAACATCTTTGCAATCTTCTTATAGCCATTGCCCTTCCTGTGAAGAGTAATCACCTCTTCTCTTGTCTTCCTGGACCATTCTCTTGACTTCACCATGTTTGTAACCACACCAGTAAATGTCTAGAAGGAGCTGAGTATCACAGTCATTTTAAAGCTACCTAATTGGTGCTTATTATGCTTTATTGCTGCTCCGTGACATTCACAGGTGTTTTCAATACCTGATTGAAAACACTTGAATGAACCTCTGTTCTTCAGGGTGGTAGTCTTTAAGGAGTTGAATAATTGTGTCAATGAAGAATTCACAAAAGAAACATTTACTACTGTATTACAAAACCAATTGATGTCATTTTAGTTGCATATGGTTCTTTAAAAAGTCCTTGTAGGATTTCATTCTGAATACAATTACAAATGTACACTAAATTCCCTAAAACCCTTTACAGCATTGGGGGTTGAATAATTTTGAACACAACTGTATATATTTATACACACCTCGATATGCAGCCCTATACTCAAACCCATGTAGATACGCCTACAGGCCCCTATTACATACCTATATGTACGACTACACATACCCCTTGGTTTGGAGGTAATCAAAAATATATACTGAAAAGGTTAACCCTTTACTGCCGGGCAGGTTGTGCCCGGCAGGGGGGGCTTTACTAGTACGCCTGCTAACCAGCTGCTGTGGTGGGCCCCTCCTGCGGCCTGCCCATGTATTATTAGCTGCAGGGGCCGTCCCGCTGCAGCCAATGACGTGCGACGCACACCAACTAGTGGGCAGGGCTGTCGCGGGCCATAGACTCCAGTGGGTGTGCTTTACCACCCTGCAGCGTTAAGGTCCATCAACAGCGGGGATGGGAAAGGTTAATATAGAACAACCCTAACAAAAATTCCGTAAAACATTTAAATAGGGGCTACATGGAAATAATTAAATCATACTACGCAAATAAAAAAAGAGAATGTGAGAGTGAGTGGGACAGAGAGAAAAATGTGGGATTGCCGGAAAATGAGTGAGTGGGAGCGAGAAAAGTAAATAGAAAATGAGCGAGAACGGGGGGGGGGGGGGTAGAGAAAAAGAGGCGGAGTAAGAGGGAGAGAGCAAGGAAGAATGAGGGAGAAGTAAAATAGAAAATAGGAATTTTCACTTCTCCAGTCATTCTCCTGCTTTTCACCACTCTCTGAATAACCCTGTGTGTTTGGTGTCTTTGCATCTGCATCAATACATAACTGTTAGTGAGGGAGGCTTTTTTCCCTTTTTTATTCCCCCAACCTGTGCATTATCCTGAATGAAAAATATAACCCTCTTCGTTCTTAAACCTGCGCTAGTTTTACTTTATGGGAGGATGGAGTCTATTGTGACTTATTCTTATGAAATGTTGTCTATGCAAAATCGTTAATAACATGCAGTGTGTTCACGTTGTATGTGTACAGCAGTTTGAAAGGTCTCTGAATAGACATATTTCTAAATGTTCTAATGTTCCTGCAAAGCTAAAATCATTCCAGGCTTATGGCAAATCAACAAATGTGTGATCATTTCAGTTTTACGCTGGAGGCAAGAGATTTGCGTTATAGGATGACGTTTGAATCTGTGCTTATGTTATTGTATGTTTGTATACAAAAATGAGGAAGGGGAAGAGAAATTAGGATTTAGAAAATGTGTTGCTAGGAGATAAAGGAACAACAGTAATTGCAGTAAGTTGTGAAGTAAATGGCCACGTTGAACGTTACAGGGCGTTCCCTGACTGGGATGGAGACCGCATCTTACCACTTTATGGACAACCTCCATGCCATCTATCCACCTTCACATAAATAACAACATAATGGGTAACCGTTTTCAACTACATGTAGTCAACATGTAGGAAACATTAAATCATGGTCTGTATCCAAAAGTGATTGAGAGCACTTGAAAAAGCTGTATGAAAAAGGAAATCAAAGTATAGTGCTAGATATTGGTTTATAGACTGTTCCGGAGTCATTTTGAAGAACCATTTTCAAAGCAACCACAAACGTCTTGGTGATTGTTCTACATTTGTGACTTTGCTCCAGAATGACTCTTTGCAAGATAACTAGTGTTTATTGCTCTCTGAGATCCTCATTACTGTATCTAACAGTATTTTTCCTGTTTTCATTCCAACTTTTTTTTACACTCCTCAATGTCTGGCAAACCTGTCACAAAGGCCTTCTCTGTTTTTCTGTAATCTATTTATAAGTTCCTCTAAGTTTAATTTAAACAACCAAATTACCACATTCGATTTTTCCTACTTTCACCTGACCCCTATCAGAAGAACTAGCAAAATGGATGAGTATGCATACTCAAACAAACAGACCACAATTTTCTTCACTCTGCTGCTCCACCCTCCCACCCAGGCCTGGTCCATAATTTAAGGTCTCCCTTACAGCTTGTCTCCACTTCTCTCTCGAATTACCTTTACTCAGCCCAAGCTTCTGGTCCTCCCCATGCAATCGTCACAACATTTCTTCTAGAAACCAGAGTCACCTTCCCTCTGCTCCCATCTGTTTCACTTACCCCGTCCATTAGATTGTAAGCTCACGGGATGTCTGGCTGAGCACTTGGTTAAAGTGCTGTATTTCCTAGACAAGCTATCCTACGGGCAGGGTTGTCTTTTCCCTATATATCATGTATGTCTCATGTTTGTGCTCCCCCATTGTACAGCGCTGCGGAACCTGTCAGCGTTTTATAAAAACTTGTAACTGTATGTATCAACCTTATTCTCACCAGTTGCATTTGTTTCTTCTATATCAGGGGTCAGAAACCTTGTCCTTTCAGTGGTTTGAGACTACATCTCTCATGATCCTCAGTTACCCATTTTGGTCGATTCAACCTCATGAAAAATGTAGTTGCAAAATATCTAGAGGGTCAACGTTGCTGACTCCTGCTCTATATAACCTTTATTTTTATATATTAAATGGAACATACATTGAATTGGCAAATGATCCTACTGTCTTCACTCCCACTTTTGGAATGTAAGTCATAAACAAACCTTTTGGTGCTGACACTAATGAGGCAAAATAGGCGGCTGCTATAGGAGGTCTTTCTCAACCTGGGATCTCGGGAGATGGAATATCGATATTTACATAACATTCACGTAGATGCTCACATTCCCCACAAATACACTACTTAATACACAATGTAGAGCTGCCTCTTTGTTCCTCTAGTTTATGTGCCATACTTGCAAAGTATTTCCAGACGTATAGCTTCCATTATATATGTAGCTGAAGGCCGGTAACGCTGCACACCATGACCACATGGGATTCCAATTAGAAATACAAAGGATTGTTCATAGAATATGGATTTATAGACTTTCATTTCAACTTTTCGATTAATAAATTACCTTAAATTCTATACTTGCATATTTTGTTTGTTTTCACAACTCTGGGTTGGATCGCCCCTTCCTCGCTGTTTAGATTTGTTAAAGTCTATGCATAAATGAACCGCAGTGTAACCTCATTTTTATGAAACCGTTAGAAATTCCGAATAAAGTAAATATTTTGAATATCCTATTAAGAGACATTTTTCTAAATCCTTGAATAATTTCTCACGGCTCTCTCCAAGCTCCTTCACTCATACCACCTATATTTTGTTAATCTGGTGCTCGGTGTTGGGGTGCTCCTTCACCTTGATTTTTCCAAGTCGTTCTCTGGTAATGTGCTACAGCATGAGTTAATCAATTTATAGTGATTTTCCATGGCCTGAATCGGTAAGCATTACTTTACCCTGCCATTGTTGTAAGACAAAGGCGGCCAACAAACTTCCGGTCATCGTCTTACTGCTTCAAAACAGCTTGATGGCTATTTGGAGCTATTTGAGCTGTACATGTTGGTTGCGGTGCTTGGAGAGTCCCTTTAATTGCTGTTATAATGACTGTATTTCAGGTTTGTGGGTTTGTATTTGCAGTTTGATGCATTTTATTCATTGTTTGTATTTTTGCACCCTAGGTTCATGCCAGCCTTCCTCCTCCAAGTTTCTGTTATATTCTTGCAGTGCATCATAGCGAGGGAGGTGACCGTATCCAGGAAGAAGACAAGATCTCTGACTTTTATCTTCCACCTGTAGTTCACACTCTGGACAAGATCCTGCAGGTCATTTTATGCTTGCCGCTTTTTTTCTTTTTTGAAAGTGGTTTTTCTAGCTTGATGTAAGGCTGCCCTATCTTTCATCTTTTCATGGATGCCTGCAATTTATTCATGCTGCTGGGCAGTGCTTGAAAGCCTAAACCTTGTAGTATGTTGCATCCACATGCAACAGGCAAGAAATGAAATGGTAGACCCCAGGTGCCTGCCTTGCTTAAGTAATGGATTTCTCTCCCGAAGCATTTGAATTATACAAGTTGTGGGACAGAACCCTCCCTGTGCTCTATCTCTGCTTGAAAAATGTGCCCATTGTTCTTTCTCCTTAAGGCCCCGTTCACACTGTGCGATTTGAAAGTCACGCGACTTTCCGTGCGATTTTCATATTCGCGACATGGTGCGATAATGTCGCGCGACATCGCTGTTTTGTGCAATTTTTGCAAAGCACCACCAATACAAATGGCAAAATCGCAGATAGCAAATTGCAAAAAAAGGGTCATGTACCAGCGACATGCGATGTCGCGCGGCAAGATGTGAACAGCTCCATTGAAATGCATTGGAGAGGCTACATAATGCGACGTCGCGCGGATTTTGCTGCGACGTCGCGGCAAAATCTGCGCGATAAATCACACAGTGTGAACGGGGCCTTAATCTACTGTATATCATCCAAAATACTTGGTTGATTGTGCAACTCTTATGTGATGTTTGCACTGTCCTCTATGTATAGCTAGAGGGATGCTCTAAGCGTAAAATGGCAGAGAAGGGGTTAAACCTGTCCCTTTATAAATAGTCAAGTACCTTAGCCACCATGATAGTCAGATGCAGTGATCCATGTGCCTCTTTATTTTATGCATTTTTATCAACATGTATGTAGAGACCAAAAAGTTTTCTATGAGAATTACCACAGACAAACATGAATGGCTCGATGTACCAGGCTAAAAGAAGCAAATGAGCAGCTGCTATCTTTCTCTAAAGGGAATGTATTTCAATATGATTTTAGGAGTTAAACTGATTATTAATTTAAAGGACAACATATAAAAGAAATAAAAGACTTGCGGACCGTCATACACCCTTTTTTACATTTTTATTTTAAGAGATGATAAAATGTAATTCATTTTTTTGGCATGCACCATGGCCTCCTCCTTCTAATGGCTATCTAACTGCAGGTGTTAGCTAGATACTCAGAAAGTAGCAAAATTTCAGTGAAATTTCTGAATGAACACTGCCAAATGTCGCTGAAATGCAGAGAAATAAAACGGAACACTGATATCCTTCTAAAAGTTGTTTAACCACTTGGCTGCGGAGGATGCGCTCAGCGTGCCATCTCGATCTTAGATGTCAGCCCCTCCTCCGGGACACCGGGCGCGATGATGTCTGTTTCAGGCAACCCCCGCTGCTAGAGCAGGGGGAGAGCAGTCCTTTGGACCTCCCCCCCCATCGCTGATGGCCACAGGAGAAAGAGAGGCACCACTGGAGAGGGCAAAGTCTGCCCTTTCTAGCAGTGTCTCTCTCTTTGACCCCTTAGGGGCTGGATCGCGGTCCTCTCCCGGAGGTGGCTGTCATCTTGGATGTCAGTGAAACCTCCTGGTTCTCTCCCGCCCACTGACATCATCCCGCTTGGACGCGATGACACCAGTTCAGGAGTTAACCCTTAGCTGCCATCTATGGTGGAGATACAGGGATCCATATATCCCTATCATTGGCCGCTAGAGGGACATATTTTATATCCTTGGAAAGGTTCCGAACATGGGCTTTCCAATGATACCAAACATGAGAAGGTTTGGTGTAAAATAAAAGTTAAAAAAATAAATATCAATATTTAGTATTTTTTTATTAAATTTATTAATGCTGCACTAATGATCACTTTTAAATTATGATGTGAACAATGATGCTGCACTAATGAAAAATTTAGTTTTTTCGCTTTTAGCTAATATTGTGTGTTTTCTCTGATAAATACAGTAATGGGTTCCCATTTCTAATTTTTTTTCAACAAGTGTACCCCATAGTATATATAACTGCAAAGGCTTGGATAATAAAATGGGAAAAAATAATCTTACACGCTGTAAACGATTGAAATTTTAATGTAAATTCACATTTTTTTTTTTACATTTTTTGTTATATAATTCTCTCGGGACATGACGTATACATAGCATAATGATATATTATGAATTGGCAGAGTCTGCCTTAAAAAGGATATACAGGGTGTCCATAAAGTCTCTTTACAATTTCAAAAAATTATTTCTAAGGCAAATGAAAAGACAGATAAGTGAAAATTATTACAAAATGAGGCGTATATATTTAAGGTTTTTTTTGTCTCATTTAATACACCTCTCTATGGGCACCATTAGTTTTTTTTTTGCAAAGTATTTTACCAGGAAGGATACATTGAGATTTCTCTCGTTTTCAAGTATGTCCTGGGTTAATAAACTTCAACTCCAGTAATCTATGCCAAATCCTTTTAATTCTCCACAATTGAATCCCAGAGCCACAGCATTTATTTCCTACAATCTAACTTTCATAAAGCCCTTCATTATTACAGTAATTTATAAATGATATCCGTATGCATAATCTAGATTTCCCAGATTCATGCTTCACTGATTTTAGCTCTTTTTTTCCTCTGTTTCTAGGTGGTTGATATCCTTCAGCGCTGCAGCTTTTGGGCGACCGTGATCTATATGAAACCTGAGGTAATAAATGCCCTATTCTAGATTCCTGCCTTGAGGGAGGGGGGTCAATTAGCACCAATACAGACTTGTTCTTGGCTGTGATTCATCACAAAAACCCAAAGCTCACTGAATAATTAACATGGGTTTTTGTGAATCGGTGTCAATTTTGCCAGGCAATGTAATTGACCCATGCGCCCATACACATATTTCCAGGTCCAAGGGAGAAAAGCAAGTTATTACCCTTAAATTTCCTTCCTGCGTCACTGGAAATTGTTGTGCAGCTGTTTGCAACTGGTGTGGACCACATTTACCATAATGCTCAGCCAGCCTAACATTCATGTTTAATATTCTTCCCTTCTAATCACTAGTGTTGCTGGGTGGGGCGGGGTGCGGCCCGCACCGGGTGACGCCCACCCTGAGGGTGACTCCAAAGACTTTGATTTTTGAACCGGCCGCCGCACCCGCGGCCGGTTTATAAATGAAAGTCTTGGGCGGACTGACCCATCGGGTCCTCGGGCGCTGCCCAAGGACCCGCGGGTCAGTGGGGTCCCGGTTTTGTAAGGGATGTTCACTTCCGACCACGGCGGGGAAACAAACAAACCGCCTCATCGGCGGCGTTCCAGTGTGCCTTCCTGTGCGCATCACGTGGGGGCGGCATCAATGCAGGGTGCACGTGGGGCCCAGAAAGGCACGCTGGAACACCGCCGATGAGGCGGTTTGTTAGTGTGCTGCCGTGGTCGGAAGTTAACGTCCCTTACAAAACCGGACTCCTGAGCTGCCTGCTGGGGTCAGTATACAGTTGTGTTCAAAATTATTCAACCCCCAATGCTGTAAAGGGTTTTAGGGAATTTAGTGTACATTTGTAATTGTATTCAGAATGAAATCCTACAAGGACTTTTTAAAGAACCATATGCAACTAAAATGACATCAATTGGTTTTGTAATACAGTAGTAAATGTTTCTTTTGTGAATTCTTCATTGACACAATTATTCAACCCCTTAAAGACTACCACTCTGAAGAACAGAGGTTCATTCAAGTGGTTTCAATCAGGTATTGAAAACACCTGTGGATGTCACGGAGCAGCAATAAAGCATAATAAGCACCAATTAGGCAGCTTTAAAATGACTGTGATACGCAGCTCCTTCTAGACATTTACTGGTGTGGTTACAAACATGAAGTCAAGAGAAGGGCAATGGCTATAAGAAGATTGCAAAGATGTTAAACATACCAAGAGAGACCATAGGAAACATCATTCGCAAATTCAAGGCAAAGGGCACTGTTGAAACGCTACCTGGTCGTTGCAGAAAGAAGATGCTGACTTTGACTGCTGTGCGCTACCTGAAGCGTAGAGTGGAGAAAAGTCCCCGTGTGACTGCTGAGGAACTGAGAAAAGACTTGTCAGATGTGGGTACTGAAGTTTCAGCTCAGACAATACGGCGCACACTGCGTAATGAAGGCCTCCATGCCAGAACTCCCAGGCGCACCCCCTTGCTGTCTCCAAAGAATAAGAAGAGTCGACTGCAGTATGCCAAAAGTCATGTGGACAAACCACAGAAGTTTTGGGATAGTGTTCTGTGGACTGATGAAACAAAATTAGAACTGTTTGGGCCCATGGATCAACGCTATGTTTGGAGGAGGAAGAACAAGGCCTATGAAGAAAAGAACACCTTGCCTACTGTGAAGCATGGCGGGGGGTCAATCATGCTTTGGGGCTGTTTTGCTTCTGCAGGTACAGGGAAGCTTCAGCGTGTGCAAGGTACCATGAATTCTCTTCAGTACCAGGAGATATTGGATGACAATGTGATGCAGTCCGTCACAAACCTGAGGCTTGGGAGACGTTGGACCTTTCAACAGGACAATGATCCCAAGCATACCTCCAAGTCCACTAGAGCATGGTTGCAGATTAAAGGCTGGAACATTTTGGAGTGGCCATCGCAGTCACCTGACTTAAATCCGATTGAGAACCTCTGGTGGGACTTAAAGAAAGCAGTTGCAGTGCGCAAGCCTAAGAATGTGACTGAACTGGAGGCTTTTGCCCATGACGAATGGGTGAAGATACCCTTAGATCGCTGCAAGACACTTGTGTCAAACTATGCTTCACGTTTAAAAGCTGTTATAACTGTAAAAGGATGTTGTACTAAGTACTAAGATTGAATGTCACTTGGGGTTGAATAAAACTGATAATGATGTGAGCACAGAAAAGACATTTGTGGTTATTTCATTATAAATGTTATGTTATATTTGTCTGACCTACACGTGCCTCTTTGATTTAATTGTAAGCAAGATGACTGAATGATCAAAATCAATGTCAAACTGGCCAAAACACTCAATTTCAGTGGGGGTTGAATAATTTTGAACACAACTGTACATCCATGTGTGAGCTGGGCATTATACATCCATGTGTGAGCTGGGCACTATACATCCATGTGTGAGCTGGGCACTATACATCCATGTGTGAGCTGGGCACTATACATCCATGTGTGAGCTGGGCACTATACATCCATGTGTGAGCTGGGCACTATACATCCATGTGTGAGCAGGGGCAATATACATCCATGTGTGAGCAGGGGCAATATATATCCCTGTGTGATCTGGGGCAATACATATCAATGTGTGAGCTACTGTGGGCAATTCATATCAATGTGTGAGCTACTGGGGGCAATATATAGCCATGTTTGAGCTACTGGGGGCAATTTATAGCCATGTTTGAGCTGCTGGGGGCAATTTATATCCATGTTTGAGCTGCTGGGGGCAATTTATATCCATGGGTGAGCTGCTGGGGGTAATATATATCCATGGGTGAGCTGCTGGGGGCAATATATATTCATGGGTGAGCTGCTGGGGGCAATATATATCCATGGGTGAGCTGCTGGGGACAATATATAATTGTGAGCTGGGCCAATATATCCATATGTGAGCTGAGGGTAATATATCCAGAGCTACTGGGGGCAATATATATACATGTGTGCCTTCACTTTCACTGCCTTCGAACAGGCACTGTACTTGCTGGCAGTTCGCCAAAATTTGTGTGTGAGCATATGAGAGAGCTCCACAGCAATAAACCTCACAGTAATGTGCGCTGTGCATTAGCATTCAGTGTTATATGGGAGTACTGATTTATGAGTAAGAGTAGTTAAAAAAATCCATAGAACTCGGGGGGGGGTGACATCATAAGTTATCGCACTAGGTGACACCAACCCTAGTAACGGCACTGCTTCTAATACTTCTACAAAATTGTATACTTCCATCTCTCCCACTATATGTTCATGTATGTGTTTATATATATATATATAACAAAACCACAGAGAGAGAGCACTCCAGACAAACACATTCAAAAACCTGCAACAACAGCTCTATGCATGGGTGCATAATACCAGCTTTTACCACATGGTGAAAATATCTTAATTCTGAGCTTTGCTGAATAAAATGGTGGAAATTTGGTTCGCAATGAACGGCCGTGAATTGCTTAAGCCTGCCAACAGCGTCAATGTAATCCACCCTCTGGCAGGTCCTACTCTGCAAACCTAATGACTGCCCATCATGGGATAAAACACTTACTGAGGAACAAGTCCCCTTCATGGAGCTCCCGCAGATCAAGGTTAAATAGTACCTGGTGGAGGAGTTTATCCCATGATGGGCAGTCATTAGGTTTGCAGAGTAGGACCTGCCAGAGGGTAGATTACATTGACGCTGTTGGCAGGTTTAAGCAATTCACGGCCTTTCATTTATCCCACTCATTTCATACCCCCACTCATTTCATACTCCCCACTCATTTCATACCCCCACTCATTTCATACCCCCCTCACCACTCATTTCATACTCACCACTCATTTAATTTAACACACCCCACCCACCACTCATTTCATACCCCCAACCACTCATTTCATACCCCCAACCACTCATTTCATACCCCACACTCATTTTATTTCATGCCCCCACTCGTTTTATTTTATACCCCCACTCGTTTTATTTCATGCCCCCACTCGTTTTATTTTATACCCCCACTCGTTTTATTTCATACCCCCACTCGTTTTATTTCATACCCCCACCACTCATTTCATACCCCCACTCACTTCATAGCTCCCCCACCACTCACTTCATAGCCCCCACACCACTTACTTCATTTCCCCCCCCACTCAGTTCATTTCACCCCACACCACTCAGTTCATTTCACCCCCCCACCACTCAGTTCATTTCATACCCCCACCACTCAGTCCATCACATACCCACCCCACCACTCACTTCATAACCCCCACCACTCACTTAATCTCATACCCCCACCACTCACTTCATAGCCCCCCACTGTTACCGGAATCTGCTAGGTTCACTCGGGACGAAGCCGGACCGGACACGAGCAAGGATTGTCTGAACACGAGTCTCTTCAGGAAAGGCAAACTTTATTTGTGTCGTCACACAATGCTCACACAGGATTAAATCGCAAAGCGTGAGCCCCGAACTCACCCCGACAAGGGGTTTTATTCCCCCGAATACATAATTAGGTACATCCCAATTAGCCCACCTCCCGGTGACACTATCCCACCCCACGTGGGTTAGTACCTCCCTTGGTTCATTACAAAGACATTCCATACATTGGCCGTAAATTGGCAAACTTCATGTTAGTCTGACAGTTCGTGATTTGTTGCGGCACTCAATCCGGGCCGTGCCCACCTCCCCAGATCCTATATTTATTTGTCACAGATAAGACATGGTCTGTTTTCTACGCTCTCTTTGTCTCTCTGCAGGCCTTTGTGACCTTGATGTAACTATTTCTCATCCTGTCTCTCCTTGCCAAGAGCGGCCCGGATCTTCCTCAATTTTAATTGCTTCTCTGCTAATCTAACACATTCCTAAAATTCTATGTTAGCTTCATTCTAGTTTCTACTGAAATCTACCTAGTTATTTTCAAGTGAACCAATATTCTGAACAAGATGGCCGCCTGGCTCATAATGGCGACCATCTTCCAGCCTGATTCCACTTCATTCCCCCCTTGGCTCAAGCCTCAGGTTCTTTTCCTGATGCTTGTAGCCATCACACCCCACTAGTGTTATTCTTGAGTTCCTCATACTTTAGGGGACCTATTTTCGTTGGGAACATGTCTTGTGGGATAATCAGTGGTATATTTTGTGTCTGTGTGGGTGTCAGTGCTCTCTTGCATAGTGGCCATAGACATAGCCCTATGCGGTACGTTAGTGTCCCTACGACCAAGATCACCACCACCATCAGAATCATGGATCCAATCTGTGAGATAAATCTCAGAATGGATCCGAACCACTCTCCGATTGCTCCGAACCCACGGAGTGGATTCCAGCCTTCAGCAGCGATCCTCCTTGCTGTGTTCTGCAACTGTGCTACTTTCTCCTGGTGATCTTGGATTACCTGGTAATAGTCAGGGACGTCATGTGTAGTGTTCCTGATGAAGGTGCGTACATTCATAATGCATTGTCATTTCACACAATCCATTCAGAGCCGCACTGATCTGTTCCAATGCCATATCATGTATCATTTGCACCTTTCGTATTTCTCGTACTTCCAGATTCAGCAGCTGGATATCCATACTAGTCTTGTTCAAAATCTCATCCATCAAACTGGCATAACTGTTCATTCTTACCATCAAGTCTCTTCCCCATCCAGTCCATGCCGGCAGCCACGCCCATATTTGATCCGCTTTCTTGAACAACGCTCTCTTCTGTCTTTCAAACACCAGTGGGTACCTAGGGTGGAGTGCGGTGTCTGTATTAGTGTCTTCTCCCCTTACCCTCTGAATTGGGATCAATTTAGCCAGATAACACATTCCCGTTATTGTTGGTGGTACCCATGTGTAACACACCTTTCCACAACACACCTGGTACCCCCCTTTCAATATAAATGGTGACAAATGTAGTGTTCCCTTTGCTATCTCTATCGTCAGTTGTCTCCGTCGTTTCATCATATCCAGTGCACTCTGCCTCCCATTTGTCACATTCGCAATCACCTCTTCTTGTTCACTTGTGAGTTTTCTACATCGTATGTATAGAAAATTTGACTGCTCCCTTGTGTTAAATGTGTAGATGTATGATGTCCAGTTGAACTTGCTTGAATAGCACCCTCCACCCTCATTATTTGATTCTCTATCTGGTCCTAATTGGAAACACCATTCTGGTGGGTATACTGGCCCTATTATGGGGTACCCAGGACTGAATGATTCTGGTTTTTCCCTTGGTGCATCGAAAGCATGTATTGTGACATTCCCTGACGCAAACATACTCAAATTCATTGGAACAGAGGCAAATGGTATGTGGATTGTCTCTGGGTGCAACCTACTACACACCCAGCATGCGGTTTGCCCGGACTTCTTAGCATAGTCATAAGTAAATGTCCTCTTGGCAAAATTTCGGATGTTGCCTCTCGCTTTTGTCTCCACATAGTACGATTCTCCATCACCGGGTGCGTACCATTCCAGATATGGGAGATATCCACTTTCTTGGTGGTGCTTGGGCACCTGGGGCATGCTCCATGCGAGAGTCCATAAATCAAGTTTGCAAGGTACAAAATCAGTACCACAAATGCCCCAAATGTCAAAATCCCTTGGGCAATTCTTTTCACAGTCACATAAACCCAATCCCTCCCCACCGGAATTTCAAAAACAAAAGACATTTCCGGTTGATCAAGGGTGGGGGCTGGGCCCCTAAAAAGCACCCTTGGGGTATCCCCCGTGGGATCCCTTTGTTCCCCTGTTGGTGGATGGTCAGGCCTTATTGTGTCCATCAAAACACCCACTTGTGAAATCATTTGGGTGCTTTCAGTTGGATCATTCAGACGCTCATGGCTGTGGTCTTTGTCAGCTTTAGCCTCAGCGGATTGGTCTCGTTGGTGACGACCTTCCATGCTGGTTCAGGACTGGCTGCAGCTACTTTCAGTCTGGAGTGATGTATCCACGGGACCACCTCGGCAACCTTTACTGCTGTAGGGGTTGATAACAGGACAAGGTAAGGACCTCTCCACTTAGGGCCTAGTGGGTCATTTTTCCAATCTTTCACCCATACTGAGTCACCTGGACAATACTTATGCAGTGGGGGATATAAAAAGTGAGGTATATTATAGGGATGCACCGATACCGATACTAGTATCGATATCGGTGCCGATACCGGGTACTGCAGGAGTACTTGGTACTCGTGCAGTACCCCCGATATTTTTTTCCGATACCGGAAGCCAGCATTGAGCCGGCTTGCCGGTATCTGAGGGGCTGCGGCGGCTGTCCGAATGCTCTATCGGCATTCGGACAGGCCCTGCAGCTGCTCTCCGCCCTGTGTTTATACTTACCTTCCTTCAGCGACGCCGGGAAAGTCTTCGCGCGCGCGCGCTCCTTGGAAGGTCCCCAGCCGCGACCACGTGGGACCATGTGATCGCGGCTGGGGTCCTTCCAACGAGCGCACGCGCGGGAACTTTCCCGGCGTCGCTGAAGGAAGGTAAGTATAAACAAAGTGAGCAGCTGCAGGGCCTGTCCGAATGCAAATAGAGCATTCGGACAGGCCCTGCAGCTGCTCTCCGCTCATACTTACCTTCCTTCAGCGACGCCGGGAAAGTTTCCGCGCGCGCGCTCGTTGGAAGGACCCCAGCCGCAATCACATGGTCCCATGTGGTCGCGGCTCGGGACCTTCCAAGGAGCGCGCGCGCGAGCGTAGACTTTCCCGGCGTCGCTGAAGGAAGGTAAGTATGAGCGGAGAGTGGGGGGTGGGGGGACGGCGGCATTATCCATGAGCTGGGGGGGCATATCCATGAGCAGGGGGGCATATCCATGAGCTGGGGGCATATCCATGAGCTGGGGGCATATCCATGAGCTGGGGGCATATCCATGAGCAGGGGGCATATCCATGAGCAGGGGGCATATCCATGAGCAGGGGGCATATCCATGAGCTGGGGGCATATCCATGAGAAGGGGGGCATATCCATGAGCAGGGGGCATATCCATGAGCAGGGGGCATATCCATGAGCTGGGGGGCAATTATCCATGAGCTGGGGGGCAACTATCCATGAGCTGGGGGCATATCCATGAGTAGGGGGGCAATTATCCATGAGCTGGGGGGCAATTATCCATGAGCTGGGGGGCAGGATATCCATGAGCTGGGGGGCAATTATCCATGAGCTGGGGGGCAATTATCCATGAGCTGGTGGGGCATTTCCATGAGCTGGGGGGCAGGATATCCATGAGCTGGGGGGGGCAATATCCATGAGACCTGGGTGCTTTATATGAGGTCTGTTCTTATTGGAAAGTGTCACGTGACATAAAATAAAAGTATCGGTACTTGGTATCGGTGAGTACTTGAACAAAAGTATCGGTACTCGTACTTGGTCTTAAAAAAGTGGTATCGGTGCATCCCTAGTATATTATCTCCCACCCAAGTATTCAGTTTCTGCTTTAACACGCAGAAGGTCCTGGGGGAGGTTGAGGCTCTTGCTTGCAGAGCAGGAGTTTGGATTGATCAATTGTTAGCAATGCGCGCCTGTTGCCTTTTGGGATTTCATCATGACCTTTCTGGTGGCCACGACCGTGCATGATACTGACAGCACTTGGTTTCCATACAGCTTCTAGGAGGGCTGCGATTTCAGCTGCATACTTGATTTGTTGTCCTGAGGAAGTAAGTAGACCTCTTTCTTTGTAGAGTGCACCATGTGCATGGACCGTCATGAAGGCGTACTTGGAGTCAGTGTAGATATTCACCCTTTTGCCTTCGGAGATTTCTAGAGCCCTGGTTAGGGCTGTTATTTCAGCCAGTTGTGCAGATGTATGGCCTGGTAGTGGATTTGCTTCGATAATTTCTTCTGCTGAGACTACTGCATAGCCGGAGACTTTCTTCCCATCATCCATGTAGCTACTACCATCAGTGAACAACTATAGATCGTATTTGTCTAGGGGTACGTCTTTCAAATCTGGCCTGCTACTGAACACTTCTTCCATGACTTGGAGGCATTCATGATCTGGATCCTCTTCGCAGTCAGGCAGTAAAGTAGCAGGGTGCAAGGTAGCGATGAGGTCCAAATGAACCCGTGGATTCTCACACATCATAGCTTGGTAGTTTGTCATCCGGCTGTTGCTGAACCAGTAGCTTCCCTTTACATCCAGCAGGGCTTTGACAGAATGGGGCACCTTGACATGAAGAACTTGTCCAAGGGTCAGCTTGTCTGCTTCTGCTATCAGCATTGCGGTGGCTGCCACGGCTTTCAGGCATGGGGGTAGGCCACAGGCCACAGGGTCAAGTTACTTGGAGAGATAGGCCACAGGCCTTAGCCAAGAGCCAAAACTTTGAATCAGCACTCCTGTCGCTGTTTGATTGTGTTCATGCATGTACAGCTGGAAGGGCTTGCTGTGATCTGGCAGTCCCAGTGCAGGAGCTTCCATTAACAGAGTCTTTAATTTTAGGAAAGCTGCTGTTTGCTCTTCTTCCCAGAGGAAGGGGTCATGTTCTCCCCCCTTAGTGGCTTGATGAAGGGGCTTGGCAATATCTGCGAAGTTGGGGATCCACAGGCGGCAGAAGCCTGCAGCTCCCAGAAACTCACGGACTTGTCTTCTGGTCTTTGGTTGGGGTATTCGGCATACTGCTTCTTTTCTTTCTGCCCCCAATGCACGCTTGGTACCTGTTAATTGGAAACCAAAGTACTTTACACTTTGTTTGCATATTTGTGCTTTCTTTCTTGACACTCTGTAACCTGCTTGGCATAGTAGATGTAGCAGGGCTTTTGTGGCAGATAAACAGTCTTTTTCTGTGGGAGAAGCCAGTAATAAATCATCTACATACTGTAATAAAACAACTCTGTCTGGCTGAGCGTTGAAAGACAGGAGGTCCTGGCTGAGCGCGCACCCGAAAATCGTGGGCGAGTTTTTGAAACCTTTAGGGAGGTGTGTCCAGGTCATTTGATGGCGCGCTCCCGTGGTGGATTCCTCCCACTGAAATGCAAAAAGGGGCTGGCTTGCTGGAGCCAGACGGATACAAAAGAAAGCGTTTTTTAAATCAAGCACCGTGTAATATTTTGTATCTCCGGGAATTAATGCCAATAAATTGTATGGGTTGGGAACCACAGGGTGTAGAGTTACTGTGGCTTCGTTGACGGCTCGTAAATCTTGGACTGGGCGGTACTCTTGTGTGCCCTCTTTCAGTACTGGCAACAGGGGTGTGTTCCACGGTGACACGCAGAATTTCAATATGCCGTGGTCTTTAAGTCTCTGTAAATGTATCTGGATATTCTGCTTGGCATTTTGTGGGATATGATATTGTCTTAAAGCCACAGGCGTTGCACCAGGTTTTAAATCAACGTACACTGGGGGAATATTTACAGCCAGTCCGGGCGGGTTTTCCTCCGCCCACACCCAAGGAATTCCAAGGATTAGTGTGTGCGGGTCCGGGGCTGCCGGCAGAGTTGGTGCTGTGCGCCATTCTTCTTCTCTTGGCATAATTACTGCAATTTTTACAGATTGGGTTTGCTGGCTGGCTGGGCTGTACTGCCGTGTAGAGCTGCCACTCTCAGGCAGGTCTAATCGAGCATGTCCCCCGGGAAGAAATGTAATTTGGGCTTGCAATTTGCAAAGGATATCCCGCCCCAGGAGCTGGATGGGACATTCGGGCATATACAAAAATTCATATTCAACATTATGCCCACCCACACTACATTTTCGAGAAGCAAGGAAGGGGTACTTAGCGGACACCCCCATTGCTCCCATAATATCAACTTCATTTCCCATTGGGGGTGCAATTTGCTGTGTTACAACAGAATATTCAGCACTGGTGTCAACCATAAAAATTTAATCTTTATTTCCCACTCTCATAGTGACCGTGGGCTCGTGGTTACCGAGCGGGATGGGCCCAGGTCCTTGTCAATATGTACCCTGCCCTTCAAATGACGTTCCCGCCAAACCCACAAACCCTGCTCCGGCACCCTCACTTCTCTCATATCTGCCGTTTGTTACCTGACCATTGGAGGCTTGACCTCCCGATTCCCCAGCCTCCCCCTGTCACCCAAATTTAGCCAAAAATGCAGGACAATCCTTTTTCCAGTGACCCTCACCCCGGCACCAGGCGCAATGGTTGGGTCCCAGGGGTTCCCTAGGGGCTCCCCTACCTCTACTTCCCCGACCCCTTGCTCTCCCTCTCTCCGGGACACCTCTTCCTCCACCATTTCCCATATAACCGACAACACCTGTGTGCCCTCTTTGTCTCTTTAGCTCCTCCCACTTTTCCTCTAGATCCCGGTTATGAAACACCTTATTAGCAATTTCTACCAATTCGCTAATACCTTTTCCTAAAAACCCATCTAGTCTCTGTATTTTATTCCGTATGTCTCTTTGTGATTGACCCATAAAAGAAGAATTGATTAACCTCTGGTTCTCCACTGCCTCAGGGTCAATAGGACTATACATCCTATATGCATCTAGTAACCTTTCTAGAAATGCACTTGGGGATTCTTTAGATTCTTGTACAATATCCGCTATTTTCCCCATGTTTGTGGGTTTCTTCCCTCCCGCTTTAACACCCATTATTACCGCTGTCCGGTACGTCTGCAGGTGAGCAATACCTGCAGCGGTATTGTATGGCCATTTGGGATCTGTTTTGGGGTAATGCTCCTCTGCCCATGCTTCTGGCTGGGGTTTAGCATCTTCTACAGCTTGGGCAAGTAGAATTCCCCACGTGCTACTATTTATTCGGGCTCTTTCCTCAGTAGTGAACATTGTCAACATTAGTTGCTGACAATCTGCCCATGTGGGGTTATGTGTAAGCATGACTGACTCTATCATACTGGCCACTGCCGCGGGATTAGTGGAGTACAGTGGTGTGTGTGTTTTCCAGTTAAAGAGATCTGTTGTCGTGAATGGGACATATGTGTATTGTACTGGACCAGGTGCTCCATTCTCTAGTAAGGGGCCTGGCACTTCCCGTAGGGGCATTTGTATCTTACTTTTGTTGGGATTGTGCTGATATGGTTCCCGGGGTTTATATATATTGTTCGCTGCGCGAGTGGTGGCCCCTTGTTTTTCATCTTCACTCTCATCATCACTGTCCTCTTGGGATACTAATTTATATACGCTCCCATCGGGCATCTCAATTTTTCCTGGTGGGAACTCTCTGTCCCCTCCACCCGCTGCCCCCTGGTCTTCTTCCGCAATACCGCGTGGCGGAGCGAAAGGAGCTGGCCGGGAAGTAGCAGCTGCCTGCTCCCCCCTCTCCGCCCGCGCAACCGTGGCACTCAAAGCTTCTCTAGCTGCCCCATAACATGATGGATAAGGAGGGGGCAAAGAATCAATCTCCTCCGGTTGTTCTATCAACACCGGTCTCCCTTTCTCTTCATTATCTGTTTTATTTGGGGGTACCTGCTTTTTTTTTTGTCCCGCCATCATTATAAAATGACTTTTATCTTTTACACAATACCTCCATATATCTATATATGGGTACTGTTCAGGATGTCTGCATTTCCCGGTGACTTGGGAATGCACTTTCTGTATTAACTCCGGGTCCATTGACCCCTGCTCTGGCCACTCTGGAACCAACAGTGGCCATACAATTGTACACATTAATGTTAGTTTCTCCTTAGTTAACTCTACACCATAATCATGCGTTGCATATAGCGCTTCAAAATTCCGCACCATATACCCTAAGGGCGTCTCACCCTTCTTCACCTTCTTGGGTTTGGACGACCCGTTACCCATTGTTACTCTTTAAGGGCAGTAACCTTTTTACAATACAGATATTACTTTTTAGCAAAAACACTTGAAATTTACTGTCTGGTACTTCAGTCAACAATTCATATATATCGGATTTGCTTCCTCCGTCAGTAGCCGGACTGCAGTCGCCTGAGCCGGAAACGTACCTTGGGAGTCCACTCTCAAGTTTGCTTTCTCGCTAAGCGAGTAGGCGCTCAATCACTCACAGCACTCAAATCACTCACAGCACGTACTTGTACCAGATACTTTCAGCACAAAACAATACATAAACAATTCTACTCTCTCTACTAGCCGAGGGCACGCTGTCCCTCCTCTTGGCTCCTTATACCCAATTGATTGAACTCTACTCTTGTCTGCTTGTGACTGTGCACCCCGTTCTATAACAACACTCCCGTCTGCAATTCCAATGTGCCTAAGGGTTCTCTACCCACCCAGCACCACTACCGCTGCAGCTACCGCTGACCTCAATTGGCCCCCTTCACTACACGACGTACACACTAGCACTGACGCAGGGCTCTCAGCCCAATCACAGAAATCCCTCCTCCTTTCCTTGTCCACGTTCAGAAGCTCTGTTTACAAACACTGACTACAACTATGCAACTCCACGTGGCTACCCTCTCCCTCTTTTACAGAATTATCCTTTAGTTAACATCTGATCCCCCGGGTCCAGACACGTGCTAGCCACTCTGGCTCTTTTGCTTGTCCGTGCTTTCGGCGGCGGGTTCAGTATGTCAACGAGACCGTGACCGCCAGTCTCCGTATCTGACGATGGTCGGACGTTTCCCTTATACCGGTATCTCTGATACACATACAAACATAGAAGACACTTTACCTATCGCCGCGCTGCTCGCTGTTTCCTCAGACTCGGTGGTGTCCCAGTTTCACGGGTCGGGGGTCTGTTTGGGATGAGACGAGGTCCACTGAACTGGAAATCTGCTTGGCGCCTACAGATGTCAGCTCACCTTCAACGGACGCCCAACCGACGGGATCACTCGCACCTGCAGTCAACCGGCACAGTGTTCAGCAGTCGTTGCCGTGCCGGCAAGGGCCCGTATCCCGGACGAGCCCCCAAGAAATGTTACCGGAATCTGCTAGGTTCACTCGGGATGAAGCCGGACCGGACACGAGCAAGGATTGTCTGAACACGAGTCTCTTCAGGAAAGGCCAACTTTATTTGTGTCGTCACACAATGCTCACACAGGATTAAATCGCAAAGCGTGAGCCCCGAACTCACCCTGACAAGGGGTTTTATTCCCCCAAATACATAATTAGGTACATCCCAATTAGCCCACCTCCCGGTGACACTATCCCACCCCACGTGGGTTAGTACCTCTCTTGGTTCATTACAAAGACATTCCATACATTGGCCGTAAATTGGCAAACTTCATGTTAGTCTGACAGTTCGTGATTTGTTGCAGCACTCAATCCGGGCCGTGCCCACCTCCCCAGAGCCTATATTTATTTGTCACAGATAAGACATGGTCTGTTTTCTACGCTCTCTTTGTCTCTCTGCAGGCCTTTGTGACCTTGATGTAACTATTTCTCATCCTGTCTCTCCTTGCCAAGAGCGGCCTGGATCTTCCTCAATTTTAATTGCTTCTCTGCTAATCTAACACATTCCTAAAATTCTATGTTAGCTTCATTCTAGTTTCTACTGAAATCTACCTAGTTATTTTCAAGTGAACCAATATTCTGAACAAGATGGTCGCCTGGCTCATAATGGCGACCATCTTCCAGCCTGATTCCACTTCACCCCCACTCACTTAATTTCATACCCCCCCACCACTCATTCCATCTCATACCCCCATCACTCACTTCATACCCCCCACCACTCACTTGCTAACCCCCCTGTGTTCAACTCACCTTTGGTGAACCTGGGGGAGGGGGTGGATCCTGGATGCAACCGCTCTGAGGAGACCATGGAGCTGCACATTCATCATGCTGGAGTGCTGGGAGGAAGTGATGTCATATGATCACTTCCTCCCAGCGCAGCAGAGTACACGTGGCTGCCGACAAGAGGAAGCAAGGTCTGTGCCCCTTCGAGTCCCCCAATTCAGCCCCCAGTCACTCCCAAACGTGTCTCCCCGTGGTCTGCGAGCCTTACCAGAGCCCCCGCAGCCTCCCTTCAGACCAGGGTGTGTGTTGCAATGAGTAGTGAGGCTCCTCCCACCAGTGTCTCTATGGAAACCCATTGCTGCCCTCCATCAGCTCCACTTATCGGAGGCTGCACGCGCTGGAGGGAGAAAGCTTGGTGGTCTTGAGCCGAGGCTGGGGATCCAGTAACCGGCAGCTGCAGGTCCCAGTGAGCGGCAGGGCGGCATTTGTTGTGTGGGGGGTGGCATATTTTGCAGCCCCCATGAAAAGTGCCGCCCTAGGCCAAGATACATCACTGTGTGTTTATATATTTACATATATATATTTTCTTCTCCATAAATTACTGTGTTATGCATGTGATACAAAGTTGTAGTTTCACAGCCGCTGACCACTCTAACCAAGTCTGGCTTTGCATATTTCCTTTTTTTTTTTCTTCAATCACTGATGTAACTAGGCAGCAAAGGTCTGCATCATGGCCACATCAACGCTCCAGACTGAGTGCGTTTACATTGCATATGGGTTGTAATTTTGATATGTCCCTTATGAAATATGTTCCTGAAGAATGCCCTGCTTGGGCAGACTGGTCAGGGCGTACCATGCTGACATCTATTGTGTGCCACTAGTACAGGGTACCCGCTAATGCATGGTGGCATTGTGTTGTCCAGTATAAGCATGCATCGAGGGGATGCCCGCTGTAGGATTTGGATTCCAGCCTACATTTTTCTTAGTGTTTCTTATTTTTTTCATGATAGAGCATTAAAATGGACTGTTTGTGAGGGTCTACACTTTGCAATAAATGTTCCATGTGTGCACACACTAACCTTTGTTGTCCAGTATATTTAGTATGAAAGTAATATCAGACATGTGATTATAAGAACAGTCCAAAACAAGAAGTAATGTCCTTTGCCAGCAAACTACTGGGTTCATAAGCCCAGCTGATGAGAAATGTTATAGATCAAAGCCTCTGGAAAGCAGGTAAACCTGCCAGGATGATCCTGTTATCCCAAATGTTCCCCATTCCTACAACATGGATTTGTTTCTTTATTCTTCACCTGTACTGCCAGATCCAGCTGTGTATCCCTCCTTGTGATGATGTGCAACACTGTTAACAACACCATAGTGACACTTTTATTGTGGCAATATCGTAGTGTTAGATTAATGTCAGGCACTTCATCAATGCAACTCTACAATTTCCTCTTTTTTTTTGTGTGTGTGTGTATGTGTATATATATATATATATACAGTCAGGTCCAGAAATATTGGGACATCAACACAATTCTAACATCTTTGGCTCTATACACCACCACAATGGAGTTGGAATGAAACAAACACAATGTGCTTTAACTGCAGACTGTCAGCTTTAATTTGAGGGTATGTACATCCAACTCAGGTGAACGGTGTAGGACTTACAGCAGTTTGCAGATGTACCTCCCACTTGTGAAGGGACTAAAGGTAATGGGACAATTGGCTTCTCAGCTGTTCCATGGCCAGGTGTGTGATATTCCCTCATTACCCCAATTACAATGTGCAGATAAAAGGCCTAGAGTTCATTTCAAGTGTGCTATTTGCATTTGGAATCTGTTGCTGTCAACTCTCAAGATGAGATCCAAAGAGCTGTCACTATCAGTGAAGCAAGCCATCATTAGGCTGAAGAAACAAAACAAACCCATCAGAGCGATGGCAAGAACATTAGGTGTGGCCAAGACAACTGTTTGGAACCTACTCAAAAAGAAGGAAAGCACCAGTGAGCTCAGCAACACCAAAAGACCTGGGAGCCCACGGAAAACAACTGTGGTGGATGACCGAAGAATTCTTTCCCTGGTGAAGAAAACACCCTTCACAACAGTTGGCCAGATCAAGAACACGCTCCAGGAGGTAGGTGTATGTGTGTCATCGTCAACAATCAAGAGAAGACTTCACCAGAGTGAATACAGAGGGTTCACCACAAGATGTAAACCATTGGTGAGCCTCAAAAACAGGAAGGCCAGATTAGAGTTTGCCAAACAACACCTAACAAAGCCTTCACAGTTCTGGAACAAGATCCTATGGACAGATGAGACCAAGATCAACTTGTACCAGAGTGATGGGAAGAGAAGGAAAGGAACTGCTCATGATCCTAAGCATACCACCTCATCAGTGAAGCATGGTGGTGGTAGTGTCATGGCGTGAGCATGTATGGCTGCCAATGGAACTGGTTCTCTTGTATTTATTGATGGTGTGACTGCTGACAAAAGCAGCAGGATGAATTCTGAGGTGTTTCGGGCAATATTATCTGCTCACATTCAGCGAAATACTGCAGAACTCATTGGACGGCGCTTCACAGTGCAGATGGACAATGACCCAAAGCATACTGCAAAAGCAACCAAATTGTTTTTGAAGGGACAGAAGTGGAATGTTATGCAATGGCCAAGTCAATCACCTGACCTGAATCCCATTGAGCATGCATTTCACTTGCTGAAGACAAAACTGAAGGGAAAATGCCCCAAGAACAAGCAGGAACTGAAGACCGTTGCAGTAGAGGCCTGGCAGAGCATCACCAGGGATGAAACCCAGCGTCTGGTGATGTCTATGCGTTCCAGACTTCAGGCTGTGATTGACTGCAAAAGATTTGCAACCAAGTAGTAAGAAGGGAAAGTTTGATTTATGATTATTATTCTGTCCCATTACCTTTGGTCTCTTAACAAGTGGGAGGCACATCTGCAAACTGCTGTAAGTCCTACACCGTTCACCGGAGTTGGATGTACATACCCTCAAATTAAAGCTGACAGTCTACAGTTAAAGCACATTGTGTTTGTTTCATTCCAACTCCATTGTGGTGGTGTATAGAGCCAAAGATGTTAGAATTGTGTCGCTGTCCCAATATTTCTGGACCTGACTGTATATAGTTAAACTGTTAACATTTGTAAGCATAACATTTATTTTAATATATATCTTAAACTTGAATGCATAGGTGTACATATATGTGCGCACGCTTTCCCCTTCATGAGGTACTGTAGTAACTAATGTAATACCTAAAAATCCATAAAGACCGTTTCAACTTTTCTTCTATTTTTGTATTTGCAAACATAAGCCATCCTAGCGGACACTTAATACCGACACAATACTAAGACACTGTATCTAGGTCAGACTGCTGGGGTTGCACTTTGCATCCCGCAGACTCCTGTGGTTGCATTCAGTAGCCGCACTGGCCCCTTATCTTGTCTGTTGGTCAGTCTGCGCTCAGAAGCCCCTTCCTGTGTTGGTTGCCCAAGCTGTTGAGTAAGGAAGATGATCCCCACTGATTAGTCAGAGTCCAGATCAAGCCGGGTTGCACGAGCAGCTTGTGACACTGATGAAAGACTTTCTGGGACCACTTGTGATAGACAGCAAAGCCTCAAAAATGGGAATAGACCGTGTTTTGAAATGGGACAGGATGTGAATTAATGCTGACGCTAGAATCATAAAGGAAAATGTGGTTTTGAAAGTTTGTAGACCCTCCCCAGAAATTGCTCAACCACTGAAGGAGAATCCAAACACACCTTGATCAGCCTGGGCTGCTTGGGTAGATACATATGTAAAGGCTATTTACTTATGCTGAGTTTGTATCTTCTGTGTTATCACACTGTGGGCTTAAAGCCATCACTAAATTTGCTAACATGGTGGGAGACCATGTATGTCTTTAGCGATATATGCCATGTAATGATTAAGAGTTTATTAAATGTTTAATATGTGTGTGTGTGAGTCAGAAATGACAATATGTACTGGCTCGATGGAGTAGATGTAACATCACTGCTCTGTAACCGTGGAGACCCAGGTTTGAATCCCAGCCAGAGCACCCCTCCAGTAAGTGTCCTTGGGCAAGACACCTCACAGTACATACTGCCTACCACACACTATCGGCTGTGGAGTCCAGTGGTAACATCTCTACCTTTCGACCGTGGAGAAACGAGTCAAAATACCATTCAGCACATCCCTCCAATACAACTGAGGAGAAGCAAGTCTTGCCTTTACGAGAAGTGGGTTCAACCTAACCACCAGGTTACACCTGCTCTACAGTCATGGAAAGCAGATTCTGATCCCACTCCTTGGGCAAGACACCTAACAATATGTGTGCGCCGACCTCACAAAATACTTGTACATCATATAGATTGTAACTTCCCTTGGGAACAGGGTCCCCCCTGAATCAGCCCGTATCATCCATGTGTGTTATTCCAATGTATCAACCCCTTGTACACTGATCTTGTAAAGCGCTGCGGAATTTGTGGCACTATTTAAATAAAGGAGAATAATAAAATATTTACACGACTGCAGTGCTACCCATTCACCTTTGAGTTTTGTTCTCATATTCTGGACTCATTCCTAATGATGCTTATTATCTCTGTGTCAGAAAATAGGAACGCAAGACCTTTACTCCCCTTTCCTTCACTAATCTTGCAGTGCAGTCACCCTGTCCATGTGTTCCTGGGTTTCTCATCAGGTATGAATCACATTCAGACCCTCTGCCAGATGTCTAAATGGTACTTCTTTACATTACCTTCCCTTTAATAACCTTTGTATTTTCTTCACCCTTTGCAAATCATTTATACACAGTTCTTTATTCGCTTTATTGCAATAAAATACAAAAATCTAAAGAAAACATAAATATATACACTACAGCTCATGGAGGCAAGTTCCATTTCCCTGTTAGCACTTCTTTTCCTCACTAAATCTTGAACGATTTTTCTCTGCTGTAGCACAGACTTTTTGACTTGTATATACTCCTGTCTGTAGAGTGCGGTGTGGTTACACCAGTCATTAATTTGCCCTCTGCGGGATGAGCTGAATGCAGCATAGTAATACATTCACCAATGCAGGCTGCCATTTGGCAAAATACACGGTTAAAGAAAAAGAAACAGGAGTCTTTCTGACATTGTTAAATAATGATAATGGGAAATAAATGATTAGAATAAAAGCCGCTGCAAATTGTGACGATACAAGCACTGACCAACACGTTCAACACTTCTTTGTTACTCTGCTGATCAGCTATCCGATGCGGAGATCCTGGGGAATCCCTGCTCTGGTGAATGAGACCTAACTAGGGGAGATTTCGGGAAACTTGTAAATGCTGAGTAAGGCTCAGGTCAGACGAGCGCAGTGTTCACGTCCGTGTTGCCGCACATTTTAAGGTCCGTGGTACCATACAATTATGATCAATAGAGACCCACACATGAAGTACGTCCGCACAGAAGTGCACACACACAACGGACGTGGCAAACGGACGTAAGTTAGGCAAGAACGTTAATCCGCTAGAACGGACGCACAGTGCGCAACGTCCGCATAGCTTTGTGTGTGAGCGATGGAACGAAGTCAGACTGACTGCATTTTTTAACGTCCAGCATTTTGACGGACAAAATGGTCTTTCATATTAATTTTATTTCCCATCTACATCAGTCAAAAAAAAATGGTCAGTCACAAAAACGAACTGTGTGGCCGCTGCCTTGTCATCAGTCAGAAAGTACGTCCGTTGTACACGGACGCCCAGTCCGCACAGAATGCGCTCGTCTGACCCTAGCCTAAAGTGTGCTGCTTTGTCGTTACCCAAAGAGCTGCTGATACACCCTGGTAACATCCTACTCTCAGTGACACGTAGGATTGGATCCTTATTCTGAATTTTTTGCTCTCTGCTTAGGCTAGGGTCAGACGAAAGCATTTTTCCCCGCGAACGTGAAAAAGTGCGTCCAAACGCATTGACGTATTTTATCACGGAATGCGCAACAATGGTCAGACGACGCGCATTTTCGGGCGTGATTTTGTACGGATCGTCAATAAAACTCTTTTTGCGTCTGGATGTTATGTAGGCTGGACATTATCAGCGTCTGACATCTCCTAATCACGCACACACGCCGCTATGCCGCAGCTGCGCACTCAGTACGTCAGTACTAGCGGTTCAGCGTTCTCAGTAAAATGCGTTCAAATTCCACTTGCTTTGCACGGCCGGACTTTTGTGCGGCCGTACATCGTATATTGGCCGTCATTGCCCGTCATCTGCTGCTAGTGCGGCCGTAATTATGTGTGCCAGAACGCACGTTAAAAGTGCCCTGGTCTGACCCCAGCCTAAGAGTATATAATCATCAGTACGGTCTGGTCATTACCCCAATTCCAATAAGGGTTATACTTAATTTAAAAAAATGTTTAACAAATTTTAAGCAATACCAAAATAATGTAATTACTTCAACTCCCAAAACATGGACATTTTTAGTCTAGGTGTGGTTACACCCCATGGATCTCACATAAGGCAACAGTAAGGAACTTGCCGGGAGTTAGAGCCCAGGATGCAGGTGACTGTGCACACCCTTACAGAACCTCACTACACAAAGTTACCAGGAGGGTTCTGGGCCTTGTGTAGTGGGAATTGGCACAGAGGCAGATCCAGGTATGCGGTACAGAGTAGGGGATATCCAGAAACGTGGTCAGACAGACCTGAGGTCAGGGACTGGCAGAACCGGATCTTGAGCGGTTGAACAGGGTGAGGTTAAGTGCAGACAAATAATCCAGGAAGCAGACAGATAAGTTTCTACACACGAACAGGGTTATTCAGAGAGAGGTGCAACTCTGGAGAACTTTTGGAGAAGTTAAAATTCTAGGTCAAAATTGCCAAACCAGAAAATTTCTCCCATTTATCTCACTTTCCAAATTGGCTATTTTGATCTAGAATTTTCACTTCTCCAAAAGTTCTCCAGATTTTCACCTTTCTCTGAATAACCCTGATTGTGAATGCAGATAACAGAGCACTGAGGTCACAGGGAAGCTGGGTTATCAAGGCTGGCAAATGTCATCAGGTGAGCATGATAATTGTCCACTCACTGCAGGTGTATGTCCAGAAGGAGTGATCCCAGCGTAGGTTCATCACAGCTATATGGAAACAGATCAATCACTTAAGTCTAGTGGCAGACTGGACCGCAAACCGGACCAGCATGCCAGGGGCCGTGGGTTTAATTCCTGGCTGGTGCACAAAAAGGATGGACATGGCTGGCTGTCTGCAGGCCTCGATTTGATCCCGGACAGCAACTCTGATCATTTCCCATCCACAGCCATTGTAGCCATTTTGGCAAATGGACGTTTAAAAAAATAAATATATTTTCGATTGTTCTAAAATTCTAGGCTATTCAAACCCATGCTGTCAGAGCAGGGCCCTCTACACAACACCTGTTTGCTTTCTTAAATTTTCAGTGGCATTTTATAAATTTTACTTCACCTCTTTTGTATTGCCAAGAGCCTTGGTACGCCCTGAGTGCATGTATGTTGGGTCAGCCAAGGCTTTAAAATGCAATTGCCATTTCTGCATTTATTATTTTCATTTCTACCTCGCAAACCTCTTCTACAGTGCTTTACTATCAATGGGCAATTAGTCCTATAAAAATTGCAGACAAACTTGGGAACCAGAGACAAGAGATGTAGGGCTAGATTACATAACGACAGCTAACTGTAGCGTCAGGATAAGTGACTTTAACACATGTCCCCCCATATTACCTTGCTGACGCTAAGTACGGTAAAAATCCGTTAGCGCATCAGTGATTGGCTAGCTTCCACACACTTACTGTACTTTGCGCATCCTATGCTTAACATGAGGAGTGCAAACAGTAATTAGTGTTAGGATAGGTAAGGTATTGCAGAGTGCTAGTGCAAATTACCACACTGATTGGTTCATTTTTTTAAAAAAAATTTAACCCCTTCACTGCTGAGGCATTTCACCGCTGTGTGCTGAGCTCATTTTTACCGCTTTTACTCAGGTTTAAACACGATTTGAAGCCACATTTGATTATATGACCTAGACATATTATTTATCGTTCTTTCTGGCAGACTCGGTAGATTCATAATATATCATTTTTATATGTATGCGTCATGTCCTGCCTGTATACTATAACAAAAAATGCAATAAAATTTGAATTTTTAATCATCTGCAGCGTGTAAAGTGTTTTTTTTTTCACCTTTTTATCACGTTAACATTTGCGGTTATATTTTCTATGGGGTGCGCTTGTATAAAAATTAGAAATGGGGACTCTAGTTACATTTTTTGGGGGGAATTACGTGATTTTTTCCAAACGCACTCCATAGAAAAAAATCATTAGTGCAGCATCATTGTTCACATAATAATTAAAATGTGAACAATATTGCTGCATTAATAAAAACACACAAAAAAAACCCTGTTTTTAATTATTTTTTTAAAATTATTTTGTTTTTCATTTTATACCTGGTCATGTTGGATATCATTCGAACGGCCATGCTCAGGCCTTTTGAATGACACCCTCCATGACCCCCTAGCTGCCACGGTTCTGGAGATAGGGGGTTCTTTTGAACACCAATATCTCCACCAGGGGATTTCCTTAGGAAATTCCCGGGCAGCTAAGGGTTCCCCAGCTATCTGATGTCATCACGCTATGCACAATGACGTTGGGCAGCGAGGGGGACCCGGGGGTGGAGCCCCCCATCCAAGATCGCGGCCCCCACTGGAGCTTGGCCGCACTTCGGCGCCGCAAGGCGCTGAAGTGCAACCCGGTGCCTAAGGGGTTAAAGCCAGGCACCGCTTAAAAGGGAAGACTCTCCCCTTTTAAGCGGTGCCTGGCTTGTGGCGCTGCTCCTTCCTGATCAGGAGGGAGAGGGATCCGAACGGATCCCCCCCTCTTCCTGGCAATCTCCGGCATGGCGCGATGATGTCATTTACGTCAGGAGGGGCTTAACTTCAGCGTCTGAGGACGCTGAAGTCAGACCGCCGCGGGACCCAGGACAGAGAGGTGAGTATCTCCGCCGGGGCTCCCACAAAGCGGATGACGTGTGGGGCACGTCATCCGCATATAGCAGGAGTAAATGAGGACGTGTCCCAGACGTCAACCGCAGCGAAGGGGTTAATTCAAAGCTGGTGCAAAATGATTCCGCTTTTGCAGAACCATTTAGCACCACTTAACCCCCCCCCATAAATCTGATACCTTTCATCCCACAGCGAAAATGGTGGCCCGATCCGCTGCTTCTTCCTGCCGGAAGCAGATTGAGACTGGGAACAAACCAATGAGTCCCCAGTCTCCCTCCGCAAACTCGCAGCTCAGCATCCATGGACTGCTTAGAGATTTGATGATGAAAATTATAATACAAAACATTACAACAAAATTACCTCTGTGGATCTTATTGAGTGCAGCAGGAAGAAACAAACAAAGACAACAAGAGGGAATTTAGGGAGAGGTGGAAGTGGACGCTACGTCTAAATATTAATCTGTACTCAGGTCTTGGCCAGGACTAAGAATTAACCATTTGAGACCCTC